>CM047427.1:8612834-9812834 GCA_026168455.1 Theocolax elegans | reverse complement strand
TATATATATATATATATACCGAATAGATCATTTGCCGTGTATTATTTACAGCTTTGAAGAGGGCTCGCGGTTCGTCATTCTCGTGTAATCTCTATCGTAATAGAAACGGAACGATAATTATTGACATTCGTCAAGAGATTAGAAAAATCCTTCGGTTTTAATGAATTCACTTTACGATCGAGATGAAACATTGTAATACTTTATTGTTGTTCATTTTTAATTGCTACTCGTTGCGCGCGGTCTTTAAATCATATCCACGCTTCACGATGAATTTGTGTTTAACAGAGTTTTTACGTATTCGGGATACGCAACTTTGTGGTCTATGAGGATAAAAGTAATTTTTTTATTCAAAACACTAATTGTTGACGGATGAGTGGTTCAATAATTCTTTTAAATTCTTACTTTATTAAAATTTTTGAATATTTTATTATAACAAAATTCTTTGTAATCAAAGGATTTATGAATAATTTGTCAACCAAAGTAACCGTTTGACCAAAAATCGTCAACAATTCCGTAATTAATTAAAAAAATAAGGGCTTCGCCTAACCTCAAACCGATTAAATTACTACTAGAAGGATAATATACAAGTATAGGTCAAAAAACATAAATATCCCTAAATATTGATTTAAAAATCCAAAAATTTTAAAAAGAGGGAAATTTGCATTTTGGATTATCCTTGGACATTCCGTAAGCAACTTACCAATACATATTTATCTACCCTAGTAGAAATTTAACATTTGAAGGTTAAATAAAACTCTAATTTTGCCATTAATTGGGCATTTTTTCGGTATTTTATGACACTTGGCCAATTTTTGGCTTCAAAAACGTTACATTAATGGTCAGATTTCTACTAAGGTATATCTTGACTGAAAAATGAATCAAACATATTACACGTGTGTATGTAATGATCTTAATAAATATAAATTAATGACAAAATATTATTATTACGGAGATTTGTAAACTAATACAGAGCGCATTGGGGGGGAACGGAGAGCCGTGGGTTACGTGCAATCACGAGTTTTGCGGGTTAAAGTCGTACTAACGTGAGAACGCGCAACTCTCAAGTACTTATAAACCGCGTGCGCGCTCGGCTCTGCGGCTTTTGCGGCGCGTCGATCCGTAAACGTAAGAAATTCTTCACCGAGAACGCAGAACAAAAAAAAAAGGGAAAAAAACTATTTAAGGCTACTCCTTACATTTAATCACGCGCTTCAATAAGAAACGTCATGGCGCGGCCTCTGCGGTAATTTCAAGTGGCCGGTCACTTCGGTATATAACGTTAATTACAACATTATATTCGTTCGAAAGTTTCTTTGATATTTTACTCACATATATTATTTTGTATAATGATCCACGATGTTGATGAGATCCATATATTTTTAAAATAATTTCTACAGCTATTTAATCGATTTTTGTTGCGTGATATTCGTATTATATTGATATTTTATGTTTTTGTATAATTATAATTTACGTACAATTAATGAACGTTTTTGGATCTTTTAAACAAATCGAATAATAATATAATAAAACTGTGATGATGAATCGAAGCTATTTTCTTATACAAAAAGGTAGGTCTTGCAATTTAAACTCAAATTAGAGACTCAAATTAGAAGATTCTGAAAACTATTCAGAAGTATACTTTAGCAAATGAGGAAGAGAACAAACCTACTTTTAACGAAATAAATTCGCCTTTTTAATAAGAATGAGATAAAAATTATCTTGTGGGCGTACATAAATAAAAAAATCTGAAAAATAAACATAGAAAATATGGCTTGTATAACATATCCATTTTTACCTGCAAAACCAAAAATGATCGGATACTAAATGGGAAAAAACATACATAAAAAAATTATCATAGTTTAGTAATAAAATCACAAACTGAGAGATAATTCAAAAAATAATTATAATGAATGATATAAATATTAAATGGATTTCAATAAAAATTATATATCTCTTTTTTTTACAAATTTTACTGGATTTTTGACAGTGACTGATTTTATTAATATAAAGATGAACAATAAGTACGCGGTAATTCTTATAATCATACATTTTACTTCATGCCCTATTAAATCGAGTTAAAAAAATGACATATCGCGATGGGTTCAAGTCTCTTTAATTATTAAATAATAAAAATTAAAAGAAATACTTTTTAATATATAAAATCTTTTATGAACTGTACATTCCCTAAAGAACCAAAAAAACTAAATGTATAAATTTAAATTATATTATAATATAATAAATACAGTTCTCGCTATTTTGAAAAAGTGGTGGCTGACTACTTGATTATTTGGCACTGATCGCTACACAATCATACAGTAATCAAAATTAATTTTAAAATAAAAAATGATAATTAAAATAATAAAAGTATAAGGTACTATTTATACATAGAAGCTTCGTCGTTGTGGCAATAATCTCATGTAAAAATTAGATCGATAAAATAAGAGAGAAACGTATATATATATATATAGAGGTAGATATGCAATCACGTAAGTCCCTGAGAGAATCTAAGAAGAAGAAAAAGAAGGTATAAGGATCCATCTGTATAGCGCGATAAAATTCAGTTGGCGCGCGGTATGGGGCAGGATGGTGCTTGCTGGTCACGTCTACCCGTAAAACAAAGGAACGCGGTCGAAGGGTAGGGAACTGTATATACTCGCGCCTCAATATTTAATCTCTCATTATCGGGGCAGAGGCTGAGCTTTTCGAGACAAATGGCAATTTCACGATGCCCAATAAGGACTCGAATGCACCGTCGAGCGCCCGAGGCCTCTTCACCGTACAATAGCGAATTGGTTATTCTTTTTTCACGCCCACGAATCCAACCTATCCTATTGTCAACGTTCGAGTGGGTGTTGCACTTTTATCTTTCTTAATTCTCCTCTCGACGATTTTTACTTTTTTTTTATTGTTCGATCGACGCGCATTACAGGTTGTTGATTTAAACCTGCATATATATACATATATATACCTGATTGATTCGGTGTTTAATAATTGCGCGGTTTCTTATTTCACTCGGTGTCTGTGTGTGTACGTGTGTGTCGTAGAGAAGACGAGCTGATACCCGTTAAATATTCAAGATTTTCTACGCTAAAACCGAGCGAACGATCTCCATGTTGTTCGAAAATAAAAAACGGATAGCTGGAGAACTTTATGCATAAGTAATGTACTTAATTATTATACCTTTTTTCGAATATTAGATAAATTATTTCTTCTTTCGTAGCATTTACATTGGTATTATTTCTTAAAATTCTTAAAAGTATATAGGTATATACACTCACAAAAATAGAATGTTACGTTAAGTGGAATTCTTTTAAAATAGGTATAGGTTCCTAAATAAAAGAATATATGTTTGATATGATTCTTTAATAACTATAAGCGGAGTTTTCTTTTACAAAGAATTAGGAATCGCGTATAACTTTACCGAATAAATATATAAAGATTAAAATCATATTCGCCTAAATTGCAGAAGATTAAACATGTAAAAGTAGTAAACACATTTTTTTTAAGCCTATAGATGTAAAAAGATTATATTTTTTTCTGAGTATGTATACGTGTAAATCCACATTATTACAGAGATTATACAATTGTAAATTGTACCAAGTTAAAATTAACAATCCACGGAGTACATTCCGAGAATACGTCTACGACGCGTTTCGTTGGTGTGCATGCGTATATATATATGCATCGGAAAAAACACACGTTGCATTATTCAGAGGTAAAATTTTGAAATCGGTCGTGTCGCGCGAGATACGCGAGTTTATTAATTCATTTTTATTATTGCAATTTCGTATTTCGCGCCCGATCGTATAAATTTATTACTAAACTTTACCGCGGAGACATTATTCGACTTGTAAATGTGTACGTATACATATATATATGTATATTGCACGTAACGCTTAAATAAAATCCCACTAAATAATTGAAACAGGTGCGCGCACACTTTTACGAGAATCGACGATGCAATTTATATACTTTGGTTGTGTATATATGCAAGAAAGAATAATAATACTCGAACATTAATTTACTCGTATACATACATATATATGTGTATTATATTGAAGGAATCGTACATATAAGATGTACAATAATCGATGTACATGTATAATGTATAAATATTCCATGGCGCACGCAACGACGTGTAATTATAAATAAAAAAGAAATTAAACGAGGAGACACGCGAGAGTATAAAGAGGAGTAAAATAATTTGGTATTGAGAGCGATGCGTAAAAAAAAGATGAATTTCGTATGAATATATACGAGAGGAACATAGGAATGCGGGAAGGGGAAGAGAGAGAGAGAGAGTGGTATTACTCGGCGAGTGTGAGCTAACTCCGTTTAATACGCGCCGCGGGGGAAGGAACGAACGAGTGACCATAATGGCCGCGCGATAAAACGATATTGCGCGGCGCATTCAATTGGACGATTGCGCTTGGGCGCACCTCTCCGACTCTTGTGCAATTATCGTTTCCGCGAAAATCTCCACGCAATTCACGGCGAAACTCGAAATGAGAAACGGGTGTAGAGAGAGAAGGAAGAAGAAATAAAAAGTGCATCGATGGAATTAAACCTCACGGGTTTTAGATCGATTTGCGAACGCCGGTGATGCAACCTCTATATATCCTATTTCTTTCGATATATATACACCACCTATAAATTTACTCTGATTAATGCGGTATTATACATCCGACGTAATGTATTTCACTTTTCTTTACAAATTGATCTTTCGTCGTTTTCGGATATTATTCTGTAATTGTTAAGACCCGAGTAACTCGGTGGGTTACGGCTGTTTTGACGTAAACTACGTACTTTAAGGAGTCGATAAACTTTGAGAACATTTCGATGATTCGTTGGGTCGGGTTTGAGGATACCTTTTCAATCTTTTCTGAAATCTCGAAGATATGTGTGGCCAGGAAATGCCACTTTTTAAAACATTACGAAACAACTCAGTAGATTAGTTCGTAGATGTATAACGTCTCAAAACCGAAAAATGTAGATCATTCTAAAGATTGTTTTCTTTTATGTATTTTTAAAATTTGTTAGATTCAAAATCTTTCTTAGATCTTATTTCGGACTATTTCAGTATTATTTTATCGAACCAGGTTGAATCACTATAGTAAATATATATATTTAAGATTATTATGCTAACTTTACAATGTTACAGCATTCCAATTTTAGATTTAATCTGATTTTAGTTTTATCTACGGCATGCTTTAGATGATAATTTTATAAGATCTTTAAAATCTATTTCTCGTTATATAAAATATATTTAGTTAAATCCGGTGAATATGGTAACGAACAATTTGTTCATTAGATATAATCATAATTTTTAACACCCCAACCCAAATCAACATTATACTGTTCTTTGCGTTTTTGCGCAAAAACTTACATATTTAACCTCTTGATTCGCGAAGTACACAAAGTCGCATTTCTTAGAAATAAACAATAAAATAAATTGGTTTGCTCGATTTTCAACTGCAACTAATAAATAATTTTTCTAATTCGTTCTATAAACTATACACTTTTTTTATATCGAAAAATAATATTTAAACAAAAATGAATATTCGTTAAGTGAATTCAATAAGTGAAAAATAATATGTTACCGAGTTCAGCATTTGCTGTGTTCTTAATTAGCTTAGATGTCAAAATCTAGTGATGAAGAATGCTGTTCGTACAATTCATAAAATAAACCGTCTTTTCTCATGAGGAATATCGTATACTAATTTTTTTATTTTAGTATTTGCTTTATTTATTTAAATATTTATTTCAGATAATTTTTTAGTAGCAACTACAGAAATACGCGACTGTAGGTAATAGACTTGATCATCTGCGTAATAGTATCGATAACCATTGCTTTTAGAGAAGTCTTAAAAATTGTCTAAAAAAATGTGTCAATTTGCTTATATGCATTTTTTAATGTCTCAAAAGATGTGATTTTTTAGATAGATCTTCAAAAGATCTTCACGAGGATGATTTGTTTTTTATGCGATTGCTTTTGTAAATAAATGAATTAAAAAAATTTTTGTGCAATAAATTGAGAGGATAAATTATGGACAACACTGTTATATCTAAATAATAATATGAAATTGCAAAAATACCATCGAAGCCTTTCAATGTAAATTTTTAATTTAAAAATATTGACGCACGGAAGGAACATTAATTTATAGGTTAGAAAGTAAATTAAAAGTCTAATTATCTTTTAGGGCATATTTTTGTTTGAAATTTAACATGACTATAGACGATATTTAATTCAATGAAGGGCAAAATGATGTCTTGGTTTTACACAATTAACCACATATTTCAATTGATAAGATTCGAATGAATATATAATATAATATCGAATATAATAATATATCGAGTACTTCAAATATCTTAAAAAAATCTTTTATTTTCGCACGGGAAGTTATCGATGTTATCGGTTATCCACTGAGCGTTGGCAAAATAAAAAAAAGGTATATTGGTACAGACGTCTCGAGGATAAATGTCTCAGGACTTTGTGAATAGTTTTAAAAGCGGGGGCGAGAGAACGAGAGAGAAATCCTTACTATAGCAGGTATATAAAACGCAGAGCCTATAACCGCGACAACTCGTCCGTATACCCCACTTGGAATTTTAGGAAGCACCGGTAAGGAAGTTTAACTTCACCCTATCCTATCCTCGAGAGACTTTGGGATTTCAAGATTTCTCGGGAGCCTCGACAAAAGTTTTAAAAGTTCTCGGCAATAAGATCGGCTAAGTTAGGTGCGGCCAGGGTCAGTGCAACATTCAGACCGCACGGGAAAACTTTTTACTGTGGCAAAGGACACACGTCGATAGTAGACGTAGATAGTGAGAGAAAGAGAGGGTTCGCGAAAACCGCGAGCGATGGTAGTCTCTCCGCATTCCGTCTATATATCGGAATGAAAATTTCATTTGATACTGCGGCACTCGGTATCTCAGACCGTCGCGCGATCGAATCTACCGGTTCGATATCTATATTACACCGGGTTATCGATGATCGCAACCGTTCGAAACGATGAGACCGAACGTATAATATACCCCATACTCCCTCGGGTAATTTGCAAAATCTTGGTTGGATTTTACCAAAGTACTGGAATTCAATTCATTTGGGTGCGTATTATACACGGTCTACGGGGTGAGAGGGGAGGGAGAGGGTTGTGTTTTTTGACTGATTAACAAGGTTCTGGAGGTGAGCTCGAGGTACACGCCGTCCTACGGGTTATTTGCTGCTTCTTTACCCGGATAAGACAATTGCTCCCTCTCGGCGAGAGGCGATGAAACTTAATTTAACCGTCGTGGCATTTTTCATTTTAACTTCTCATTCGAATCCACGGTAATTGCGAAAGAAAGGAGAGGATATATAGAAGAGAACGAAAAGAAGAACGAAGAAAAAGGGAAGGAGAGAATGGAAGAAAAAGAAGAACGGAGAGGAGAGAAACCGAAGAGCGAGTCAGCGCGATTTCATTCAAGCGTCCGCCTTTTCACCAAAACTTTCTCGGGCGGAGCTAATTCCTCCTGCGCAATCAGTGGGCGCCCCCTCCGACACCCCAAACGCGCTCGCGCCCGCGCGCGCCTAAATATTTGGCGGGCAAGAGAATTACGAGAATGTTCAACGAAAACGCTCGATTTACGACCTCCAGAGAGGAATATACCCCCCTTTTCACGTTGTATATACAACAACACTTGTGTCGGCCAATTCTCTCGCATAAATCACCGAGAAAAATCGCTGGACGATTACATTACGGAGGATGCGTTTCTGTATATACGCACAACACCCACTTAGTTTCACCCTATCCCTCTTGTCTCGCTTGTAATTCGCTAATTGGGTGGATTCTGTCGCGTTGATTCGTATACATTCTTTTAATTTCATTTTTTAATAAAATACAATATTATAATTTTTATTAGCACTGTATAATAAATATATATAAGGTGGAAATATGTAAAAATGTTTAATAGGTAATTCATGACTATTACGTGTAAATAAAGAAATATCAATCTGAATTTATACAGTTCAGGTATGTCAACACGGGATGCTTTATTTATCATTGGTGTAACTTTAATGTATAACTTCATAATTTCACTACCACATTTTATTTATTCTACTTATATAATTGTTATAATTTTTGTCCAAAAACACAATAATTTGACCTGATACTTAAATATCCTCAGTTTCTAATAAGGTCAAATTTATAAACTAAAAAAGGGGGTGAAAAACATGCAAAGAAGACTAAGAATACTTACATATACATGTAAGTATAATAAAAGTATTATAAAGAAAGCAATTACTTAGATATTAAATTTTTTGGCAGATCTGACAGAATGATCGATAGATAAAGATAAAATAAAGGTTAACAGTTGGCAAAGTAATAGGTTAGGACTCTAATTGTAACGGACTTGATATAAAATGCCCGGTTTATTTAGCAAATTACACGATTACATTTTATCAAAACCTAACGCATATCGCATCTCTTTTGATTATCTATATATACATCCATATACTTTATACATCTCGTCAAAGAAGAAAAACCGCGGGTAAAATAACAATAACCGAGAAAATATTCGTAAATGGATACGTTGGGGAAGCTGGTTAAGTTGTATATAGAGTTTCGGTAAAATATTTTTCCGTCTTGCGGGAATTGAACGGAGAGTCGAGCCCTCGGAATTAAGTAGAATTTAATCTTAACGGTACGGCGCTTGCGAGTAAGGGCAAAGGACGTATATATACTGCACATATATAGAAAACCGAGTCTGGTTAATGTCAAACGTAACCACTTAGCGTATTGGAGTTTGATTTATTTTCCGTAGCGAACGGCCGCCTAGGGAGGTTAACCTATATATATATATATATACAATTTCATTTTATTCCATTGTATTTCTATTAACTCTCGGACCAGGATTTTTGCCCACCCCTCGGGCAGAATGGTCCTGGTAGAGTCGCGCAGCCCTATACCATCCTCGAGTCTTTTGTTCCCTTAAAACACAGACACGTATACGTATATAGCATTCCCCCTTCTCTCTCGCTACCTCCCTCTTTAATTTTTCTCCTCTCATTCTTTCTTCTCCTCGGTAGGGGCAATAACATTCTCATCGTGCCATATACGCCTCTTTATTCATTCATTCATTCTCGCAACGTTTGCCGTTTGTGCCCGCGATCCTTTAATAATCAACTACTCTCGTTCTCTCTTTCTCTCTGTGTTCGCCTTATTAGGTAAGAGGTTCGAATGCGCATCAACATTCAGAGTCACTCGGTATTAATACATTTATTATTGTCTGCTATATCTATACACCCATACCACCTATACACATTTGGATGTGCCTGTATACAGACCTGATATAAATTGACGCGAGCGGAATGTACAAAATAGTCGATGCAGTATTTATGCGCGTTACTACTTCGATATGGGTGTACGATATAACACGAGAGGCACTTATTTTTCGGCTTTAATCTTGCATATAATCCAACAGTCTTTCGATTTATCGTTAGTGATAACGTTCGAAGATGCCTATGTGTCACTCGACCTCTCGTCAAAAACAGTTCACATTTTTTAATTTACCACTTTTATCATTATTTAGATGTATTCAATTAATTGTTAATGTATAAAGAATTTTTATGGAAGGTAAGGTATACAGTACTTCTTCACGCTCTTTCAATCACGAGTTCATTAGATTTTAAAAATTCATTATGTAGGTTTGAACGTAAACGTATACCAGATAATGCAATATATATGCAATATAAATGAAATAAATATATTTCATTGTTAATGTTAAAAATTCTAACCGCGGGAAATTTAAATGTTTGATTGGCTTCGACGTCCCCTTAACTGTACAAACGCTCGAGCCCTTAAACAAGTCCTCGACCTAAGCCCCCAGGGACGAGTCTCGTTGTTCGATGGTGATAAAAAGAAATTAACTATATTGGAAAAAAATTAAAGAATAATTCACGCACACAAGTGTATTTTATATACACTGAGAGAAAGTAATATTCTTTACAGTTAAGTATATTATTTGATTCACTTTTTAAAAGTGATATTTTTGTTTATATTTAAGAACTAGGTGTTAATACATCGAAACCATATTATTTTATTGTAAGGCAATATATCAATTTATAACAACATGTATATGCACCATTTATTTCTCTCTTGGTGTATATGTATACACAGCAATATATTCTAAGAAAGATAAATATGACAACAATGGAAACATATATACATATAGCGCAAGAATGATTTGAATAGGGAAATATTAAATGCAATTACCGTGGAGTATAAGCAGAATAAGAAGAAGAAGAAAGATGAGCGTTCGATAAAATATGCAATGATAGGAAGAAACAAAGAACCCGACGTCATGATTGTTCGAGCGTCTTATCCTCGAGCCGTCAAGGTCCGAATTATACGAAGCCCGTGAGGAAATTTTCAAGAGGACATGAAATTGAAGATTAAATTTTGAAATGAAAGAGCCAGAAAGAGAGGTAGAAGTGTACACGGTGTACTCATATATACAGACTGTGAGAGAGAGAAAGAGAGAAGAAGGATCTGCAGGTGGCGGCCATGTTTTCATTACTGCCGAGTAATGTCCGGTACTCGATCACAGTGTCTTCCGGCGTCCCGGTCCGAAGCTCGGTAAAGACGCGGTGATTTTTCACTCCGGCGATTCGGGCCAATCCTCGAGGGTTGTAATTCGATTGCTACCTGGGCTCCCTCGCTCGAAAGACACTTTCCGCAATTGTTAATTTCATCGTGCCCCGTGCCAACTCTATGATTTCCTTTTATAATCTTTTATTACTTATTTTTACTTTTATTTTCACTCCTTTTCAAAGATTAATTGAACCTCGTTTTACCAAGGGTTTCACCGTTCAAATTCTTTTCCTCTTAAGTACTCGACGTCCCTCTCCTAAATAATAATCCTTGGACGCAAGCGAACTAAATCTTAATTATTTCAATCGAAAAATATACACTTCTTGTAATTTATAGAAATTCATTTAAGGTTACACTGGTAGATCCTTTTTCTTTCTCGTTAACAAAATGTGGAATTTTAAATAGGTCACTGTTTTACTTTATGAATAATAAACGATATAATTTTTTTTTTTTTTTTTGGAAAAATTCTTTTTGATAGGTTCTTGTACTTACGGGTCACAGAACTACGTGAACTTTTCAAATTTTAAATTAATAATTTTAATCTAAGTCTTTGGCTATATATTTGCTCATTTATATTATGATTCGAAATTATAGGCGAGGTGTTGGTTATTTAATTGTAAGTATAAAAGAAAATTATCATCTTTTTATCAAAAATTATAAAGAATAATTATATTTATTATAAGAAATTTATTATATTTATTATATAAAAACATTTATTATAAGAATTTTGTTTATTTCTTTAATTTAAATCCATTTGGTTGAAATCTAACTATTTTAGCGCATTAAATAACATAGTTAATTTATATACTTAAAAAGTCATTTCAACTCTCTAAATTCTTATCCTTCGGTGATTCGGATTACCCGAAATCTTTTTAAATAAAATTCCATACTAAAATATTTAAAAAAAATCTTTACTATCGTTTTCGCGCAATAGCCGCGTGTATATATAAACATAAAACTTAAGGGGATGTCGGAGCTATAGCCTCCATCAAAAGCCGCTCGATCTCTCGGTTTCGAATGGCGCTGTAGTCAGGTGTCGATTTCTACGATAAACGTACTTAAAACATAAATTATAAATTTTACAGCTACATAGAGCTGTTGAAAGATACTTTCCCCCCTAGCTATGACTAAACTTAAGGTAATTATAATATTACTCTTGGAAGCAAATGTTTATTTTTTTAAAGAAATGTGAAATACGTTGCGTGTAGCATTACGGCAGATATAGATTCATTGAATATGAGACGTATTTCACATTTCTTTAAAAAAATAAACATTTGATTCCAAGAGTAATATTATAATTACCTTAAGTTTAGTCATAGCTAGGGGGGAAAGTATCTTTCAACAGCTCTATGTAGCTGTAAAATTTATAATTTATGTTTTAAGTACGTTTATCGTAGAAATCGACACCTGACTACAGCGCCATTCGAAACCGAGAGATCGAGCGGCTTTTGATGGAGGCTATCTTTGTGTATTCCAATTATACTTTCTTAAGAAAGAGTCCATAAAATGTACCGTAGGTACAACGCGGAGGCAACTTGAAGTTAGTTTCCATGAATTGGGCTCTCTCCGTCTCTCTCTCTCTCTCTCTTCTCTCTAACATTTTGTTCTCGCGGACGAGGTTACCGCTTTCGCACATGGCGCGCGCGCGCGCGCGGCAAATGTAGGTTAATCCTTTCTCCGTGAGTGTATTTTACCCAATTGCCCGTGTCTACGCGCTTGCATATACATGTACACCACACATACACACACACAGACACAGACACAGGTGCAGTATATACCTGAGAAAAACGAATTGAGAAGAAGAGGCCAGAAACATTGCGAAAAAAGGACGAGGTCGACTCGTGGTGTATCCTCGGTGTGCTCTCGCTAATGATTTTGATAAACCGTAATTTTTCCTTTTTAATCTCTCATTCCCCCCCCCTCTCTCTCTCTCTCTCTCTCTCTCTCCCTGGAGCAATTGATTCGGGTATGCGAAAATTGAAGTACCGTCTTTTTTTCAAAACGTGTATTATTTATACCTATATCTAAAATTATTATCGTATTGTTGCTACAGTTGGGTAGAAAACAGCAGGTCTCGGTTATTCTATACGTTGTATAGATGCACTTGTGATACGTGTGAAACTGTAATCTCAAATCGGTAGGTGTATATATAGAAGAAAATCCATCGGTAATTACGATGTGAAATTCGATCACCGCTACATACGTATAGAATAGAGAAAAGCCCCATCGACGCGTGCGTATATAGACGTACGGTTCATACATTTTCGCATCCCCCTCGAACGATCAAGGTCGCACGGATCGCGGGTTCTTTCCCATCGTCGGGGGTCTAATCAGTTAGGAGAGAGGAGGCGCGTAATTCCCAGGCGTTTGTCTCCGTGTGTCTCCGTCTGTCTCCGTCGTCCCTCGGGACTCGAGACACTCGATCGTTGAAAAAAGGAAACGGCACGCGAGCACTGCTAAAGTGCCTCGGTCGTCTATATACTTGATTGGAATTTCAAAGGCAAGTGTCGCCGACCGCTTTAATAGTTTATTCGGACGATCGACTCTACGTGACACATTTTATACTTCGTCGAGCTTAGCTTCGGGATCAATTTCGAGTACCGGCACCTTTTTTTTATATATGTATACACAAGTCGAGATGATTGTCCGACGGTCGACTTTTCTTTCGGATACGTTGCGATGCGGTTGGTATTGCGCCGGAAAAACTCGGATCCATTTTTTTCGAATTATCAATTATTTATTTTAGTTTTCACTCGAGCTACCCGTTCACTATATTGTGCAATTCATTCCAACTACGTAATCAATCAAAGAATATCCATTTATGATGAATAGAATTTCGTATATATATGCAATATAATAATTTAATTGAATTATATTCATTAAATAATACAGTAGTACAATTAAAATTTATAACACTGATGAACTCGTTCCAATTACTTTTAATACACGTAATAAAAAAATCGTTTCTGTTCTTAAGGGGATGTCAGAATCAATATAAAATTCAAATTTCCCGCGCTTAAAATATTTTTTCAATCACATTTAAAATGTATATCGTGATATAATCTATCGCTTTCTGTAATTTCAATTATTTATGACTATTCGTTAACTGCATTAATACTATTGAAAAATTATTAATCTACGCTGTGTAACAAAACCGTTATACGAAATAATTAATCTATCCTCAAATTTCTAAAATATAATAATGCCGTAAAAAAGGTAGAAGAATCGCAATGTTTACTTTTGAAAAGTATAAACTTCGAAGTATCTACTTCGCAACGGTAAATTACATTTGAAAAGTAATAAAAAAAATGCTGAAGTTTGTACTTCGTAAAAGTAAAAAGTTCCGTTTTCCGACGTTTAAAAGGAAAAAAGAGATTATTATTATTGTAAAATGTGAATTTCAACGGTTTTTTCGTTTACGCAAAATAAAAATTTGGAATTGCATATTTTACAAATTATAAAGTTGAAATAGTAGAGTGCCAATATAAGACAGTGCAAATTTTATAGTGATTTTCAATTGTATATATATATATATAGTATATAGTAAACTTAATTAATCTCTATAATCTTAGACAACGCATGCTTGTAGTAATAACGATAGTAAAAAATTAACTCTTTGTTCTATATAAAAAAAATGGTAATACCAGGGAATTCAAATGTTTTGTTATCAGGCTCGACAGTAAAAATTAAATCTGGTATAAATATAGCCATAACGATAAACCCATATCGTCGAAGGTAAGAAAAGTATATACGTGGAAAGTCTCTTATGGAAATAAAAAGCATCTAAATAATTCGTAAGACATTAGAAATCTGTGATACCCGAATAAAATAAAAGTGCAGCTCCACCGTCGGATTAGGGATACAGAATTCTGTCTACGAGTTTGAGTTTAAAAGGTGCCTCTGATGCCGGTGTTGCTCTCCCTTCCCTTATAGCGCTCGCGCGTACAGCTCTAACCTCGCTCTACTTGGAGCTTGATGGAAAGTGACAGGAAGAGGAGATGAATACACGCGACGTATAAGAGGATGCTGCGTAAGACCGAGACAGACGATCTCTCTGTGTATATATCTATACCTATACCGTGTAGAACAGACTCATTTGGCACTCGTTCTAATCGTCGTGTCACGACTCTCTACGAGCTAAAAATTACACACCGCGCACTATACTACTCGAATATTTCTCATTATTCTTCAAGGTGCCAAGTTAAAAAAAGGGTCTCTAGCTCACTCTCTCTCTATCTCAACGTGAATAAACGATTATCCTCGTACTTTTCGTAAACCGGTCAACCTTTTTTTATAGATATATATATACGCACACACTAACACAAGGATCTTCGACCCTTCTTCACTGCTTTTTCTCGTAAAACTTGTCTTTCCTTTTTTTTTCGTAAAGGGTAGCGATGAATTATTCGTGGGTTGGTGAAAACGTCTAACTGACTCGAGGATATACCCGACGGTTAATCTGATTCTCGATCCGTATGTGGGTTTGATTTCCTTTTCTTTGAGATATACGGTGATACACGAACCGCGCAATCCGCTAATTATGGTAAACAACCGTTATATTTACCCGATTTTTTCATAGTTATATTTTTAATCAAATTATACATATATACGAATATTGACGATTATTTTATCACCCCGGCATAATTTACCTATATATATATATACGCGAGGTTATTACTATTTTTTATTACAACATCTCAACAGCTATAGAGCTCGGCAAAACGCTCGCGGATTTCTAATATTTTCTAATAAATTTTAAATAAGATATCCGACATTGTGAAAGTAATAAGAGATTAGGATTGCGAAACCGAGTGGTACATTATATCGTAATTTTATACACGAATAAAAAGAATTTCACGGTAGTTATTTCCAAATGTATATACATAAATTTAATTTTACGTGCTGCTGAGTCTATATATATATACGCTACTCTTGGGTTATTAAAAAAAATAAAAGTAAATTAAATCGCTGAATTGTTATTAATATTATTATACCGTCTGCATATATGTATATATATATCTGAAAATGTATATAAATATAGATTATTCCTTTTTCTGGAATAGCTACGTCTCAAAATTTATTTGAGAAACTGTTGCATATTTATTATTGAACAATTAATATCGAATGAACGACGAATTTTTTTATAATCTCGTAAATTCGTAGAGAACGCGATAATAACCGCGCGAACGAGGGAAATTTCAAGGATTATAAATAATGCAAATCTACGAATTTGGAAAGATTATTGAATCGCGATGGCGAAAATAGAGCTTGGTGGCGTTTAAACACCGCGTAACGACGAAAAAGATTCCTGTCAATGCTTCGTCGTTCGAGGAATCGCGGTGATAATATACTATAATTAGCTCGTGAAAAATTAACGCCATCCAAAAAATAATGTATAGGAGCACTTGGCAACATCATTAAATTTTCCTTGAATTATATTTAACGCCACGTGTATATATACATATAAAAGGGATACACTGGCTCTAATTACATTTTCTCGGCAAATAGTTTTTATCTAATTTTCGATGAGAAAATATACATTTTCGGTGGATACATTATTCACGGAATCTAGAAAACTCGCTCACGTACAACCAAATTGCTGAATAATATTGTGTAATCCGTATAATTTTGATACGTGGGATTAATAATGCGAATGTACATTTATTAAGTTATTACCGCGGCGTGAATTATTAATCGAGTAAAATTTTTGATAGAAACTAAAATGTAAGATCATAATTTATTATATTATACATACAATACACTGTTAAAAAAAGGTTGAAATTTAATGCACATATTGAAAAAAAAGTACATTAAAATTCAATTTTGTATGCATTAAATATACATTCAAGCAAGATTAAAAGAAATTTAATGCATTATATAAAATTATTAATGTACATCACAGAAATTTATTGTAAATGTACATGATAATTCTAAACCATATTCTTAAAATTAAATAGTTTACGTAAATACTGAAAATCGTGTTAAAATTAGGAACATTACATTAAATTTCAGGTCAATTGTCATAAATAATATTGTACAATTATGAATATTTGATTCACAAGTTACGGAAATTTAATACTTTTTTGTGGAAGTTAGGGCATTAATACATTAATTATCAAAAACAATTTGTATAGAGATTAACATTAAAATTTCAATATATTAAGTAAATTGGTTTGTTGTGCAAACATTAAATTTAATGCATTTTATAAAATTATTAATGTACATCACAGAAATTTATTGTAAATGTACATGATAATTCTAAACCATATTCTTAAAATTAAATAGTTTACGTAAATACTGAAAATCGTGTTAAAATTAGGAACATTACATTAAATTTCAGGTCAATTGTCATAAATAATATTGTACAATTATGAATATTTGATTCACAAGTTACGGAAATTTAATACTTTTTTGTGGAAGTTAGGGCATTAATACATTAATTATCAAAAACAATTTGTATAGAGATTAACATTAAAATTTCAATATATTAAGTAAATTGGTTTGTTGTGCAAACATTAAATTTAATGCATTTTATAAAATTATTAATGTACATCACAGAAATTTATTGTAAATGTACATGATAATTCTAAATCATATTCTTAAAATTAAATAGTTTACATAAATACTGAAAATCGTGTTAAAATTAGGAACATTACATTAAATTTCAGGTCAATTGTCATAAATAATATTGTACAATTATGAATATTTGATTCACAAGTTACGGAAATTTAATACTTTTTTGTGGAAGTTAGGGCATTAATACATTAATTATCAAAAACAATTTGTATAGAGATTAACATTAAAATTTCAATATATTAAGTAAATTGGTTTGTTGTGCAAACATTAAATTTAATGCATTTTATAAAATTATTAATGTACATCACAGAAATTTATTGTAAATGTACATGATAATTCTAAATCATATTCTTAAAATTAAATAGTTTACATAAATACTGAAAATCGTGTTAAAATTACGAACATTACATTAAATTTCAGGTCAATTGTCATAAATAATATTGTACAATTATGAATATTTGATTCACAAGTTACGGAAATTTAATACTTTTTTGTGGAAGTTAGGGCATTAATACATTAATTATCAAAAACAATTTGTATAGAGATTAACATTAAAATTTCAATATATTAAGTAAATTGGTTTGTTGTGCAAACAATAAATTTAATGCATTTTATAAAATAATTAATGTACATCACAGAAATTTATTGTAAATGTACATGATAATTCTAAATCATATTCTTAAAATTAAATAGTTTACATAAATACTGAAAATCGTGTTAAAATTACGAACATTACATTAAATTTCAGGTCAATTGTCATAAATAATATTGTACAATTATGAATATTTGATTCACAAGTTACGGAAATTTAATACTTTTTTGTGGAAGTTAGGGCATTAATACATTAATTATCAAAAACAATTTGTATAGAGATTAACATTAAAATTTCAATATATTAAGTAAATTGGTTTGTTGTGCAAACATTAATATTACGATATTTGTTCGCAATAACAATTACAATTTACATAAAATTTCATTACAATTTACTATTATTTGTGTATGGTAGAATTTTCATAAACATGATTGATTTTCGAAACAATGTCATTACTTGTCATTAAAATAAATGTACATTAAAATTATTTGTTGAGTGCATTAAATATGTAGTCTATCAACATAACGAGATATTTAATACATTTTATATATTAAATATTATAGTATATTATTAAAATTTCCTGTACATAACTGTAAAATTAATACTATTCTAATTGTTGCATTGAAATATTAAATTCAATTATTTTTGTTGCACACACTTAAGCACAAATAATGTATTATACATTAAATTTAATGTAAATTAATTAATTAATTTAATGAAATTGCCCATATATATATATATATATATATGTATATGTATATGTGTGTGTGTGTCACTACTGGTGGAACGTGCTGACTGCTATTAGGTACACGAGCTAACGCATTTCATACCAAGTAAACCAATTAATCACGAATTTTGCATTGAAAAAACCTCGTGTTTATCGTTACAGCACAAATATAATATATATATATATATATATATATATATATTTTTACGGCTGGGGGGGGGGGTCAATTTGTACTACGATACAAGTGCTATAGCTGCACTAGCGCTGCGTAGTGCGTGCTGCATATACTACGTAAGTCTCGCCAGTCGCCGCCAACTACGTGAGTCTCCGCCGCGATTGCTTCGCGACTCGCGAACCATCTTAGTTTTTTCCGACTTCCGCTTAGTTGCAAACGACAACCAGGACGGGCAGCCTGCACGAGCACGTTTTTAGTGGAATATCATCGCCTTGGTTAGCTGAAAAGTGTCAGGTAAGTATACGTATTTTTATACTGCTACGAAAGAGTATAGTGAAGCAAGTGTACGTGAAAGATGATAGCTGTGAGGCACAAATTACGCACCTTGTCCGCCATTATTTCCGAATTCACTTTTATGTGTCTTGAAGAGCACATTTTTTAAAACTCATTTTCTCCTTCGCGTTTCTCGGTTGAAATTTTTGGTAAAAAAAGTACTTGTCGATTTCTTTTTTTTTAAATAAAAAATATAATAAAAATATATTAATATCAATGCAAATGTGTATTGAATTTAATGTAATGGTGGTACACTCAATTTAATACACCTGCAAAGTAAAAATATAATACTGTACATAACCTAAAAATAATGTATTTTGCATTGAATTTAATATATTATGAATTAAATATAATCATAAAATTTTGCAATATTAAGCAGTTTTGCATTAAATTTAATGCATTGAAATTTTTTTTACAGTCTATGGAAAGTAGGAGGCAAGCTGACTTAACATTTAGACTGAATCTTTGCGGAAGGCTATTTTATTGATCAAAGCTGCTTATCGAGTTATTGGGTGGAGATAAGTCGAAATAGTAACATCTTTAACTATTCATTGAGCAGGCTGTGAAAAATAATTCTTGTGAGTCGATTGGAATTTCGATGTGTCATTGGATGGACGTATTTATAGGTTAAGGTATATCAACATAATTTTTTAATCCTATTGAACTTTACGATAAAATTTTTAATCTTTTTATAATTATATTTATTAAGTAAAGTTAACATTTAAAATTTAAAATCGCTTTGACAGACCAGGAGCTCCTTGAGCAAAAAAATTTTACTAGCCTCTCCTATATATGTAAAAAACGCAATTAATAAACCTATTCATATTTCATCGATTAAGCATGTAATACATTTAAAAAATTTAAACTTTTAACTGTATGCTAATTTTTAGGTATTTTTTAAATTATCTCTATTATTTTAAAAAATTAAAGTTAATGCATTGAAATTTTTTTACAGTCTATGGAAAGTAGGAGGCAAGCTTACTTAACATTTAGACTGAATCTTTGCGGAAGGCTATTTTATTGATCAAAGCTGCTTATCGAGTTATTGGGTGGAGATAAGTCGAAATAGTAACATCTTTAACTACTCATTGAGCAGGCTGTGAAAAATAATTCTTGTATGTCGATTGGAATTTCGATGTGTCATTGGATGGACGTATTTATAGGTTAAGGTATATCAACATAATTTTTTAATCCTATTGAACTTTACGATAAAATTTTTAATCTTTTTATAATTATATTTATTAAGTAAAGTTAACATTTAAAATTTAAAATCGCTTTGACAGACCAGGAGCTCCTTGAGCAAAAAAATTTTACTAGCCTCTCCTATATATGTAAAAAACGCAATTAATAAACCTATTCATATTTCATCGATTAAGCATGTAATACATTTAAAAAATTTAAACTTTTAACTGTATGCTAATTTTTAGGTATTTTTTAAATTATCTCTATTATTTTACAAAATTAAAGTTAATGCATTGAAATTTTTTTACAGTCTATGGAAAGTAGGAGGCAAGCTTACTTAACATTTAGACTGAATCTTTGCGGAAGGCTATTTTATTGATCAAAGCTGCTTATCGAGTTATTGGGTGGAGATAAGTCGAAATAGTAACATCTTTAACTACTCATTGAGCAGGCTGTGAAAAATAATTCTTGTATGTCGATTGGAATTTCGATGTGTCATTGGATGGACGTATTTATAGGTTAAGGTATATCAACATAATTTTTTAATCCTATTGAACTTTAAAATTATATGATTAAATTTTTTACTCTTTTTATAATTATATTTATTAAGTAAAGTTAACATTTAAAATTTAAAATCGCTTTGACAGACCAGGAGCTCCTTGAGCAAAAAAATTTTACTAGCCTCTCCTATATATGTAAAAAACGCAATTAATAAACCTATTCATATTTCATCAATTAAGCATGTAATACATTTAAAAAATTTAAACTTTTAACTGTATGCTAATTTTTAGGTATTTTTTAAATTATCTCTATTATTTTACAAAATTAAATTTAATGCATTGAAATTTTTTTACAGTCTATGGAAAGTAGGAGGCAAGCTTACTTAACATTTAGACTGAATCTTTGCGGAAGGCTATTTTATTGATCAAAGCTGCTTATCGAGTTATTGGGTGGAGATAAGTCGAAATAGTAACATCTTTAACTACTCATTGAGCAGGCTGTGAAAAATAATTCTTGTATGTCGATTGGAATTTCGATGTGTCATTGGATGAACGTATTTATAGGTTAAGGTATATCAACATAATTTTTTAATCCTATTGAACTTTTCGATAAAATTTTTAATCTTTTTATAATTATATTTATTAAGTAAAATTAATATTTAAAATTTAAAATCGCTTTGACAAACCAGGAGCCCCTTGAGCAAAAAAATTTTACTAGCCTCTCCTATATATGTAAAAAACGCAATTAATAAACCTATTTATATTTCATCGATTAAGCATGTAATACATTTAAAAAATTTAAACTTTTAACTATATGCTAATTTTTAGGTATTTTTTAAATTATCTCTATTATTTTTCAAATAATTAAAAACTTGTCCTGATAATATTAAAAATTCTAATATTCTATTATGATGTTATGAAATCGTTAAATAATTTACGTTGCTTTTAAAGTAAAAAATAACCAAAATTTAAAAAATGAGTTAAGTTTCGATGAACTGTAAGTGATTTACAATTTGAAAATTCGCTGACTCTGCCATCTCAAGATGTACAACTTTATTCGCATGAGCTTAATTGTTTTGAAAGTTCAAACAATATGACCAGTCTGATTTCTGCTATCGAACACTTTTTCTTAACAATTTCGCTTATCGATAAAGGTTACTTGCTTGGAATATTTATTCGAAGCACTGAACTATTAAAATTAATTTAAAATTTAATTGTAAATTTACTTTAATGTTTTAGAGCATCGAATTTTTATTCCAAGCAGGTGTCTCTATCGATAACAAATGTTATATAAATAAAAGGGTTCGATTACTGAAATTAAACTGTTCATATGGTTCCAACTGTAAAAATAGTGAATCTCAGGCAAACGGGGTTGGATATCTTGGGATGGCAGAGTCGGTGCATTCTCGAATTTCAAAATCATTTTCAGATCATCGAAGTGCGACTTTATTACAGTATTATATTAGACTTATTACCCATTTTTAATTATTTTTATAACACTATCCTCAAACTTACAATTTCTTATACTGTTTTTTGGCGAGCCTATTATATAATGTAGTTAGACCTCTCAGTTGAAGAATTTTTTAATCTCATTGAACTGTTCTCCCCCACTGTGCTTGATCTAAAAACCTCTCATTCTGTAAACAAATACCTGGCGAAGTGTACTAATAAGGGTTTAATGTAGTTCCTCAATTTAAGTAAAACTGAATTTTAACCTATAAAACTTAACAAATTATAACAATTCAGTTTATTCAATTTCTATTTTTATGATAAAAATGTAAAAAATATATTGAATTTATTGCCAATGTGTATTGAATTTAATGCAATAATGGTACACTAAATTTAATACACCTGTATAGTAAAGATATGTTAGTGTCCAAAATCTAAAAATAATTTATTTTTCATTAAATTCTGTTTTTAAGATCAATCTATTGATATTTACTTTAATACATTTTTTAGGAAGTATACTAAAGATGTTTTATTGCAAATTTTGTGATTCACAAAATTCAACCTACAAAAATTACTTGAATCATTATGCATTTCATAAATACATTACTCCTCACTATTATTGCGGTTATGAAAGGTGCAATAAAATGTTTAAAAAGTCCGAATATTTATTAAGCCATTTAAATAGGACGCATGGGCTGAAATTAAAATCAACTGTTAGTCCATTTGTTCAATGTTCTCAAACAAATGAGAAAGACAAATATTTATGCAGCGTTATGTTATGTAAAAAAGAATTTAAAGATTTTTCAAATTTATTAAATCATTTAAAATGGCATATTCGTAAAAAAGAAAAAGTGGCATGCCCGTATAAAAAATGTTTAAAGAAATATGACGTCTTATCTTCTTTCACAAGTCATCTTACTAAAATGCACAAGCGCAGTGAAAAGTTAACGCACAACTTAGATGTAAACTTCTTAGAAAACTCGAACATTGCTGAATTCAATAATCAAAATTGCAATATTAGTACTGAAGTACAATCAGATGTAACTTTGAACTTGCTTGAGTCGAAATCTGATAGTCACGGAGATGTTAATGATAAAATAAATTTAAATAACGAAGGTGAGATCGCCCTATTTATAAGAAGTGTAGCAGAACTTTATTTAAAATTAGAAAGCCAGTTACTGGTTCCAGCAACAACAATCGAGGTTTTTAACAAATTCCTTTCTTTGTTTATACTTTTGGTTTAATTCATTTGTTATTGGGATATTAGGAAAAAATTGAAAAAAAATGTTTTTTTTTTATAGATTATTGCTGCAGCTATTTATGATATTCATCACAGTGGATATAATTTAGTATCTGAAAATTTAAAATTACTCTTAGAAAAAGAAAATTTATCATGTGATACAATAACAGAAATAATAAAAAAAATTAGGGAATCTCATCCATTAATTGCAACTAAAAACTTATTAGGCAATAATTATAAGAGAAAAAAATATTTCAAATCGAATTTTAATTATGTAGAGCCAATTTCTATTGAAATTAATAAAGAAAAGAAAAAATATTTTAGCTATGTGCCTATAGACAAAACGCTAATAAATATATTAAATGATAAGTCTATAAGGGATGACTTAACTGATTTTGTAAGGTTAGTAATCATACATTTAGACAGCTAATTTCTAATTGGATTTTAAATTTACATAAAAATAGTTATTACGTACGTAATTGCAGATTAAAATTTCCAACCGATAATTTGCTCAAAGATTTCACAGATGGAAGTGTATTCAGAGATAATAAATTTTTTCAAAAAAATCCCGAAGCTTTACAGATAATACTTTATCAAGATTCGTTCGAATTGGTCAATCCAATTGGACCTGCCAAAAAGAAGCATAAATTGCTAGCCGTCTATATGACCCTTGGAAATATTCCTGATTATTTGAGAACTCACACTAGTTGCATAAAACTTGTGGCACTCTGCAGAGAAATTGATTTCATTCATGAAATTGTATACCAAAAAATAGTCGATGATTTAAAAATAATAGAAACATTAGGCATTTATATAGACGGAATTTATAGAAAAGGTTCTTTAGTTTTTATTGCTGGTGATAATCTTGGTAGTCATGCACTAGGTGGTTTTACAGAAAATTTTTCACGTTCAAGATATTTATGTCGTTTTTGTTCAATATCACGAGTACAGTTCCAATCAGAAGATGGCCATTGCAAAATCTTTAAGAAAAGAACAGTAGAATCTTACAAACATTCAATACAAAATCTTAAAAACAATGAAGAAAGTGATGGAATCAAATTTGATTCTGTATTCAATCAATTAGAAAATTTTCATGTTTGTATGCCAGGGTTGCCTCCATGTTTGGGCCATGATTTATTTGAAGGAATCATTGCATACGATTTGCGATTATTTATTGATTATTTTATCCAAAACGGCTGGTTTACATTTGTTGAAATTAATTTCTTCATTGAAACTTTCAATTATTCGGTACTTGATAAAAGGGACTTACCATGCAAATTATTAGATAGAAGTAATCGAATTGTTGGCGGTGCTTGCCAAATTTGGAATTTTTTTCGACTATTTCCACTGATGATAAGTGAAAAAATTCGAGATATATATGATGAAGTTTGGATATGTGTGATTCTTTTAACGGAAATTACGGAATTAGTTTGTGCTGCCAAAATTAACAAATATAAATTACCATATCTCCAAAATTTGATTTTTGAATATGTTTCACTTAGACGATCACTTTTCCCTGATAGAGACTTACGGCCTAAACACCACTACCTTATTCATTACCCTGAATTAATAGCAACATTTGGCCCGTTAATTAAAACGTGGACGATGCGTTTTGAAAGTAAACATTCTTATTTCAAACGGGCAATTCGATACATTAAAAATTTCATTAATGTTACCAAGTCTTTAAGTGAAAAACATGAGCTCTACCAAAGTTATCTAAGACTTGGCGGTGACATTAGAGTCGAATTACAGCTTTTTGACCTTAGCAGCTTCCAAATTCATTTGTACAATAATAAGCTGCAAAAAATCTTAAAACACATTTCATGTATAAAAGGGATTCAGCAATGCAATAAAATTATTTATAAAGGCACTGAATACAAGAAAAATCAAATTATAGTTATTCGTCCAAATGATTATAAAGATAATTTGGTGGTTGGTAGAAATTGTTTATTTCTTTGTGCCGAACCACATGTTTTTATTGTTTTTGAGATCGTAGATTATGAATTTTTACCACATCTTTCTGCATATCAATTGCACAAAACATTAACGTACGAATGCCATTCCCTAAAGGAAATTTCAAACTTTAAGCCACTATACCCCTATCGCTTAAAAGACATGTATTGCATTAAACCAGCTGAAGCAATTTTTTCTTTTTAGTATAAACAATTTGTACGCAACTTACTCTTATTCTTTTTACATCATAGTTCTTACAAAACATAATTATCATTTCTTATTTTATTTAGATGCCTCTATTTAAAATACAATATCGCAATCAACCTAAAAAGCTATGCAAGGCAGAAAATATATCTGAAATTTTAACCATTGCCAATAGCAAATTCGATCTTCAGTCTGATGTGGATTATAAGGTAAATTTTTTTTAAATGGGATATGTTTTGACTTAAAATTTTATAGATTTTGAAATTATTATTATAATTGTTTTTCAAAATATTTATAAAAGATTGTTTAAAATAATTATTTCATATCAATTATTTTTAAACAAGATTTTGAATAGCAAATCTTTATTGCATTATAATTCAATAGTCATATGAGTACATAAACTTTTAAAATGCATTAATCTAATTCAGATTGAAATTTTTTTAATACTTGTATCCAATTTTGTAGATAATTTTAGAACCTGACGGAACCGAAATTGATGAAGACGAAATTTTGGTGGAATGTGCTCAGCAAGCGAAGGAAATACTGCTTTTAACTATTATGGAGAAGCATTTGCAGTGGCATGATGAAAAAAAGGAAAACAGTCTTAATTTTTTAAATATTTCAAGTATGTACCAAATGTTTTATAGATATATTGCGATCGAATTACATTTTTAAATTATTTATTTTTTTAATTTTAGATCTTAGTGATATTATGGACGAGGTTAATGCTCCTACAACAAGTTATGTACAAAAAATTTCTTCAGAAAGTAACCCGCAAAAAATAAATTTAAATGCTTTTTTATGGGACAAAGTTCCGACAGAAATATACGAAAAATGTAAAAAGGGAGAAAAATTATTGGCACAAGAAAGGCGCCTAATCGTGTCTACTATTGCAAATTATATGGTTTCTGATCTAAAGGACACCACCAGAAAGATGGCAGGCCAAATTTCTGAATTGCTGTGCACTTCTTTCTCCGCTACATTTATAGATCAAGTTGGCAAGGACACGTGGGGAAATGGAAAAGCAACTCTGCAACTTCAAATATATAATGCGTGTTTATACAGAAAAAGCAGTAGAACTGAAAAAAAACGTCCGAGGTCTGGAACTACTGATGATGATAGCGACGATGCCGCGATTGCTATCAAAAATAAACAAACGGAATTAACGCACAAACAAGATGAATATGGGTGTGTTAACTATGCTCCTCTTTTGACTGAAGATAAGGCATCTCAAGAAGGAAAAAGATTACAATTAATTGAATTGTACACTGCGAAAAGTCATGAAAAAAAGCAAATTGAAAAGCTTATGACTGAAACTTTTCCTAGCTTGAGAGCTGATCTCAATGAAAAAACAAGAAATTTATCAAAAATTTTGCTGGATTGGCCTTATTTAAAATCTTCTTATTTTTTAATACATCACAGTTCGATCTTGTTAGACAAAAATATTTTAGACATTTGGACCTCATCGTTGGAAGCAAAATCAAAGTACATAAGAAGATATTTCAAATATGGAAAGAGTAAAGAACGATTCTCTAAAATTATTACTGATTGCTTAACAGCATGTGATATGAATAAAAATAAGTATCCCAAAACCTTAGTTATTTTTCCGCTATTATTAGCACACTTTGAGGAGAAAGAAGCTTTTTTATATAAAATAGTAAAGGTAAGGACTTTTTATCAATGTTTAAATTTTAACGAAATTGAAACAGGCATTAATTCGTTGTTAATTCATTGATTTCAGCCAAGTGACAATACTGTTGATATTTTGAGTATTGTGGAATCTGATTATCCATTACTTATTATAAAAGGTAATTTTCAAAATCTAATTATATAAACTTTATAAATTAATGTGACTAATGTAAATCTAACTATAATGTAACATATTCTAGGAAATTCTATTTATGATGAGATACCCGATGTATCAGTTATTATAAACAAAAATATTTGTGTAGAGTGCAAGGATCAACTTGAAGGATTATTAGTAACTTTTTTAAGCTACTATATATTTGGATACAATTACCTTCCAGAAGTTGAAAAGACTTTAGAATTTATACAGAGGTATGTACATACAGTTATTCACGTTTATAAATTTGTAAACTGTATTGTTCATTATATAACATCAATTCTTCAATTTGCAGAGTAATATTGAAGATAAACCCACCTAAAGGAGCCAAACGTATTAATAAAACGAAGCTCCGGCAGAAGCCTTATCATGCAGCAGTTTACAAACTTGCTAAGTCCCTAGCTGATTTCTCAGGTGAATTTTGTCTGGATACAGAGCAATGAATTACTTATTTTAGACTAATTTTACTTTTTACACTGATTAGTATTTTGTAGATTTTAAGATGAAACTTTTCAAGTTCCTGTTTTATTGAATATTTATCAATTATCATTTTTTATTTAACTTCCTTATGATTTGCAAATTGTGCAGATTCTGTATAATTGATTCGATTGCTCAGTAATTGCAATCAAACCCATATTAAAGAATTGTTAACGACGATTAAAATAAAAATACAAATAGTTTTTGCATATAAGTAATTCTTTGTTTAGATGCAAACAATTCTTTATACTTTTATATAGATATATAATAATAATTGATAGCATTCTATCAATATATTTTGTTGCAAATTTTGTATACCCGTGAACAAATATTTATGTATGTACGTGCTGTATTAAAATAGACTAAAAAGTCTAATGTAATAAATTATTATTATTATTATTATTATTGTTGTTGTTATTATTATTATTATTAGTCATTAAATGTAATGCATAAAATGTACATTAAATGTAATGCATTACATTTAATGTACCACCTGCAACGTGACTCAATAATCAAAAACACTAATTATGTGTACGATATTGAACTTTAATTCAGAAAAATTAATTTGCAATATCTACATTAATGAGATTTAATAGACCTACTTGAAAGAGATTCATTAAATCTGATTAACGTAGATATTGAAAATTAATTTTTCTTCATTAAAGTTCAATGTCGTACACATGATTAGTGTTTTTTGTACATTTTATAAATTTAATGTATTTGTTTAAATATTAATGCAGGTGTAATGGAAGCTTCTTTCAAGCAGGTACATTAAATCTCCTTAATGTAGATATTGAAAATTAATTTTTCTTAATTAAAGTTCAATATTATACATAAAATAGTATTTTTTGTACATTTTATAAATTTAATGTATTTGTTTAAATATTAATGCAGGTGTAATGGAAGCTTCTTTCAAGCAGGTACATTAAATCTCCTTAATGTAGATATTGAAAATTAATTTTTCTTAATTAAAGTTCAATATTATACATAAAATAGTGTTTTTTGTACATTTTATAAATTTAATGTATTTGTTTAAATATTAATGCAGGTGTAATGGAAGCTTCTTTCAAGCAGGTACATTAAATCTCCTTAATGTAGATATTGAAAATTAATTTTTCTTAATTAAAGTTCAATATTATACATAAAATAGTGTTTTTTGTACATTTTATAAATTTAATGTATTTGTTTAATTATTAATGTATGTGTAATGGAAGCTTCTTTCAAGCAGGTACATTAAATCTCATTAATGTACATATTGAATATTAATTATTATCTATTAAAGTTCAATATCATACGTATGATTGTTATTTTTTATTTTTGCCGTAAACTTAATGTACTTATACATAAAATTAATGACCAGGTAAAGGAAGCATTTTAAGTACGTTTTTGAATGCTATTTAGGTACAAACTGAAAATTCTATTATTTTTGTTAAACATGTACATTAAAATTCATGTTTTTATGCTGAAAATAAATTTAATATATAAGTTAGTGAATATTTAGATTTTACATGAATTTTCAGTTTTGTCTCTAAATCATTTTAATACACGTGCTTGAAAGTAGCTTCCTTTACATTTTTATTAAATTTAATGCACATTTTTTTAACAGTGTATCTTATTAGCTAATGGACAATATTGTAAGATTTTTTTGAGATTGTGATTATATATTAGTTTAGAAAATAAACTGGATGAAAGATGTGTATAGTTTTCGAAATTATTAAACGATTTATTCGTTCTTGAATAACTTGAAGCATGATTTTGTTAATTAATATTAATCTAAAAAATTTGACTAATTTTAAAATAAAAAATTGGTGTTATTTATGTTTCTTATTTCACGATGTTAATATGTAAAATAATTTATATAATGTTAGAAGAATCTTTGTTAGTTTATCGTGCACATCTATTAAGACCAAAAAAGAAAATAATTATTGAAAAAAGCGATTAACCTAATTTACCTGCTCGCAATGTAAACTAGAAAAATAAGAAAAATTATTTTAAAAAAAGAGAAAATGTTCGGATAGAACGATAGAAATATAAGCGTTGATTCGATAAAACAGCGTCGAGCGTGGAAAGCAAACTCGAAAAAGGGATTATATCGCAACATCTAACCTGATTACCTTAAAGGATATATACATTGCATAGGTGCATATAATTATAAATGTAAACATCTGAAATAAATCAAAACAAACGTACACCATTGGATTACCATTTCAGTAGTATAAATCAGAAGATAAACAAATACGACGGAAGTAAAATGCACTCCAACTAATTTTCATCGATATATATTTTCATAAAATTTCAATGGAATTTTTATCACTCGTGCTCGTGAATAATTTAGAGAAAAAAAACTAAACAAATACAAATTGTGCCCTCATTTTCCGCAATTGAAAAGGAACGCGTTGTACGTATCGCGCGTTGAAAAAGCAAAGGTATATACGGAATAATTGAAAAATAAAGAAGAATATATAGTATACGTATACATTTCGGTGTTAAACACACGACAAAATAGCTATTAACAAGATTCTCTTTCTCCCTCTGTCTCTTTCCGTCCTCTATATCTTTCTCTCTTATTCTTTCAGCGTGAATCAAGGCAAAGGAAAAGGAAGGCAAGGTGAAGCAAGCGAGCAAATGTAATCGGGGTTGCGCGTGCGCTTGCGTTCCGCAATTTTCTTATAGCGGCAGATTGTTTTGTTACCGCAACGTATAACTCGTACAAGATTCATGATTCTACGTACGTATACCAACCAACCGACCATTTTATATACATACCCACACACACACACACACGCACGCGCACACACACCTACATGCATGCACACTTACAAAGGCACGGGCATTTCTCATTGTTGACGCTTAAGTGGATTGGTAATCGAAACACTCGTGAACGGAATTCCGAGCGCAATATTCAATCACTTAGGGTTACCTTATTAACTCGGAATTTTACCGTTAGCCCCTTTCCTTCCTTTTGTATTATACCTCGCTTCTTCCTTCTTATTTTTATTAACGAGGAAAACATGTATCGAGCCTGCAGATCGATCGAAACTAATTATGTGGCCCGGATACGGTCCTTCTTTCGCAAACGCCTTATACATTTTTTTACCACAATTTCCATATACTTTTATTATCATGTATTCAATAATAATTTAATGATTATTTAAAAATTTTATATATATGAACAAATTAAAAAAAAGATGAACGCGTTTTATTTATTTTTTGGTGTGCGTTAAGAAGAGGAGGAGGGCGTTGACCGTTCAAATTTTATAGAAAAGAATTTTTTTCCATATTTTTACTTTGTAAGATAGATAAATTAATGTACCTTATATTATTAGTGTATAAATTTAAATTGTAACAATTTTTATCTCTGAACCAAATTATAATAAAAAATCTGATTATTTTGTGTTTGGAAGCTGGACGTCATCATATAACTTTTCATTCACCAATTTATAAAAAAAGACGGCTAAACCGTATTTGAAAGAAAAGTTGTATAAAAATTACCCGAATTTTGTGGGTAAAATGCTAATGTTTCTTTGTGTTCATAATTTTTGACCAGAATTTTATATAAAAATTAAAAATATTAATTTTTACCAGACGAGAAGTAGACTTTAAGCACGGGTTTAATATTTTTACCACACTGTCACTACAATGTTTACCCAAAACAATTAGATACCTTATCCAAAACATTTTTTCTCCAATGTGTACAAAAATCCGATTTTATGCATATATATATATATCCTCAGTTCGCATTATTTCCCCTCCGAACGAACCGATTTGGAATATAATAGTATGTATATACAAGCGACGGATCTCACCTAATCAGCGTGAAAACCCATCGAGTTATAATATAGATTTCTTTTATTATTCCACTCGGAGTTATTTTGAGATACACCAGATGCAAGATTATTCGATTGAACGGATTTTCTCACCTATACGGATCGACCGATCTTAAAATATTTCATCGACTGCATTAGCATTTGAACAAATATATATATACGTATTTTCCTACGCGACAATTCTCTCTATGCGCGTCCTTCCCTATGAATTATGAAGACGTCCATATATTTTAATTGATCGTGTATATAACAAGTTAATGTATTTTAATTCCGGGCATTAGGTGAATTTTCATCATGACCAAATATTCGCGATCTCGACGTTCAATTACTTTTTAAGATAATAATACCATTCGTCCAGGCTTTAAAGGAGGAACGATTTTATCTCTCGTTCTATTTGAGTAATAGATCAATTTTATTAATCATCAAATAATACCTCGATAGAAATTTAAATATAATTTACAAAACATTACCTTCATTTTTTTTGTGTGTAATAATTGTAAATATAGTACTCGATGATCTCGGATTACCAAAAATATAAATATAAAATTTATTAAAGTACGAGAAAGATATTGTATTTCTACGATATATAATAATGGAAAATCAGTAGACGTCACTGATTAAATTAGCTTATCTAGTTACAAATTGAATCGTCGACACTACAAGGTAATACATCTCAGTGTAATAACTAGGAAATATTTTTACGCTACTTTATTTAAATAACTCGGATTTGTTAAAATAAGCAATTATACCAATAACGATGATTCAATTTCAGTTTTCTCTATTTTTTTCCCTTCAAACGTAATATAATAACTTTTTCTTTCTTCGATAATGTCGTTGACGCTGCAATTATAGATAAGATTATTATACGTTACGTATATATACACGGATAATATTTTGAGAAATAATATTTTTTGGTCGCAATCACGATCGTGAATAATTAAAATGTTTAATTTCGCGAAATTTTGAGGTGTTGAAATTCATCTTTCATCGTATTTTCCTTAAACAAGAATAAATTTTATGCATTATTTATCTAATTCGGCTAAAAGTGTGTATATTACAAGTTACACACCGAGTATAGAAAATCCAAAGTGTACGCTATACCTTTTCTTATATCCTTTTTTTGTACAAATAATTATTTTATTACTTATTTATACATGCTAACCGAAATAACGTATGTCGATTAAATTATACCTGTTTTTCTTATATATCCGCCCAAGATTCGTCGAAAATGTTAAATTTTCATCGAAATGGTTATTTACACTTATACATATATACATCGCAAAGTGCTTTCGGTTAATTTGCTACAAGTATTTTCGATTTTTAAAGACAAACAACAAGTTATTTTTTCAACGAGGTTGCGTTGTGCAATTTTATTAAATTGCGAGGTGAATATAATAAGTACATACGTATATTTCAACAAAATCAATTTCAGATCAATTATGACATTAGAATCTCTTACGCCACCTGTAATTTAGCAATTTGAAAAATCATTTTAAAAAGCGTATTACTTTTCGATTTTTTTTTATGTTTTTCGCTCCTCTTATTCCGTCAATCGAAAAACGATTTATTTCATTACAGAGTGTATTCGAAAGCTTATCTCGCGTCTTTGTTTCGTAAGACACGTATCTGACGTGCAGTATTATGTCTTGTTGTTGCGAATGATTGTTAGAAGTTTAAAGTGCATGCAACTAGCAATGGTCTCGTACAATGCGTGATAGATACATTTTCAAAAATAATTAAATTAATCGGATTATTTCTATAGCAAAGAGCAATTGATGAACGATAATTTAATATTTATTAGTATACATAAAATAAGCTTATTTTAGTGCTAATTAAAATAATTTTTAGTTATAAATTAGTTATTTTTTTAATGCTTATAAAACAGATATTTTTTTCAAATATCAAAGAAATTGAATCTATTTTTAGATATAAACATACAGATCATTTTAAAAAAATGGGCGATAAATGCCTATTTACCAGCTATTAAGTAGGAATTTTTAACGTACTAAACAGTTGATATATGTATCCAATGTTTGTATTGATTTAGGATTTATTGTAATGCACTGAAATTATTATGAATAATTTTATACATATATTATAACTATTGAATCATCATACTAAATTAAGTCACCTTATGATAGTAATCGAAACAATTTTCTATATAGATACAAATTAGGTATTAGTTTAAAAATTAATAGAAAATTACAAATGATTAATTTTATGAAACAGCTTTATTTCACAAATCATTAACAAATAGATAAATGCAGTACAGTAAAGAATCAATGCTAACCAGAAACCAACTATTGAATCTATTCATACTGTCAGAACTGTGAACTTAAATTTACAAGGAAAAGACCAGATGTGTAGGTCTTGCATTGTAATATAATTTTGGGAGTGATATGATGAAACCTTTGGTACAATATCATTAAATTATTACCCTTATTTTAAAGGTAACATGCAATTAATAAAAAATCTCAAATAAAATATCCATCTAAACGCGCGTTTAAGCATTAATCATTAGGTAAATATGATTTTAAATTATATAAACTCATTTCTTTAGTGGTCCAATTTTATTGTAAATCTATATACGTACTTCCGCAACAGCTTTTATTTAAACATTAATTTGATTAATACACGGAGAAAAATGAATGGCTAGATTAACGAAATTAGTTGTCGTAGTAACGAATTTAATGGTTACGGAGAAATAACAAATTTTTGTTGTTAAATTTACAAACTGTCAGTTGCTAGTTGCATTAATTTTTATTACTGTTATTGCAACAAAAATTTACTGCTGATTTAGCAAACAATGCGGTTACTAAAGCAAGTATATTCGTTGTAACAACTAATGTATTTATCATTAAAGTTGTAGATATTTTTTTACTTTAACAATAGCTTTTAATTGATATTAGTATATAGTTACTTTTATAACAAAAATTATATACAAATCTCGAAAACAAATTAAATACAACAATTCAAAATGCAATAGTTGTCAAAAGATCTTTCAAAATAAATATTACTGAAAAATGATAATAAGCTTTTTACCTACGTAGAATTACGTATTATAATATTTTTTTGTGACTCTACATTTTTACTTTTCGATTGTTTTGACAAAATAAACATAGATTAATTCAATTTTGTAGCGTTTTTTAAAATATAGTTTTATTTTATTTGTTACATACATTCTCAATACTCATATTATAAAGCACAATAAATACTAATATAGTTCAAACCGAGATTCAAACTAATGTTAGGTTAAGATTGACGTTCGTTCTCCGTGTTGTCTGCAATTTTCGCAACCTTTTGTTTTAATTAAAACTACCACATTTTCGCAAGAAACAGCAATTCATGTCACAGCTTTAGCGAAATGAAACTGTTAAACTTCATCGATGCATGATTTTGACGTTTTCAGCAGTAAGTTGTTGTAATAATAACAATTAATTATGTTACACGAACAAACAATTTGTTTGAAAATAAATATTTTTCTTTTAGCGATACGTTCACTGCTAATACAATTATAAAATTGTGCCAAAAACCGTGTAATAAGCGGAATCAAATTTTTCGCTATAACCCTGGTGGAATCAACAAAAATTTTGTAGCCATTTACTGAGTAGCGTTCTCATGTCAATCTATAAACTAACTAGGACGCTTGGTCAGGTCGTGTGCAGGAATGAAACGCTTTTTCGAACCTTTCCTGCCTATTTCATGGTTTTCATTCCATTTTACAAACCTTTTCTGACCATCAAAAATGCTTTTGGAATTTTAAGTAGACTAAGAAAAATTGGCCATTTTAGCTAAGTATAATAGCCATAAACAAGCTCCTAAAAATGATTTGGCTCAATTTGAGACAAAAATGATAAACGTCGAAATATCTTTAAAAGTACTATTTATATAGCGTAAACAATCGTCTGTATCTATTACAAATGGTAAAACCGATCAAATTTCACAACACGCTTTAAGTTTTGTTTACAGGATTACCCGAAAAGTTGTTTCATATTTGATGAAGGTTATGTCCATCTAAGAAATGGTCAAGAAAGGTGTGAAAAACCGTTTCATTTTGAGATAGAACCTGACCAGTTTCACTGGCCATTTCTTAATTTCAAGCACATTTTTCATATTTAAAATTCTACTAGGGAAGAATATCAAAATAATTGTTACGGCTAAGTAGCACATCAATATTGCTGAATTTACTACATTATATTTCTCCGTGTAATTAATTAAACGCGATTACATATATATATATTGATCTTATTTGAGATTTTTCATTAGTTGCGTATTACGAATTATTTATTATTTGTTTGAACATTACCAGAGGTTTTATATATTTTTACGTAAGTATAGTTGTATCCGATGCAAGTCCAATCGTTCTAAAAAATGATTCAATAGCATCTTACAAAAAGTCAATTTTTTATGTAAATTTGGATTTTACATTTAGTTTAAATTGTTATATCGCTACTGCGATACAAGTTACAATGTATACGAGCAGTTAATTAATTGATACTATAATAATTCGTGTGCTTTACAAAATTATAAATATTATATTTAAATATATATATATGTATTATTATATATTATTTACATTATTAACTATACGTTTGGTTTCTACCTAGGCAAGATAGAAATTAATGTTGATTTTGTTAAACTAAATGATAAACCCCTATTTAGTGATGAATGTCCTTCATCCTCTTCACGCTACACGTTCATTACGTAATACGTATATATCACTTACACCGTTTCGTCATTTCTAATTAACTCATAATTTCACAGCTCATCCCTCCGAAACGGTGTGAAATAAAACATTTTGTTTATCGTTTAATTTTCTTGTTTAAATAAATATTTTGAACGAAAATGAAAGATTATTAATTCCGACTGATTAATAATGCGGATTTCGAGAGACACGTCAAGAATTAATCTTGCTACGTATCATATTCCAGACGCAAGTAATGAATATATGCATAAAGATATATAACAGTATTTTGTTTAATTTGTAGGTATAATATTGGAAATATTGAAATATGCATCGCCAAGAATAAAATAGTCGGTGCTCCTTAAGAGCAATTAATAATTTTGAACGTACATCACTTACTCACCCAAGAAATTAAATACTCGCGAACGATTGAATTTATATAGGCGAGGTGTTCCCTGAAATATTGATTAAATATAAAAATATCGACGTTCCTCCTGCGTCATCCTCATCCTCGACTCTCTTTCCCTCGATCTATTATAAACGTAATAAATTCTACTGCTGCGTATATAACGTCTTTCTTTCGAGTTATATATCTATGTATAATCGCGGTTTGTAAAAATCCAGCTTAAAAATTCGATATATAAATTCAAAGGTTATTAATCGAGAGACTCGTTGGCGAAGACGATCGAGGTATATATGAACGTGGAAGATTAAACAATTATTCGACAAGTAATTCCCGTATACATATATATCGCATTTAAATTAGATCGTATCGAGCGTAATTATCGAGTTATCTCTTGCGAGCGCGAGGCAACGATGCGTTAAGAAGGAGGAGAGCACCCTCGTGAAAATCGAAAGCGACGATTCCGCTCGGAAATTCGGGGAGTTTGGAAGATCGGGGAGATCGGGGGGTTGCGAGGGTTGTGTCGGAATGGCGGGGGCCCGTTCACCATTTTGTGCGTCAGCCCCCGCGGGGCCTGATTCGAGGTTGCCCCCCGAGCCGTAATTAAGTCCTCGAGAGAGCGAGAGCGAGAGAGAGAGAGAGAGAGACCGAGGGAGCGAGAATCGAGCGATCCCGATAAATAATAGAGGAAGGGGGCTCGCGAGGAGAGAGGGCTCGAGGATCGCGATAAACGGGTACGCGGAGCGGCCGAGCGAATCGCCGTAGAGGTGGGCGTGCCCGGCCCCCACGGGATTGGCGGAGGCGGCTCCGGGTGGGCGGGACCTATGGCCGATATCCCGATATCCCGAGATCTCGAGGTGGCCCCGGGGTGGGGGGCTACCACCTGGCGCTGCGTCTCTCTCCTCCGCACTCGGCCGCGAGCCACTGCGGATATTCTCTCGCGCGCGTGAACACCCAAGATGTAGAGGAGAGTATAGAGAGAGTTTGCGAGTTCAGTGCAGGATAGCCTAGGAAGCAACGTAACTACCTGCTCGCGGGTCGGGACTACCGAGAACCGAGAACCGAGAACGGATAACCGATAACCGATAACCGAATACCCCGTGGTCGCGGGCGAGGATGAGGTGTCGATCGTAAAGTAGGAAAAATAGGAGAGAGAGAGAGAGAGACGCGCAGGAGGAGGATAAGTGTGTTGAGTGCGACGGAGGAAGAAGGATGTCGGAGCGAGGGAGCGAGGTCGACGCCACCGAGGAGATCAACGTCGACGACTCGGACTCGCGGAGCTCGGCCGCCCAGGAGGAGCCCGAGCGGACGACCAAGGTCGGCGAGGCGGGCCAAGGTACCCGGAGCCACCCGTTTAGCATCAGCCGGCTCCTCGCCGACAGTAAACCCGAGGAGTTGATCCACCGGGCTGGCTGGTGCTGGGAGGTTCCGGAGGGCGCAACCCGACCCGACGACGGCAGGAGGTCTTGGGGACCCGAGGCCGAAGACAAGTCCTCGGAGAAGGACGACGAAGATGCGGGTAGCACGCCCGAGGCTCAGCCTAGCCAGCTCCACCCCGCGGACATCCTCGCCCCGTTCAGGATATTCCCGGGTGCCTCGGGCCTCATCTACGCGAACGGGGTGATCAGGGTACCGGCGCACAGGCCCCCCGGGACCCAGGGACTGATGCCCCCGTGGGGCCTGCAGCCCATGACCCACAGCCAGCAGCAGCAGGCGGCCGCGGCGGGCCTCCACACCGCTCGGTTCTTGGCGAACCTCGCGGCCCACCCCCTCCAGGCTCACCCGCACCTCAAGGACCGGCTGGCCGGTGAGTATCTTTCTTTTATTCCATCTCGCACTTGACACACGCGCCGCTTCCACCTCTGCCTCCGTCGCTTTTCGTCTCGCGGGTTCTCCGTTCGTCTTGGTTTTATCGCGCTATTCATCGTGTATCGTTACGGCTACCGCGAATATTTGCGGTACCCATACCGCACTTTGCAGGCTCGTTGAAGCGAACGGTGTTGTAAAGCTAATCGTTCCGAACGGATTTTCATCTCTTCCGTATATCCTTCTTCCGATTTCGTCCCAAATTCATGACCAAGTGCTCGTGATTCGTCATCCGACGGTCTTTCCCTCCGTTCGACGCGCAAAGTTTAAACCAAGTTGAACCTTTCCAATTACGATAATTTTACCTCCGTTTCCCCGAATCGGGATCTTTGTATATACGCGACGCTAAAGAAAATTTGTCGGAAGCGAAAAAAAAAGGGGGAAAAAAGGTCCGAGTAAGTATATGTATATGTATGTATCCCGTATATGTATATATCGGTGTAACGCATCCTAAGCAAGGAACTTTAACCCTAATTACCTTAGGCGCAGTTTGCTCTTTCGCGAGAGAGAGAGAGAGAGAGACGAGGGGAGCGAGAATCGAGCGATCCCGATAAATAATAGAGGGAAGGGGGCTCGCGAGGAGAGAGGGCTCGAGGATCGCGATAAACGGGTACGCGGAGCGGCCGAGCGAATCGCCGTAGAGGTGGGCGTGCCCGGCCCCCACGGGATTGGCGGAGGCGGCTCCGGGTGGGCGGGACCTATGGCCGATATCCCGATATCCCGAGATCTCGAGGTGGCCCCGGGGTGGGGGGCTACCACCTGGCGCTGCGTCTCTCTCCTCCGCACTCGGCCGCGAGCCACTGCGGATATTCTCTCGCGCGCGTGAACACCCAAGATGTAGAGGAGAGTATAGAGAGAGTTTGCGAGTTCAGTGCAGGATAGCCTAGGAAGCAACGTAACTACCTGCTCGCGGGTCGGGACTACCGAGAACCGAGAACCGAGAACGGATAACCGATAACCGATAACCGAATACCCCGTGGTCGCGGGCGAGGATGAGGTGTCGATCGTAAAGTAGGAAAAATAGGAGAGAGAGAGAGAGACGCGCAGGAGGAGGATAAGTGTGTTGAGTGCGACGGAGGAAGAAGGATGTCGGAGCGAGGGAGCGAGGTCGACGCCACCGAGGAGATCAACGTCGACGACTCGGACTCGCGGAGCTCGGCCGCCCAGGAGGAGCCCGAGCGGACGACCAAGGTCGGCGAGGCGGGCCAAGGTACCCGGAGCCACCCGTTTAGCATCAGCCGGCTCCTCGCCGACAGTAAACCCGAGGAGTTGATCCACCGGGCTGGCTGGTGCTGGGAGGTTCCGGAGGGCGCAACCCGACCCGACGACGGCAGGAGGTCTTGGGGACCCGAGGCCGAAGACAAGTCCTCGGAGAAGGACGACGAAGATGCGGGTAGCACGCCCGAGGCTCAGCCTAGCCAGCTCCACCCCGCGGACATCCTCGCCCCGTTCAGGATATTCCCGGGTGCCTCGGGCCTCATCTACGCGAACGGGGTGATCAGGGTACCGGCGCACAGGCCCCCCGGGACCCAGGGACTGATGCCCCCGTGGGGCCTGCAGCCCATGACCCACAGCCAGCAGCAGCAGGCGGCCGCGGCGGGCCTCCACACCGCTCGGTTCTTGGCGAACCTCGCGGCCCACCCCCTCCAGGCTCACCCGCACCTCAAGGACCGGCTGGCCGGTGAGTATCTTTCTTTTATTCCATCTCGCACTTGACACACGCGCCGCTTCCACCTCTGCCTCCGTCGCTTTTCGTCTCGCGGGTTCTCCGTTCGTCTTGGTTTTATCGCGCTATTCATCGTGTATCGTTACGGCTACCGCGAATATTTGCGGTACCCATACCGCACTTTGCAGGCTCGTTGAAGCGAACGGTGTTGTAAAGCTAATCGTTCCGAACGGATTTTCATCTCTTCCGTATATCCTTCTTCCGATTTCGTCCCAAATTCATGACCAAGTGCTCGTGATTCGTCATCCGACGGTCTTTCCCTCCGTTCGACGCGCAAAGTTTAAACCAAGTTGAACCTTTCCAATTACGATAATTTTACCTCCGTTTCCCCGAATCGGGATCTTTGTATATACGCGACGCTAAAGAAAATTTGTCGGAAGCGAAAAAAAAGGGGGAAAAAAGGTCCGAGTAAGTATATGTATATGTATGTATCCCGTATATGTATATATCGGTGTAACGCATCCTAAGCAAGGAACTTTAACCCTAATTACCTTAGGCGCAGTTTGCTCTTTCCACCAGTCCCGGTAATTTTTCGAGCCGCAATTACGTGCAGGGCGTGCTCGCGTTCGCAGATAATACGCGGGCATGATATTGCTCTCCCAGGAAGCGGTTAACGTCGGCTAAAACAGGCGAGGGGGAGAAGGGGGGGGGGTCGTAGGGGGAAAGGACGAGGGGCAAAGGGGTAAGGAGGGTCCGAGGATGGAGCGATCCATTTTCCGTCGATTTGGCATATAGCTCTTACGCGTTATCTCCCCGCTAATCGCCGAGAGGGAAAGAGGGAAAGAGGGAACGAGACACGGCGAGTGAAAGAGAGAGAGAGAGAGAGAGAGAGAGAGAGAGAAGGATGGAAGCGCCGGAGAGCCGATCGATCGGAGGCTAACGAAGCATCCGGGCGTTCAAGGCGTTTCGCGATGGCTGCGACTGGGTGGGGGAGAGCGCGCGCAAGTGCAACGGAAAGCGGTATTGCTTTTCGCGGAAAAGGAGGGGAGGACTTTCCTCGGGTGCATGTCAAAGCTCGACTATTGGCCCCCTCCGATCTATGCAATCCCGGGGTTTCCGAGTAACCGGCGTCTTGCGCTACGGCGGCGTCAGCGGCAACGCGGCGGCACCGGCTCCCCTCATTATCTCAACAGTGGGATCGGCGCTCTTTTTTTCTGCTTTTTTCCTCGCGGAACGACTCTCTTTCCCCCCCCCCCCTTCCTACCTCCCTCTCTCTCTCTCTCTCTCTCTCTCTCTCTCTCTTTCGTTCTTTCTTTCGTTGTTTCTTTCGTTTTTTTCTCGCTTGGAATTAGTGTAACATCTGATAAATTTAATAATAGACCCGAGAAATTTTGCGAGCTTTTGTATACAAATTCCTCCGACCTTCTGCTCGCGCTTGCATCGTGCACACGCGGAGAGAACGCGGTGATTCTCGGAGGCCCCGGCACTTTGCATTTATTTAGGGGATACTCGGTGAAAAATAAGAAGAGAGTCGAGAGAGAAAGAGGGAAATAACGATCGCGTATCGGAGTCCGGAGAGCGCGAGTCGACAAAACTCTTCGCGAGAGAGGGGAACCGGAGGCAGCATATCGGTGGTAGAAGTAGAAGCAGCGGCAGGAACGGCAGCACCAGTGGCCTTTCAAGATTCACGAACCGAGTGCGAGCGAAATGAGAGAGAAACGAGCGGGAGCGCCTCGGGCCCGAGATAACCGGGTACCGGGAACAGAGAAAAAAGTAATCGCGTGACCGAAACCTGAAACCGAGCTGACTCGCTGCTGACGCTCCTGCTGCTCCTGACGCCGATGCTGCAACCGCGTTCCTCTCTCCCTCTCCACGCCTCTCTCACCCCCCCCCTCCACCTCTCTCTCTCTCTCCCACGAGACGCGGCGATCGCGTACGTGTGTCCCCTATACCAACTCCTCGGATCCTCGCGATATCTTTCGCACTTTTTTTCATCACGGGGTATTAGATTATATGCATTTAGTCCATGCACTTCGGATTAATATTTCGTATATTTTGTAGCCTCAGGAGGAAAATAGTTATTATCCTACGACTAAAAGAGAGATAATTAGTCACTTGTCTCAACTACATTGTGTGCGAAACTATTTCGAACAGTTGCATCATCGTTAAATACGTTTTTTACACAGTGCAAGGAACTTATATTCATTCGAACTATGGGAATATTATAATTTTATTAATTAGAAACATTGTTCTAATTATTATTATCAATTTATGGTACAAAATAGTAAAATGTATTACAGTACATTTATAAAAGATTTAATTAATTTGATAACACAATATACAGTATATATACCAGTAAAATGTAAATCGATTATAGATATATGGATAATGCGCTCATATATTTTTAAGCTTATAAATACAAAAATATTCGAATGTTGTAGAATAAATTAATAGTAATCAATGAAATACATTAATTATATCGATACATCGACGATTGATAAAACTATATATGAATATATTTTTAAGTTATTTCAATCTTGTTATTTTGTTGGTTAGTAACTACATTCATTGGTTATTACAAAATTCTATAATTTATAATCTATTTAAAATATAATAAGGTTATAAAAATGTTAGTCAACACATCCATTTCCAGAAAATTAAAAGTTTGATAGTAACAGTCAGCTCGTGATTTTCGCCGAAATTACAATATTTTATAACATTTGTATCACTGGGAATATTAATAAACTTTACGAGAAGAAACTAATAATTTCGCTCTTGTTTTTTATACATTTTTCACGTATAAATGCAGAGATTTAACATAAATAATGAATTTGCAAACACCGTTCGGGTTATATTGCTAATTTATCGAATTTATATACGGTTGCTGGGTTACATGTATTTTGCACTCGTCGGGAATTATAGCAGTGTCTCTCAAAGGAAATCGGCTAATCGTTTTAAAGAAACTATAATTCAATTGCGAATACATATATCTATTCGCATTAATTAATGAAACCGACTAAACTAATAGTTTAAATAACTGCTATATTGCATTCGTCGTTCGTTTACGTCGATATATATTTACGTGCGCGTATATATAACTATTCAATTTTCTTTCCGGCGTTCGAGTGTAATTGGTTCGTTACGATGAAACGATATTGTTCTCGTTATTCAACTGTTCAGTTGTTACAATATTCCCGTGTTATTTAATGTACATTATTAGCAAATGAAGCGTATACGCGAGTGAAATTTGACAAAGGAAAATATTATGCGATTACGACTATTGAACGTTTTGGTAGAAATTTTTCGGTTATAGGCACGTGCACAACGGTAAGATTATGGCATATAGTTTTGAATAATCATTTTTTATCAATATCGCTGAACTTTCGACAAAATTTATAAGTTACCAGTGTTTTTCGGTGGCAATATTTCCATTAGATTTTTCAATTTTTCTGAATATATACGCAATAAAATTCTCTTTATAATTATCGTGCCGTTGAAAAGATACAGCTCTCAATTTTGTGCAATGATATCTATTACAGTTAATCACGTTAAAACCCAAGTATCGTTGGAAAGTGGCAATAAAATTACAAGTATTATATAGATTGGCATATATAAGTTAAATTAGGAAAATGAGAAAAGAATGAGGGAAACGAGGATGCGAAACATGTTGCCGAGCAGCCTTTGAACTATCGTTTAAATGTACAGCTCTGGCCTTGAACTAAAACTTGTTTCAAGGGGATACTTAAAGTATTTTTACCATGCTTTTATATTTGTCGTAATATTTTTTTCACGTTTTCAAAGGTGTGTATTTAATCGTGCAGTAACTAATTTTATACGAGTTTATACTCTTAACTGTCTAATTAATGTTCATTTCAAAACCTTTATTCTAAAAATTTTCAAAAAATAAATCAGATATCGTGTATAATGAAAGAAGTAAATCGTACAAACGGTTATCCTGGTATAGAAATGTCAATCTCGGAAGTAGGTATAGTAAAAATTGCAGTGAATGACTAATAATGAAACGTTGTTTGGCTCATTTCCTTAATATCTATTCAAATGAAATAAATAATGTAATTAAAGATTCTTATTATTATTACAGATTTACGCGAGTAGTAAACATAAAAATTCCTATAGATTCTATAGGGTAGGCTTTTTAATGTGTTTGTTGTAGCAAATGATTTGATAAACGTGGTTTTATCATTATTGTCGCTTACAAATTTTTAACAGAATTCCTGCATTAACTATATATTTTAACTTAATCTACATCACTAACAAACTGAAACATGGCTTAAAACTCGATCAGATTTGGTTTTTACTCTAATAATTAAGTTAGGAAATATAAGAAAAAGCCTTTAATCAAAAATAGATTCATTTTTCAGTGATTCTATGTTAAAAAACAATCTATTTATTACACTTATTAATTGGAATACGATTTCTACTATGATAACTCTAAAAGAAATAATAGTAATAGATAAATAACTTATGACGAAACACTTTCTGGACCATTGGGTTAGCTTTCATTTAACGAGCCGAATGTAACCTCGAAACATTCCTACAGATTAAGTAAACTTATAAATTATATTATAGTTTCGGTTTTCTTTTTAAAACACTCGTTTCATTTACCTGCACCGATTCGTGTCATCGTGTATTTGCACGATTTATTAACGTAAATGCAATTTTATTACATACATTTACCATAACAATTTTTAACGAGTCCAGAATATAAGATTAAAATTTATAAATTATTATTACATGCTTAAAAAAAATAAATTAAAATAAAAATCCGTTCAAAGTGCTTATTAAATAGCATATACATCCGCGATTTCTACTAAGAAAGTGAAAGACATTTTTTAGTGGATCTCGAAGTACGCGCGTAGAGAGCGAAGCGCGTCGATTCGATAACCACGAGAGTATCTTAATGAACAAACAGTTAAAAAAACTGGGAGGGGGGGGGGGACGTATCCGACGATTGTATCGACAATACTGTTTAAACGATATATCCAACGAATAGGTCCTTTACTTCCCACCTCCATTTCCCACGCTATATAAGCAGCCTATAACGATGGATATATAGATATATACATGTATAGAGGGAGGTGCAGAGCTGCGAAAGTTAGCTGGCAAAACGGCTCCAATAGACATAATTGCAAGACATAAAGCCACCATAGCTCGCGCGAGTGAGCGAGCGAGCGTATACGCTCAATTATACATCCCGCGAAGCGATTTCTATTTCCGGCGTAGACCGCAGAAATTTCGCACACGTCTCTAAGAAAGACGTCATCGGTTTGCATTATACATTTTTCCTATCCTATCGTATAACCTAACGGATAATCTAGTTCTTATCGATACACTTTGCGGTCGCGCGCGGATCGTTCCTTTCTTTATGTATATATATAAATGCGAAAGGAAAACACGACAGCAACAACAACAAAAAAAAAAGAGAAACACTCGAGGTCCGTGAAATGGAAGAAAGAGAGAGAGAGAGAGAGGGAACCCGGACGCGATAATAATTATTCAGTAGCGGCGCATTAAGCGCGTAGTAATTAATCCGGGCCGGCGCGCTGACTGATCGAGTTAACGCCGAGTTAGGGGATTCGGATGCGCCGCTCGTCCATCATCACCCTGGTGGTTATGGAACAATGTAGACTGCTGCTTCGTACAACCTGCACTGTATACCTCGCCTCTCCTCTCCTCTCCATTCCACCTCCTCTTTGCCACGGAACGCGACTACAGTCTCGAGACTTACGTAATTAACCTGACTTCGGTTTAATTTTCTTCGAGACAATTACGACCGCGCGCTTCTAATGTAACTTGCTATACATTTGATTCTCGTTACATCCTTATTCTTCTCTATACGTGTCTCTTCAATTATGTTATTTCTATTCTTTTTTTTTTCTTTTTTCCTTTGTGGGAATCGTTTAGTTTTTATTCGAAAATATATGGTACTACGAAGATATTGTGTAGACAATTCGCTTAAATTATATACTACAAGGTATCACGTTTCATTTGTTAATCCCACTACGTGATAAACAAATTGATAACGTTTTTTTATAAAATTTATAAATTTGTTTGGGTAAAGATTTTAAAAAGTTTATAGGCAAATATTACGAAAGTTTATTCATTATTTTATAGTGTATAGTATTATTACACGAGAAAATTGTTATTATGTTGTTGAAAAATTTAGGAACAGAATGAATAAATCATAAAAAATACACTATATGTTACATAGTAAAATTTATTACAAATTTATTAATTTTTGCTATAAATCTATTAAATTTTGCCAAACTTTATATTAAATATTACTACGCAACATAGTCATTTTTCTGATTTGTCCACTCTGTTCCCAAACTGCTCAATAATATAATAATTTTTACAAAAAACATAGTAATTTTTATTATAACATTTTTCTCCATGTATCAATGTCTGACGCGCAAAGACAGATAATTGAAAGAAAAGTCTGTAAGTATATTCTACATAATATACAGATTATATTATATAAATAAATTTTTCTAAAAATTTTGTAATATCTTTATCGAATTAAATCTATAGAATAAGTTTATCATTTTTTTCTACATTCCTGCTAATGTGTTATTAAACTACAATATTATAGATATAATAACGAGCCGATTTGTACCAATTCTTAAAGAAATAGTTTACACCTAGAAAATAGTTTCGATTTCTTTCTACAGTGACAGGAAGTGATTAATAGATTGCTTTCATGTAGAAAATGTAATGATTTCCGGACCCTCGATGAATAATAATCGCTCGTTTTAACATTACGTACTCTATATAAATTCGTTGGAGTGAAAAAAGTGACGAATCGAAGAACCACTCTTTAATTACAAAACCTCACATTTCACTCTTATCGACCGATTCTTTTTCGCTTGTTTCATAGGAAATCTAAGCGTTTAAAGTTTAAATCTAGTTCTAACCTATAAAAGTGCACTAAAACCTTAAAAGTATGAAAATCGACGCGTAAAAGTACACCCATTGTAAAGTTTCTACTGTGCACTAGATAAAATACACTCAATAAACGAAAAGAAAATATTTCATTTTTTAAACTGTAAACTTAAATGTATTTTATTTCTTACGTCAACTTTATTCTGCAGATACAACAGGGTGCTACTGAATTAACTGGTAACATATAGAAATAAAATAAAATCGCATATTCATCTCCATAAATCCTGGAAGTGCAATGTAACGAAATAACCCTTTGTAAAACGAACTGAACCTATATTCTGCATTTTTAAGCACACCTTAACTCCAGGAAAATTTTGAGGTTACATTCCATTCCATTAATTCTACAATTTCCACTATATTTACATCCGAGATTCAGTAGGAATCAAAAGGATTCATGAAACGTCTTTTTAGTCAAAAACTATAGCCGCGTGACCAACAGCTGGGCTAATAAATGTTTTCACCTAACCTCAAAATCCTCAATCTGTACTATATAATGCCTATATTACAAGTGTACATCATAATCTTTGATAAAACACGTATTTCATATTTGTATAGACTGCACGGATTCAGTAGTATAATATACTTACATATATATATACATATACGAACAACAGTTTGAATGACATTGGAAATTGCACGTTTCTCACTATACACGTCAATGGTAAAATACATAATGTTAGTACATCGTTACAATATGTTAGAATATTTATATATATATATATATATATGTATGTATATCTATGTATATGTGTACAATTATGAAGTGATATTATAGACACTGCTAATACGAGTTGAGTTAAATTACAGTACGAGTATAGCGCGGTCGTTAACGCTCGCTATATATATATATAGACAACAAAAGTGGCAGATTAAAAGTCAGAAATAAATACAGTTAAATAAATAAATAAATCACGCGAAATATATATGAATAACCGTTATTTATTATTTACGCGATAATTTTTGGCTTTTCCGGATTTTTTTTGTGTTGTAATGATAAAAAGTAAAAAATAATTAAAGCGAGAAAGAGAATTATTTTGATGGTGAATAATTGACTGTACAGATCGAGCTATAACTAACGTGTTTTATTGAACCTCATTACTGCATTTATAGTGAGTTAATATGATAATCATTAATGTAGTTTACACGCGCTTATAACGAACAAATCTTTATTAATCCGTTTTGCATAGGATATATATTCGCGAGATGAAAAAGAAAAATTGCGAAAATAAAATTGACTTAAGCTTGTATCCTGATTGATTCTTATGATCTTCTCCTATTTTTAATCGATAAAATATACATTACACTTACAGTCGAGCAATTTTTTTTTTACCTTTTTTCCTAAAATATAGTTTTGTTCCATACCGTATACAATATGAATTTCGGAGCCCGTTATATTTACCTCCTTCGTTAGGTAAAAAATGTATCATTCTATTCGCGAAGTGAACGTTTAATAAATCTAAAACTTTTAATTGAATCGTTAAGTTTAACTGTATATATTTATATCATCGGCGGGTAGTAAAAATATAACCACTCCAAGGACCAGGATCAAATGACTCAACCGCAATATTTTATCATCGCGTTCTTTTATTACGGAGTTTATCATTATAAGCGGGCTTGATTGTTATCGGCGCGTTACGTAATTTTATAACGTGGGACAAACAGTAACTTTTGTATATCGAAAAGAAAATTTATCATTCGTCGCCAGTGCAGTAGCGATCGGGATAAATAAAGAACGTTTCTCTTTGAATTCATTCGAACTATAACTATACGGCTAAAACTATGCCACTAAATTTTTGAGGGAATATTTCATTTGAATACAATAATATTTCAATTCTAAAAAGGAGTTTGAGGTTATATGTTTGACGTTATAGGGTGACACTTTACAAGTTCGATATATAACTTGATTAGAATCAAATTCTTTACTAAAAAAATGTATTTAAATTACTCTATTAAAATAACTCACCGCGATTAATGATTATTGACGGAAATATATAATATATCGAAAATAATGTTATCTCAATCGCGAAGATCGTTCGAAATACCTAAAATTGTCATTAACATATTTTAAAGTTAAATATTGACTATTTCCCCGTTCAGGGAACGCAACGAGTTTAATAACAATAAAAAAGGGGAAAAAAGCCGAAAATTACGCGTAATTGTAAAACGGTAATTCATCATGATGATGATCATCATCATCGTCATCATCATCATCATCATCGAGTGATTCGAAATTGTAGCTGTCAGAAATTTAATCACAATTACAATTAAGTAAAAGCTAATAACTCAAATTTTCCACCAGAAAATCCACCTCGTTACAAATATATATATTACAGCTTAATATTTACAATTATACAACGTTTTTGAGAAACGAACGAAAAAAGACAAAAGGTGAAATATAACCAGACGGTTGGGTTATACAGCCTTGGCACCGTGGCAAAACCTAAGCAAAGCGTCGAAATAAAAGTATTTGTCTTTTTTTTTATTAAATGCCGTAATTACTATTTGTTACGACGTAACACTCAATTTCCCAAGTATTTATCCTTAGTTGAACGCGCGGATGATGTTTTTGCCTTTCCCCCCCTTTCCCGAAGTAAAATGCACTCGCGATATTATACACAGGCGCGTACACACATTCATCTATATATACATATATATATATGTAATATAGTTACCGAAATATAAAAATTTTTTCAAATACGTATAAGTATCGAGTTGAAATAACGATTTCGCCAACGGGGTGCATAATATAACGATCGTTGATTCGAGATACATATATATATATAGATTTCTAAATTACATAAAATTCCGTAGAAGTGAAAAGGTATATTACACCGATATATATATATATATATATATTAACGACCATTTGAGAGAATTCAACAAAACGAGTCGAAGCACACACACACACATACACACACATACATATTAATTCGAATGAGAAGGAAAAAAAATACGCGTTTTCGTGTGAACTAAATATCTCTCGCAAAGAAGAATGCAAGCGAAGAATTGCACGTAGCATTAAAAAAAAAGGAACAGAGAGAGAGAGAGAGAGAGAGGGAAGAGCGCGGCGGTACTCTCTCGGAGCGAATCGGTTCACGCGAAACGATATTAAAACGTATTCCTGGAAAATCGGCCTTTTATTTAAAAAGCTACGATCGACAATGAAATACTTTCGCAATTTCACTCTAAGCTAAAACGAATGTATATACAAGCCCTGTACCGCGGGTTGCTTAATACTTTTTCTTTAAAAAAATTTAAAAAAAAAGGAACGAAACAACAACTGTTTCTGCTGTATATACACGTGGATCTGTATATACATATATAATTACAAACAATTGATTTATTCAAGGAAAATTATGTCGAGAGACAAAGAGAGAGAAAGAAGGGGAGCATTAATAATTTAATAGCGGAAATGGCCAACAGTTTTACCGAAGTGCGAATTATTTATTATTAATGTATTATACCTTGTAAACTCTCGAGACGAAAAACAAAAAAAAAATTATATTGTTATTTTCTAATAGATTATATTATTTAAATTGCAACGACGTTATAAAGTGCATTAACTATTCAACCTCGCAATTTTCCTGAATGTTTATTAATGCGAATTAAGATAACACAACGATTTTAAATGCACTTGTGCGAGTGTACACGTTTGTGCTGTGTCGATATGCCGATAATTGTACACTCTGTATTTTTATCGAGTAATTATAACGATGTAAACGCGAACGAGTGTCAAACTTTATTACATTTCGTTTCGGTTTATATATATTAGACTCCGATTCTCTCCCTCTCTCTCTGTCTCTCGCTATTTGCACGAAACGCTTGGAATTTTCTCACACCTCGGGGATCTATACATGTACAGTTATATTAAAGAGCTTATGTATGTAATTTTAAATAGAATTTTAATCGATACTTCGATAGAGCAAATATTTTTCACAATATCATAGTGGAGAAAGTAGTATATGGGATGTTATTAAAAGCGAATTTGAATCGAGTGATTTTCATTAAAATTTATTAGAAATAATAAAATTAATAAATATACACAGAGAAAAAAGGTTTTAAACTTTGTAAGAAATATATATAGTAACGAAAATTGTTGTTTTATAATTAGGTTGCGACATACCTGGATTGTCATATAATTTTTAGTATATTTTATAGCAAATATTCACATGTTTATAGTAATTTTTAACGCATTTTCGTATAAAAAATTACTATATAAATACATGTATATTTTTGTTATAAAAATTATGATAATCCAAGTATGTCACAATCTTACCACAAAACATAGTAATTTTTATTAATACATTTGTCTCTGTGTATATAGCAAATATTACTACGTTATTGAGTAATCGAAAGTGCACACTTGACAATTGTTGGAAAAATGACTATGTTTTGCAGGATAATTGTCTATATAGATTTGCTAATATTTTACTATACATGTATATTATTCCAAAACCCATAGTAAATTTTCCAACAGAACCTAATCATTTTTATGATCTGCCAAACCTCTTTTCTCCCTATTACTTAATAGCATTGTAATTTTTACTACTACAACTTTTTTTCACGCTCGAAAATGCTATTTTTTTTAGACTGTACAACTTCGAAATTCCGTATTAACCGATTCATCGAAAATATCGTAATTTTCTGCACAGTTTATCGTTAATATACACAAAATTAAAAAAAAAAACCTCCAACGCAGCGACAAATGATATAATTTACTGTAGGCATTTAAAAGAAAAAACTAACTAAGAATTGCCGGTCACTCGAAACTCAATGAGTATATATATACAGTAATAGCGTAATTGAAGAACAATTAGTCCAAGTCAATCAAACGCGAACAATCGAATGTTAACCAACAGCTAATTCATTTCTTCGAGTATATACATAATTCAATCAGTCGAAATCCTTGGTGTTGTTTTTTTCAGCTTGTCTCACTCAATGCGTAAGCGCGCGAGCAACACAAAAAAAAAGAGACCAAACACAATTATACATCCATTGGCGAACTACGAGAAATCGGCGAACACTGCATAAAAAAGCGTCCCTGTGGAGCGTAAAAAAAAAAAAGAGCAAGCGCGCTAGCCGGATAAAATATAGTCACTGGGTAAAGGTAAGCGATACGAGTCGACTTTACCGTCAAAAATTTTGCCGCGGCTATACGTTCCGACGGGGTTTAGACACGTTATTTGCGATTTTTTTCCGAAATTCCCCGGAGAAATCGCGGGATTCGCCGCTACTGGTTTCTCCTTCGTAACCTCTTTTTTTTCTCTCGCTCTACGGTTTTTTTCGTTCGTTTTCGTTTTTGAAAACCTCTCTTTCTCCCGGTGTAACGTGTAGATGCGTGTGCGTGCGTGTGTGTGTGTGTGTGTATACATAACGAACGCGCGTGTCAATTTGCTACCGAGCTTGCTTGCCAAATGTATAACGAACGCGGTCGGCAATTTTTTGTCAATTATATCCCTGGGCCCTGGTTTAAAAAATGTAATTGCTGGAAAGTTTGGGGCATGTTTACCTGGCCGCCTCGTGTATGCCCGGGTCCCACGGTATACGCACACACGGCTAGATGTATACATGTATATACGCGGATCATATATAGATGTGTTATTATTCTGCATGTTTGTGAGTGTATGTGGGTGTGGGTGTGTGCGCGTGGGTACGACACCGCCGAGACACCAGTTGGATATTGAATAATACAGGAGGAAGGACGGTAGGATATTAAAAGGGGAAAAGTTTTCCCGGATTAAAATATGCATAGAACCTGGGGAAAAGTTATCCTGGACCAAGCCGACAATGACGAGTGTCGCAATAAAGTTCACTTGCGGGGACAGAGAATCTCGTGGTTATACGCCAACTCGCTCTCTCTCTCTCTCTCTTTCTATATATATATATATACATGCGTACACGCATACATTATACCTCGGGACCTCTTGGGTTTTCTGAATCACTACTGCGGCTTTACTTATATATATATTTACCTTTTTTATTTCGTTTACCCATTTTATCTTGGGAATAGAATGAATTCTGTTATGCAATAGACTAATACTTTGTATATATATATGATTAGAAGAATGAACAAGACCTTTTCAAGAGAAACCATTAAAAGGTAACAATTTTCGACTTGTGCGAGATATCCTTGGTCTTTAAATTATTAAAATGTGCAGATTTTACATACTTTTAAAGGACTTTTTCAGATATATTTTAAATTATACATTTATTTTGTTTAATGTGGTGCAAAATCTTTAATACAAATGGTACGTGTTGTGATGAATTTACAACGAAATCTGTTATATTCTGAGTTTTTAAAATTATGCGTTCGCCTTATAGTAGACTCGGTGTAATGTGTGAACAAATCTTTAAATTAAAAAAATCTGTCCAGTCTGAAAAGGGTATCATTGAAAATCGGTGTTGATTTTTTTATTTCTACCATGACTAGGGAAAATATATAAAATTGTATATATATCTTTAATTTTAAATTCATATAATTAAAATTTTAATATTTATATATCGTTATCTTTTTCATATCTTTTTTTCTTCATAATACATCATACATAGATATCTATATACTAAATTTCTTAGAGTGAAAAATTATTTTTTTGGAGACAAATCTCTGCGTGAAACCGTACCGAGAATTTCATAATTTCATTCTGATTAAGTTAAATATTACTTGAAGACTGAACATCGTGACCACAAACATAACCTCAATTTTATTGTCCGAATGAAGAATTCTTCAATACGAGTGAAATTTTTATTCTACAGTAACTCAAATTTGCGGAAACATTCATATTTGCGTGTCAGTCGTTTACTTCAACGAATTTAAAGAGTTTAAACAATAAATTTGTATTTAAACAAATTCATATTAAGTTGGAAGTAACAATAATTTTGAATTTAAACGAATTCATATTATTTTTATTATCCGCTTCACAAGAGCCTAAATATTTTAAAATAAATTTTTTTTTAAACTTATTGAATTCTTATACCGTCGAGTTGATACTGTAATTTGTAGTTTCCGGATCAAACTTTCCAGGTTTACTTGCCGAAACCTTTTTTCGTGCAACGGTTTGAAAAGTCTTGTTTACTGATTTGAGACTGTTAATTTGTACATATTGAGGTCTACATACTGAAGGAAGCGTAAAATTAACGACATAAGTAATAAAATAGACACACGTTAAACAGAAGTACCTATAGCAACGATATTGGGATCGAAAACTTGAATTTTAATAAATTAATCGTTTTAATAATATAAGCATAAGAATATCTCAAAGAAATCCAAATTAAATTTCCTATATTAAAGAATTCTTTTAAAAACGATCTTGTATAGTTTAATCCAATTTATTTTCACGCGAGCACATATTACTTACTTATTAAGAGGATGTCGTATAGTCTATGTACAAAACTATACATGCTTACCAACATTATCATACTTTCCGTTATTTACTTACAATTTTTGATATTTACTAATTATTTTTATCATCGTGCATTTTTTAATACATATCAAATGTACGATGACAGCAATAACTACGTAAAAATCAAAAACAAATTTAAATAACGAAAAATGCATTATGGAATTCTGTAATTAGCATCCCCTTAAAATCTTCATGTTAATTTTTATATGTTTGTATATTAACTTACTATATAAAAAAGAATAAAGAATTTTGAAGACCAATCAAATTTATTAATTTCTCGTTTATGCACATTTAGCGACATTCGTTAAAAATGTATAAAAAAAAATATTGCTCACCTTATTATTTTGTAACTAAATAAAACTCGTCGATTTAAAAGAAAAAATGAAATTGAAATATAATTTTTCCATATAATTTTACAAAATTGACGATTCGTCTAATAGTATTATCATTTGCATTTTCGAACAGTGCGACAAAATGTATACGTATATACATCTATCTGAAAGTGGTTAAAATGCATAACACGTTATGAACGTCAAAAAGTATCTTCTCTCATTGAGTGACTGATATCATAAAACTTGATGATAATTTGTTCGGATCGATATATATGTATATATATTTCTCTTTTTTTTCTCTCGTTTTTAAACATTCACGCAAATGAGAATGAGTACACTTTTAATCTCATAACGAACGCAATTCGATTACATTTAAATCCGGTTGACAGTTATATAAAAAGAGAAAAAAAATTATTTTAATAACGTTTCATCTTCTCGATCCGCATTTTATTATATAATAATATTATACGCTTCGAAAAAAAGTATTTTTATTAACCGTTTAATATTATCACCAAACAGTTTAGTACACGTTAATATAGATTAAAAATTTATTTTAAATTTACACGCGCTGTATATAATAATCTATATCAATTGAAACAAAACGACAAGAACTTTCTGTCAATAATATTGGAATATTTTAAAATAAATCATTAATTTTAGTTAATTCGTTCAAAATATATTATTAAAATGGCAAAGAAAAATTTATAAATCGCGTCTAACCGAGTTTATTCTCGAGTCGATTTATTATTAATAAAACGTAATGTTATGCGTATAGAACGATATTATAATTATATTTAAACATTCCAATTCGTAAAATACGAAACATTCCTTTTTAACGTGAACAATCAATTTTTATAAATTACAAACAATAATAAATATAACATCTTGAAAATTGTATCGTAACCTCAAGAAACTTTAAAATTGACACGTCTATTTTTCAGTATACGAACAATTATAACCATTTGGATATACCTTGAGTGTCTGATATGCGAACGTATACCGAGAAGCATTCACGTGAAATATTTCGAGGTTACGTCCATTCCACAAAATGGTAAAATTAATGTGAGAAAAAACGTTTAATCGGTAGTCAGAAACTATCTATTTTCTACTTTCCAAACCATTTTTTACGGCTCAATTTTCACCAAAAGGTGGCGATGTTACACTTTGCACTACAGTAAACCTTAAAATATTTCAGTTAATTATATAGAATTCAACTGATTTTGATAAAATCAACGTAACATATTTAATATCAATACTTTTTAACAATGGTCGAATACCAATTATCAAAATAAGTAACATTGCTTTACTATAGATTGTAAAATTGAATACAAAATTTAGCAAAAATTAATATGCATATATGTAACTTTAATCAAATTTTGACATACATATAGCGTAGCAATATTTTTTATTCTAACAATTCGTTTCCTTTTTATATATATAGTAATTTTAATCAAACATTTACTCTTAAACTCATATAACATATCACAGAGAATTGAAAAATTTAAAGTCCTCAACGGAAGATTAATTCGTCCGAATTAAAGGAAAAATAACGTAAAATAAAATCAGACGGAATAGTCATAGCGAAAGAGAGTGGGTATATATATACACAACAATAATAAAATATACCGAAATACTTTGAAAGGTAAACTCGTAAAGCATTATACATTTCACAAACCGTTATAAGTTATATGGCGTTCAAACTCAAGATGCCGAGGCATATATAGATGGAAAAGCGGTGTGCCGCGTTATATTATAAAAGGTGGGGGGGGGAAGGGAGAGGAGGAGGAGTAGGAGGAGAGTTCAGAGCAGGAGCAGGAGCGGCGGCGTCGGCGCAAGAATTTTATCGCGCTCGGGTTTGCTTAATTTTATGGGATTTTTTATCGACGCCTCGTAATATCGATAATGTAAGCTGGGATGTAGCCCCCCCCCCTCTCTCTCTCTCTCTCTCTCTTGCCACCCATTGGCCCCTTCTCTTTCACTCGGGTTAGACCCGACGCGCCCTCGGTGCTTTATATCAAGTTATGAGTTTGAGAAATGATAGCGGCTGCGAGCGCACCAGCACCGTCGTATCTTCTCTCAGCCCGTGTATACCACGGCCATGCCACTTTTACACGCGGCAACGAGAAATGCAAATTTTTAGGATTCCCGACGCTACGTGTACGACTTAACTTATATACGTGTATATAATATATATCTACGCGTATACAGAAAGAGAGAGAGAGGGAGGGAGAGAGGAATCGTCGTCTGCGCGTTTGGTTTATCGTTGTATTGTGAGATTTTTAGTGGGTTTTAACTTAAACTTGGTCTGTGTACGTACTTTTTTACTCTTGCAAACTACCTAAATCTGTTATCGAAGTGTATTTTGCGTTAAGGAGAGAATTGCCTAATAAGAATTACAATCCGCTATTACGGTATTATTTATGTGTTGCATCATATATGGCTGAGAAAAATTGCATATCATCGTTGAAACACAACTTCGGTAACAATTTTACTTTGACGCGTAGAAAAAATTCATTTACACGGAGAAAAAGTTTAGATTAACAATTACAATTCTAGTAAACAAGTCACCGACTGACCAAACTGAGGAAAATTACTATAGTTTCCAGTAAAAATATGACTATATTTTATAATTTACTATAATTCTTGTATTATTTACTACTTTTGTATTAATTTTAATATAAACTACCAAAGTAAAATTTTTCTCAATGTCAGACTATGATTTCTTTATTAGAAACTAATATAATAATTTTTACAAAAGATTTTGTTATTTTTAATATAAAATTTCTCTTAGTAAAGCATACTATTTTATTTAAAATATAACGATGTTCAAAGTTGAAGAATTGTCAATAATGGTGTATTTCAACACAATTTATATAAATGTAATTCTTTGACTTATTAATTTATTATGTGTATCTTCGATAAGTTTTCCAAGGATACATACGCATGCAATTTTGCCCATTACGTCACGCGATAGCGTTACCTTAGATTATAGTTTAAAATCTCAAAGTTGAATAATGTTAATGGAACAATTTATAGTCAAATCACTGCATAAATAATTTTTTATAAATACGTTTTAAAATTTGCACTTGTTAAAATGTTTAGAAATCATTTTAAGTTCATAAATTTTAATCGTATTGAGATGCATTTAAATCACTATAAATTATGTTTTTTACATTATGCTTCAGTATATTCATGTTACCAAATTGTAATTTTTCAATTTTTTTAATTATTTTAAATATGTCCATATTAGCTAAAACATTAAAACTTTTTACATTCTTCAAAGACAAAATCAAAGCATGATTCTTAAAATTGTAGAAATTTAGTTGTAATCTGTAATCAATCGTACTGATTTTCAAACTAGTTTATCATAAAATCGCTAGTAAGTACATTCCAAAGTTGTTCTCAAAACTAGCCAGTTTTTTTTCAAACTTTCTTTTAAAAATATCAAAGACCGCATAGCTTGGCGGGTATTTAATATTTATTTAAATAATTAATTGAGTGTCTGAACTTAATATTAAAGTACAAAGTCGTCATTTCATATAAGTATACATTTTAAAATGAATGTTACACCGCAGACTTTCAGAGAGAGGTTTTGAGGTTAGGTTCTCTTAGATATGCGTTACACTCGCTCGCGACGAGCAATTCGTCATATAGATTCACAACTATATCGCAACAAAAATTTAGTTTTTTAAACTCAACTAACAACCTATATACTGAATCATTTTTTATCAGGGCAAGGTAATTTCTTACATAATAAGATTGAAAGCTTTTTTTCTCTGAAAATACCAAAAGAATAGCTAAAAATAATTATTTTTTCGAGTGATACATTATTATTGTATTGATTTCGATCTTATACTTTTGTAGTAAATCTATTTGCAAACTGTATATATAAATTATTCCAAAAAATGTCAATAATAAATCGAAATCGTAATTCCATACTTTTAATTTCATTACAAAAAAAAAATATTTAATTTTTTATCTCGAAATTCATCGTTTATCGGTATACTTCATATTTTAATTAAATAAATACTATCTTTCAAGTTAAGTTATTATTGAATAAACATGCAAATTTAAATTAGTCTTAAAAATACATTTTGTACAATGTAGTTACGACCCGTACTGATTAAAATGATTTCCACGGAAAAGTTACGTAACAAAACGATCGACAATAGGCTTTAAAAAAAAAGACACGTAATGTAGAGTGGAATCATCGAACGTAACCGAGAGGAAATTCGATGTGGCGTGCAACTACCGTTCGACAAAGTGACACGTGTTTTTCATCACGGTGGCGTTGCTTTCGTCGCGCGGGATTAAATATTTATTGTTAACTCTCGTTATATCCTGGTACTTTCATTTAGCTTCGTATATACATCGTATTGTAATATATCGTTAATATTCAACCCTCTGCAAATCTTACACGGGTATTTCTTTTAGTTTAAATTTTTCAGTAAATATTTTCTTTTTAATTCCATTAAATAATCGTTACATCGGTCGTTAAGTTTTTACCGTTCCGTACCGTAACACAGAGACAGAAAGTATTTAGTTAAATTATAGAATAATAATTATAGTTTTATCGAGCTGTAATTAATAAGAGAGGGAAAATGGGAATGAATAAATTAAATCGATTAAAAAAAAGAATTTACATAAAGAATGAGATGCAGCGTTAAGAAACGCTCGAGTTTTCTATTATTAAAGAAAGATATTTAATGCTTCGGCGTATCTAAAATAATCTTGACGATTTTTATCAATATTGTAAAATGACTTTTTGCGTTAATTAATAAATGAATTAATTAGGCGTATTAATTGAGGAGAAATGTTCGAAGCGATATTGTCAACAAGAGTTTGAATAAAAAAAAAAAGTTTGAAAAATCAGGATCCCGATAATTCGTATACATTAGAAAAGCCTGCGGGTCTATACGCGCGTTTAGAAGAACAGTTGCGAAAAAGGTCGGGGCGCGTGGAGTCAAGCCGAAGAAAAGAAAAGAAGAAAGAAAAAAAAAGGCAGGAGAAGGAACGGCGAAACGGCGAAACTCTGGTCGGTCTACTCTCAAGGTAATTTTATCGAGGAGGAGAACGTTTTCTACGAATCCGTTTAAGACTGCTTAGCCGTCTGCCGCGGGTTCAATTACGAACGCTCACGGGGGGATAAGTCGAGCTTTTTCGAATGCTTGCGCGAGCGATGCATGTATAATTCTCGGAGCGCGCGTGCACACGGTACACACGGCGTGCAGATGGCCCTCGTAAAGATTGGGCCGCGGATAAAGGGAACCCGTGGAAATTGCACGATGCCTACTGATTGCCATGCGAACCCGGGGCATGCCCCTTTGCCGACGTCGTTTCCAAGTAAACGCGCGGACCGTTTTCCTTAACCTTTTCTTCGCTTTTCGGCTCTTTCTCTTTCCTCCCCTCCTCCTCTCTCTCTCTCTCTCTCTAGGCGTTTACAGGGATTTATTCAATGCACGCTAATATGCGCGTTTACGTTTCATTTCACACTTTTTTTCATCGTTATAATCGTCCGATCGGATATTGCAAACAAGTTTTGATAAGTTTTCAGTCATCGATAATTATTCGATGAAGTTGGGTCGTCTTTGACCCTCTTAATTGCATTGATTATTACGTAAGTAAAACTATAATATGTCGCATAGTCTATTTGTATAAAACACTTACATCTCTACTCTATACGTATATTGTTTAAATAACGAAAAATTAATGTAATACTTATACAGTTACAGTTAATAGTCTTACTTTGTAGCATACATAATTGTGGGAGTTTGTCACTCGTATTCGTTCGCATTAAATTTCAATTACTTTTAAATTTGTTACTAAGCAAACATTTTGAAGTTGATTCTAGTAATATTTATAAATTATAAGTAGACGTATAATTTAATAATTTAATATATAATATAACAATATTTTTAAACGATAGTTTCGGACGCATATGACATCCTTTTTCAAAGTATATAAAAACTGATAAGTTGCAGCACGGTTCTATAAGAGTCTTATTTAACTATTTGTAATATTTATCAGTTTGCATATATCCATTGAAAAGGGACGTTACATGCGTCAGAAACATTCGTAAATAAAGATTGTGTACGTGATACGTGGAATTCAATAATATAACTATAATTAACACTGTACCTGTCGAATAATAACTTCTACTACTTAATATTTGTAAATGCTTTAATTTTTTAAAACTTTGTAACCTGCAGACAATAAGATATTTATGTCCAAATAAAATATAATAATATTATATGCAATTCAAAATGTTCTAAAAATTTTATTGTTTTTGCACATTGCAATGTATTTGCTTAAAAATAAGTAAAGTTAATAATAAATCATATTTGAGGTTACATTTACAATGGAATTTTGTCGAAACGTTGATCCAACTATATCTATTAAACAAATTATCTTACGCAATAGTTTGGTTCGTAATCGTGTGATTTATACGTATACATCTAATTTATTCAATCGTTATATACTTATATTCGTGCATTAATTAATTAATTAATTACGTGACAAGTCAATAGATTACTTACAAAACATTTGTTGTATTCTGCTTACTGGTGCTAACGCAGCATTGGTTATTGGAATTCCTGATAAAATTTATCCAAGTACTCAAGGTACTTAACCTCAATATTTGCATAGACATTTTTAGTTAGAGTTTATAGCTTTTATACATTTTGTGAACCGATCTCACGTTGTTGCAGTCATTCCCTTGCGATTCGTGAAAACGTATAGAGAGATTAACAAACGAATAAAAATCGAATAGCGCGATGTTGTGTTTATCAAACGAAACGCGCTGAGATTTAATACTACACCCATAAAGAAAATATATATATAAAGTATACCTACCCGTAGAACAAAGAAAAACGCGTGGACACACAGGACATCGCTAACGTTACGTCCAATTTCGAAAACTCGTCTTCCTTACAAATTACCCCCCTCCCCGTTCAAATATTTACGAAACGCTTACCGTACATCTGAAAAAAAAAACAGATAGGTGCGAAAGTTGAAATAGTCGCGGGTAAAGGAGTTTGCGAAGCTTATCCGTTGATCGAAGGAAGACGCCGTAACGTCAACGAGTATAATACCGAGCGACCTTCGATGATAAGAACTCGGTAGAGCGAAAAAGAGGCATTGCCCCCTCTTTCGGTAAGACAATTTAGTTCGAAGGCTATATACGTGCGCGCACTGTGCAGAGAGTCTATTAGCTCGGAGAGCTCCTTGGCAAACCGTGAGCGCGGTAAAATAATGACTTCTCTTTTCTCTTCTCTTTTTCTCTTTTCTTTCTTATGGACGCGAGTTGTCGTCGTCGTCGAGAGTTGCGCCACCGACTCGAGTCACGAGCACCAAACCGTTCCGACAAAGGTTATGTCTCAAGCTCACTGGGTCAGAGAATCAAGAGATTCTTCTGCTTCTCTCGGCTTCAAACGTTTTAGTCAAATTATCGTATAACGCACATACATATATACATCTCTCTTGATATATACACTCTACTCTATTATTTTCCTTTTTTTCTACTCTCGTTCTGTATTCACCGTGTTGCAATAATGGGAACACGTACATACGTTCATTTGAATCTTATTGTTTATGGAACATTTTGTATAATGCGCTCTTGTAATTCTGACGATTCAAATAAACATTTTAGATCGAGGGAAATTATCCTCGTTGTCTACCGTAATTTTCTATTTCCCAACGGATCCGCGAATTAAATAACCTGCAATTTGCAATGAACGAGAGTTCGTATATAACGTAGATATATACATGCATATATATCTGATGTATATGTATTAAGAGGAATGTGTCTGTGCATTTTTTTTTTGAAGGTTACCATATTTTTACGTCAATTACGTTTTTTTTTCTTTCATCATTTGCTCTTTCTATACTCAAAGAAAATTTACCTATACACTCAAATTACCGAGGACAGTATACCGGTAAATGTAAAGAAAATACAAACAGTCGAAATTTTACAGTACTGTTCCTGTAATTTTTGAAGAGACATATATGTATACACACACATATTATGTGGTTAACCCCTATTTTCAAAAAATATGACGGTCGCATAACCAAAATAATCGAAGCAAACATTTTCGACGATCGATACAGCAAGTTACATCATTTCTTTCTGTTATAATTTCACGATGATTTTGTTCCATTGGATAGAGAATACTTTTTTTATTATTAAATTATATTTATAAATTATAGTTTTAATGATTTTAAATAAAGGTAAACGGATATATTATTGAGCCATCGGGTTATAAAATGCTCTCAACTCTTTCTACTGTTAGACAACGTAATCGTCATAAATCATTTACTATATGATAAATTATACGTCATTTTTATTATTAAATTGATACGTAGGTATCGAATAAATTTGAAAACGGCGTTGTAAGTTTAACTATGCTGATCTGTCATTTACGCAGCACCATTAAAGTAAGACATTGTAATGTATACAAGGACATGTCATTAGAACTTTTATAATGCTCATGCTCTCCATATATGTATATTGTTGACAAAAGTTAACTTTTTTCCTTCCTATAAGTTACCGACAAAAGCCATAATTAATAATAAATTTGGAAATAAAATACTATATGTAAGAAAAAAAAGCAGCGGCGCCTTTGTTTGTATATAATCTGACTTACGTTAACTTAGAAACTAAAAAATTATTGTATTTTCATGGAAAGTCTTCCAACAGACCTCAACAGACTGCAGAAACTTGAAATTTTTTGGTAAGGGAGAGTTCTCAAAAACACAATAATGTTTTCGTCTGAATTGCAACATAAATTATTGATAAAAACTACATCTAAGTGGCTATTGTACTTTTGGTATCATTGACGAGCTCAGCTTCCTATTTACGAACCCCAAAAGGGGTGAAAAATAAGGGTTAAAGTGAAATTTTTCATTTCTACAAAAAACTTATATCTGAGGATGTTTTATACTGTTGGTTTCATTTCTGAATTCAATTTTTACTTCATGATTTCCACAAGGGGTGAAATTTTGATTCCCACAAGATACTCAGATCTATATAGGTATTTCATATTACTGACATCATTTCATAACTCTCTAAACTGAAAACATCAACTCTAGCTCTGCTGGCTTGAAAAAAATTTTCTATTCCATTATAACATATTTCTCTCCTATTTTACTTTTATCATTTACTGTTGATTCGATGACTTAAAATATATTTACATCAGAAGACAAAAGATTGTAAAGCATAAATTATTATGATTTTGAGGTTAGGACCGAAAATTTCTCAAAATATAGTTATTAAACAATTTTCGTTCAAATTAATTCAAATTTTTAAAAATCATTCGAGTATATGTACATATACGGTTCATTACTAGGTGTGTCAATTTTTTTTTATTGTACATATATGATCTATTACCAGACAACCGGTTATGAACAAACGAAACCGCCTCTTCTCTTATTTTATCACATTTATTTATTTATTTACTAGAAAAAATGTAATTACATAGAAGTTACAAACATTCGACACAATTCCCACAGAGGTAAACATAGTTACCTGTTGGTGGGTCCGGTACATACAACTCAATCCTAGCTTAAAAACTATATTTTAGACTACGAATTTAAATAACAACGGTATTCGCCTGGTTATGCTTTTGTGCATGATATAATTTGTAAATTTATATATTTAATCAAAAGGCGCGATAGCGCCTGACGCAAATATAGCGCGAGAGCCATTATATACAGCTAACTAGCCCCTCAGTTTTTTTCAACATTACACAGAGAAAAATTTCTAAGGTTTAACCTATAAAATTGGTGAGCTCTCTAACCAAGCGTATGTTTATAGTTTAATCCCCTGGCGTCACAGGTTTAACTCATGAAGTTTGATGTCTTTAATGTATAGCATCACATTTCACATAGGTTGAACCTGTGAGTGCATTAAAGCGAACCTTAATGCGCTTAGGTTAAAACTATAAACTATAGGTTATATCATTTTATAGGTTAAACGTTAGAAATTTTTCTCCGTGTATGGTAAACATTATAGTAAAAGATTAACAAAGTTAACATCTAGACTAAATAGTATAAAATATTAGGTTATTGTGCTCCTTGAGTCTAGTAGCAGTTAGCTACCAGCTGAAGGTTCATAACCTTTATTACACATAGTTGATCTCATTCACCAATATCTCACTAACAATTGTCTTGCAGTTGTAAACGTCTCAGTTGAAGCATTCATTTCCCTTGCAAATGCTATTCTTTCATATACGTGTTCAAGCTTGCAGGATGGCTTAGTTCAACAGCACATGTTACTCTGTAATGTGGAAACATAAGTTCGTGTTGCTTGGCTGAATCACATTTACATGTTGCGGTAAAGTCTATATCGTCAAGAACTATTAGGTCTTTGTACTTCGGTTGATTTTTTAAAAGGTACATTGAGTTAATAAACGTTTGTTTGCCTCTACTACCTCTGTCGAAGTATACAAAAATGCTTTATTTGAACCCAAGTAGTTTATATCACCATATGACATTCGGTAATTATTGGCTTGTATAATATAATATAACATAATGTTTTTTATTTTAATTAATTACTCAATACAAATACAGTATCGAAGCCCCTTAATGACAAGACATACACCTGATTGTTATCTACAATATGAAAAATATTGATTACTGGATTTATTTAATGTTTGACAGTGCATTAAGTGCAATATCCTTAATGCAAAAATAATATATAGACTATCGAAAAATTTATCCATTTAAAAAAATTCAGACGTATATTGCAACTGTATCTTTACAAGTGTTTGTATCGAGAGATACATTTTTGTAACCATAAGCAAACTGTTAAAATAATTGAGTTAAACTATTTGCTAAATTAAATCATAATTTTGTTGTTTTTATAAATTTTTTTCTATTAGCATTATTTTACAATTGTTGGATTAGCAAATTAATTAAGTGCTTGAATCAAAAAATTTTGCGCAATATACAACCGTAAACTTTAGGAGTTAATTCAGTTCGATCTACAATGCTAAATCGCTTACTTTAAACACTGCGCGTCATTGTGTGAACATCGTTACGTTGCGATATGAACAACCGAAAACGTCGTTGAAGACATAATACAAAAATATAACCAATTTGACAGCTGCTTACCGTTAATGCACGATAATGTATATTTCATATACACGGACAAAAAAAATCTAAACTCTGTCGTGCGAAACGCTTCATACTACTACAGTTAGTGTTTCGTATCCTGCTACAGATTATATATACAAACTTTTAAAGTATTTATTACCATTTAGTATCAGAGTAAGAGCTTCTGCAAATATGCTTATAGATGCTGAACTATTGCGGTAGCGCCGCTGTAGACCGGTGGTACGCACTCGCACTACCTACAGTTGTAAAGCTCGTCTCCCGCTGAGGTATAGATCGCTTACAACGGACTATTTCAATTGCACAATTCGTATACCTATATGGAGTATAGGTCCTTATATAATTGAAGGTTCCGCTAATGTTTACTTTGGACGTGCGGCGTTTTTCCAACCGCGGTATCGTTTTTATACACTGACGGTAAACAACGTAATATACTTTTAACGTCATAAATTCATTCGCGCACGGTTTAAATTGTCGTACTGCAAAAGTAATAGCATACCTACACTGTACGAGGAAGATGATACATACTACAGAGGTTAAATTTTTTTTTCCGTGTATGTAAGCAAATTTTTAAAAAGTCGGCAAATTTGCAGGTAAGATACATTTATGATTTAATTGTAGCAGAAACAACAAAAAGAAACTAACAAAATAAGATATATTGCTGATCATTTAACGTTCTTGTAACTGCAATGGAAATTTGCTGTTCCTAAGTTACAACAAAAATCGCTAATGCGATTAAAATTTTTTGCTACGATAATTGTACTTTTTTTCTGTGTATCGACTTGTAAATTTGCACAATGACCTACTAAACAATTACCAGTGCTTCCATATATTTGTATTTTATCACAAATTAGTAGATTTTCTTAAATAATAATAAATATTAACATAATTTCCTCGATCGGTAACAATCACGCATGCCACCCCGTTAAATCGTTTCAAAATCTATATGTTTACTAGAGAAATGGTTAAGGAATGCTAACAAGGAAAACCGGTCTATCTATAACGTTCAGCACCATTCAATTACTCAAACGGCTTTTCAGTTGTATTTAAATAATTTACTTTTCCTGAATATTTGTCATAAAACTGTAGCTCAATTGACAACTGATCTGCGTCAATCGTGTATATATACTACATTCATTCATAGAAGTATTGTCAATTAGTACAAGTCGATTATAAAATGTAATTAAATATTTCATAAAAATTTCAAAAGTGAGATTAATTTTATAAATTTTGTTGCCTTTAAATTGTATAGTAACGACATTTTTTTACAATACACAGTATTTTCCAACAACACTTACCCAATAATTATATATACCCATTTTTTTTAGAAATATCATGACCTTTTTAGAGTAACTTTAGAATGAAAATATACTATGTACGTTTTAATCAAGGTAATTCAAAATTAGATCGCACTATCGGAAGAAAATATTTTCCATCTCGTGTAAACGGAAGTTCCTTCGACTTACCTGAAGTCGGAAAAAATTAAGAAAATCCCTATAAATAACACGTAATAATATTTCATTGTTTGTAACGTTATACGAATGAATATATTATTTAAATTTAGAAAAAGTAATATTGTATATAAAAAAGAGAGACACCGCTAAAGTAAACACTCGAGCATAAGCCTTAAAATACAAGAGATCGGTACGTGCTTCGAGTTTCGAGTTTGAACTTTTGAATCTATCATTGAACCCTAAGGAAAACTTGGATAAAACATTTATCTACTTCTATTCTCTCCTGGATAACGAATAAAGTTTGTTGCTTTAACCTTTTCTTGGTTTTTAACTTTCGGTTTATACTATTCGTACGTTTTCAAACAACGCTTATCCCGATACATTGATTATAACTTTAGATTTGTGGATACATATATGCGTCTTACTATATCTTCAAAATTTAGACTTTTTACAATGAATGCAAAATTTTTATGCTTTGTGTGAAATATAATAACATTCTTGTGACAACATATAAACGTTCTCATTTTTAAAAAATGCGCGTTAGTTCATACTTAAAAAATCGATTTAATTTTTACTCGGGTTGAGAAGTACGAATTGGTGTTATTATATCAAACGAAAATTGTCGTTTTAACAAAACGTCCCTTTTTACGATTTAGATCACCGTAAATACTTTTGCCTTGGAACATAAAAGACAGCAAGTATTTATAACTAGACACAATAAAAATTGAAAAATCTCTATGACGAAATAATGCACGCCTTATTACATGCATCCCAATTAAAAATAGATATTTCTTTTTCAACATCGAAAATAAACAAACACGCGTAATTTTTCACTAAATGTACAAATCTTTCCAATAGAAAACGCCTAAAACTATATGCTTAACATTTAACTCATACATTAAAAATCGTTTTGACGGAAAAAAAATAATGTTGTATTCGCGTATCTCCTTATAACTAATTATTTAAATTTATGGTTTCGTTGAGCGCGTGAAATGTTTATGTTAATTAACGTGGAAAACGGTTAGAACGCTTTACCGACGGATGAATAGTTTTGGCGCACCTCGTTGCCGTAGAGAGAGGAAATCAACATTTAAAACAGGATCAACTTTTATTATCGTATTACGGAGAGGGAGATATAAAAAAAAAATTAATCTCGATAGATAAATTAATGAAACTTTTTATCGAACCTGACATAATTTTTTGTTTGTTCGTTTAATTTGTATACGAACAAGCAGATACGGTAATTAAACCTTAAGCGATAAATCAAATTGATACGTTGGAGAAACTAGATTATTTTTTTTATATCGCAAGAAATATACACCTATATAAGAGAATCGGATATATTTTCTGTTGTTAACGCAATGAAAAGTCGCATATATAGCCTTAGTTAAATAAAATTCAAATGTATATATATATACAACTCAATTCGGTAATAAGGTGTATAAAATGAAATAGATGGCCGAGTGTACACACACACAGACACACACATATATATATATAATAAATGAATAATAAAAATCGACAAATAAAAGTGTTGTGCGTGAACGCAAATAAGAAGAAGCGAGGCGATATTTTTAATGGCTCACGGTAAAGACACTTACTGATTTCCCTGTAGATGTGTAGGTATACTTTCGTGGCTATGCAAAAAGCCATTTTGTTTTTATGGACGCCCCCGTCTCCCCCCCCCCCCTCTCGAGTTCCGTGGCAGTCTGCCATTCGTTTAGACCAGCGGAGAGGGAGAGTAAGAAAAGCTCAAGGATCATCTCTTATTTTATTAACGAAGCTCCGGTCGTACGCGCGAGAGGAACGGAGAGAGCGATAGGATATCTCGATCCCAATTTAAAGTAGAAACACTTCGCACAAATTTCTTTTTCATTAAGCGGCTCTCCGAGGTCTTTCGACAAATTGTGCTTTTTCTCTCCCTATCTATCTATATATATATATATATATATATATATATATACCGGCTCCTCGTATATACAGTGGCAAACTGCCAATGGCAACGCCTCAAATTTATTGCTTAGGGGGAGGACCACGGAATCTCCTTTGTTCACGCATCACTCGGGGACATTAAGAAACTCATCTTTATATATACTTGTACTATTCGATACGATGTCCTTAAACGTATACCTAGGCGTTTACGTATATACTTCATTTTAAGGATGCTATATTATGATTTCTATCAAAATTATCATCAAAACTATATTTATATCAAAATTTATACGTTTCTTCATATCTAACTAATTTTTAAATTTTGAAAAAAAAAAATAGTTAAAAGACGTTTTTTATATTTTAGTTATGATGAAAATTATATAAACTTTGTCTTAAACAAGGAAGATTAAGAAACTAAAAATCTAGGCTTGAAAAGATTAAATTCTGTTCTTTCGAACAAACACAAGAAAAATGTATCAAACCAGTCGTTCCGAAAAGTTGTTTATCCTCGTAAATAATAAATTAGATTGATTTCTAACCTTTACCGGACTCGTTGAAAACGTGGCACAATCTTGTATAACGATTGGTCAGACAATTTCGTTCAAATTTATACCAAAACATTATACGTATTTATCAAAATAAAAACTCATGATCTATGTTAAAAATATGATGTTGATACGTGATTCACGAGTGCATAACATGACGATAAAAATGATATGATGGGACAACAATTACGATTATAATAATTGCAAATTATTACTAATTTTGTCATGTATGTTTTAAATATTATTTAAATCAACCGAAATAATTTATGAATTTATTTTAATTTACTAAAGAGCCTGAGAAAATTTTAGTTTCAGAATCGCATTATATGTCGACTCGCAAAAATATTGACTAAGCATTGAAAAAAAGGAACAATTATTAATAATGAATATTTTATTATTCGGTGATGTGTACACATACTGTAAAAGAATGAATGAATCACTCTTTCCACTATGGTTGAGGCACTTTGAACAAGACCTTCTTTAAATAATTTATCCTTGAAATTATATCCTAAATCGATCCTAGAAATTAAATTGTAGTTATCTTCGTATACGTTACGTTAAAAATCCTCACAAAAGGTGCAGTTATTATTTTTGTGAAAAAATAAACTTGTAAAGTCCGTTTCAGACCGATGAGTTACAATTCATATGTCCAAAATTTTTTAAAATTGTTACAGCATATTTCCTAGTTTACATTTTAATATTAAAGTACATTTACTATAAATGTACTATGCAACAGTAAATGATCGTATTTAGTATTTTTATATTTAAAATCATAAAAGATAATTTATTATTGCATATAATAAAAATTAGTAAATGTATAATTTTAAAATCCACATAATGACGAGTTTTAAATTAGTAATAGCTAAAAACAGTCTGAAATGTATAAATTTTTGGGTAGCAGTTATAAACACTTTTTCTAATCAAGAAAATAAGCCATTCTCACTTTACTATATTTAATCAGTTTGATTTGATTATACGTGTAATATTGTTTGATCAGTTTGGGTACTCAAAACTAACCTCCAAAAAATTGACTAATTCTAATTTTAAAAATAATTTTCTCATCAATTTGGCTATGTTGTAAAGAAAATTGATAATTCGGGTACATACGATTGAGATAGCAATCTAATTATACATGATATTAATTTTTTTATACAAGCCTATACTCTCTAATTTTCCTTCGAATGAGAGCCACCCGATTCGAGTGAAAAGTGAAGCACTCTTAAGCTCGAGTGATGCAGTTTTGACTCGAATCGAGTGGTTTTTCACTCGAAGGAATTTAGAGAATACCGAGCACCATCCGTAAATGATATTTCGAGGTTACGATTACAGAAATTGTTGCAAAGAAACGTTTCATAAACTATCCATTTCCTATTTTTCAAGCTAATTTTTATAACTCAATGTCTAAACAAAAAAATAATTGTTGTTAAGAATTGATGTATATATTGTTAATCTCGCGTATATTAACCTATTATAAAGCAATAGTTGTTTAACCATTAAACAGTTACAACATTTTGTATCTTGAACCTCGAAATCTATAAACGACTATTCTTCTTTATTATTAAAAAACATTAATTACCTCATATTTTAGTCATATCATTTCTTAAAAAATATCATTCCTCGTAAATATTTCGTTCCCTCAGCTGTAAATAAATGTTAAATCTATATATTTCCCTATTGACATCGTTGAAGTTGTTCCTTAAAATTATGTAGGTAAATACTTTACTCCCATTTAAATGCATTGACGCCACTTTTCAAAGTAGCTAAATGCGCTAAAACGTCGACAATTTATTTGAATAGGAGTAAAACATTTACCTCAGTAATTTCGGTATGCGCATATATATGGATTTACCTACCAAGATTTACACCGTCGATATATACATACATCACGTACATACATACGTTCTATTTTTAGAGCTAAATTTTTTTTTTACGCAAATATATCTACATACGCAATCTTTATACGTTCGTTACAAAGCATAATTTTTTTACCTCGATTCGTCATTTTTATCATAAATTAATTGATACTCGTTCAGTCTTACACGGTTGCGATGGAGGATATTGCACAGCGCGAGGGGATATTATTTTAAGATTCGAATCGTTTAAAGGAGAATCATCGAATTTTAAACGAACTGTAATTCAGTATCTAAAATAACATAAATTATTTATGCATCCGGCTTTATCATTATCCGTTTTCGCATTAATAATTTCGTGCCCCCTCCCACCACCGAGTGTATGTATATATATATATATATATATACACATCCCATAGTTTAGAAGACAATTATACCACTGGAAATATCACTGTAATTTTTGGTACCATAATAATTTTCTCTCGGTATATAGCAATTTCCTAAGCAATCTTAACTCGGCCATAACGCGCTCTCGCGCACCACACGGGCACTTCATGAGGTTGGCAAAACTAAAGGAAAGATAAACGATTCATCTCGAAAACAATACATCATCACATGTTAAACGCGGGACCAAAGTCGAAAAAGAGTCGATCTTGCAGTTCCATACATGTATATACCCACGCGCACGCACACACGCACACGCACGTGTATATGTATACACGGAGGTGAAATTGCAGGCTCTTCGCAGGTGTGTAATTTGTCCGTGGACGACGTCGCTGCGCTACGAACGGCAACGAAAAAAAAAAAAGCGGGGGGAAAGGAAAAAAAAAATAAACGAAGTAAAATAAAAAAAAAAGGAAGAAAGAAAGAGAAAAAGAAATCAACTCCGGCACTTTGTAACAATGAGGATCGTAATCGCCGTCGCTCCACCCACAATTACGATTCCTTCGACTGCCGCGCGTGCGCGTACCCACTTGGGCGTTGCGATGTGATCCGACGACCTGGAAAATCAATCTTTATACATATATACTTGTGTATTTACTTTTATAACAATCCCGCACCGCATTTTAACAATTATCCATATACGTATGTGTTCCGTCGATGCGACGGTTAAACGGAATTATACTTATATTAATCTTCGAAATTCCCGCACGGATATTCTAACCTTAAAAGTGGAATAATACATCTTTTGTATATATATACTATTTCAAAGTAAATTTCATCATTACAACGGTCGAGGAGTAAAAAATACGTTATTTAAAGATTAAACGAGACATCAATATGTACGCTATGGAACATTATTCTATAGAAACATAGACAAACATAAATTCGATTTTTCTATATTTTACCAATTTCGGATTGACATTTTATACGCTACTGATACTTACAAATGGAAGCTTCAAAATTTAGTCTCTATTTTCAAAACTAAAATTCACAAAATTCACAGAATTTTCTACCTTTTTCGTTACTTATTACAATATAAAGGTTAAATGGTAAAAATATCCAGGATTTAGTTTTCCAGTTAAGTTTTATTTTTTTATAATTGAAGCGTATATGTATAAAAATTTTAATTTCAGAATGGTCTTCGAATTTTAAGGGAGAATACGAAAAAAAACTTTTAGATACGTAAAATTTGTGACTGTTTTGCATGAGATTTCACTAAAAAAAATAAATCTACAGGTTAGAGGCATCTTCTAAAAAGAAAGGGAAATTAATCTCATTATAGATTTAAATAGATTTTCTCTAGATATTAGAACATTATTAACATCAGTAGTAAATTTAAATAAACGATATTTCATTAAAATATAGTATATATTTTCCGTTTTTTTTATATCAGTCAATTTCTCTGTATATATATATAAAGATTATAGTGCGTTAAAAACATGCTTATGCATAAATATTGGTATTTTTATAGAAAAATAAGGAAAATGTACTTGATATGGTATACGTATAATTTTTAATACAGGTATATCGATAGGGGTTGTTGAATCTTGAAAGAGTAGAATTGAGCTCATAAAAAAAATATTTTTTCATATATTTTGTGACAAATATCTTTATACTTACAATTAGTTTGGTTGCCCTTACCGTACATGTTGGGTCATAATAAAGTGCAGCGTTAATTTTAATGTTTTATTATTTTTTACTTATACATGCACATTTCCATTAAAAGTTAGGTTAACGTAAATAGTCGAAATTTAATGACTTCCGATTAATACCTGGAAAAAGCAAAAAATGCGTCTTCTTGTCTCGTACATTAATTGATAACAGAGGTAAATCAAAATTTTATAATATTCGATATAGTTGTGAGAACAGTTTTCTACTTTCTTCACAACTGTGTACAGTATTTTGAGTATGAGCTTCAAAAGCATATAGAAATTTCCATTTTTGATGTACTTTCATGACGGCGATTGTTTATTCTACATAAACAGATGAGAGTCCGCATTAATCGATCTCATACATATTACGTAGCATAAACAGGAGCGTTCTAAAAATAAGAATGCCGATCCGTTGGACGAAAATCGTGTTTATACACATATATAAAAGATATATAGATCCAGTAAATTAGGGAAAATTCGGAAGAGGGGGGTATTATCTCGTTCAACCACAGAATATCTGTATATAGAGCCACGAGAGAGGTTGTTACGAGGGCCGTAGAATTGGCCCAAGTTGAATAACTTTCGGTCTGCCACAGTCTGCCACACTACTGTCGTTTGACACGCAGAGCTCGAAAACTCCCGGAGCTCGGCCATTTATATATACACTCGCCGTCTAGAGAGTCAATCGAGTAAACGTTGTTGCGGTCACGTGTTTTCTCGACGTGTACCGCGGTTCGCAAATATATACACGCCCACACGTACCGCGTGGATGTCGCTAAACCGCATCTCTCTCTTACCCTGTGTGTCGTCTCTGTGTGTCTGTGTCTATGTATGTACGTGTTTGTGTATTTTATCGGTCGTCTAGATCGTCGGTGTGTGTTTACGAGCTCGCCAATGAGGATGTAATGTATAACCCCTCGAATGCCCGTATTAAACGTGTATATATAGGTATATATACGATCCATCATGGGTATACCTACCTAACGATATATTACGGTATATTAATCTCCATGATTTCGCAACTTCCCTTTTTACCGTCATTTTTTTTATAATCCACAAGATTCTTTATTTCGTTTCGAAACTTCGATTGTTCTTTACATTAAAACTGTCGAGGTTTTATTAATAAAGGCCAATTACGAAAAATCTGTACATACCTCTGGGAAACCGTTTCAAAAGACATCACGATTCAAAAGAAATTTCTTCCGATCGTTACATTTAGAAAATGGTGCGAGATCAGCGGTTTTGAAAGTTGCTGTGTTTTACGCGGATATTAAACTGTATATATCGCTTCCTACAAAAACTCGATAAAATTCTTTGCATTTCCATTGACTCGAACGATTCTCTATACAGGCCTTCATAACTGTTACTCTAATTTCTGGTGAAATGAATAAACATTTCCAAAATTTTGTGCGTCATTTCATTGAACAACGTTTTGGTTTTACGTTCGAAATTATGAACAATTTTTGAACTACCCTGGTGGAATCAACAAAAATTTTGTAGCCATTTACTGAGTAGCGTTCTCATGTCAATCTATAAACTAACTAGGACGCTTGGTCAGGTCGTGTACAAGAATGAAACGCTTTTTCGAACCTTTCCTGCCCATTTCATAGTTTTCATTCCAATTTATAAACCTTTTCTGACCATCAAAAATGCTTTTGGAATTTTAAGTAGACTAAGAAAAATTGGCCATTTTAGCTAGGATTAATAGCTATGAACAAGCTCCGAAAAATGATTTGGCTCAATTTGAGAGAAAAATGATAAACGTCGAAATATCTTTAAATGTACTATTTATATAGCGTAAACAATCGTCTGTATCTATTACAAATGGTAAAACCGATCAAATTTCACAACACGCTTTAAGTTTTGTTTACAGGATTACCCGAAAAGTTGTTTCATATTTGATGAAGGTTATGTCCATCTAAGAAATGGTCAAGAAAGGTGTGAAAAAGCGTTTCATTTTGAGATAGAACCTGACCAGTTTCACTGGCCATTTCTTAGTTTTAAGCCCATTTTTCATATTTAAAATTCTACTAGGGTAGTATATACAACAAGAAAAGATAATATTAATTTTACGAATGTAAAGTAAAAATTAGAAAGTTTATTTCTGCTTATTTAAATGGATTTTAATTTTTATTTATCTAATTTTTCTTAGTAAAAATCAATCGATTTATAATATTATCGCGTAATAAAAAAAGTTATTCGGTTGACTAAAAGCTGTCAATAAGTATCAGTAATTAATGGCCAAAAAATGGTTTTAACTAACCTCAAATATGATAAATTTGTATATACTAGGATTTTTGGATTATTAACTAGTTAAGACTAGTATAAAAACATTTTTTTCAACAAAAATCAGTCATTGTTATACACAAATTAAAGTTTTAAACCCATATAAAAAATCGAGAAATTGAAGATAAATATAAATCATTTGCAATTTGTTATTATTTTAGGAGGAAAGTATGATTATTTCGTTTATAAATGACAGGATTCTCTTCCGGTCTCAGACCTCGGGAACTCCATTAAACTATCACGAAAATTCCATTTTATCGATGTAGCTAAGCACACGTTTCAATAAAATGATTGCACAGAGGGATAAATAAAATAAAAATAAGCCCAATCTTGTAGGTAAAACAGAGACAATCTAGATTTGTATATAAAATTTGAAATTTTTAACCGAATAGTAATTTTTCCCGAACGAGTAGTTAGACTGAGCACTTGTTTTATTTTATAATGTTGATAATCCTATAGTTTTACAATTATTATCCAAATAAGTTAGATACAAAAATGTTAGCTTCGTTTACTTAACCTGAGGGACATGACTAGCTCCGGAACGTAAAATATGCCTTTAAAATAATGTTTATTGTTAATTTGTCACCAATCGATTTTAATACGGTAAGTAAATAAACAATTGAATGAATAATCATCGAAGTGATCTAAATTTCAAGTTATTTGTGTATATAGTTCAATATTTCGGGATTATACTTTCACAAAATGCCACAATAACGTAAAAAAAACGATTCGTTACTAGTCACTAAGTGTTCATATAACTTGATATCCGTCTACTTTCCATAACAATATTTAATACCACCCATGTATCTATAAATGAAACAACCTAACGACGAGAACTCATCATTAAAAATTCATCCGGAGAATATCGTAAGAAATAAATGATATACATCGATATAGCGATCGATCTTAAACCCATAACAATCAAGATCGATCTGGATTATACACATAGCTGCGGTAGTAATATATAAGAATCGCCGTACAATGAAAACGCGGGAGGTATATATATATATATAGATCGCACAGAGGTATAAATTTAAATATCCTAGTTGAAAGTATAGAGTGAGAAGGTGAAGTAAAAGAGGAGTCTGTATAGGTGCGTTTAAAGAGAGCTACCCCTCCCTCCCCCTTCCTCGCGATATTATATTCCTCGTCGAGAGAGCGCTAGCGAGCTCGTAAACGTTTCCCTCGGTCGAAAGGCGAGCGAAAAGTCATTCGGGCCCGTAGGAGAATTAATCTCCTTCTTTGAAGTTTCGCGCGGGGCATTCGCTTTATCGAGCGTGTATCCGTTTCTCCGAAAGTAATTACCTTTGAGCATGTTCAGGAGAAGGAGGAGGTACACCCATATACACACCGGTATATATATATGGGGATGATGATGATGATGATGATATAACGTAATGTCTGCTCAACGATTATTAACCTAAACCGAACCCCACATATATATGTACACCAAATTTCTTAACGTATACGGTCAATTTTTCCGAATATATATATATATATCTACTTAAATATATATATCGATTGATTTATGCAATCCTATTTCTTGTTCCTAACGCTCGGTATAAAGAACTCGTTAAAAAAAAGGAAAGAAATAGGAATAATGGTGTATTATCGCACTCTCCGGGAACTGGAGAGTTTACTCGGAGTTGCCTAAGCATTACCTAAAATCGCGGCTCGAGAATGTCTTTGGCTCCATATAATTTTTTGTCGTAGATCGCGGTGTGTAGCTACGAGATGTATATATAGTTTAAAAGCCTGAAAAGTGGAATGTTTTGTTACGGTAATAAATCCTTTAATTGAATCGGCTCTACGGAAAATGCTATTTGTTATAGCTGGAAAAGCAGTAAATTCCTGTGACAAAATAGAGTAATAATTCTCTGTTAGCGAGAGGCTAAATTAAATATAATATTCCCCTTTTTCGATAATTAAAACAAACGAGTTTTAGTTTAGTTAGCCTAAATTGCCTTACTCCTTTTTTTTCTCCACCATACCGCCAAATCCGCGAAACTCTCGATATTTTTCTTTTTCCTCGCTTCGGTGACTTTTGATGATGGATTTTTAATTAAACGCGATATCGCGCTATCGCGGAAAATTTGTTCATTTATGGTATTGTTGGCTCGACGTTAGCGTAATTAGTGCGGATAATTTACGGTACTTTATATAATTTATTCAAAACGATTTACACAGATGGAAAAAATCGTTCTTACTTCTCGATGCTGCAGGCTTGTACAATTTTTAACAAACTCGCTGGAACAGCAGGTTATCAAGGGATAGACAAATTTACTTTTGAATGGCAAAGGGAGTACTCAAATTCTTGGAAGAGAATTTCATGTGAAACTGAAAAATATGATTTTTTTGAGAGAAAAAGATTAACTCGAGTTTGTAGGTTTCTTTCATGGTCGCTAAGGACAAAGATCCACCTTTTTGAAAGAAATCTAAAGAAACAGATTCTACACCAATTGTAGCAATTACGGTTCTAACTTTTACTCAACACTCGAAAAAGCTTAGATCGAAAGCTTTAATTTGCACTTTGATTAGCCAACTATAACTCAAAAAAGAATTGATTAAAAAATCAATAGTGACAATATACATTAAAAGTTAACGCTAAGTTATATATAACTATTTCCTAATCGACAATTACTACAAAACCATTTCACCTACTTGAACCAACGAAAATTGAGAGCCAAATATTGATTAGAACCAGAGGTATTTCAATTCACGTATAACGCATATATATATATAGCATGGCCGATTCGACAAAATTTATAATTTTTTCGCTGATAATGATATTTAAATAATTAATACACGCATAAAATTTAGTAGCAACTAAATGTTTTATACTTAAATTATACACGTTTTTTTTATCGGGAGACATATATATTAAAGTATAAAGTAGCCAGTTTACCATAATTAAAAAATCGTTAAAAAAAATGATGAAACATTAAGCGAATCGAGTTTATCACACCGTAAAACTGAAATTCACGTATTAAATTCTTAAATTTCACTTATGATATAACTTGTAAACGATCGGTTACAATAAAATTACATTCGTTCGAATAAAGATATGACTTTTACTTATGCACACACACACACGCACGCGCGCACACATCATTACACATTCCCATTTACGTAAGAAATTTAGCGATCAAAGATTTCCTTATCTCTCGGTGTTTTACACTGTACGATCGTTTTATTTTAATTCACTATTAACTATACAATCGCAGCGCAGATAAAACATCATAAAAAAAACAACATTCGATTATTTTTATCGTATTCAAATTAACGAAGCGATTAAAAATATTTACGATTTCACGATTTTCTTTGAAAATTATATATTTTAATAAAAAAAAGGTGTGTGTATATATACATACACGTGCGTTGCGCGAATGTCCGACGGTCGAGCGTATACGTTCCGCAGCGACTCATTCGTGATTAACTTCTACTTATTCACGCGAGCACAACTCGTTAATGCGTGCATATATACACGCATGTACGCACATACACGTGTAAAAAGGGAATTGCTGCTATTATCTCTCGGTTACATTAAGTCTATATATCCACTTTTAAATTTTTATAACTTATATATATATTTTTTTTTTGTGGCTGGGAGTGTACAACTGAAATTGACACAACACGTCATTGCTCGTAAGATTCTTTCGTTCCCGCAAATGATAATGATTAAACGTGCGGTATAGCGTATATATATATATGTATGTTAAAATTAAACTCTATTCGATCGTAATATATACCCTTATCATCAATTTTTAATGGAATAATTGAAATTGTCATAAGTTTTCAAGATAATAACGTTTCATCGGGGGAATTGTATGCACTTTTCTCAAATTTTCTTCTATTAATTCCTTTGATCGCGTATTTCTCGGACGTTTGTTTATTTATAACGCGCTTATTTTCATATACACGAGAGGGGGGGGGGGGAGGAGGAGGAATACGTATGGAACCTGTTTACGATAAAAATTTTCTCTATCGAGAGAACTCGAAGGATAATGCGCTTGAATTCTGTATAAACGTAAAGGTATAATGATGCATCGCAAAACGATTAGTTTATGTTATTAAAGGTTTAATTTTCAAAATAATTATCGTTATTAAGTTATAGATAGTAAAATTATCCTACTAGTAATCATAACAGATTTTTTAGCAATTATTAGATGGTTTGACTAAGTCAGCTTTAGCTAAATATCGGCTAAGATGTTATAGGTTATGTTTCGTTTACAAATGATATTTAATTATTTGTAGAAAAATAAATAATTTATCGAATTTTAAACTTTAACCATGCAAAAAGAATTTTATCAAACAACGAACACTATTTATACTAGGTGTGTTTTTATATAAATATATAAAATATAATTTTAACAATATGCTATTTTTTATTCGTATTGAATGGTTAAAATACATAGTAAACTTGTTTGGTAATAATGATCATCAGTTTATTGGTAAAAAAATAATGGTTTAATTAGTAAATCAATATTGTACATTGTTATTTAAACGATTTTTAACCATTTTTCAACAAATATATTAAGTAAAAATAAGCTAATCACTAGCTACTCGAATTAGATAATTTTTACCTAATTTACTCTAAACTATATAAACTATAAAAATTAATTTTAACTACCTAAGTTACCCAAGTTTTAACGTGACAACTATAAAAAGTTTAGTTAATTTTCTGGCAGGTTACTTCGTTATTTGTGTATACAATCAATTATTGCATTTGACCTGGTAGTTATCGAAACAAAGGAAACTAAAAAAAAGGAAATAGTTGAAAAATTGTAATCGCATTGACTTTTTCAGTGGCAACGAGTTATCCACGGCGGATCGGGCATCCGTACCAGAACAGAACACCACCGAAGCGAAAGAAGCCACGTACAAGCTTCACCCGGTTACAGATCGCCGAGCTCGAGAAGCGTTTCCACAAACAAAAGTACCTTGCGTCGGCTGAGAGGGCAGCTTTGGCCAAGTCTCTTAAAATGACGGATGCGCAGGTCAAGACGTGGTTCCAAAATCGACGTACCAAGTGGAGGTAAACGATTATTCGATTTACTCATTAAAATGTGTATATATACCCTAATATAGGTATCGAAAATGTGTTTTTAATCAAAGACCAAATGCCCAATAAATATCTGTAATTAATGGAAAATTCATTATAAATATATATGAATTCAACGAATTTTAAAAAAATCTTGTAGGAATGATCGGATCGACTCAACATTAAATCTATACGTCTCGTATTTTGAACTCTTTTCAATAATATTTCGTACATTATTTAATTTCCTTTCGACTCGATTACGTCGGGTTATAATTGTTCTTTTGTAAAATCATTTATAATACTGATTAGAATATTATACGTACGATATGTAAACCAGAATTATAAACGAGCTTCTTTTCAATTTTTAACGTGAAATTCGATCAGGTATTCTCTAATAAAAATGAGACCAGACGTCTACTTTAAAATTAAATGAATGTAGTTATTTAACTTCGGAAAATTCGCTCAGCGAGACAATAAGTGTACAATAGTTTATCTTACGTTTAATGTGTGATATCTAAAACTAATCAAACATTTAAATTTTCCACGTTTACATTTTTTGGATAATTCATTACATATTTATAAACTATATTATAACACTTCTCAAGGTCTCATTTTATATCGCGATTAAAAATTTAATAGCGATAATTACAAATTTTTTTTATTATATAAATATAAAACGTATATTAAAAATTAGAAATTTCATATACATATATATCGTCATTGATATAAGTCTACAATGTTGCTATATACCCTTAAGTATATTATCAGAGAAAAATAAACTACAATTTTCAATACGTATTTATATAAATGTTAATTTATATATACAAATAAGCGACATGATTGAAAATATATAAATTCGGAAAAATAGTTAATTTATCGTTTTTATTGTCAATTAAAATTATTATACGGTTAAATAGATTTAATATTATAATATTAATCGCATAAATATTGTTAATACATTAAATCTCGTTTATTTATCATAAATATACTTTGGAAACAATGGTTACAGTATGACATAGTATAAGAACACTTTTTAAAAATATTCATTTTTAACCGTATAAAATCAATTATAGAAGATTAAATTATAACGATAATATTACAATTTATTAAAATATGTAAGTTCTAAAATGGATTTTAAAACTTAACTAACGCTTGTTTTCATACAAGATGAAGATTTATTGAAAAAATAAGTTTTTTTATAAATTATTTTATCAAATTGAAAATTTAAAATAAACTATATACTTATTTATTCAATGCTCTTCTTCATTGTATCAATGCTTCGCATTTACAATGGCTTTGAAGCTATTCGCGAACGATTCGCGGAATTAAGCGTTGTTTGGTATAATTATAGTTTCTTCTGTACAATTTTTCACTCTTGGTGACACGGTAAATTCAATATCAAAATTTACATATTTTTCCTACATGTCAGTATTTATTAACTTTCTAAATTTGTACATCACTTTTGGGATACTGTCATAACTGAGTAAGCCAAAACACAACTTTGATTTATATATATATATATAAATATATATGGGGTATTCCACGTGAAGTGGTCCGATCAAAATTTTAAAATGCACCAAATTTTGGGTACACTTTGCAAATGTTTTTCAGAATACAGAAAAAAATTTTTAGGTACTGGAATCTATTTGCTCAAAAGTTATTCTAACCTCAGAAAATGAATTTTTCCATATTTTTTTCAACACCAGCTGGGTTTACCGCTATATAACTCTATCAACTTTTACTATAGAACATTATATGTAACATTCGTTGCTAATTATATCTAGAATTTATTCTTCTGGGTTAGAATTTCTAATCTCAAGGTCAATGTTACATAAGCTACATGTCAATATTCAACTTGAAAAAAGTGCAAGTGCGCCACCTTTGATTTTTTTATCCAAAAGTCTAAAAGAAAGCTTGGAGCAATACCTTTCAAATGGTCTGTAGCATTTTTATGGCCTCCAATTCTGTAAAAAGTTATGACAATTTGAGAAACACGAAATTTTTTTTAAAATTTAAATGGGAATTACCATGTTAATTTTTGTGAATTTTTTGTCTTTCTTTAAATTGTCATAACTTTTTACAGAATTGGAGGCCATAAAAATGCTACAGACCATTTGAAAGGTATTGCTCCAAGCTTTCTTTTAGACTTTTGGATAAAAAAATCAAAGGTGGCGCACTTGCACTTTTTTCAAGTTGAATATTGACATGTAGCTTATGTAACATTGACCTTGAGATTAGAAATTCTAACCCAGAAGAATAAATTCTAGATATAATTAGCAACGAATGTTACATATAATGTTCTATAGTAAAAGTTGATAGATTTTGAGTTATATAGCGGTAAACCCAGCTGGTGTTGAAAAAAATATGGAAAAATTCACTTTTTGAGGTTAGAATAACTTTTGAGCAAATAGATTCCAGTACCTAAAAATTTTTTTCTGTATTCTGAAAAACATTTGCAAAGTGTACCCAAAATTTGGTGCATTTTAAAATTTTGATCGGACCACTTCACGTGGAATACCCCATATATATTTACCGAACGTTAAAATTTTGTAATAAACAACTTTGATTATCTTATTTGAAAATGCGATTTGTATGCTCTAATGCCTCTAATATCCATGTGGATTTTTTAATACTGTTAAGAAATTTAGTTCTAATGCACGTATAGTATATAGAACAATAATATTTCACACAAAACATTTTTTCTCTTTGCATTAGATTAAAATTATTATAATATTTTAGAACTATATTTTAATCTTTTTCGAACAAAAATGTTTGAAAATATGCCCGTAACTTTTCTACATCACAATATTAGTAAATTCTATTGCCATGATTTAAAAGAGGAGATTCCGAGCATTTGGAAATGCTATGTTACATTTTTTACCGAATGAATTAATTGATATAATGTTTAATGCGGTAGAATAATATTTGTATTTTTTTCTGAAAAAGGTTAATCGATGTTCGATTTGTTTTCTTTAAAATAGAACAAATCGAGTCACACCTGTGTTCTTAAAAGAAATTAAAACGATTTGTTGTTGTATAAACTAGACACTTTTTAATAATAATCGGTAGAAAATGACTAGTTACAATCATTAAACAACGAACCTTAAAAATAATCAAATTTCATCAAGGCGTTTTTAATCGGAAAGTTTGATATAAATATATGGAAATGTAGAAAACGGGTGGGAAGCTAGAAAATTGCCAAGTTAAATGGGTATACCTTCTGACTAGTGGTGAACCGTTTTTTCTTACATTAATTTTAACATTTTCTGGAATAGACGTAACCTAGAAATATTCGACGTGAATGGTTCTCGGTAGGCTTGAATACAAGAAATTCAAAGTGCTATAAAATTAGATCGCTTTCATTATTGTATATATTCAAATTGTTAATATTTCACAGTATTAAATAATCACCGGTGCAACGATACATTATTGAAGAGTCAAGGAGAAAACGTTTTTTAATACCAATTTTATAATCTAAAATTATACTTTTTTATCTTGGTCTTAATTATTATACAAATCATTTTTTGAGCTCGAATTCTAGCCCATAAGAATCCTTGCAATTTCCGCCAAAATTCAGTGACTTAAAAGAAAAAAAATTAACATTTATTATTATTTTACCTTTTGCTACTTGTAAATGATTATTTTAATTTAACAAATAACAATTCCATATATCCTTATTTGATGAAGAACTGTTTATTCTTACATAAAAAAGATGATAATTTCTTTAGCATTTCAACGTACAAATCTATAGTAATACGAAAGTTAGGTTGACAATTGTCTGTATTATGCAAAGCATAAAACTTTTGCCTCACCTTAAAACATATTTATACTTTTCACTCTAACGTGATTCGTTACTCGTATCAAACCTGAAAAAAAAATCAGTTCGACATTTTCAAAGAGTAAATATAAAAACGAGCAATCGGCAAAATGTGAAATCAGTATAATCAATGCGTTTCGACAAAATTTACATCGATATAGTAGAAAGAACAGTAGAATTGTCTTATTTGGGATTAAATTACTTAAGGTTCTACGAGAGAATTGACGGATTTCAATTATCTTTCGAATTAACGAGTTGATTCATTTACGATCTCTCCGTCTCTCGGATCGCGCGTCGCTTTTCGTTAAAAAAAAGATACAAATATGCGCGTCCTGTATAAATGCATTATTGAAGAAAGAAATGATATTGTTTGAGGGAGGGAGAGAAACGTTTCTCGCGATAAAACTGAATATAAATACGCGGCTTTCGAGAAAAGTCGTTAATTCAAGGTGCGTTTTACTCATTATAGGTATGCATATACCGGGAAATATTAATTTTAAGTATATACACGCTCGTCTAAGAGAAAGGACATTGATATAGATGACTAAAGAGTATATATACGCAAAGTCTCGTACGCTCGATAGGTTTGAATCCATCGAGCGTGTTCGGCAGCCCATTAACCGAACGTCGAAGTCAAGAATACGCTCGTGTCAAATTTCACGTCTCCGAGACACACGCGCTAAATTGTAACGATCCGCAAACGATCGTAATTTAATCTATCGCAACGATCGTGACGTCTATGTAACGGGCTGTTCCGTTAATCGGCATGAATTTGACGTTTTCCACGTCGAACGATATCAGACATTTTCATTATATTTATTTTGGAATTTTTTTAAATTAATGTACTATATACGTTTATATATGTGTGTTTGTAAACTTGCGAGTATAGCTACAGATTAGTACGTATATATGTATAGCAAAAGTATTGATAAAACTCGGATTTTCTCTCTGAATTTAAGGAGAATGACAAATCTTGTAGACTTGTTAAGGCGAAAAATCATTCGAAGCATCATTCATTTATAAAAATGAACGTGTAATTAATTAAAATATTTTGTTCTCTAAGATATCACGCATATAAACATATAAAAAAATTATTATACTATACATTAAAATAATTTATTCGCGAGTTCACGGATATTATTCGCTAACGTCCGAACGGTTTTTTTTGTCTATCGGAATTAATTAAGAGGACGCGAAACCGGAATGATTATATTAACTTTCACAAGTTTGAAATTGACAAAAAGAGAATAATAACTTTATCGTAATTGTATATAGATATTTTAATGATATAGCCAGAGAGAGCGAGAGAGAGAGAGAGAGAGAGATAGAGAACAATTGATAGAATGAAAAGAAAAATGGGAGAATCGCAATGTTGTAAAGTTTGAGCGTGTAAATGTCGATAGTTCATTAATACAACCGAAAGAAGTGAAACGATTACATTAGATAACGTTATGTAAAGAAAGGTAAAAAAATGTGGAGTTAGACGATCGGGAATATCGAGCACTTAGTAGCAATAATGGTTATCAATGACGAAACACCTCGGAAGAAAAAGGCTAACGAAGCAATTGAATCCAACATCGATAGAGATAGAATGAGATAGAGATAGAATGAGATAGAGAGAGAGAGAGTATTGGAATGTTAATAGGAAGAGGAAGATCGAGAGAGGAATACATATAAGGTGGATGGTCGTCTCGACCTTGGGTCGCGTCGAGTCGAACCAGGAGCCAAAAATAGTGGCTTGGTCAGAGTCGGAGTCGGAGTCGGAGTCGTCCGTCCGTTACGATAAGAAACACGTCCTCTCGTACATAGAGCGAGGTATAGATTAGGAGCGAGAAGGTGGAACACATTCCGTGAAGCTAGAAAATTGGCCATCGTGGTTTAAAGTAACGAGACGAGGACTCTAGCTACGCAGAGACGACGACGATAACTCGGCAGTCTCAATAATTCAACTCGGCTAACAGCTTAGCCCTGTTCCGTACATAATGCAGCCGCCACCTCTCTCTCTTCCTCTCTCACTCTCTCGCTCTCTCTCGCTCGGTCGGTCGCTCCTGCTCCTTGGCTTTTAAACTGTCAAACATTCGAATCCGGTGTTTGAATAGCTTCGATCTATACTCCTCTCTCCCCCGTTTGTACGGGTATATATACGTATACACGTCCAAAGTGAGCGGAGAAGAAGAAGAAGAGTGAGAGAGGGAGAGAGAGAGAGAGAAAGGCAACCCCTCTCTCGTGCTCCGCTTGGGTCGTTAAATATTCATCGGAGCTCTGTGTACAACCACGCCCGTAAATGCTCGAACACGCTCGACACGCCTAAGTACGGGCCGCCCCGCGAGCGACCGACCGACCGAGCACCGAGCACCGAGCACCGAGCTTCGACAGCCAGACGCACTGCGGATGAAATATAGAACGGGACTGGGGAGTTTGATGTGCACCAGAGACGCGATTCGCCAAAAGAAATTCACTTCGAGATTATTCCTATATACCTATGCCCCCTTCCTCTCCCCATCCTGCACCACCGTTCTATCAATATATATATATAATTTTTCCCTCTTGTGTATTCGCTCAAGGGTTGCGCAACCTTCAACTCGCTTTGACACGGTATCTATAACCATCGCGATCGGGTTTTATTCCTTGTCGAATTCTATTTACTCTGACTTTATTCTCTCGCCTTCTTTTTTTTCTCCGCACGATATACACGCACACACACATACACACATACATCCATATATCGATGCGACTTTTTCGTAGATTTATTTTCGGTTGACATGCGCTTCGATATATATGATGCTTATATTTTCACTCCTTATTTACATATCCTTCTTCTCTTTCACATATATAAATACATTTTTTAGTTTCGATAAATTGTCGCGGTGGCTATATTTTTACTCCCCTCATTTCGTAAAATGAATTAATTATTCCGTTTATTGTCGCACACGCGCATATAAGTTTATTATCTTTCATATTATTAAATATATACTCGTGTTTTAAGAATTTTCGAATTATTAATTATATACGCACGGAGGTACTGATATTTTAAACAGTTATCATCAAAGGTGTACATATATATGTATATGTATATGGATATTATACTAATGAACAAATTGTTAAGCGCGTAACGTATATTTTTACTTGTTACACTAATAATATATATCATGACACTCTCGATCGATTAGTTTTGTTCTATTGCTTTTTTTGCGGTAGGTCGTAAACGACTCTATGTATGTACTGTTTTAAATTTTTAAAACTTTTTCAAGTAAAATTTAATTTGTTTTGCACTTACTAGTTTACAGGAATTCACGTGTTATACACATTAGTGATCGCTAATTAATTTTTTAATTATATTCAAGACGCAAAAATCTAGTTTGTAAATTTTCTTTCAAAATTGTTAAAATTGTGCAATGAAACGTAAGAAAAAATATTTAAAACAATATAGAATTATCAATATTGGTATAGAAATGATCCTATTTGATTTAAAGTATAATAATTGTTGTTTATTTAAAATTTTCGGTGCTTTTGGAATAAAATCCAAGTTTTGATTTGTATACGTAAATTAAATCTAAAATTATATTAAAAATTACTAATGTCAATATTGTAAAAATGAAAGGAGGAGTAACTAAAAAAGCAAAGTTTAAAATTGACCAAATATATAGGAATGTTCTAAGGTTATACTTTTATTTCGTTTAACGTTAAGGAGCTGTAAAATAAAACTTTAATCCTCCTTGCCTTACCAACCGAGCTAAACAAAGAATCAAAATGTAATTTATAAAATATATTTGTGTATTTATCTCTGTCGAATTTGAGACTAAAATACAATCGAATATTCGAGAAAAATCCCTTCCCAGATAATACTGATCATCTTAAACCCTCTGCCTAAAATTTCTCGGAAACGCGATTATTACTTATTTTGAAATTTTGCATGTATGTATATACCTAAGTGGTTTAAAGATGAAGACGTAAAATTACAATTACATTTTTTGCTTAGCTCGATTAATAAGATATAGAGAGAATCACGCTGTGGATTTTGGTACCTCATTATTACAAAAACAATCCAAAAATCCTGTATTTTGTATTATATCCTCATCCGAGATTTGAATTATATTCTTCTAAATGAAAAAGGTGAAGGCACAGATATATATAGATAGATTGAAATAACAATTAATTAACAAACGGTCAAACAAATATTGACTATTATACGTGTACACGTAGGTCTGTATGTACACTACGGAGGAGCGACACGTGTAAATATTTCGAGAATACAAAATGTTTCAAGCTCTGCGATAAGAAATAAAGAGCGTAGTATAATTAAAGCGGAAAGTTATACGGTAGAGAAGAGCTCGTAAGTAGAAGAAGAGGAGGAAGAAGAGGAAGGTGAAGGAAAAAGGAAGAGGCCTGGCCAATCGGACACAAGAACCAAGACTCGAAACACCGTCATTCCATTAGAGTTAATCTGCGTCTCTCGGGGTAATTAAACGATTTGGATGTACCTTTGTTTATCACCGTCTCGATGGATATTTCTTCTCTCTCTCTCTCTCCCTTTTTGTATTCACCGACTCGGCATTCGGTTGATCTTCGTTTAATAGTCTTGTATTATATACCCCGTTGACAAGCGACAATAATTATACCAAAAAAAAAGAAGAAAAATAAAATGTCGTATTATGTATTTTTGATGTTCCGTAATATATAAGCGAAGACTCGCGGCGAAGGAGGGAACAAAAAAAAAATGAGAGAAGAAAGACCGGTGGCTCGAAGTGATGTTTTATAGACAGGCAAGGAAGGGAAAGGGTATAGGATAGGGAAGGCAGGTTTACAAGGCCGACGCCCGTGTAGTAGTGACAGCTCCGGTCCTACGCCGCTGCCGAGTAATTAACGCGGTTAGAAGTTAATAATTGAGGGCGCTCGGCCGATTACATTTTCCAGTTCACTCCCCTTCGTCGACGTGCGATATTCCCGAATTCGTCGTTATACTTAGCACACCTAACACGAATCCTCTCTCTCTCTCTCTCTTTTACTCACTCTCACTCTCTCAATATAATCTTAATGAGCCATTTAAATTTTATAGATCTTTTTTTCTAAATTCTATGTACTTCGCGAGGAGAAATCCAAAACGGCTATAGTCGTATAGACGATCGCACTATTTCGGTGTCGGAGTAGGCATGTAACGCTTTTAATTTAACCTCCATTAACTTAGAACACTCTTAACATTTAAATTTTACTAGTATTTGGAGATTCTTAGACGAAACATAAAGTTTCAATGGTAGTGATTAGTTAAATTATTTAACACAAGTGTTTCGAACAAATAGTCTGAACAATGTATAATCTAGAATTTATTGTTTATAACATAAAAAATTTATAACATTATCTACAAAAATCAAGTCCTGATTAGGCTCGGATTATATTCTTAACTTATTGGTATAGAAGGATATAGTAAATGTATACGTTGAAAAAGTGAAAAACGTGTTCAAATATTAGTATTTTATTCAGTACGCACTGATAAAAAATAAATAAGTGAATACAATAAAATCATTGTTGAAGACTATAAGAATAATATTTTGTATTTTCAAAATATATCATCTTATTTTCAATTAAAATTTTTGCAATCGTAATAAATATTTATTACAGTTTCCAACAAATATATTATTGAATTCATTAAATACTTTTGTTCTATTTTTGCTGGATGCACAGTGTCAGAATACGAAAAAAATGACTATATATTCTAAATAGTGAAATGTAGTAAAAACAGATTAATTTTCGTTACAACCTTGAATAAATGTACGACGTTTATACACAATATTTATATTGTGCCATTCTGTATCTTCATTACTAAACGCTACAATAATATTTAATAGAATACTATTCTGAGCGTATTATATCCAACGTATTCGGGGCCAATACAACACCTAATCAGGACCGGATCTGAATTATTGCTTTGGGTCGATTTCTGCTCGAGTTGGTTTTTATACCCAAGGAAATCTAAACATTGAAAGTTACCTCCGTATACAACAGGTATATATTCTCGTCGAGAAGTCTACCTTTACCAGCTGACATCGTCATTTGCGGAAATTACGACGCTAACCGTATAATTCACCATTTTATTTAATTTTCGAGAATTTCAATTTTAACTATAATGATATTACCGTATAATTGTAGTTATAAATTTGATCATCAATTTAATAAATAAATCTTCATTCCGTGTATCGTATATATATATATACACAATTGCCCGAGTAATTTAAAGGCATAGCCCGCGGTAATTATAATCGTTCAAATAAAGTATCGTTGCAACATTGGTTCGATTCGCGAAGTAATCGTAATTAACGTTTCAATTACGTTAACTTTCCGTGGAGAATAAATAAAAACCCGGGCAATTAGCGATTGATACGAAGCATAATACTTTTATAATACGAAATTGATACATCCTTTCCTTTTAAATCCATAAAAAAAAATTTGGTTATACCGCTTATTCAATTTTCGCCCCATAAAATAATCATTTATTTTTGTTCAGAATTATACGCCAGAGTTAATAAAGTTAATAAACGCGCGTACATATAATATATAAATTAAATTTGACGTTAAATTCTAAAGTATATCATCCTAGTTAAAGTTTATAAATAATTTAATCATCGTTCTCCTCGAGAAGGTAGACGGTATATAGATGCAGCGTAAAAACATTGAGAGCCAAGCATTTTATCCCCCTAATGAACTTAACGCTAGAAAGCAGACTCCCGTTTGCTCGTTTGCTCGCTCCCGTATATATATATATATATATATATATACTGCCCGAGCGACGAATCAGATTAACTTTATTACGTTTGTCTTCTGTTTTCCGGCCCAACAACGCCACTCACTTCAACTTGGAGCTCTTTTTTTTCGTCTCTACGTTACACTCGCTCCGTTCTCTCTTTTTCAACTCCGATCCTTTTGTTTTGCCACATCGCGCTTATGTACGCTCGGTCTCTTCGTATACACACAGCTACTTCTTTCTTCGATGCGATGTTTTCGTACCATTTTTCTTCTTACTTAAAATGTCTTACTCCATACAACGGTTGTATTACCTTATATATATACGAGTTAATCCTCTCAAAAGTTAGAGATAAATAGAGCACGGATGCGCGACGTGGATGGAAATATACTTACTTCCTTTTTTCTATGTCCAAGTCGACGTTCAGACTCGATCTGATATACCCTCGAGAAAATATTATCACTTGGATCACCATTTTTATTTACTCTTCCTTTATGTTCAAACGAAGCTATATTTCAATTTGCTGTGATTATAGGTATATATGTATATATATATATATATATATATATATATATATATATATATATATATATATATATCTCAATTTTTTAATTGTAATTAAAAGAGTACATCAATTTATGATTATAAAAGTTCGAATTGATTACACTGACCGGGAGAGCGTCACATGTCCGGGAAACGGGTCTTTACCAAACTCTAGGATATGTTTACTACTATAAAAATATGAAGAAAAAAGGAAACCAGAGTTTTAGACAGCAGTAACATACTTTTTTACGATAGATATAAGCAAATAACGAAAAAAAGCTCTTGACTTTGATCACTTATAACTCAAAAACTAAATAAAGACAGATGCTCAAACCTAAGTTCAGAAGAAAACTGAGATCGAGTAGATTGGATTTAAAAAAAAAAGAATTCAAATATCTTGATTTGGTCGAAAGTTATGAAAGAAAAACAAAAACGATATTTTGATAACTATTACGATTTAAAAAATTTACTGATTTACTTAGACAAAATTGTATTATTTTTATTTTTTCCGTAACTTTCTACCCCTAGTAGAAATGAAAATTTGGTTCAAAATGGTTAATAATTCTACAATTAATGGCCAAAAAATATTTTCAACTAACCTTAAAATGCTCAATTTTCACTAGGGACCAAATCAAGATATTTGAGCTTTTTTTTTAAATCAATCTACTCGATCTTAGTTTTTTTCTGAACTTAAATTTGAGTATATACCTTTATTTGAGTTATAAGTGATCAAAGTCAATGGTTTTCTCATTGAGATTTTTTGTTATTTGCTTATATCAGAGTTGAGCAAAAATTATTCGAATACGAATAACGAATAAAATGATACGAATAATTATCTAAATATTTTCTACGAATAAATTTATTTAACTAAAATCTTATTCGAATAGTTATTCGTTATTTATATCTATTTATTGTAATTCGGCTATTCGATTATTTATTTATTCGTAATTCTATATTCGATATTCAAATATTCGTTTCTAAAATAGATATTTATCTTTTCGTATCAGAATTTTATTGAGATATTTTATTACATATTTTACTTAAATACTTAGATAATAATGTACATTTCGTTAGTGCGTAAAATGAAGTTTTTCGCCTCGAGTGCAATCTGCAAATAATCTGAAAATATTAAATTAAAAATCTGAAAACATTCATAAGGGCAGCTTAAAACAAAGCGATATTTCAATTTGCTGTGATTATAGGTATATATGTATATATATATATATATATATATATATATATATATATATATATATATATCTCAATTTTTTAATTGTAATTAAAAGAGTACATCAATTTATGATTATAAAAGTTCGAATTGATTACACTGACCGGGAGAGCGTCACATGTCCGGGAAACGGGTCTTTACCAAACTCTAGGATATGTTTACTACTATAAAAATATGAAGAAAAAAAGAAACCAGAGTTTTAGACAGCAGTAACATACTTTTTTACGATAGATATAAGCAAATAACGAAAAAAAGCTCTTGACTTTGATCACTTATAACTCAAAAACTAAATAAAGACAGATGCTCAAACCTAAGTTCAGAAGAAAACTGAGATCGAGTAGATTGGATTTAAAAAAAAAGAATTCAAATATCTTGATTTGGTCGAAAGTTATGAAAGAAAAACAAAAACGATATTTTGATAACTATTACGATTTAAAAAATTTACTGATTTACTTAGACAAAATTGTATTATTTTTATTTTTTCCGTAACTTTCTACCCCTAGTAGAAATGAAAATATTTATGAAACGTTTTTTTGACCAAAAATTGGCCATTTGGTCAAAAATGGTTAATAATTCTACAATTAATGGCCAAAAAATATTTTCAACTAACCTTAAAATGCTCAATTTTCACTAGGGACCAAATCAAGATATTTGAGCTTTTTTTTTAAATCAATCTACTCGATCTTAGTTTTTTTCTGAACTTAAATTTGAGTATATACCTTTATTTGAGTTATAAGTGATCAAAGTCAATGGTTTTCTCATTGAGATTTTTTGTTATTTGCTTAAAATCTTATTCGAATAGTTATTCGTTATTTATATCTATTTATTTGTAATTCGGCTATTCGATTATTTATTTATTCGTAATTCTATATTCGATATTCAAATATTCGTTTCTAAAATAGATATTTATCTTTTCGTATCAGAATTTTATTGAGATATTTTATTTACATATTTTACTTAAATACTTAGATAATAATGTACATTTCGTTAGTGCGTAAAATGAAGTTTTTCGCCTCGAGTGCAATCTGCAAATAATCTGAAAATATTAAATTAAAAATCTGAAAACATTCATAAGGGCAGCTTAAAACAAAGCGAGGGCATGGCGTTTCGATTAAAAAAAATGATTTTTTTCAATAATAATTAAATAAACAATTTTTGTTCGGTAAGTATTAGTCAAAAAAGCATAAATTTTCAACGTAAATATCATAATTAAATTATAAACTGAAGGGATGGCATTCAGGATATTTTAAAAAATTTATTCTTTTGTTTATAAAAAAATATAAACTTATATCTATCGTAGATTCTACAACTCCGGCTTTCTTCATATTGTTATAGTAAAAAATATATCCTAGAGTTTTAGGTATACATTAGATTAATCATTTGTAAAACTCTATAACATAATTTTATGTAAAACAAATTAAACAAAAATAATTAATTCAAACATTTACAACATAGTAATACATTAAAACTGTACGCAGTCTCCTTTCTTTTAAAACAAATTCTTTTTATATTAAATATTTTATTCGTTTTGACATTTTTTTGTGTATGAATTAATATTTTTCAAAAGTCGTGACAAAAAACACATTTGCTGTTTATTGAGAAAAAAATGGAATTTCGTTCAAAAACGGAATTCTTGTTAAATCCACGTCAGAAGGAAATTCTCTTATTTGTTTATTCCATTATCTCCCTGATGTGTGAATATCGATCTTTTTGATTAACACTTAATCATTTTGTTACAAAAGAAAAATCCAGTTGATTCTAGAAGAATCGATCTGCTTAATTACAATGGATATCGCATTAGAGCAACCAAATTTTTCTATATTAAAACGCATTTATGAATAATTTCTCTTATAACCAATTAAGATATTAAAATTTGCGATGTTAAGTTAAACTATTGATTACACATTTATTGGTGCAAGTAACGTTTCACGCATTGAAAAAGAAAATGAATGATGAATAATTAGAATAACATACAGTATATGTACTATCATGCGTATTAAACTGACGATATACGAACATCTTGTTACAGACGTCAAACTGCCGAGGAACGGGAAGCAGAGAGGCAAGCGGCGAACCGTCTGATGCTGTCGTTGCAAGCGGAGGCGCTCGGTAAAGTCGGTTACCCGACGCAAGTGACGAATCACGCATCCGGAGCACCAGTTCCTAATCTCGAAAGTCAGCCACCAGCTACGAGTTTACCGCATCCCGTGAGTCAATGGGCATCGCCATACGGACCACCTCAGCCTCTCGCAGATCCTATCTGCTAGGCAACGATTTACCCCTTTTATAAATATATATATTCCATCCAAATATCAGTTCTGATACTGACGATACAACAAGTGCACGCGAACACGCCGACCCGAAATCCAATCGTTCGTTCGTTCGTTCGTTCGTTCGTTCGTCTTATTATCATCATTATCATTATTATTATTATTTTGTAACAATCGGGACACACAGACACACACGAAACAAAAGAGAAAAACAAATGTATAACCGTATTGGCCCTATACCCCCGTGTACCTCCACGAAACGAAAGGAAAACGATCGAAAGTAAACGTTCACCAGTGTAGTAGAAAGAAAATTATGTGCAATGGATAAAAAAAAACCGAAAAAGAGAAATATGGATTACAATTATATACTTTAACGAAATGAAATGTAAATACGTAACGCGTCTTGAAACAGCGTCAAGACTATAAAACACACATACACACGCGCGCACACACAGACACACACGTACACCTACACCCATCTACCCTCACATACACAGCGTAAATTAATTATTTCGAGCGTCTCTTAAAAGAACACACCTAAGAAATATACATTCAGTAATGAAAAAAAACGACATATCTTGTAAATATTAACAAACAAAAAACCTAATAGTAACGGCAGCAAATGTTTCGCGTAAAAGTTTGCTGGTTAAGAAAAAAAAAACATTGTGTGATTGTATATCATGTTTCAGCCTCGACAAGACTTGTACATATTAACTGAGAAAGAAAGGGGAAAAAAAGAAGATGAAGTGTTAGTTTATAAACGTAGCATTACCAAAACTTATTACCATATTATCGGTATGTTATCGTCAAGAGAGAAAGAGAGAGAGAGCGAGAGAAAGAGAGAGAGAGAGAGAGAGAGAGAGAAAAAAAGAGAAAACGAAAGAAATGAGATAAGCTTGAATTCTACCCTAAGAATAATTGTACTTAAATCTAGCAAGCTATGTGATGTTATATACTTATCTTAATGTTGTACATATAGAATTTATCTAAATGCATATATAAGTACAAAATATAATGTCATTTTCATTTCCTTTTTACGAAATTTCAAATTAACCTTTTTCACCTATTTTGCTCGAGGGTCGAACCTCAAACTAATTGTTGGAGTATATATATATATTTTATACCTAACGATATATTAGATTATTTCAATGTTTTTTTTTATCTACCGAGATACTCGTTTTCAAAGAGAATTTAGTTTGATGTATTAAAAAAAAATAATTTAGCATATACGCACTTAATAAATTTAATTTTTGTGAATAATCTAAATTATCGTTGGGTGGCTATATTGATCGAAAAACGCTACTTTCATTCAGTCATCGTTGTGGAATAAAAAGAGAATTCAACATGGATTAAAATTTCACTTCCCTACAATACAGGTTGCATTGTGACGTCAACTCATCTACTACGTGTAAGTCAACATCCTTGCAGTAGAATCTTGGTGAAATCTCGTAGACGGTTGGTTTTCAATTCAGCACCCTTGGATCACACGTTAATCATAATCAGCCGGTACCTTGGTGTCGGCCCTGATAATTAAATTAATCTCACTATGCGTCACGCGTGCAATACTGACACTCCCGAATTAATTATACCGGCACATTTTTGGTAATTTATAAAATAATATTAAAATAATATTTAAAAATCCGGTAAAAAAAATTTGACTTATAGGTTATTGATAAACTTGAATTCGTGTTTTTAATACTATTTTGCCAATACTACTTCGTAATCAATTGTTACGAAATATACGATTAAATTTTTTACAATGTTTGGTGTCTTAATGTATTACTGACGGTAGCTTTTTTAAAACTAAATTATACTTTAATGAAACTTAAAAATGTTGCTTGCAGACAGTTTTGAACATCGAGAGAATACTTATCCAATACTTATTGAATAAACAACTTTCCTCTCGATTTTGGTAATTTTATTTTATTTACACACACGAATTTACGGGCTTTAAGTAAGAAAAATAAACAGACAAAATTGAACACAGTTTAATTTTTTATTTGAAAATTTCATATTTTAACATTTAAAAGTAGTTTATTCCTTTTCAAAACATCAATAACTAACAATTTTCGTGAAGAATATTCCTTGAAATTTAACATTATGACATCGATCAGAAAATAATTGAACAAAAGTTTACCGAGCGAAATATCTAAAATATGTACAATTTGTAAATCTGTTGGTTTATTTACAATTTTTAAAAGTTGAAAAATCAAATGTTGCATTCTTCCTTTATTTCTAATTTGACCATTGATTTACATTCTGTTTATTAAATTCGTTCGATTACGCTACATTCTTTTTTACTAATTTAATTGTTCACCACTCTCGTTATTCCTTCGGCTCGATAAGAAATTGTGATTTATCGGAAAAAAGGTAATTGAAAGATCTAGAATGTTCAAAAACAGAATACACAATTTGCATTTAAAACGCAAATTGCTGATTGCGTCAATAAACATTAATTGTAATGACCTAATTTTTGTATTTGAAAAATTTTGATCCTCTCACAAATATCTAACGGATAACAATGCAAAATTATTTAAAAATTATTAATCGTTAACAATTTGCCTTGTACAGTACTAAGAGCCGTTTATTTTAAACTCAACGCTTCACTAAAAAAACCATTACCGTCAAATTATAATTTTAAATTATGATAATATTTAGAAGAACGCGACAGTTGGCAGATGTGATTTCAAAGTTTTGAAATTTAAAATTAAGCGAGCGTTTGGATATATATAGGGAAGTAAAAATGTTTCGTTGCGTTTACACGATTCGCGGAACGCTTTTAAACCAAGTGCGATGTACACTCTCGTGGGGTGTGGCTGGAGGTATACAAATGGCTTTGAAATTCGCAAATGGTAACGTAACCGTAGGAAAAATAATAAAAGCAACAAATTGTCTTTAAACGAATAAAAAAGTTTCGTATAAAATTGGAGACTCCGAATGCGCGGTCCTCGTCGAGAGTGACAAAAAAAAAAGATTTAACTAGGTATATAGAACCTCTAGAAAATAGCGCAATTTGGAGGAAAGTATACAAGAAGACGAGGCGTATACAGAGAGTAAGGGGAAGCGGTTAAAAAAAAAGACAAAGTAAAATAAAAATAATCGGAGACGGCTTTCTTTGTTTGGTAGGTAATCGTTTCATTTTGTCGAGGGCAACGAGAGGGGTGACGGGTGAGAGAGGAAACGTAAAGTCGAAGCAGAGGCACCGGTAAATCGGAAGGTTAAAAAGGAAGGGCACTAGAATCGACGACGGCGGCGGTGTCGAGTGCCGGATGTGGCTCGGGTCTTTACTGCCGATAATTGTAGACCGAAAGCCTCTCACCGAGTCACCGCCAAACGTCTCTCGAGTCTCTTTCTACCGAACAACCCAATTATTTGACGACAAATGTTACGTCGATCGCTTCTCGCTCCACGTGCCTTTATTTTTCTTTCTCACTGTCTCTAACCCTCTCAACGCACAACACACACACTCGAACTTTTTATCGCCCTTGCACGATTTCGTTCAGGTGCAAACAAAATTCTCAATAACCTGACGATAATGATTAAACGTGGATTTCGGAGAAATCATTTCAACGTTATCGGGTAACGAGGTGTCTTGATCTATCGATGGCATTATCGAGTTCACCTTGCCAAATTATTTTATCGACTGGCTTTCTATTCATTCTAGGAGCGAAAACATCCCTCTATACAGCTATAGGGGTATTATTTTTATTATTCATTATTTTTTACAGTAATTTTTATTATTTATATATTATTTATCTATTGCGCCGGGCTTGAATGTTTTACATAGATAACGAGAAAAAGAATAGCAGAAGTGGTAACTTGTAAAGTGTAAAAATTTTCCTTAGAGCGTGTAAAATGCAAATATTACCCTTTGGAAAAGTTTACAGTTTCAGTAATTTAAATACTGATTACGAAATACATTTTATTTATTCGAAAAAATATTGAATTTTAAAAATACTTTCTATTGAAATATAAAATGAATGTTAACTTAGAAAATCTAAGCGGTAACATCGTGAACAAGAAAAAGGTATACGAAAGATTTTCAACCTCAAACGATACAGTATAGACATCATACTTTTTTAAAGATTTTATTACGTTAATATGTAAAATATCTTGTATTAAAGTGTACTAATTATTATTTACTGTCATAACGTATTTTACACTTTTAAAATGTGCAAATATCATATTTTTCTCTTTCCAAAAGTTTATTAAGTTATACTTTGTATAGCGCCTATTTTCGTACTTTGGGGCTTAGAGCGTAAGTCTTGGTTTTATAAATCAATTGAATGAATCAAAGTAATTTGAGTGCGTGTACGGTTTTTAAGATATTTTTCAATTCGATTTAATTAACTTAATACGTAACAAAAGTCATACAGACAATCCAATTATTTTAAATAAATTGAAACATTCTCTCCGTGTACCAGAAGTAAACTTTATCGATTCCCCAATTAAAATTGTATAGAAAAAAAAACAACACGAAATACTGTTTCATATTTTCGAGTTTGGTTGTTGATGCAACTCTCTTCTAAAACTTCTTCTAAAGTACCTTAGAATATAAATAAATAATAAACAAATATTATTTAGAAAGCATATTTTCATTTTTCGCTTTTTTTCATCTCACATTGTATTTCAAAAACGGTTCATTTTTAAAAACTACATTCACAATATGTATATGTATGCGTGCATACATAAAATTGAAGAATCACTATCTTAAAGTGAAAACTATATATGTTAGTCCGACTAAAGGGTGAATCACTCCTCGTTCCAACTAATCTAAAACTCTAGTAGAAAATGAAACGACATTTTTAAGATACGAACTAGACTACAGGATTTTTAAAAATTAGCAGTTATTATAACAATGAAATAATTATTTTTGAGAAAATATTTATTTGCATTTTTATATACATGATAAAATCGTCAATAGAAATAAATAATCACTTGGTATATAAGTTTAAATAAATATCATTGATTAAAAATAAATTATAACGTGTTTTATAAATAAATTTTTACCATTTAATTTCTTTAAATATTACTTTATTCTGATAGATTTCTTTACATTCAAGAGCATTTAGTTTTTGAGTGTAAATTGGGTTGCAATGCAAGATCAGTATCTTATATATGTACATGAATAGTAAAATTAATAATTATATATAAATTAATTATATATAAATTAATAATTTTTTAAATATTTAAATTTTATACAATTATAGATATACGAGATTCATTTTAAATATATTTGTACGACATATCATTTTTTTCACGTAAAATGTATTTTATACCATTAATTATCGCAATTAAATGTATTACCAACGATATATGTACGTTAAAAAAATCAGCATTCGATAACGATATTTGTAGCAGCGTGTCGAACCATAAAACCATTGGGAGGAAGCGCGCATCGATATATTACAAAATGTGCGAAACAGCAGTAAATGAGGAAAAAAAATTGGGAATAAATTGTGAGGAAAACGAGATCGAAGTAATAAATATCAAATTAGTCGTGTTTGCGTCGAAACGAAAAATCATCCCCGTTATAATGCGCAAGTGCTTCGGTCTCTTTCAACATTCGAATGATCAGGAATCGCTCGTTTATAATGACTGATAAATAATTGACTAGACTCGCCGGTGGGACACGTGTCGCGGGTATACATACACTCGGTATAATTTTAACTTTACAAAGTCATTCGAAATTCCACCGTTCGTCGTTTCGTCACTTAATCATCGTGTATATACGTACATTGTATACATTCGATCCGTACTTTTCAACCTGGTGGACTCTTCTATATATATACGTATGTACGTGCACACCGAGAACACGAGAGGGGGTGGTGCGAATTAATGACGTAGAGTACGAGAAAAATGCGAGAGATAGAGGGAAGGGAGAAAAGGCAATCAGAGTAAATTCACAGGTATAGCCCGTGTGTAAATATCTCAGCGTGTATGTCGGCTGGATGTGTTCATGATTTTATAAAGGCACACGAGGTGTATGTAACTCCCGTATATATGGTGTTTATATATATACCACCCGCAGATTTCTCGTTTTTGGTATAAAGGAAAATCATTGCCGTTCCGTTTCTACGGTTTGCACGGCAGTTCCCTCCGATTAGTTTTTAATTTAATTTATATCGGCTCTTCTCTCTCTCTTCTGTCTCCCAATCCTTCCTGATATGCGCGCCGAGATTAATTGTAATTTTTTACCTGCGTGCAGTATATGTAGACACCTCCTTCCGCGTTCATTCCTCTCCTCTCTCTCTTTCTCCCAGCCAATTACAACGAAAAACCGGGTGGTTTATTTTACGCGATGATCAACATTTTCGGGTGTACCATTATTTTTACGACGATCGTGATGTACGTGATTAATTACTCGAATGCTCGATATGGGAAATTAAAACGTGAAACGTGCAACGCGATATTATTTAGTTTGTGGTCCAGCGAGATAGTAGGCACTCGATGGTTGTAGCGATAAAACGTTTTTCGCATAATTGTTATTAGATACGTGGACAAATATTTTACGGCGAATGATTTTCGAAGACGATTGTAAAATTATGTATGTTCATGTTCAACTCATCACTTTTCTAGTGGGAAATTTTATTTAGTTTTATGGTTAAGCTGTCGAGAAGTTTATAAAAACGAAAATAATACTAGGCTGCATAAAACTGGATTTAAAATTATGAAAATTTCTATGAAAATAGACTGTATAGAGCTATATGCATAGTTGTCTCGATAATACTTGATTACACAAAACAAGATAATCAATATATCGATTAATATTATGTGGTATTTGTACACTAAAAAAACTAGAAACTTCAAGCGGAATTATTCTGAAATGTGCTTCAACAAGAAATCTGCTTGATGTTACATGATTTGTACTATAATTTAGTTGACTATACTTGAAATCAGAAATCGACTTACTAAATTAAAATCTCCAACAAGAAGAATCATTTAATACCAAACACATTTCATGAACCATATTCTAGGTAATATTCTAGTTTTTGTCACACGATTCGACATCTATCGTGTTATGAGGGAATTTATAATTTCTAGATTATGACGGAAAGTGACCAAAAGACACGGTAAACAATTCAACGAATAAATGAAATATCGTTTATGTTATGATTGTTACATTGAAATACAGGAATTATTAGAGATTTTCTTAAATATATTCAATACATTATATAGGTATATAGTTTTAACTCTGAAGATATATTAAAAACTAAATTGTACTTCCGTTACATATTGATACGGTGCGATTTACATAGTTCAATTACATAGATCTAGTACCATAAGTTCATATTGAATTTCCTATGCTGTACATGTGTATGCTGCGAATTTATTAACGAATTAACCAGAAACACTTTCAATACCAATTTCTTCTTTATCCTATAAAATTAGTCATATTTCTTAGATTTGCTTAACCACGAAAACCATTTTTTTCAACTCGCTAAATGGTAAGGATCGCAATTACAAAGTAAAAAAATGGCCAATTACTGGTTTGCACCACATTTTTTTTTAAACCGGAACTAAAAATCTTCACGATTCTCCGCGATGAACGATATGTTATTCGTATCGGTATACACATATCGTAAAGCTACATCAATGCGCGTATAAAATATTTCGCTATATACCCCAGCCCGGTTAATTTTTGATAAGAAGAAAAATTGTACGGCAAAACTCGACTAAGCGCCTTTGTCTCTCTCTCTTTTTTTTCGCGTCTGGCGCAAACCCAAATTATCGTCCTTCTTGAAATCTAGACTTGTAGGGTAAGAAAAAAAAAGAAGGAGAGACCCCGTGTTAAAAAAAAATGGTAAACTACTTTGCTTCATCTCTCTGTCTCTATACTGTATATTTATAATCTCATCTCGCAACATCCAACAACTTCGAGAGAACGTATTACCTTACATAATTGAAACGAAAGAAAAAGAAAAATAATATGAAAAACAATTTATTCAAGAAGCGAAGTTTAAAGTTGAAAAAGAAACGTTGCGACGAAATATTTTTCAAATCGCGCGGTATAATTCGTATTTAATTTGTCTTTTATCCTTTTTTTTGTAGCTGCGACGTTTAATAAACAGAATGTCACTTTGACAAATGAGTATCCTGGGCGATGTATATATAATAACTCAATTTTATAAGAGATACATTTTATAAACGCGTTTATAACGGGACGGTATCGTATCTCCCGTCACCGTAATATCAATCTGCACTACTTGGCGGATTTTTCCTGATTTTTCATTTTCCTTGTAGACACGTATATGTACTTCAAATTTCCAATGTATTCTACGTATTCAATTTTATATATTTAAATTTTATTATCTTTAATTATAACTATCTAGTAGAAATCTGACTATAAATGTAACGTTTTGTTAAGCCAAAAAATGGCCGAGTGTCATAAAATACCCAATGAATGCCCAATTAATGGCTAAATTTGAGTTTCATTTAACCTTCAAATGGTAAATTTCTATTATGTGTAGTAATATTTAATATCGAATGTTAATCAAAGCATATAGGTTTATGGTCAGGAAATCGTTTCGCCTAAATAATCGGTACTATACGAATCAAACGCATACATATATAACAGTTGCAAAGAAGAAACAAGGACCGGTACGATGAATTTTTAATCCGTATCGTATCGAATTAGCAGCGCAATTACAATGTCGTTCATATAATATAGTTGTGCTTCACTCCGGTTTCTTCCAAAATGAAAACCAAAGCTCGTATAAAACTGTCAAAGATACATTGGATACTCTTAGACGTCATCGAGCTAAACAAGATCTTTAATTAATAGTTTCGTCGATACAGTTTCCGTCCGTCAACGACAGCGACAAAAAAATTAACACACACACAAGTGTCAGCCGAGATTTTTACTTCCTCGTAGAAAAAGAGAGAGAGAGAGAAAGACAGAGAGAATAATAATGGTATAACCAGGTGGTCTAAATATACACATCATTTGGGTCGGTGTATTTCAAAGGGCAGAATTTTTTCGCGGTTACAAAAAACGCGACACACGCATGAAAATTATCCGAGAGATTGTTAGGAAAGGTTAACATTCGTTTTGCGGTGAAAGGTAAAGAGGGTATGGGAAGAAAAGAGGAAAAAAAAGGGTCAATTACTAGACGAACGATTGACTGCGGCGTTTTGTTTTTTCTTCTTTCGAGCTTAGAGAGTGGGGAGGCTCGATCAATTTTCATTTCCATTAGAGCGAGCTAGCGCGCGGTTGTCTCAAAACGCGCGGTGTATAGGTATACGTCTCCCTTTCCCTCGGTTACGAAGCGACGGGTCTCTTCGCTAACTGCTCGCTTCCTGCCGGTGAAGAGGTTCTGTTTCTCGTGAACTCGAGACTCTCTCGGGCTCTATTTCCGATAGTTTGCGGTCAGACTGAACGTCTGCTCTTCGAGGAGGAGATACGACTCGTTTCGAGTCATCCTAGATGGAGAGAAAGAACTTGGTTGTATATACGCTCATGAATTAAACGAAATTAGAATTTAACCGATGCGGTGTAACTTTTCTTCGCTAAATTTTGTCGAACCTACGTCCTTTTTTTTCGTTACTTAAACTTTTAATCTCGCCGTTTATTCATTTTTTTTTATTTGAGGATGATCGGTTATTTATTCAACGGCGCACGAAGCAGTGATCGACTTTTCCTAATTACAGTTATAACAATTATTTTCTTAAATAATTCATATACTCTCGAAATTGTGGAAATGTAGTGTGTTTAGTGTAGACGATAATCGGGTAGTCGGTAAGGAAGTCTGCTTAATTTTTTTATAAGCTGATAAAGATGACTATGTATACCACTAAAGTCGTCCTGTCTTTTGCAAAAACCACGTACATTTTTTAGTGTTCAAATTATTTCGTTCGCGTCAAGATCGAATTAGGTACCCAGGATATATTGAAAATAATTAATTTAATTTATTTCAATACACAAGGTAAAGTATGTTTAAACACACGTAAAGTAGCAAATGGTAATTATAAATACATATTCCAATTAGGAAGCAACCGCATGACCGAACGACCCTTATAGTTGTGGTGAAAAAAGTTAATCATCGCTTTCATTGAGAATCCCAAAACGCGAATAAATTTCTTTAATTAATTCTTTACTCAAATATTTCTTTTCACAGTCGTGTGATATAAAGATTATTGGTATTCTACTCTTTAATTTTTATAACTTGAAAAAATTATCGCCCCAAACCTACAAAAAGTGTATAATAGTGTTATTTTCTTCCTGAAACTTCATTCCCGCGCTTCCGTCGGATCAATTTATATACTCTTTTTCAAAGTACACTCGCGTAGTGCGATCAAAAAATCTTCAACAAAACATTTTCGTAAATTGTCAAAGTTCGACGGTATCTGAAATAGTTGAATCTATCAAATCCGGCGGTAGAAAAATGTGGTGTCCCATCTCTAAATAGAAATTCTGGTAGCCGTCATTACCATATTATCGATAACCGCTACTTTCGTAAAAATCGACGTGTCGAATTAATTTGCGTATATATTTTATATCCAAAAGAGTCGAAGATTAACTTTATAGCTTTTATATGTACATATATATACATACGTATTTATACATGTACACCCATACATACACACACACACACGCATATATAGGATTATCGTGCAAGGGAAATGTACATCTAAAGAAACGGTCGGTTGACACGTGTCAAAGACACGGAGAATTCGTCGGTGACGTTTATTCTTTTCTGCGGTGAGTTTTTTCTAGACAATATATATATATACCAAGAGAGCGACGCAAATGACGCACGACAGACGCGATTCAAAAGCGAGCGACACCTTACTCGTCTACTCTGTATCTCTATATACCTCTTCCTCTTTCTTTTTTACTCGCATTTTCTTTCCATTTACGATGATTGCCTGATTTATGCATTTATACATCGCGTATACCTCGTGACACGAGAATACGCGACGGAGCAATTTTAATAAGGGAATTTCGACGCGAACGTATTTAGACGAACGCGCGCGCATATACATCATACATATATACGGATGTGCAAAGTATATATATATGGGAAATATTAGTATACAGTTCGCGACGATCTGACGGATGGAATGCAATCACTTTGCGCGAACTGTTGTATCACGACGCGATGTAGGTGTATGTATGTCTTTTGATAAATTCCAACTTTTTCCTTTTTTTATACTAAAATGAGGAGAATCGCGAGGTAATGTCTGCATCTCACGCTACGTACCCGTACACGATGAGCAATAATATGGGTTTCACTACCTTTTATTTAAATTGCCATTGATTCCATAAAATAAAATATCCTCGATTCTTATTACTGCGGTTTGGTGAATTCTTTTATTCGGTATTTTAAAAGCGCGGTTTATTTATTACGAATGCGAATTGTTGCGCGGTATATATACAACGAAATTAACGTAACAGATCTTTGTCGATTATCGCTTCACGCAAAAGTTTAAAATTATATATTTAAATATTTAAAAATATTTTGTATATTATATATGTTTAATGCGGCTATTGTAATCTTGGAAGAAAATAACCAATTCGGATGGTCAGTCGATCTCTGGTAAAAATGTCAATCTTCGCAGTCAATACTAGATTATAGCTTATGATGAGACACTTTTATGGATCATAGAAAAACCTCAAAACGTTCGAAATCATATTTCCAGTTTTCTCTGAGTAGTAAATTAGAAAAACTTTATATAAATTTAATTCGATATTTAAAGCACTAGTTTTATTTGAAACTCATTTTTCTATTTACAGTAATTGCCAAAATTGTATCATATTTTTATTTTAACAATGTTCAATCATAAACTCATGCGTCAAACCTAGATTAAAACTAAATCAATCTTTATAAGTTCGAAAACAACTCAAATCATGAGAAAATTTGGATGTTACTGCAATCAATGATTATAAACTGCGAGGAAATTGTGAGGTTAAATATAGAAGATTTATCACCCCATATTTTCGTCCATTCTATTAAAATAATCAAAATATTATTTATTGGATAGAATATTTAATTTTTACTAGAGTTTTAGACATAAAAAATATTAACTATGAATTGGCTAGTAGAACAATTTATCTGACAATCACATGAGCAAAAAAAATGTTTGTAAATAGTATGTATATAAATGTTTCGAATAAAAATCGTAGTTCGAATATGGTCAAAATTCTGAAACGAAACGGAGTTCGAAGTCTATCCCTCTATCTATCGGAAAAATGACTACAACATGGTTAAATAATTTCAATCCTATTCTCAATTTTTTCGCAATTCGGGACAAAAATGATACAGTTGATCGGGTGATTTTTATGAATTTTATTACTCACAATAATTAACTAAAAATTTAACTAAAAATTAACTAAAAATTAACTAAATTAACTAAAAATTTCAGGACCGATTCACAAAATTTCTAGTGAAAAACGACTTTATTATGATTTTAATAATAACTCGAATCTAATGTAGTAATATACAGGTAAATATAAATATAAGTCAATTAATATTTATCATAAATGATAATAAATTAAACCTGGCTTAAACTTTTGATGATTATTTTTAGATAGTATAGCTTTTAATGGCGTATATCCGACAATATAGGACAAATTAGCGATGGACTCGAGCATTGTCTAGAAGATTCCCCACTAAACAAAATTAATAAAATTTCAAAATTCACAACTATAATACGATAATATTCACATATGTTGTAACAATTCGATTTTGCACATTCTCAAACGAAAACGTACTAGAATATTTCCAATTCAGTTATAATATGTGGATCGACCAGTTCTAACGATTATCCATTTTGCAATATACTCTCTAATAAAACCGTATCATATATAGTTTAACGTTTCAAAGTCATCAAACTGTTCCTCAAGCAAAAACCTCCCGTTTCTGAAAAAAAAACGTCTAATTTGCACACTGTATCTCATTTCAATGCCTACATGTACACCCCCGTCGCATCAACAACTCCCTATTGCCAAAACAAATCAAACGTCGTCTCAACATTTCGCTCCGAAAGTATACCAGTTCTTTTTTTTAGACAAATACCAGCAATCCCCCGAGTTAGACATTCAAGAGACACCGAAAAAAAACGATTCCACGTGTACGTGGTATATATACGCGAGTGTGATCAAAGCTGCGAATCCGTGAGGCGTGTCCGAGGCATGCGCGCTCGCCCGCGTTAATCACTTAACGGAGTAAACCAGCTTACATATACATATACCAAAGCGCGTTGGGCACACGTTGCTCGCGCGAGTCCCAAGGGGAAAATCGAACGCGTGCGACTGAAAAACTCGGGAAGGGACCATATTCTACGTATATATCTGGTGGAAGGATCGTCGAGTGTACAACCGGGGCTGTATATATATACGCGCTCATTGTTTTCTCGAAACTTCGTATACGTCTATATACCCCGCAACGTCCCATATGCCGATCAATTCGATTAGCTGCGAGCAATAAACTCTTTGTCGATCCGACGCCGCAGATGCAACTCTATATGTATATAGACGCGTTATATTCTACACTTATACACGCCATTTCGATTAATTTTCCCAACGCGCCGCTTTATAGTTTTACTTTGTAGATATATATATGTATATATGTGCGTTTGTGTGCTTGTGTGCTTGTGTGTATGTATTTATTTATTATTACGCACCACATTATTTTTCTCATGGCATTTTCGATCGTCCGTTTTACGGAGTATGGATCTTCAATGGTTATTACAAAGCCCAACGTTTGTCGGTTACACAGCGAGTGTACGCACTAAAGTGTTCAATTAGCTAAAATATTCTATCCGTTTTGTCGGTCAGTTGGCCCATCTAATTTACTACTCCCCAGACGAAATATGGTTATATAGACACTTACCTTACCTCCTCCTCCTTTTTTGTATCTTCTTTCCTAGTTTTTCTCAGAAAAGCACAAAGTTCCTACTATTTAAATTCAAGGAAACTAAGTAACCTCTTTTTTTTTGTTCTTGTTGCACTGCTACATATCCTGTATTCTGTATTATACGATCTAATTGAAAACGCTTATTTTCCATCGGCATAACGACGGCAACAACAACAATCGTGCAATATAATTCAATTAAGATATTAAACTTCAGTGTATATGCAAAATCTTATATCCTTCGTGTGAAAAGTCTTTGTAAATAATTGAGTTGATAAATTGAACGCTAACGGCGCAAATATCCTGAATTGAAGAAGGAAAATTATGAGATATATGCGGTTGTAATATTAATGCGATTCGTGGGAATGATATTTTTTAATCGATGTGCTTACATACTCCGTTGAATAAGTGAACGCTTCAGAAATGTGTATATATATACAGTCCGATTTGAGGTATACGTATACAAACCGTTTATAAAAGAATGTTTTGCACTGAAAGAAGAGTGTTAGTCAATTTTTCAATGAAATATTTTACTGAACAGGCGTAAACAAGTACTTGTTGGAAACTAAAAAATATGTTGTATCAGTGATGGATATAAATACGGTTTTGTTAATTAAAATTTGTTTGCTCTTCAATATTTCTTATAGTGTACGATGAGTCAATTTATATCAATCATCTCCAATGAAGATGTGGGAAAAAAAGAAAAATATTTAGAATTATTCTTTTTTCGAACTGATTAAATATCTATATACTAATTAAAACATACACCTCCTTAATTTTGAATAATCAACAATGATTTTTTTTTCGAAAAATCGCTTCAACAGGTGCTTTTACATATTTTTAAGCGAACTTAGGTAGAAAATAATCGAGTCTTTATCGAATAAATCGACCTGTGAAAAATTCGGTAATTTAGGCTGTGAATAGTCGTCTTTAACTGCAATACCTGGTGATGTATATTCGCGATAAACTTGGTAGAAACTCGGTAACTAGAATAGCATATATATTTATAATTAATTATAATTGTTCAATAAAAATTTTTCCCGTTTTATTAATGTTTATTCAATGAAATCGAGAGTTAGAATCGAAAAGTTATTTATCAAATATCAGTTTATGGTAAATGACCGTAATAGAAAAATAAGACTATTTTTATATTTTAAGATAGCGAGAGAGATGGCTATTTTATAAGTTACAGGTATTTTTTATTGATTTGTAAATAAATGGTAATTTTATATCGAAAAATTCGTTTAAATTTGTATCGAGACTTACTTGACGTCTTTCCTTTCTATGCTCAGGAATCCAGCGCTATTCAGCGACGGAAGCATGCGATGACTTTCTGAAGAAAGCACATATGACACATACATTTACTAAGAAACATATGGAATGTAATTTAATTTTTCAATTACAACATTCGAATTGATAGATTTAGGTCTCTGTAATTACGCTCCAAAATTTTCTTTAACAATGATTTTAATGGGTTTTTCGTCCTAGTAGAAATTTCGATACAAATCAGAGGCGTAAGTATATAACGTTATTTCAAGGATAAAATGGTGAATTGATGTAGATATAACAAAAGAATACCTCCGTTATATCCAAATAATATATTTAGTTGATCTCAACATTCTTAAATAAATTATATACCAAAACGTAATCTACGTTTACAAGCTAAAAAATAACTCCAAAATCTCAAAAGTATTTAGATTTCACTGTAATAGTTGAGTAAACTGTGAGAAAACGCGTATCATTCAAACCAATTAATTAACTATATAGTTGTCGAATAAATTCCGATTGTTTCCAAAGGTAGAAAATCACTTTTGTTACAACACAAAGTAAATCTCCTTGAAAACCCTTAAGTACGAAAAAAGCAGAGTGCTTAACCAACGCGATGTAACGACTACAACGGTTTAAATACATAAAAAAAAGAAACTAGTAAATAAAAGCAGAGTTCACAATATAAAAATCTCAATCGACATGGAGAGAGGATCGATTTGTGTTGTACAAAGAAATTGTTCGAACGATGCGTATACATACTAATACACTTAGGAGTCGTCTGCTAATCAGAAAGCAATTACTGTAGGCGGGTCAAAATGAGTTTAATCGCATTAAATATTAACTGCACCGTCAGGATGCTCACCAGCACCGAGTCTCCTGGTTCTCTCCCCCCCCCTCTCCCTCCCCCTTTTGTATCAGAAAATCCCTAAGGAATTTACGATACGCTAGTTACCTCTTACTTCTCTCTCTTGCTCCACATGTATATATATATATTTTTTTTTTCGGTGTCGCTCGTCCTTTCTCACACGATGATCACGTTCGTTCGTCCTGTCTCCTTTTTTCTCTCAAACGTCCCACGAGATGACGATGGTATATATATACACACACGCTTTTCGCGCAGGCTAATTAATTTTTGCACGAGTGCGACTCTCCCGTCAATGGCCTTTTTTTCGCTTGTGTATAGGTGTAATCGATACGTTTTCAATTTACATATCTATCACGCGGGTGATGTAACATTGAATCTGAAAGTGTGATGTTAGCAATATTCGAAACCATATATATTTAATTTATGCGTAAAATTACAGTTTTATTCTTAATTATATTCACAATTAATTTTTATATTTATATATATATGTATATGTATGTATACTCTTGTTGTTGTTAATTTTTTTTTATCAAGTTCGCTGCTCCTTTTATTAGTTTTAACCATTTTCGTTTATTTGTTTCAGCATTTTTTGTTTGTTCACGCTTGCATATATATAAATACACGATGAAAGTGCAACGGGCTATACCAACGTAGGGAACAAAAGAGATCAGTTCATTTTTGTTAAAAGTGATTCTTGCTCGTTGATTCTCCTTTGGTTTATTCGTATATAACAATGTATGATTGTATAATCGATGATTATTCAAAAAAAAAAATAAATAAATACATCGCCGTGGAATGAAAATTGTTGTACCAATGCAGTGTATAACTTGGTGAATAAAATATTAGGATCAAATATCACCCACACTTGAACAATATATTATTACAATGAAGATTTAACAATCGTTGAACGGAGATTACATTAAAATATATGTATAAACATAACAAAAATATAATATGGAGTAACGATCGCTAAGGAGACTGAAACCTAAAAAAAAAATAATATTTTTTTAATACAACATTTTCTCTCGTTCGTGAGAAATTGTACAATTCAAATATATATATATATATAATCTATAAAATTCACCGCTGTTGCCTTCGTACGCAATCGCAATTGTACAACTTGAAATATATCAATATCTTTTCCGATGTACATAAGATATATTGTCAACGAATATTAATTAACAAAAATGTAAGTAAAACGCGTAACATTATACACGACGGTATACAGCGAGGAAATATATATATAGTTAAACCAAAAAATATATATATAGTAATGCACTCTGTCGTTCCTCGAATAAATATACACATATACGCTATAGTAGAGAGATTGTTCGTCGTTAACAAAATAAATAATAATCGATGTATATATGACTATACAACGGTACACCCACACACATGTTTATATGCATATAATAGGTTAAAGATGTTGTATAACGCGCAAGCATGTGATATATAACGAAAAAAATATAAATTCGCAGTTGATAAATCGTCGCGTACGATTCGTTAAAGAAGAAAGGAAGAAAAGAGAGTATGCAGTTATCGAGAATGAGATGATGCGCGCGTGTGCGTATGTATTATATATGTATATATAGAGATAGAGAGTGAGTGAGAGATAGAGAGAGAGAGAGAGAGAGAGGAGTATATGCTGCAGTAATACTCATCGATAGGGCATAACACAAGTTTCGAGCATTAAGGATAATCCAGGGACTCGACGAGTGTCTCTATTCGCCAGGGTTTCACTCCATCTTCTCGCTGACAGAGAAAATCCCCCTCTCCTTCCGTTATCTTCTCTCTCTCTCTCTCTGTCTCCCTCTATCTTTCTCTCTCGGGCTGTCTACATATTGGCCCAGGCTTCAATTAAACCCGTCGGCTCTCACGAAAACTTAATTAAAACCCAGCTCGGTTGAAAACTCGACGACGGATATCGTATAGGTATACATTTATACATACATACATATATATATACATACACCTACATGTACCTCCTTTGTCGCCTCGGCGACGAATTTTCAACCAGAAAACAGAGAGAGAGAGAGAGATGAGTGCTCACGCGATTATCGATTTTTCACTTTATACACGTATATATATTATAAATGTACAGCGAGATGGAAGCGGAAGTAAAAAAAATAGAGCGATCCGAATGAAGAGATCTATGTGTCTATAGAGATAGAGAGAGAGAGAGAGAGAGAAGGTGAAAAAAAAAATACGCGCACGCACCGGATGCGTTATAGCCATGGATAATTACATAGCGTATGAAACGCCTCTATAATATTCCCCGAAAGAGGAAGAAGATAGAAGTAGTAGTAGTGTATAGTAGAAGTGGTGGATGAGGAAGGAGGAAAAAAAAGATATGGTGTGTGTATATATGGAACTGGCTCAGGTATATAGCGCAACGATCGTCGAGCAAATGACACACATATATATGTATATACGTGTCCACATGCGTGTGCGTGTGTCTGTGCGTGCGTGTGTGCGGGTGGATGGGTGTAAAAACGCAGCGCAGATCATTTAGTAGATGGTACTACTCGTTTCGGAGCTACGTCGAAACACGGTCCCAGCCTTGTCCGGACGTTGTTGCTGTTGTTGCTGCTGCTGCTGCTGTTGTAAGCACTGACGAAGGACGTCCAGGAACTCGCATGGCACTCGGCAGACCTGCAATCGTACACACGGATACGTTCTATATTACATCTTCGCCCCTTCTTTTTTCTCTTTCTTTTTTTTTGTTGGACATCTAGTATTGGGTCGAATTGTTACTGAGAAGGAGGCAAGTGCTTACGAGGAAACACACCCGGTGGGATTTTAAGGCAAGTTCTGTGTGTGCGTTTTACGTGGTGTCAGAAAAAAAGGGTAAAAAAAACGAGCAACGTTATTATTCTCTCTTTTTTTAGGAAAAATATTATATATTTTTAGGTAAATTACGCGATGGAATTTATGGATGATTCGAGTACGTATACGTGAAAGATATTTTTCGCTTTATAAATATAGACTAAAGGCGTTCGCTAAAGCGTTAGCGGATTATAACCTTGGGACAAGCAAAGAGTTTGACTGTTAAACGTCACATCTTTGGTATATATAAGTGCAGATAAAAAGATTAACCTTATATCATATATTCATATATCACAGTGGATTTAATTAAAGTCTCACTTTTCGTAACCGTAAACAATGCGTATTTTATATTCTTAAGAGATGTCGTTCACTTTAAAGGAATATATTCTAGTATTTTGATATTTAATTTAAATTAATAATTCTCTTTTGATTTCATCATGGTATTCCATGAAAATACATATAGTGATTGATTTTATTTAAGCACCAATTTCAGAGACAATGTACTAATAATTATAACATCGAATATTGTAGACTTCTTAGAAATTTTAATCTCCAAAGTATACAATAAAAATAGCTGCAAATACGCTTTTGGTTCATTTTCTCAAAAATTAACGAAATTTAATTAAATTTATTTCTAAGGCGGTGTACGTTTCATTAATAGAAATTCAATAAAATTAAATCCACTGGACGTAAGCTCATAACATTTCTATAATTTCAAATTTCGGAAAGTTTAAAAATATTTCTTTAGATTCGGTTTACTTTTCAAAATATTAATGTAATTTACAATCAATTTGCATATCGTACTTCCAAGATTTAACGGTTCAACCAAATAGCTACAAATTTTAAGCTCGTTAAAGTGAAAAAATAAAAAATCATTCGCTATAGAATCAAGGTGTAGATTGGCATAATATTAACTTACCTCCTCGTTATCGTTTGGCCGAAGGAAGAGCTTCCACTTGTGGAGCGTGGCGCAACGAGCTTGCAAGCTGCTCAAATGATTAAGAGACGGCGTCGGTGATTTAAAGTCAAGAATATTCGTCATCGCTGAATTTTCCGCCCGTTTGCCGTTTGTCCAACCTCGGCTGTATTGGAATGTCTGGCATGTGACCAAGGATATCGTTGCGAACACCAGGAGAACCGTTCCGAGTATTCGGAGCATTTTCTTCGTTGTCTGCGTTTAACATTACAAACGATCGTATTCATTTTACCATGTTATATAGATTAAGTACATCCCTCGAAGAAATTTTACCACTGGTTGGCCAATTACATATCTATCACGCGGGTGATGGTAACATTGAATCTGAAAGTGTGATGTAGCAATATTCGAAACCATATATATTTAATTTTGCGTAAATTACAGTTTATTCTTAATTATATTCAAATTAATTTTTATATTTAATATATATATAGTATATGTATGTATACTCTTGTTGTTGTTAATTTTTTTTATCAAGTTCGCTGCTCCTTTTATTAGTTTTAACCATTTTCGTTTATTTGTTTCAGCATTTTTTGTTTGTTCACGCTTGCATATATATAAATACACGATGAAAGTGCAACGGGCTATACCAACGTAGGGAACAAAAGAGATCAGTCATTTTTGTTAAAAGTGATTCTTGCTCGTGATTCTCCTTTGGTTTATCGTATATAACAATGTATGATGTATAATCGACTGATTATTCAAAAAAAAAAATAAATAAATACATCGACGTGGAATGAAAATTGTTGTACCAATGCAGTGTATAACTTGGTGAATAAAATATTAGGATCAAATATCACCCACACTTGAACAATATATTATTACAATGAAGATTTAACAATCGTTGAACGGAGATTACATTAAAATATATGTATAAACATAACAAAAATATAATATGGAAGTAACGATCGCTAAGGAGACTGAAACCTAAAAAAAAATAATATTCTTTTAATACAACATTTTCTCTCGTTCGTGAGAAATTGTACAATTCAAAAATATATATATATAATCTATAAAATTCACCGCTGTTGCTTTCGTACGCAATCGCAATTGTACAACTTGAATTATATCAATATCTTTCCCGATATACATAAGATATATTGTCAACGAATATTAATTAACAAAAATGTAAGTAAAACGCGTAACATTATACACAACGGTATACAGCGAGGAAATATATATATAGTTAAACCAAAAAATATATATAGTAATGCACTCTGTCGTTCCTCGAATAAATATACACATATACGCTATAGTAGAGAGATTGTTCGTCGTTAACAAAATAAATAATAATCGATGTATATATGACTATACAACGGTACACCCACACACATGTTTATATGCATATAATAGGTTAAAGATGTTGTATAACGCGCAAGCATGTGATATATAACGAAAAAAATATAAATTCGCAGTTGATAATCGTCGCGTACGATTCGTTAAAGTAAGAAAGGAAGAAAAGAGAGTATGCAGTTATCGAGAATGAGATGATGCGCGCGTGTGCGTATGTATTATATATGTATATATAGAGATAGAGAGTGAGTGAGAGATAGAGAGAGAGAGAGAGAGAGAGAGGAGTATATGCTGCAGTAATACTCATCGATAGGGCATAACACAAGTTTCGAGCATTAAGGATAATCCAGGGACTCGACGAGTGTCTCTATTCGCCAGGGTTTCACTCCATCTTCTCGCTGACAGAGAAAATCCCCCTCTCCTTCCGTTATCTTCTCTCTCTCTCTCTCTGTCTCCCTCTATCTTTCTCTCTCGGGCTGTCTACATATTGGCCCAGGCTTCAATTAAACCCGTCGGCTCTCACGAAAACTTAATTAAAACCCAGCTCGGTTGAAAACTCGACGACGGATATCGTATAGGTATACATTTATACATACATACATATATATATACATACACCTACATGTACCTCCTTTGTCGCCTCGGCGACGAATTTTCAACCAGAAAACAGAGAGAGAGAGAGAGATGAGTGCTCACGCGATTATCGATTTTTCACTTTATACACGTATATATATTATAAATGTACAGCGAGATGGAAGCGGAAGTAAAAAAATAGAGCGATCCGAATGAAGAGATCTATGTGTCTATAGAGATAGAGAGAGAGAGAGAGAGAGAAGGTGAAAAAAAAATACGCGCACGCACCGGATGCGTTATAGCCATGGATAATTACATAGCGTATGAAACGCCTCTATAATATTCCCCGAAAGAGGAAGAAGATAGAAGTAGTAGTAGTGTATAGTAGAAGTGGTGGATGAGGAAGGAGGAAAAAAAGATATGGTGTGTGTATATATGGAACTGGCTCAGGTATATAGCGCAACGATCGTCGAGCAAATGACACACATATATATGTATATACGTGTCCACATGCGTGTGCGTGTGTCTGTGCGTGCGTGTGTGCGGGTGGATGGGTGTAAAAACGCAGCGCAGATCATTTAGTAGATGGTACTACTCGTTTCGGAGCTACGTCGAAACACGGTCCCAGCCTTGTCCGGACGTTGTTGCTGTTGTTGCTGCTGCTGCTGCTGTTGTAAGCACTGACGAAGGACGTCCAGGAACTCGCATGGCACTCGGCAGACCTGCAATCGTACACACGGATACGTTCTATATTACATCTTCGCCCCTTCTTTTTTTCTCTTTCTTTTTTTTTTGTTGGACATCTAGTATTGGGTCGAATTGTTACTGAGAAGGAGGCAAGTGCTTACGAGGAAACACACCCGGTGGGATTTTAAGGCAAGTTCTGTGTGTGCGTTTTACGTGGTGTCAGAAAAAAAGGGTAAAAAAAACGAGCAACGTTATTATTCTCTCTTTTTTTAGGAAAAATATTATATATTTTTAGGTAAATTACGCGATGGAATTTATGGATGATTCGAGTACGTATACGTGAAAGATATTTTTCGCTTTATAAATATAGACTAAAGGCGTTCGCTAAAGCGTTAGCGGATTATAACCTTGGGACAAGCAAAGAGTTTGACTGTTAAACGTCACATCTTTGGTATATATAAGTGCAGATAAAAAGATTAACCTTATATCATATATTCATATATCACAGTGGATTTAATTAAAGTCTCACTTTTCGTAACCGTAAACAATGCGTATTTTATATTCTTAAGAGATGTCGTTCACTTTAAAGGAATATATTCTAGTATTTTGATATTTAATTTAAATTAATAATTCTCTTTTGATTTCATCATGGTATTCCATGAAAATACATATAGTGATTGATTTTATTTAAGCACCAATTTCAGAGACAATGTACTAATAATTATAACATCGAATATTGTAGACTTCTTAGAAATTTTAATCTCCAAAGTATACAATAAAAATAGCTGCAAATACGCTTTTGGTTCATTTTCTCAAAAATTAACGAAATTTAATTAAATTTATTTCTAAGGCGGTGTACGTTTCATTAATAGAAATTCAATAAAATTAAATCCACTGGACGTAAGCTCATAACATTTCTATAATTTCAAATTTCGGAAAGTTTAAAAATATTTCTTTAGATTCGGTTTACTTTTCAAAATATTAATGTAATTTACAATCAATTTGCATATCGTACTTCCAAGATTTAACGGTTCAACCAAATAGCTACAAATTTTAAGCTCGTTAAAGTGAAAAAATAAAAATCATTCGCTATAGAATCAAGGTGTAGATTGGCATAATATTAACTTACCTCCTCGTTATCGTTTGGCCGAAGGAAGAGCTTCCACTTGTGGAGCGTGGCGCAACGAGCTTGCAAGCTGCTCAAATGATTAAGAGACGGCGTCGGTGATTTAAAGTCAAGAATATTCGTCATCGCTGAATTTTCCGCCCGTTTGCCGTTTGTCCAACCTCGGCTGTATTGGAATGTCTGGCATGTGACCAAGGATATCGTTGCGAACACCAGGAGAACCGTTCCGAGTATTCGGAGCATTTTCTTCGTTGTCTGCGTTTAACATTACAAACGATCGTATTCATTTTACCATGTTATATAGATTAAGTACATCCCTCGAAGAAATTTTACCACTGGTTGGCCAATTTATACGGTGAAAAACTGGTCCAACAATCGGTAATATTTCTGCTAAAGATGTATAGAATGGTATATATATATTGCAAAATATAATTTAATGTATTTTATAAATAGAATTTTCCCAATTTGAAAACTAAATAATAAAGCTTTTCTATAAAATATGTTCAATATACATTTTATAAAATTTATTATCTTGCTTTTAATGACTGATGTAATTATTTTTCCAGGCATTTTAAATATGTAAAAGTACCTTTTCCGGAGATATAATTGAAAAGGAAGCTTATATTATATCGTCACCTCTAAATAAAAAGATGTCAACTCAAAAATTCGTTGAAAAAATAGTCATTTCAAAATTTTCTTGGAAAAGGAGTCAACGAAAAAATCAGTTAGTAAAAGGAGTCAACTCGCGAAGTTAATTAATTTTTCAAATTTTTTGTAAAATTTTATTTTTAATTGATATTTTTTAAAAAATTTACAATTCGGATACATGAAGTATGTATACGTTTTCTAAACGCAATCTGAAAGAAACAAACCTAAACCAATAATTTTTTTTTAATCTTCATTGGTTAACAATCACGGTCACGAAACATCAGTTTTTTAAACCATTCCTTCCTTTTTAACTGTACATAAATAAGATTTAATGAATGAATATATTTGTTGGAAAGTAAAGTAATAAATATTAATTAAAATGTTAACAAAACTGCATACTTACATACATTTACTGGATCAAAGTTTACAAAAATAATTTTCAACTTTTTTTTAATTCAGCGAGTTTGCCCCAACTAGTTTTTATCAAAATCTAGAAAAAACCACTCACACAATGTCAACAAAATAATAATTTTTTTTATAAACTTTGACCCAGTAAATTTCTAAGCATGCAGCTTTTGCATTGCCTACTGGAATTATAATGTATTATAATACATGAATAACAATCGAAAATGTTTAAAATTAATGATCGTATTTGCAGTTTTTGATTTTTCAAATTATATTTCAACAAAATTTTAGCAAAAAATAATAATTAATTCTTATAAAATGCAATACAGAAGTTGTACAATATATTACATTGACTGAAAACTACATACAATTATATATAGATTTTGTGTTGACATTTAAAAAATTATCATATCTTCGGAAACAATTATATCAATCGTTCATAAAAATAATTATCAAATATTAATAAAAAGTATAGTGAATCTACAAAAAATAAGTGTTCACAGTTTTTGTAAATAATGTTATTATTCGTATACACCCTAGCAGGAATTCTGGTGTAAATGCATATGAGTGCTTGCAATGATTTATATTTTTCAATAATCTCAAAATTCTTAAATTTATCCAGGAATGCTCAATTTCTGATTGCAGCTCTACATTCGAAAAAGTAAGAAATAAATTATACTATTTATCTTTATTATTTATATGAAAAAATTATCAACAATTGGATACTGATAAAAATAGCGTTAAACTAATAAACGCCAAATTGTACTACTTAGAATTAAATGAGTGAAAAATCACAGTTAAGGGGATGCCACACAGTATAAATTACCGAATTGATTTTTCAAATTAAATGTTAAGATTTTCGTTTATCCCGATTTTGCGATCATAGGTACATTCTGGACGATTAACAGATTGTGCGTCAACTTGCAGAATCTTATAATTCGATACATTTCCTTATCTAAATGAAAAATTGTAATGTACTAAAATTTGTAACTGTTTACCGACATTGCAGTTTTTACAAACTATTTTTTATTTAATTAAATAAATATGTCGAATTTTAAGATTCTGCGAATTGACACACAATCTGCAAATCATGTAGAATGTATCTATGCACGCACAATTGGAATAAAGATAAACTGAAGATTTAATTTGAAAAATCAAATATTTCGGTAATACGGCATCCCCTTAAGGATTTTTTCGCAACTCTTATAGAATGAGTAAAAATGTTTAGTCGGCCTCAAGTGATAAGTTTATTAGTTCAAAAGTGATATTACGTGCACCTACAAAAAAATTGGTAACGAGACTCATACCCTTCGTCAACATTCGAAAAGAGTCATCGCGAAAAACGTATAATCGAGCACGGCAACTGCTAAAAATGCAATGCGCTGAACCGTCGGAATCGAGCCAAGTTTCCCATACGAATATTAAAAAGAAACTTATACATTTCGCACTAAACTTTTTTTCTCGCCCAGTAATTCCTATGAAATTTTAAGAGCTCATTCGAGTGATCTCACCACATATAACCTATTGCTCTTACTTAAAATGAAAAAACCAAATCACTCTTTTAAATTACGAGAGTACAAATCGTCCGAGTAAACGTGTATCGGTCAAAGATTGACTCTCGAATAATTCCATGTCCATTGAAAATACGTTTGTAACTCATAATTTATAAATACTTCTTTCTCAGACACCAAACGAAACAAATCCATTTGTTTGAGACATAAAAATGTTCTCTAGTAAATCGATAAAACACATTAAATTTGAATAATCTCTATTGTTACGTTGCGAGAAGACAAATTTGACCGGAATCGGGAATCGGAACGCGGATAGTGCAAAATTCAAAGCTTTATTGTACATAATATATAATACACATCACGGAACTCGAATGTCGAGCAATTACTATAATTCGGCAAAATTAATAAACAGTTAAATTATTTCTCCGAAGTAAATTTAAAAGCAATATCATCGTCATTCTTCATATATATATTTTACAAATGTTACACAAAGTCTCGAACGATTGTATAGCCTCCATATAATTAATGTATATCTTTGAATAACAATGCGCGAATGGGCGACACGTATATATATGTATATATATATATGTATATATACATAAACGATCGACTCGAGCAAACTTTCACGTCTATTCATAAGAACGGAGGAGCGCTTGTGATTTCCGTAAAAACATATATATGCAAAAACCCCGCGAGTGTTGTCTAAAATAACTATGTATGTATACCGTCAATAATTTAAAGTTGAAGTTAAAAGGAAAAAGGAAATATGGAGCGTTTAGTCGAGTCAGTAGCCGTCGATTCTCGAAATTGAAATAAATTTCATCTGAAAGAGTGGCCCGATCCCTTATATACAAAAGAGTGGCGTAAGGATTTTAGCATTCCTCTCGGGCCTTTATTACCATAAGGTTTTACCTGTGTATATATATATATACACATCTCGTACACCTCGGGAGCGCAAACAACCGCGATATATTCGTGCGTAATGAGAGTGTAAGCAATAACTTTTATAAACGGATGATGCTCGATATGCGGAACGATCTCTCTTTACTCTATTTTTCGGAATAACGTAGATTTGCAAGTCGAGCAAACGATTCGGCCGTGACGATGAATATACACCTATACAGCGAAATTGTTCATTGCCATTCGGTCTCTGTACCTGTATACACGCGTCTATTAATCTTTATATTTATATTTTTGAAAACGAAAAGTAAAAAGAGAGAGAGAGAGAGAGAGAAAGAAAAAAAAGGAGGAAATTGACTAATAAATGGCTCGAGGACGAAATAATGGTGAGTATAAAGGAATCGACGGTTCGGTTAATATAGCTTGCGCTAATTTTAAGGGGCCATTAACGGTATATACCTTGGGTTGGATCTTCGCTCGGTCATTAAGATAAGAGTAAGTGCTACTAAGTGTCTCGCGGATAAGAAAAAGGGCGACGCGCGCGCGGCTTCTCTTTTCCCTTTAAACGCTCCTTCTTCCTTTATTCCTTCGCCTTTGCAACTATACGGAATATATCTCTCTTCCTTCTTCTCCTCCTCCCCCCTCTCTCTCTCTCTCTCTCTCTCTCTCTCTCATTCTCTCCAACGCCTGTATACAACAATTCACAATAAAATCTATCATCTGCATTCCGTATGTACCATTACTGCTCTTACTAATGCCAAGTGGAAAACGTTATTTCGATGAATATATATGTTTTATTTTTTGTTTAAATTAAAATTTACGAATAGTTTTTTTTAAGAAAATAATCTGGAATTTACGTCAGCTGTTTGTCAAAAATTACCATTTTCGGGGCATTAATTATGAATTTATTGGTTTTACTTACGGTTAGATGGCTAGTTTTCGGACAAAATACATTTTACAAACGACATTTGCTGTGAGATGTCTCTATAAATTTTGTTCAAAGTAAACGCAAAAATTCGTCCGTGTAAAAACATTTTGGATCAACTAACCGTTTATTATTTTTATTTTCGCACAAATATAATTACTCAATACGAGGCACTAGTAAATACATTTTTAAAATCTAAATCGCACTTAACTGTATATTTAAACAGTTTAAATTTGAGCTATAATTACATAAACTTAATAAATTAAATAAACGAAACCCCGAAAGATTATCCCCAATAAATAATTAAACGCAAACGTAAATAAAACTTACGTATCCAATTTATATATTAGCTTAAGTTTAAGTAACGAAACTTTCGAGAACAAAAAAAAATAAAAATATCATTTTAACCGAAAGATTCGTTCGTAATTCCAATAAACATTTTATTTTCACCAGCTCGGAATATGCATTACCATTGTAAATCTCGGTGTGGGTATATACATACATGTATACCCATATGGACGACGGTATTTCTTGTAAATCAACTTATCAAAAATTAAGAGCCCGAAAGAGTTTTATTTTAAGCCTCGTTTTAATGTATGTAACAGATAAAACGCATCAATTTTAAATGAAAACGAGCCGACTCTCTTACATCCACACTTGGAGGGGGATAAGTAAAACCTATATACCCGATCACGATGAACAAAAAAAAACGCATTGTTTTCGCAAAATAAGAAAATATATCATGTGTATGTTACTTTTACAAACAAAAGACAATTGCGCGTTCGTTTAATAAACTCTATATATATATTTACCGTATATATATTCATTTTAATACGGTTATAATCGTGTTATTTATGTCGTATATACTCTCCAATCTACTCCTTTCTCTATTTTTTTAATACACGCGAACAATGACTTTGCATATAAAGTTTATACATACATGTATATAGTTTTTGGTCTTGGTTTTACGGGCTCGAGTGGAAGAGAGTACCTCTTTCCTTTTACGCGTATCGTATATATACGGTCATTATGTCGCCATCTTTTAGCCGAATAAAGTATTTTATCAAATTCACCGAAAATAACTTATTTTTACACGGATATATATATTACGATTATGACATATCACCTGAATCTTTAAATAAACGCTATTTATACAGTTATATTTTTGCTCAACACGATGTATTTTTGTTAGTTTATTAAATACAATTAGGGATCTGCGTTACCGACTCGACACGCGCTCCTTATCCTACATAGAGTGCACCGGCGACACTGCTGTTTTGATTAAACACGCTCGCTGAATTATTCAACGATATTTCCCTGATATATATATACAACTATATCCACAAGGTTTATAAATTTTAAACGTATAACTTGTATACAACGCGCGTGAGTTTTAAAAACATTATTTTAAAATTTTATTGTTTTATATATCGTGCGAGCATTGTTCATAATATGCATGTACACTCATTGTTCAAACACAGTTATGACTATTTTATGAATTTGTGCAGATGAATATCGAGCAGCGTAAATTATCAAAAATTTGTAAATGAATTGTAATTTCTTTTAATTTTAATAAGTTTTACTGCATGAAGAAAAGTTTTAATAATTTCTTCCATATTTTCCTCCTCAGCAGATGTATTGTTATAACATGAACTTCCTAAAATACAGTAAATAATACACTGATGATAATTTTTTTATAAAAATTTTACATCGATTTATTAGATAAATAGAAATAGATTAAGCGTACGCGTTACAAAATTAATCATTAATAATAAATGGTACTAATTAACAACGATTGTAAAATTCGATGTAACTAAGGGAATATTAAGCATCGCTGAAAAGTTGCTGTTAGTTTCGAAAATAATTCAATTTATACAGTAACATATTTGCATACGAAACGAAAAAAAAACAGTAAAAATTAATTACGATTTTATTATCACATTATTAATGATGTATCATGAAAACGTTATCAATAATAATCGAGACTTAAGCAAGTGTGCTGATAGGGAGAGAAAAAATCCTGCGAAAAAGTTATAAATTCGAAAATTTCTACATAAATTATTTACATATAAATAAAGTGGAACCACGTTAAATTAATTTACGTTAGATATATAACTATATAATTAATCTCCGTAAAGCGTAATGAATAAAACGAATAGTTATATGTATATATATAATACTTAAAGTAATAATGACTAATTCACCCATAAAATTGAGTAACCCGTTAATTAATAAAATAAATTCACGTTAATAGTTTAAAGCGCGCAGTCTACTTGGCTCAAAGGTAAAAGGAGAAATGGATAAAGTACGAGTAAGTATATATCAACGGTGGAAAATTGGTCGTATAAGAACAAGTGCAGTAAACCGTATACGCATCACCATCGGATGCTCGAGTAGAAAACGACCTGCTCGACGGTCGATACGTATACAAGAATCGCGGTGTAGGTATATGTATATCGCATACCGAAAACTACGTCAAAAGAGAGCGTACAGCGTACGCGTATTATAAGTATTAGGCCGACGCGCGACTTTTCAAACGCGTCTTCGTTTATATAGCACTCGAGAAAATTGCGTCGCGCGATATATATATATATAGGTATATGTATGTGTGTGTACGTATACATGCGCGCGACATAGGCACAAAGGTCATTATACGCATTTCACGCGTGTCAAGGCACTTGATGCATGAGTCCGCGCGTTATATACGTTTTTTACAAATTGAGTGACGCGTTTCCCATTCGTTTGTTTTTCTCTTATTTCACGCCTCGCTTCCTTACGTCGGCTTTCACTTATATATATATATGCGCGCACGCACGCGACAAGAGCCCTCCCTCCCTTCCTTTGGTATATATTCCTTTTTATTTTTTTTACACGCACCGATTATAGGTCGAGATTATCATAATTTTAGGATATACTATAGGTATATATATATATATATATGTACGTATATCTCGCGTATTTTCTTTATCCTTTATACTCTCGTTCACGATTCCAAGATTCGCGTTTCTATATGTATATACAAAATAAAACGAGTCTTTTCCGAGGTAACTGCATATATTTACGAGGAAAATTTAATTTACGAAACGTGTATACGCAGTTACAGTTTATTCATTGCCTTATACGTGTTAACGTAAATTGTATACGGGGTTAAAAACGGTGTATAAGTGTTGAAGAGATAGCCAAAACCGAGTATATGTATATATATTCTAAACCGCTCCGCGCTATATCATATATTTTATCGTGCAAATTAATTATTTCTTTTAATTTAAATTACCCCACATACACGCTCGTTTAACACTAGATTTTAATATCAATTTTAAGAAAAACGAATTATCGCTTTATACATATTAAAGCGTCTTCTTTAACGCGTAAAGTACTTGCTCGAAGTTCCTGATAAAGTTGATAATGTTTAAAATTTATCTATCTTGCGGCAATATTGTTATATGTATAAATATGTATAAATATTAATGATACATTATTATAGTTTTAATCGTGTATCCTACGAAATACATTGAATTCGTTAATTTTTCCTTTTTTTCGTGTATTTTCGTAATATATCACATTGCACATGAGGTATATATATTCAGTGGAATTTATTGCATATTCATAAAAATATATTTATATAAAGAAAAGGACATTAATATTAAAATAACAAATTTTTTATATATAAAAGCTTTCCTCCGGATGGTTGCGCACCGTTCTTTTTCGTGTATATATATATAATATTTTCGCATTTGATTTTATATACGTAAAGCGCGACGTTTCATTTCACCCACGCTGTTTAAGCAATTAACGTTACTTATTAAAAATTTATAAATATAATCTTAATGTTTATGCATTATGCATCTCGGAACGTTGGGTATTTCCTTTACATTCGTTGGAGTGAACAAAGTGATGAATCGCTCAATTCGACTGAAAACTGAGCGTCTCTATGGCACTTTTTACTACTGTGGGGTGATTTTTCACTTTTTCTTCACTCCAACGAGTTTAGAAAGCAAGTTTTTTTCTCCGTTGTAAACATTTGCGTGGATTTTTAAACGCGAATTATAAAAGTAACACTAGTAACTCAAGTTTAAGAAATTTAGTTACATCTCACACGTGTCGAATATTTCTTTATTTTCGTAATATATCACATTGCACATGAGGTATATATATTCAGTGGAATTTATTGCATAGTCATAAAAATATATTTATATAAAGAAAAAGGACATTAATATTAAAATAACAAATTTTTTATATATAAAAGCTTTCCTCCGGATGGTTGCGCACCGTCTTTTTCGTGTATATAATATAATATTTTCGTCATTTGATTTTATATACGTAAAGCGCGACGTTTCATTTCACCCACGCTGTTTAAGCAATTAACGTTACTTATTAAAATTTATAAAATAATCTTAATGTTTATGCATTATGCATCTCGGAACGTTGGGTATTTCCTTTACATTCGTTGGAGTGAACAAAGTGATGAATCGCTCAATTCGACTGAAAACTGAGCGTCTCTATGGCACTTTTTACTACTGTGGGGTGATTTTTCACTTTTTCTTCACTCCAACGAGTTTAGAAAGCAAGTTTTTTTCTCCGTTGTAAACATTTGCGTGGATTTTTAAACGCGAATTATAAAAGTAACACTAGTAACTCAAGTTTAAGAAATTTAGTTACATCTCACACGTGTCGAATATATATACATTCTAAGTGAGATAATTTATTTAATTTTCACAATCAGATAAATATAAATAAATATATAATCTAATGAATAATACTTAAATTTTTATAGACGCAACGAAGAATAATTTTGAATTAAAAATTATAAAATTGTGAAGTAATGGATATACGTCAGACTGTCAGAATACAAAAAAATTATTAAATTATGCTGTAAAATTTAATAAAAAATTATATTTATTATTGCTATAACTTTAAATTCTACTATTAACTATACTTATTTTCTTGATTCTGACAATCGGTATATAATGTTTGAAATTTCACCACTTTTTAGTCAAAATTTGTAAAATATGACGTTTTTCATTAAAAAATGGCTAGATTATGATGAAATTTCTACTAGCTGGTATTTTTATTATCACATTCAATATTTTTTCCAATGCGTAGAAGAATAGATATGATAAATTTTCTTTTAAAATTTAATAGTTAGCGTTATTAAAAAGTAATCTCGAACATTATCACTTCCGATTCTTCTTTTTTTATGGTAGTTTCCAATGTCGATAAACTCCTAACTACGATTTTTCAAAACGATGAAAGATGTTATATCTGGGTATACGAAAACTTTTTACACTTTTTTAATATTTAAATAATTTTTCAATTTTACTCAAATCACTTCAAAATAATAAATTTCTGTAATTATACCTTCCAAATAAAAAGAAACTATTTTACAAGCTATATACTAATAAACTTAACAATAACAAAGAGGCTGTCTCACGTAAAAATCGTGTCTAAAATTAATAAAATTAATAAAATTATAGAAAAAACGTCATACTAATAATTGAAAAAAAGATAGAATACTTAACTATTCCAAAAAAAAATATTTATTTTTAAAATGTAGCAAAAAAATTAAATTTGCGTAACTACTTATATATAAATAAGCTCCACTTTTCCAAAATTTTTTACAAATTACTTCAGTCTAAAAATAAAAAAATTTTATAAGATAGATGAACTTATCATTCGGCGACGTATATTATGGTAAGTGCCTTCTTTTAATTTAGATATAAGTATAATTCGAAAAGACCGTAAAATACTTTATTATAAATTTTTTTTTTTTAAATGCAAATAAAAAAATCCGTGTAATGTCAACTCTTACTATTTCAATCCACTGATAATGGGTTTAAACTCGTTTAATTTGAATTTTGTAAATAAATAAATAAATAATTATATAAATAAATAATATAAGTCAAAACAGCTGGAAAATGTAAATTTAAAGAACGTACCGAAATGTAGGAACGATAAATTTTGTTTGCTGTTAAGTAAGGGAGGGTACTCACCTGTCGACGAAAAAAGCTCGGGTACCGGACAGAAAGATCGTCAAGAGCGCAAGAAGCTGCAGGTGGAAATCTCGAGGAAGCAATGGAGCAAGAGGCACAGACGGGTGGGTTTTTATATGACACCCCCAGGCCGCGCAACGCGTCGATGCGTGTGCGCTTTTCCTCCAGGTTCCACCCCATCCCTACCTCCCCCGCACCTCCCTCCGCTCCCTCCCCCCCCATCCCCTTTTTCCCCGGTCCCGCCATCCCTTTTCACCACGAGCCGAATCTTCGAGGTTCCTACGCTGTGTCTTTACCTGTCATTAATTTCTAATTAATATTAGCGCTTATTGTCGGTGCGGCTCAATTTGCGTGCACGGAATTACCTCTACCTAAATCACACGTCTCCGTGTCCTTTTAACCCTTTGTTTTTGCGATTTAATAACTTTCCTATAACACGAATTTATCATTTGACGCTACACGCTGAGAGACAGAGAGATGACAGAGATCCGATGACGTAATTTTCTTCGTACATCGCGTTACTCGATTATTTTATACTTTTTTTTTATTTATAATAATACACCTGGTTTTCGCACGAGTTTTTCAAGACCGCGGTACAAAGTTACATGTTTTCGCACGTTAATTAATTTTATTCTTTGGGGATTAACAGCGGTATTATACGCCCATGTTGATAACCGACAATTATAGTCATCTTTACATACCCTACGCAAGAAAAAAATCAACCGAGATTTTTCAAATATATTATTACCTATATTTATATCTATCTTCGGACACGCTATTAAAAAATCTGTTAGCGATTAAAAAAATTAACTCCTATAAATATAATTACGTTAGATTTATTATCATTAAATTGATAAAACTATATGTACGCGAGTAAAAAAGTTTGGTTACTTTCTGTTTAATTCAGTCGCATATATACACATAGATATATATGTATGTATATCTATGAAATTTAAATGTATCGTCATCCTTATACCACTCTGATGTTTTTTTTTTTAAATAGACTTTGAGCGCACGTGTATAGTTATATAAAATGATCACTTAAAATTCATAAATCTAACTACCTCCCGTATTTTTTTTTAACGAAAGTTACTGAAACCTAATTACTATATGCAATTTCACCATATGTATATATATTTAAATAAATACTTTTTTCAAAACTTTACGCTTTTGATGACCGTAGAGTCCCCTTAGACTCGCGCTGTACTTTAATAACAAATAACAATAATAATGGAAATTGCAGTTTGAAATAACAGAAAAATTTGCAACGAAAGAAGAACCCGCCATCGACACTTTTGATTACATGTACATACGAGATGTATATTACGTATACGCGTGTATGCAATACGAGGAATGTAAAACGTATATCTTAAAAAATATATGTAACTAATTTTTTTAATTAATTTCCTTTTCGTATAGATCAGCGAAGCCGTACGACACTTCTTTCTAGTACGATGTCTACGATAAACGTAGCTTAATTAAAATATACGTTCCAATTGTACATTTTAATTGCATGTATATACGTAAACGCAAGCGTGCAGTATAATAGCCACGCGAATATTTTTGTTTTGTTTTTTATCAATATAGAGTGAAAATATTTGTATTTATTACGTAACGCGAATGATTCGTATATGTATATACGTGCACCTCGAAAATTGCATACTAATCAAATTCGATGTAACTTATTTAACGCGTCTTGCTACTCGTTGCGCAAAATTACGAATCGTTTTAAAATATATATCTATACATTTTTAATTCGCTCTCTTAATGAAACTTCGAGACAAAAAAATCGCGCTTTTTTCTTTAAATTGCTTTTAAACTATACATACAAGCTGATAAACAAAGAGAGAAATAAAGAAAATTATCACGCTGTCGGGTTATATATACGTATATAACCCGACAATATATATACATATTTTACGTTAAATTCTTTAGTAACATTTGTGTTTTTTTTTCGTGCTACAACGATATAATTGGTAAACAATTCGAAGTGAAGGTTCCATTATTATTTCCGTAGTATGTAATAAAGGAAATAAATATAGTAAACATTTATTTCAAGCCAATTGTAGATAACTGCGACGCATTGGACATTTTGAAATTTCAATTTTTCTCTCAACGTTTCTGGATGCTCAATGCGTCACCGTACTCTCTTTTTGCCTCCTCCTTCGAATTGATTTGCAAAAAAAAAAGAATAAAAGGGTAGTTTATTTAAATAGATATTTTTATATCTTTAAATTATTGACAGACAATATTCGTATAGATATAAACTCCGCGGGTATATACAGCGCTCGACACGAATTATAATTGCTTTCTTTCTATTATCGATAATATTTTAGCGTTTATAGTAGACAAATTAATAAGAGACGCGTCGTTCGTTTTTGTCTGACAATATATATATATACGAGTGATTGAGAAAATATTTCAGATTTCGTCGGAAACAAAACTGTATAACGTAAGAAACATCCGTTTAATTAATAATTAGGATAAACGTGACTGTACCGTGCGTAGGTGGGCGACCCTTTTTTAAATAATACACAACCAATGGGATTTAGTAGTTTCGCAAAAATATAATAATTTATTATTAACATAAACTATATATATATATAGACGAAGATATGATACAAAAATAGAATTATTTACATTCGATGTACAAATGTAGTTTCATATATTTATATTATTAGGATTTAATATTTTTGTTTGAAAAACGATTGACAAGTCAATTTTCGTATATAGACGCATCTATAACGATATATTGTATTGTAATTGTAAGATTTAAATGTATTTTTCTCGGTTAACGAAAGTATTCGATTTTCGTAAAAAAAAAATAAAATATTACAGGTGCAGTATATGCAAGTAGACAATATGCGAATTAAAAGGACACATTAAATTTCTGTTAATTTTTTATTGAGAAAATAGGTTTACTTTTTTCAAAACATATCTTTCTGATATAACACTCTTCTGTTTATTCTAAAGATCCATCATTGTGAAATTTTTTAATAATATTTTAAAAAATGTAAACCTTGATTTTACATCCAATTATCACCCACAAAAAGCGAAAAATTTATTATTTAATAATTTAAAATTAATTATTCGCTCCACAAGCTTCTCGTTCGTTATTTTGGCAACGGGTACGATATTTTTTTTAGATTTTTAAATTCATATACTTTAGTTACAATTTTCGGGTTTGCTTGAACGTACCTCTCTATAATTTGACTTTATCACTTATAACGTTAAAGAAATCATACGACAATTAGAGAGAGTGTAAATTATACACATAAAGAAATGGTATGTATCGTACTGTTTTAAATAAATTACGTATTAAATCTTTTTAAGACGGTAGTGCACGTCAGATTGAAAACGATGAAATTCAGGTTTGAAAGGGTCTTCGGTTCTCTAATTACTCATTAGCAAAACCTACGCGTTTCAATATCAATTACATTACAATAATATTATTGATATTGTTATCGTTACGATTGCACTAGACCGATCGTGTTTAATACTAAATCAAGCTGATTTTCAACGGGTTCAATGCGTATAAATAGCCATAATTAAAATGTAATTAAAAAAAATTCTAATCAAACTAAACAGTATGTATATCGATGTGCAGGTATATCGTCAACTGTGTTATATTTTGATGAGGATGGCAAATATCATCAATGCCAAAACGTTATTGTTCATCTGTCGTCCATACAGTATATCAATAGCCCTTTCGAATCCATAACTTAACGTATATATAGGAGATATAGTTGAATAATTTATTATTAATTATAAACCCCGAATTATATGTATATATATACAACAATCCTATATTTATATATATACAAACGGCGTTTCCACGGATATACAGGTATGAAAGTGATGCATTTATTTTTAGAACGTATTCCCATTATATACATGAAAACTTAAGGAAATAGGAAAAAGAAGAAGAAAAATGTTGTAATTAACTCGGTATTACCACGCGAATTAAAATCCCGAACGTGTCCAATGATTCATAAAATACGTGAGTGTATATGTGTGTGATGTGTGTACGGTAACGAGCTCGGAAATAAAAAGATATAATATCACATATCGGCGTAACCAGGTGAGTTAAAAAAAAGACGAACGATTTAATGTGAATTATATGATTTCATAACGCGTACTCTCTCGATGCGTATTTAGAGGAGAAAAAGAGAGTGCGGGAAGTAGTTCACACATTGGGGCTTCCGCCTCTTTGCGTAACGCGCGTGTTATTTTTTTTTTTTCTTTTTTTTTCAGAGCATTGATTTGCCCGGTAAGTAAAAGAATACGCAGTGCGCCCGTGTGTGTATATATGTACAGTACTTTACGAAACGTTTGCGAATAGTCTATTCATACTTGCGGCATGAGCAATTCTCTTAATTGTTGTGTATCGGGGTCTCTTCGTGCATGTTCCTTTTTTTCTTATACTTGTGTTCAACTTCGGCGTAATTGTTATTAAATGTGCACTCTCGCTCTCTCTTTCTCCTATTTTTAATGGGTAATGTAAAAGGGTAAATACAAGGGATAGAAACACATAGATCCTGCCTGATCATCGATAAATTGGTTGATTATTTTAAAAAATCAAAAATTAACAAATAGAAGGGTGAAAGACAAGTATTATCATCATCAACGGGATAAAGAGTCACGTAAAAATTATTATTGTCGCTAATATTCATCTCATGGGATGCGACGATAAATATAAATTAAAGACCATAATATACCAAAGTACGTAAGCTGACGTTAAGGGGAATGCTTCAAAAATTCTAAAACCTCATTATACGAAAAATCTGAAAAATATCACAAATACTATTAGAAACAGATATAATACCGCGACAGAAAGATTTTTACGAAATATATATAGTTATGAAACAGCTGCCCAAAAATCTCGACGATTTATCAATAAAAAATTTTGAAAATATTTTCAGATTATTATCAAGCGTTACAGATCATATTTTTTTGATAAATTGAATTCCTCGTATTTAATAAAAATTAAATAATTTTTCTGTTTTTCACGGTCTACATCCCGCTGTTAAATAAAAGAAAAACAAAAGAACTTCACTGTGATTTAAATAACTAAAACGTTAATAACTAAAACTAAGAAAGTAACATCTACCTGTTATTTAAGAATTAAGAATCCTTTTTCATAATGATAAAATTGATTTAACAGTATATAAAATAACTTTTATTTTACAGTACATAGTTAAATTATAAAAAAATTTGTCTACAATAATAATCCATATATAATATAACAACAGAATAAAAGTGTCTCACCGTAAATGATGCCCCAATGACCTGGAGATCACCCCCCTATCTGGACAGTATCTGAAAGAAATGACGTTTTTGTTAGATTCAATTGGAATTATAATTATGTACCTTTACGTAGATGATGTGCCGATGACCTGAATAACAGTGATTTCCTGCGGAGGATGTCCAGGTAACCAGGGTAATCTCCAGGTCATCTGAGCATTACCTATGGGAAGGTCAATTTATTTTTCAATTAATAACTATTAGTAAAAACTCCGTTTTGAAATCATAGATTCTTCCACTTTATAAATGTAAGAATAGCAAATACGCAGAGAGAAACAGATGTAAAAAAGTCTGCAATATATTTTATCTATCTTTTTTAAAAGTTGATGTTAATTGAAGATGTTAAAACATTTATTTCTTAAAAATTTAGGCCCATAAAAGGTCGACTCTCTCTCTTTTTTTCGCTGTATTAATTTTTATTCTACTTTTTTTATCATTTCTTGAGTTGAACACATAGCTTTTTAAACCGAGCAAACTATACTTTACCGAATCAAAGTTAAAAAATGAAATAAGAATTTTTTTACATCTGTAAAGTTATTTCTGATTTGATGGATCACTTTCTCTAAATTTATTGTCCAAAAAAATCGAATAACAATTTATGGCATCTTGGGAATTGTAACCTTTTAATTGTGGTCAACGTCGTATTCCACATTTGAAAACAAATTCGTTTACCAAGGGTCAAGTACTATCCTTTTAAATTTCTGTGGTCTTTATTAAATACTGGGTAGAGTTAGGTTGCAAATATTTTTTCGTTTTTTAATTTAATGATTTAAAACTTGTATGGCATATTTGGAGAAAAAATTTATATCTAAAAATGTTTAATAAGAAATGAATCGTTTTAACCCAAGTTATCGAGTTAAATGTGTTAAAATTAGTGTTCGGTAACAAATGTTTCTTGCGTATATGTCTCATCGATATTTGGATTCGTGGAAATTTTTTTCTAACTATTCGTGATAATGATTCCTACAATTTTAAATTACTTTTATTTTATTTTTAAAAAGTATTTGTTTAAAATAGATTATAAAATTAATATTTTATACAAAAATATCAATATCTTTAACAGTTTTTATTTTCCAATAGATTTTTTTTCTGATAAAAGAAAATAATATTGTAGGAATTACTTTTACGCATAGGTAAAAAAAAATGTTCAATGAAAAATTTTCACAAAAGATGTTTATCGAACACTAATTTTGATACATTTAACTTTGGTTGAATCTTATCAAAAATTTTTATATTTTTACTACAAATATGCCATAAAAATTTTAAAACGTTAAGTTGAAAATCAAAAAATTTTTTTTATAATTTCTTAACCATACCAGACTTTGCTTATATTCTTCAAAAACTATTAGTATTTAAATATTAAATTTTGAAATTGTAAGTATAGAATGATATTGTTTATACAATCAAAATTGACAATGCGCCTCTTTTATCGATTTTTTTGCCGATTAAAATAATACTAACAAAATAATTACAATCAAAATAATGATGAAAATTATTATTCTCTAAAAGACATAGTGGAAATTGTGATAATCTTAGTATATCCTTGTTACAATGAATTGTAATTACTTTTATACTACTAATTTTTATACTACAATTATTTTGACATATGTTACATTTACAAATTTACACGAATCCACTTATATCTACAATTTCACAAAATGTGCTTCACTTTCTTTTTTTTAACGAAAATACATTGAGTAAGATGATCAAATTTCCTTAAAAAGTCTAGAATATTAAATGTCAAAATATTTTACTTTTAGTAGACATGACATTGCTCGTCGAAATTAAACGATTCATTTTGAAGTTATTAATATATATTGTTACGTAGAGAGCAGCTACAGGTTGTAAAGTGTTTGCACGCGTTGCCTCCAAGCACATCGATTCTACAATTCTCGATTTACCTGTTAAAAATTCACAATATTTAAAAATAGTTTGATTATTTTAAATTAAATACTCTGTAAATATATGTATTTAAATATAAATAAAATATAAATAACTTTCCTTTATCATCGCACAGTGTATCAAAGAGGCTTAAAAAAAATTTATTTCACCTTTTTATTATACAAATAAATGATGATTTTTATGCGGGAAAGTGGGTCTCCGATAGCTACTTGTATCGAAATTCATATTTTATTAACTTTCTTTTTAATAAAAAAATTGTGTAAATTTTGAGTAGCCATAAATGTTTAAAAAGCATCGTGTAACAAACATACACTCGACATGCTTGGTTTTATTTTCCATTTTGAATGCAGCACCTATATAGTTTAGGTTTTTTTTGTATTATTTGATATATATATATATATATATTATTATGAAGTATTATTTAAAAATATACATATATACGTACAAATATTTGTACATACTGCATTTTTTATATCGTGTTATATATATATAAACAATCCGGTTTTCAAAAATGATTTGTTTATTCGGTCGGACGCAAGGTTCCGAAAGCGTAGATAATTTCGTTCAACCAAGGCTCACTTTTCTTGGCAATGACTCTTTGTTATATACGTTCGATTCGAGCTAGCATACATTTTCCTACGATAATATTTTAAACGTAACGGAATTCATTTATTTATTAACATTGTTGCGATTAAAATTCGAAGTAATTGTAACGAACGTATCGAATTTATATCTTCGCGCCCACCTACGCCCGCACTTTGGGCAAGTACGTCAGTGACATTAATGCACGTGTGATGATAATAATAATGTCACGAAGAAATTTTATTAACGCGTTAACGTATACACATATACAATTTAGTAACGATGCGAAAAGTTTTAAAATTTTTGAATCTATATATGCATATATATATATATTATATAAATTAAGCACAACAATTTTACATTTTAACATTGTAATATTTTATCGGTATACTTTATACGCGTTATAACCTTTGACACGGATTAACGTTCCATCGGCGACGTAATTTTTTTTGTAAATGTTTCAATAATTTTCGCATCTCGGCGCATTTTTTATTTCTTCACCTCGCCAGCGACACAGCGAATTGTTAGATTAGCCATTCGTATACGTCTAAAAACAAAAAAAAAACGCGGGTAACAAACTCTTTTCGTTTGTACGTGTATGTATACAAGACTCGGAGAAAAAAAAGATACAATACCCAGTATATAACTTTTTGTAAACTTTTGTTTCCTTTAACCGCGATTGTCAACGCACGATTCACGCAAAGTTTCCTAAGTACTTCTCAGTTCGATTTGAAAAGAATATTTTTTTTTCGTCGCACAGTTTAAATTTCGGGTTTCACCGCAAAAAGAGGAAACAATGGGTATATCTACAGAGCGGAATCGTGATCGACAAATCACTTTATATTTTAAAATTAAATGTATATAAAAGTATTTAATTTATTTTGATATATACTTTAAGATTCTTTATTCGAATAGAAAATCTGCTTGAATTCGATAGGAATCTCGAAGAAATATAAACATAACAATATATAACGAAGAGCATCGATAATTGTTATATTCTCGATAACGTATCGTATATCTATAAATAATAATAATAACCCGATAATAGCAAATATCACATGAATAATATTCAAGAGATAAATAAGCGTAAGATTTAAAAATATTTCTTGGCGATAAGAAAGGGAAAGATAATTTACAAATCGTAACTTATCGAACGATCGTCGATCATCTTGTTTATTAATAATCGTTCGGAATACTTGGTTTAAATAAATTAATAATATACTATAATAGTATTAGAAATACAAATTCACATCGTTGTATTGTTTAATTTTGAAGGTATATTATAAATTTCACGGCGTTGTAAAATATACGGAAGATATCATTGAGATTGTAATTCCTTTGTGCTGGTTACTCCTATATCGATTGAAATACAAATACTCGATGTAAAAATTTCAATGACAATACAAGACCTTCGGCTCCAATGATTACAATAGATATATAACAGTCGCATTAATAACAGCGGAGTTAATATCTATATTTATTTTAACCGATACGATTATGTTACAATTTCCTAAATGATAAATCACTTAAAATCTGGTGTTTGCAAATGAATTGGTATCTGAAAAAAAATAATTATCGTTTTTTGCGACAAGTGTAACAAAAATTTCGTAGGAAAAAAAATTTTTTTTTGTGCGATAAATACATATACACTCACGATTGCTTAAATATATTGATTGTCTAATTAATTTGTTTAATTGGCGACCTTGATTACTTCTAGAAATTTTATTACAGATTTTAAAGTATACAATTATTAGCTGATTTTGACTGAACCAAATCATTTTTAGATAACAAATTAATTAATATTCGGATAAGAGTCATATTTAATTTCTTTTTTTTAAATGAACATAAATTGAATTTTTAAATTTAATAATTAAAATGTTGTCGACTAAGAATATTTGATAACAGCTTTTTTACATTGATTATGTTTAACATTGAAAAGACGAGAATTGAATAAGCTTGTTGGAGAATAATTATCAGTATCTCGTTAGTGACAAAAAATAATTCTAGATTAGTATCAAGTGTTAAATTTAAAAATACTTGATTACTTTATACGTATTTACCAATATTTTACGTTGCAGATTTTTATTTGATTTTTAAAAAAGAAATAAGCAATAACTATTTATGATTAAATAATTTTTAAACACTTTTCGATGAACTGTCGCTAAAAATTAACTTATCTATTATAACTACTCAACTTACACAATCTTCAGTAATCTTAACTACGAATTTTCAGTAACTATCATATCGCAGCGATCGTGTACATGAATTAAAAATTAAACGTTGAAAAATCTTTTTCTTTATTGCATTTATTATATACACATTTATGTAGACGGGAAAAAGGGGGTTGAAAAAAAATGTTTGCGCAGAAAGAGAGAGTGTTTATAAGAAGCATCGAAAGTATATAACCCCCCATATGCACCGAGGCTCTAAAGCTTGATAATAACAAAGTCAAGTGGATTTTCAAGTATCTCGCAAAAATCCCAATGAGTAATATCGCACCCGTATATATACCGCTCGCCCAGTATATGACAATATATGCCTTAATAACTTTTATATATACACACACACACACACCCTCGCGGATGCCATCGATCTCGTCTTTATATACCCGTGCATAAACACTCCAAGTGCATGTGGTGTATAAGTGTCGGTTGCCGCATGAAAATCTCGTCCGACGAACGAATGCATTTTTATAACTAACTTTCGCACCGATAAAGATAAACCTCCTATATATATATATATTTTAAAACTCTGGGATACACAAGTATATACGATACACAACTGCTTTACTCTTAAAATTTTTGTAAACGGTGTGCATCTCGGTGTTATCTTATCGAGGTGCGATAATTGCTTCGTTCGATGATTTTTTTTTAATGAAAATTACAATTAATTATCGCATGGATATGATTTTAGTTTTTATCAATAAAGGAAATTACTTCTTCCGGATAGTTGTGTTTTCATTGTACGCTATCCTGTTGGAAATTAAGATCGGACGATCGAAAGAATGGTTAAGTAAAAATGATTCAAGTCACTTATACAATACAATAATTGTTCTAAGGGTCAACTTTATTGGAGCAACTGTAGCCAAATTAATTTGAATTATAGAGCATGTCTAATGTACTGAGAAAAATAGTACATCAAAAATTACTACATTGTTATAATAACGTAGTGGATATACTTTTGGATTATCATAATTTTTATTATATTTTGTTAATATATTTGATTAGAATTTATAACAAAATTTACTATAAAATATAATAAATATTATGATAATTCAAATATATATTTACGTTACTGTAAAATATAATAATTTTCAATACACCATTTTTCTAACTGTATTTACTTGACTACGCGAGTGCCTTCATATAATAAATATCGTCAACTGAATTAATTCAATTAGCACAAATGTACTCTATCGATATTTAAAACACAGTGGGGATGCTTCTCCTGTGATTATTTCTAATTATAATTTATATTATTATTATTATTATAGCTGATAAGACTGTTCCCAAGATACTCGGAGAGTGGAGAATGGAAATTCTCTAAAGAGTGACCGCAAAAGAAATGATTTTTCCGTCAGTTTCGGAGATTTTGTCAGAGATGACAGGAAAATTTTTTAAAATAATCTAAAAATATGCAAATAGTAATGCCACATAAAAATGAGCATATCTTTCACTTTTCCGAATATTTTTAAAAATCACCATTATGTAAGGATTGAAAGACATAAAAAGTGAACTAAATAAGAAGAATTAATATATAGAGCCAAAATTTAAATTAGAGTCCAAAATTAAAAAAAAATATAAGAAGAATATTATAAATATAAACGTGTAATTATATAGTATCTAATTTTGTATTTAATACTGTCTTACGTCGATTAAAAATCAACCCTAATATTAATATCTCTATAGTGGTGAAATCGTCCCCTAAACTTTTACGGCTGTCGATGTTTTTTATTTTGTTCCATCTTTTTGTCTTTTCAACCCTTAAATAAAGGTGATTTTCGAAATATAATAGGCAATATATATATATATATACTATTTTTATGCAATAAACTTTTAGGCCTATCTGCCCCACTTATACGGGGTACATTTGCTGGCGATCTGAATCACAAAGGTTACATTTTCATTTAAAACGTGAAAATAACTACGTTGTTGTTTTATTCAACAAAATAACGCCATAAAGATGTATAATAATACCAAAAAATAATATTCAATAACTGATATAGCAATAACGATAAATTAGAAATAAAATGAAAAGTAAACACATCATTTGCAATTGTAACAAATGAAAAAAATATTATAATTTGCAAAGATATTAAAAAGTATTCGCCATAAGTTATTTCAATTTGTTTTGTAAAATAATTAATTGTGAATAAGATATTAAATACTTTTTGAATATAAAATTTTTCGAAATACGTCAATGAAATTTCAAATACGGCCATCACATCATTATAGCACAGATATCCAATTAAAACTTAGTGCTAACATTCCTCGTGTTATCATTAATGACTCAGTTAAATAGCGACGAGTTCTGTTGGTTCGATTATTAGTTATAAGCCATCGGCCAACTTACCCTCAGGCCAACTCGACCCCGTCTCCCCTATTTGCATATTTTTCGAATAATTAAGAATTTTCCTGTCGCCTTTGTCAAAGTATCAAAAACAGTCAGATTTCGCGGTCACTCTTCAAAATAATTGCAAAATTGAACTATTAGAGACATCGTATAGATTTGGTATACTTAACTTAATTTTACTAAACTAGTTCACTAGTTTTTAGTTGAGTTTCTTTTCTATATATGCAATTTTTAGTTAATTAAGTTATGCACATAGATATTAACATATTTATACCGAAACTATCACGAGAAAAGGTTTTAGTAATAATAACTATTATTATAAATTATTATTTATACAGAAAAACATACTAGATGCACATAGTAAATATTAATATTAATATTAATAGTAAATATGAAATATATTTAATATATATAGTTTATTTATTTATTATTTATTTAATATATATAGTTAATAGTAAATATTAATATTAATAGTAAATATTAATAAACAGTAATTTGTATACTAATTGTCAAGTCTGTCTATCGATTTCTTGATAACATTGTCATTTTTACTATAGGTATATAGAATATTTTTCTTTGGGTATAGAGTTGACCATTAGGTATTGAATTAAGTTGAAAATCAGAATTTATTTTCCGCCGAAAATTAGATAATTTTCCATTCTAGATTAACACGGCCACTCTCGTCCTGCCTGCATGTATCGTAAACTCGAGCACCCGTCGGTCCAGCAAACGCACCAGCGAGGATGACGTTATTTGCTGGATCATTTACAACGAGTTGGAGGTTTCGTTAACTACACTATATTACAAAACAGTTGCAAATATAATTTTATCTATTAATAATTCACATTAATCAATTTAAAAAAAACAACAATTAGATATTATATGAATTAACAACTTGTTGATATCCTATCTGAAAACGTTGGTATTTTATTTTTTAATATCAGGGATTTATCCAAAGATTCAAATTAAGATTTTTTAAAAGTAGTTTTTAAGTTACAATTATAGTACTCTATATCGGTTATTAAATTAAACCTACAACGACATATTCTTTATTCTATTTTTCGTTAAAAAATAATTTGTTGTTTTAATAAATTGTTTCTTCCCGTCTACTTTTAACGTAAAAACAATAATTGATGGTGATTATCACTAAATTAAACTTAATTTTTCGGATTAGAAGGATTAAATCCGTGCAATTTGGGTGAAAAATCTCCTTAACTCTACTTACTTGCACGATACTGAAATTCATTTATCGATTTCTCTCATTCCGATACATGCACATACCTGTTGCTCTGACACAACGTTAATTGTGAACTTAAAGTATTTAAATAATTAACATTATTATCAAATAATAAACGTATAGTTTCAAAAACAACTTCCAGATATACTTAATATTTATCGTTCTCATTAAATTTTCAGATTTTTCGTATACATATATATATTTTATCCCTTTACCGTTCGAGCAGCAATATTTAGAAATCTATGTATTTGTTAGTCTTCTTATTAGTGTAAATTTTATAACAAGAAGATATAAGCAAATACGTTTTACTAATTCACAATACGTGTACGTTTCTATATATACTTATTTTTATTTGAAATAATTATAATAAAGATATATTGTAAATTTTATTATGAGTAATTAGAAACTTCACGGCGCGTTTCTTATTCCTTCTTATTAGTTCGATCCAACATCAAAAATTTATTTAAATAATAATAATTTTAAAAACGTCTTACTCTAGGAAATTCCACTAACGAGAGTGGACATGAAGATATATATATATTATAATTATACATATATATACATATTACCAAACGTTAAATTTACTTTTAGTTTAATAATAAATTTATTTCGGCAAACGACAATTCTTGTATATTATTCTTCTTTCACTCAACTCTCAGTTTCTCTATGATTCGCACGTCCTTGCGTGAATTTATCGCGCGGCGACGAGTTTCGTGGTTTTTTCTTTTGCCGTCGCGCCGGTAACGTAGCGATCGACAGTGCAACGGGAATCGAAACGGAGATCTACATTATCGGCGTCGTAGATATAAAACGAAGATCAATTTCTATCGCAATAGTTTTGCAATAATAATACAAATAAATAGACTTTCAATTATATATAAAAAATCTAAATCCAAATACTTGGTCACAATTTGCAATTTTTAAAAAAATTCTTAATCACTAAATCTTGAAAAAGTACAATATGATAAATTGCACAATAGAATATATATTTACAATCGACGTGATACTTAGGCAAAGTGAAAGCTCTTTAAACAAAAGGTTCTTCGATTCAATTTTTTTTCAAGAGGAGGAAGTTGTTTAATCTTGATCTTGAGAAACCTCGAAGCCCGATACAACGAGTATCGGATAATTATGTCAAAAAAAAAAAAGAAAAATGGAAATTGTTATAACTACACGACGTATACGTACTTATATACATGTATCCACCATTCGAGCTTTAATTTTATGCGCGTCGTAAAAAAAAAAAGAAAAATAAACACACAGGGAAAACAACACTTGTAACAAATTTAACAACGTATATATATATTTATTGCCACAATCAAAGTTTATAATTTGCATCGTTAACGATTTCCTATATACGTTTTTTTTGTTTCGTTCGTCCTAGAAAATTATAACCATTTCGCAGGAAAAAATATATCCCCCCCTTTACGGTACAAGAGTAGCGACGAAAAAGAAGTTCGCACCTCGACAAGGCGAAACGTATATAGGAGGAGCGGCAAAACAAAGTTTCGAAAACGGAAAGAAGAAAAAAAAGAACATCTCTCTCTCTCTCTCTCTCTCTCTCTTGGAGAGGCGCACCGAAAGAGTATATATGCATGTACATACGCATGTAGTGCTATGTGTGTTATACATAGGAGTAGCGTCTCGTGACGTCATAACGTGGATAGAGCGCATGCGCATTAGATAAAGTAAAGGCCAAACAAGAGAAACCGAGAAAGAGAGAGGTAAGCGCGGCGGCGGCGGCGGCTCGCGGATCGGCTACTGCTGCGCTCGCACGGCCAAACTCGAACTCGGTCTCTCTCGCTCTCTCTCTCTCTCTCTCTTTCTCTCTCTTTCGCTGTGTGCGAGTGTGTCCCCCAACTCCCGATCCCGAGTCGTCTCGCCAGCCAGCCAGACAGACAGAGCAGAGAGCGAGCGAGCGAGTGAGCGAGCACAAGCTGACATGGAGGAACTACTGGGACGCTCCGCCGACTACTCGTGTTCCATTGTCTCCTAGCATCCCGAGTGTCGAGAGCAGAGGGTGCAGATCGTCAACGACGCAGCATACCAGAGGGATATACACTTATACTCGATATAGACCGTGCTCTCGGTGCGTGGAGTGCGTGTGCGCGCGCGTGTGCTACAGCAGGCAACAAAGTGTTATACCCGGAGACACAGAGTGAGGGAGAGAGAGAGAGAAGAAGAAGAAAAAAATGGTGTAGACCGTAATATGTGCGCGTGTGGGTGCGTGCGTGTGGGTGACGGGCAACCAGGGTGTCCGTGTCCCTGTCCCCGTCCGATTACGTCGATCTAGCCGGAAGAAGAGAGCTGAGGATCACGATGATGGCGCAGTGAATCCAGTGCGAGAATCGTCGTCGTCGCCACCTTTCTCTCAACATCTCTTTTCCTCTCTCTCTCTCTCTCTCTCTTTCTCTCACTCCCTCTCTCTTTCTCGGATCAACCTCTGCGACATGGACTCGATAAGAAAATGGTTCTACAGACCCAAGGTATGTACATCTACATGATACGCACATACACACACACACAGGCACAGAATACGCATACACGTATGTATGTGCGAACACCACATCTACGTACTTTCCGCGCACCTGTGCGAGCCTATATCTATGTCAATTTAGCGATCGGCTCGCGCGCATCCATTCGTCGATTATTGTCCATGTACTCGAAACTACATGGAAAATTCTTTGCACCGAAAGGGAATTGCGCAAGTTCATCGACACACACACATACGTACGGGAGAGCGCGCGCGCGCGTACGTGTGTCAAGTGGGTGCGTCTGTGTGCGATCGCGCAAGTGTTATCAGCTGATTGCTGAACCTGCGCGCGACCTTTAACTCGTTCGCGGTTTTACTCTTATCGGAATACAATTTTAAGGTTCGATACGAGGTGTATATATACGTGCATATTCTTTATACATCCTTCATTCCTTACGGTGGTATTAAAAGAGAAAGTTTGATGTATATATACACGGTGCCTTTTTTTCATCGACACCGCTCTCTTTCTTTATTTTGACAGTCTGCATATATATATGTGTATATGTATATGCGCGATTCCCGTACTAAATTTTTCATACACATTCGTGAATTCCTTTTTTTTGTTTCTTATATTCGAACGCGTGTAAATACGTATATATACTTAATACGTTTCTTTAAAATTATATCGAAAGTAAATAATGGACGCGTACGCTTTTTGCAAATTCAATTTCGTTAGTTTAATTAAACTTTCACCGATTTGTTTTTCTTCTTTTTTTTTAATCAATTAAGAACCTGCTTCTTCTTTGTTTCGTAACTGTAGAAATCTTATGTTTGTCTTTTTTTTTTTTATTTGTGCCAAGTATAAATTGCATTCATAAAAAAAAGAAGAAGGAGAAAAAAAAGAAGTTTGCTACGTGGAATGTATAAGCAGATGCATTTAATTTACTTATTTTTCGATATGCTAGTTTCCTCTATTTCTCTCTCCCTCTCTCACTTTTTTCGTTCGCGCAGTAATCAACATTTGCGAATTATTAAAAAGGTGCGCGCGTGTATTTTAACGAGAAATTTTTGTGCATCAAGGGAAAGATGATACTCGTATATATTTGTTTTATCTTTTTTTCTCTCTCTCTCTCACCCTTATATGCATCTTGATTGCATGAAAATTGCATCAACTTCTGTTAGTTACACACACCTTCCCCTCTATCGGCATGAAAAAAGGTGGGAGTTTTGTAATATGTAACGGCACGGTATCGCGAAAAGTTTAAATAAAGTTTACGTAAAAATGTACAAGTAATGTATGAAAGTAAGGATTATCGAAAACGGTAGTGTCGAATGTTAATAAAGTTATTATTAAAATACGAATTATCTCGATGGTTATGTAATTCGAGAAACGTTTAAACTCGGTGGAAGTGCCAAGTTTTCTACTTTTAATCAAAACTGCAACTCGAGATTTATTTAAGGAAGATATAGCGTTTAATCGGATTATCGCGAATGCATCGAGAATAGTCCGATCAATATTTTTCCTCGTGTACAAATAAGTATATATATACGAACGGCGTTAAATCGACTTAGGAAAATGTTGAAAAACCCCCCGTCGAGGTATTTCGGATGGGTGCGCTTGTATATGTGTACGTACAGCAACCCCCTCGCGGCGTACACAGTAGATTGGACGCGGAAAAGACGGCGAACGGGGGGAGAGGGAGAAAGCGAGAGACCGGCGAGGGAGGCTGACGTACGCGATGAGTCACGTGCGCTCGACCGTCGCGATCGATAATCTTCCTTGGTCTCTTTCTCTTTCTCTTTCTCGTTCTCTTTCTCTTATCCTTGCCTCCCTCTATTTGGCATACACGTACTCTACGTTTATGCACTACGCATGGAGAAAATTTATACATATATACATATACGCGGATTTTACGTAAGTTCACCTGCTGCGGTTCTACGAAAATCCCGTTCTTCCTTCGTATACTTATTTTTTTTCTTTCTTTCCTTCAAATTGATACGTTTCAACATTTAGACTCGTTTCGCAATCGACGATGATAAATATTTATTATATACCTATATGTGTGCGAGTGTGTCGGTACGATTAGACGTTTATATACCGATCGTATCACTATTAACAGTTGTGACAGGTTTATCAATTAGTTTTTCTTTCTTTTTCATTTATAATAATTAAGACCGTACTCGATAGAGCCATCCGTTACGTCGTTATTCTCTCTTTCTTCTCTTTTTCCTTCTTTTCTTTAACAGGTGTATATAATCAAATACATATATTATTTTCACCTGTGCGAGCTTTATTGTTTCGTAATCTTACGCAAAAAAAAATATCTACTATGTAACGACTCGTTATCATATACGCGAGTGTGTTTACTTTCTAAAATTTCGTTCTTTCGTAAAAAATAATTATGGATGTGTATATATATACATTTTACGATTCGCGATTAGTAATTTTTAAATCGATTGTCGATAAGACGATTTTGATAGAGGATGGCATTTAATATACGAATACACACATATATATATATGATTGAAAATTACAAGTCCTCTCGGGTCTCTAGTAAACATCTATAAAAAAATCCTATTAAACATATATTGTAATAAAATCCATTTAATACTTATCAAACTATATTAATTTTTTGGATATTGTCAGTACGTTATACCGTTAGTATGGAGCCTTTGATGATCATTTTTTTTAATACAGTATATTTTTCTCCCCGCACTTTTACAACATCTAGCAATTCAATTTATCAGCGTCACACGCGCACTCTTATCGCGTTAACGAGGACGACTAATACGAAAGAATATACATTTAACATTTTAAATTAAAATTATATTTCTCTCGTATACTCATGTCTTATTTATTATACGTATAAAATTACGACGGCGCGCACTCTCCCTAAATATCAAGCGAGCCTATTCAATTAGTTAATTTTTTCAATTCTACGCGCAGCGGTGATATCGAACGACGGTTCATTGGTTGGTCCATTACGTTTGAGTACTGCATCGACTTGAAAGAAAGTCTCGCGCGTTTGTTTGTGCGTGTGTCTGTCTGTGTGTATAGACATCACGGGTCTTAATAAATAAACGCATCGCGTTGCCTCTTTACTTTCTTGCTGTTGGATTCCTTTTAAATCAGAATCTTCGTGCTCGAATGTATTTTCGAATCGACCACTTTTCTTTCCTTTCGGATTTTTCCAGATTTACTTACTTATTCATGCCGGTTAAACAAATTTTCAAGAATGTGTACTGAAGAGCGGTGTGTATATGTGTGCACCAATGTTCGATCCCACTTTCGCGTGGATGTAAAAGAAAACAGAAAGATTAGATTTAAAAGTGTTGAGATATAGAATACTAAAATAATGTAAATAAAAAATCACATATACATTGTGTACAAATAAATATATTGTGTATACAAAAATCACTCGACTATATAGCTTGCATACTTTTCTCGGTATATAAATGTAAGAAAAGAAAGGTTTTATAACATTGACTGCGCGTATATACCATGATGAATTCAACGGTTGTTCTAACTGACCACTTTTTTTCTAACTATACGCTTATTGTCGTCGTATATGTGCATGTAGTACGCTCGTAATTCAGAATATTTGCATGTTTTTTTTTAGTTTTAAGTATTGATATCAGTTTAGTCTCGAACCGATTTTCGTTGTGTAAACTTCCCACGTGATGTTTTATTAAACTCTCGAATTTTGTTCACGGAATATTATCTTGTTTGTTTTGCTTATTCAAAAATCTTTATTTCCAAGAAGAAGTTAATAAAATTCAATCTTTACACCAGAGAGAAAGAAAATTAATAATAAAAAAACGTTTAATTTCACGTATATAAAAATTGAGAATCAGATTGAAATTATGACCGCGCTGGATCGTCATTTTTCACGAGCTTTTTTTACAGAATTTCGATCATGCTGCCGTTACAATGTTTATCCAAATAATTTAAATACTTGTTATAGACAAATTTTCTCTCCGTACAATTACATTTTTAGGATATAAAGGTTGATAGAGTTTTATAACCCAATGTATTAAACATTCAGATTGATTAATATATATGTGGGTTCCAACAACTCAGACATACAATTGTTTCTTCATATTTTTTTGTTTCAATTTATTAAATAGAATTAAATTAAATTAAATAGAAAAAAAGCATTGCATTGAACAAACTCACGAAAGTTAATTTAATAATTACATTTGAAGAAAAAAAGAATTACTACACGAGGAAGAGTTGAGATCTTAAAGATTATTCCAGTCTAATTAGATCAATAAAAATGTATCCCTCATATATTTACAGAAAGAATTAGGAAATGAAATTCCAGAGCGAATCTCGGAGATCGCAAGAGAAACAATCGGGATTAATTAATTACAAACCGGGAAATTAATTATAGAATCGTGCGCGTAGTCGAGAAAACTCGCGATCGAGGGATCTATATGCGTATTGTAGCATACACATACGCGGAACGTTATATACACTCGAAGCGACAATCAGCTATCGCTCGTGCAGCGCGTGATTCAATCATTGGAATTAGACTCTCTCGTCGTCCTCGAGAATTTCTTTTCTTCGTATTTTCTTTCCTTTTTATTTTATTTAATAAACCAAATGTACTTTCTACAGATGCAAAATGCGTGCGCGCTCGCTCTTCTATAGATTATACATACTTTGTTATCATTTTCTTTCCTTGACGCGTCGTCGTCGTGTTGTGCGTGTGTGGGCCGCGCGGGAAACAATTCCACTTGACGTATCATCGCATTTTTTCCACCTTCTTCTTCTTTTTTTTTAATATTCGATAAGTGGTCAATCTGTAAGTTTTAACCGAATGAAAAATGAGCGCGCTCCAAGGAGCCGTGAATCGCGTTCGCGATACACTTTCTAAGCATTGCCTCTCCTGACGTCACGTCCCGACCGTGCCCAAGTTACGCTTGCTCGAGCGACATTCTGAACAAATATATATATATATATACGCATAATTGTAACGGAGGTTCTTTTTTTTTCGATCGCGTGTACACAAAGAGAGAACGATTTGTCGTTCGGAAATAATAAAAAAAAATGTTGCGTCGAAGAGAAGTACAAATGCGAATCGGTCGACAAAGTCTGATGGTTTTGATTATACTCGTTCACTCCACTTTGCCAAGAGAGAGAGAGAGAGAGAGAGCAATTTTATCGTCGCGTAATGCATTAGCTTAGTTGAATAATTTTTTAAAAAGTATATATACTCTAAAAAAATTGTTCTAAATTACTTTTTTTCGTTAGGATCGCGCGTGTATACATCCATACTCTATTTACCTTATTTTTATCTTCGGTTTATCACTCTACGATCGATAAAGCGTTTATCTCATCAGTATTCTAAATATATTATTATTCGAACGCATATATAATTGTATTTAAATAATATCCGATAGAACCAATCGTAAATTCATATAGATACTTTGCTAATAACGGATACAAAAGGTACATAGGCATATTTTTCTTTTTTTTTTTTAACAACAGATGTTGAAAATGTAACTCATAAATTTCCACGCGAACGATATCTATAGCTTATAATCGTATACGTGTGCAGTTAACTGCGATATTGCAAAATTCTTATTATCTCTCTTGTTTTTCTCGCATCATTTTAATATTGATGATGCGTGTACCCCCACACGCAACTTTTATCTCGACGTTTATTAATATTATTTATATATAAATATAAAAAAAAAGGGTAAACGTTTTGCAAACTACACTGCTCTTGTGCACATACATCGAGTTACAAAGAGGAGCCGAGAGCACCGCGCGCTTCTTAATTTTCGTCATTGTTTTTTCCGTGTCTTCCAATTTAATTTTCAAAGTGTAATACCACTACGTTTAAAGTACCGCGTTGTACCTTCTTTTCTACATAATAAATTACCGCGTTACAGTCAATTTTTCATAGCGAAAATTACGTAACACTTTGTGGTGAAACAACAAACAAAATATGACTCTCGCGGCGGTGCGCGTTCATCGGTCTAAAATGTGTAAAATTGAAATAATCTTGAGCTTCCATTTTTTTTCTTCTCTCCTTTGATAAACAACCTTCATTTCGATATTGAAAATTCTTCTAGAGATATACATTTATTACTTTCGATTCATCTGCTTTCCGTCTGCATATAAAAATTACGTCTATAATTACACTATATGAAAAACAGTATTGAGATTAGTATATATTATAATAGTAAGGTTGTGATATGCTTTTATTATCATAATTTTAAGTATAATTTGTAGGAAGCCTAGTAGAAATCAAAGCTTTTTATTTTAGAAACGTATAATTTAAGTCAAAAATGAACCGTCTCACCGAAAGGTGGACCAATACTTTCGTAATTAATACAAGAAGAGAAAAAAGGTTCTGGTATATAAATATTACTATGATATTAAGTAATCGAGAGACACAGACTTGAGAAATCGTAAACTTGTAGTATATACATTTGTAATAAATTTTTCAATGTACAACAAAGTGAATTTTATGATTTAACAAGACAGCTTGTTAATTATTTAATAACATTATCATTTTTACTATAGTATTTGGTTCTTCGCATAGCCAAAAAAAAAGCTTCCGGATAACTCAAATGCCTCAATTACTATATTAGAGAAATATTAATATGTATATTGTGTAATATTAAGCACAATGTAAAACAAAAATTACTATAACATTTGCGTAAAAATATAAATAGTAACAACACATTACGATAATCGGACTTTTATACAATCCGCTGTTTTTCTAACTCTGTATGGATCTCGATATAATTACGTTTTTCCGCGTTAATAATAATTAATGAAAAATGATACAAAAAAAAGCAAAAAATATATACACACATATATATAAAGACGTTATCCTTTACACGAACGATTAAGATCGCTCGATCGGTCGTCAATAATACAATGTTTATCGGGAAATTAACGTTGTACATCGGTCTATCTATATATATTTATTTATCTGGCGGTGGTTTTTCTTTCGCGCTCTCGGCGGCGACATCAACAACCGGAAAAGGTCGAAGCAACAGCAACAACCGCGTGTATAATACACTTGCGGGCGACGTCGATTCTTATTGCGCAGAAAATGTATAGACAACGTCGGCGGTCGAGTTTGTACGTACTCGAGGCTACCGTAAAACTCTCGACACGCGATCTATCGAATTATCGACGAGATTCTTTAATAGAGTGTATGTATACACACACTCACGGAGGGGCACGCACAAGGTAAGAAAGCGATTTGTGTGTGTGTGTGTGTATATATATATAATAAAACGAAAAACTCTCCCGAGTCTTATCGGTTGAACGCGTATATACAGATATATATATTTGTGTGTAGACATACACACACACACAGTTGAATTTAGGTCAACGTGAACGAGCAAGCGAGCGAGCGCGCAAGAGAGAGAGAGAGACAGAGCCTTCGTATAGGTATATATATATATATAATTGTAGAAGGATGTATAATGCTAATAATTAACGAACCCGTCAAACAAAGCTACCCAATTTGCGGCATAGAAATTTCCTAAATTTTCCCGGCTCAGTTTTATCGTGTATATTAAGTATACGCTATTCTCCTCCGGCTTTCTCGATCCTGCCTGCTATATATATATATTATATACACGCGGCGGCGCGGATCTCTGCTGAATATCTTGCTCCTTTTCAGCCTCGTATTAAAGACTTGTTCGTGGAAATGTGTTTAACGTGTAATTTACAACGAGGCATATAACCAAGTTGAATAAATTATTATTCGGCTAATTGTCATTATCGTATACGGGAATTTCAACCTTTTTTTTTGTAATCGAAAGTCGATATGTGCATACGTCATTTTTTATTTATTACTTGTGTGTATTAAGGTTACGATGAAGCTTCCAAACAAACCATACGGTTATTTTAGTTCTTTTTTTTAATGAAATTCTTTGAAAAAGCTTTTTCATAACGACATTATGTATATATTTGAATTCAATGTTTACATTCATTTTTTTTAAATCGGAAGCGACCAACAAAGTATAGTTTATTCAATTTTTATTTGAAAAAACATAGGTGTATCGCGAGCTCCTGCTTGTTTTAAATTTTGGCGAAGAATTTTTTTGATATTTTAATTCAAACAATATTTCTGGTCAGATAAAAGTGAAAATCTGTAATTTGGATTCGAAATCCTTTAGAGGGTTATATTGGATAATCGTTATATTTATTCAACAAATTATATACTATTTTTACGAAAAATACAATTTCAAAGTTAATACATGTATGTGAATAATCTATCGCCATGAAAAATTGCATGAAAATACATATTTAAACATTTTTACTCCATAAATATACTGTTTTAAAGAAACCTTTGTTACGCACTCCACTTTTTTAGTTAAGATACTGAAAATTATTTATTAATATGAATAGCTAAATATAGATTCGTTTATTTTAAGCTACAACTCATCAAAAATTTGCTAAAAATTATCTACTTTGAATAGCTAATAAATACCTTATTTTTAGCTAATCTCTTTTCTAAAACCGGTTAAAATCAATATCATAATATATTAATAAATATGTTAAATATTGAAATATTTATAAAATAACGACACTTGTTACTAAATTAAAATTTATGTTACTAATTAAGCGACAATTACTACTAAACAGGTTTTAAAATTTTTTTTTAATGTGAACATAACTTAAAATACATCATAATCGCCGTGTTAAAAAAATTATTTATAGTTATTCTCAATTATTAGTTTTCGATAAAATTTTATAATTAAACTTTAAAATTAATTTAAAAAGTTAATTTGTTAGTTACAAAAGATGACCTTATTAGATAAATATTGACTAATTTGTCAGCTAAAAATTAGCTGAGTTCATCAAAAGTTGCCAATAATTACCTAAAAAATTGTCACGATTACTACCAAGGATTGACTTGCAAATTTGCAGAATGACGTATTGTTTAATTATACTGTGTTTCTGCATTTTTCTTTACTATATAAAATACTAAATTTTTTTAAAATAAATATAAAATTTAACTCATCTTGAGTAGGTTGGTTTTAATCTAGCAAGCAACCTTGATAATAATCAATTTAATTTAATATCTATTCAACTATTACAAAAAATATTGGATAATCACATTGTAAAATATAAAAACTTGAATATCACGACGTTGATTTGAACGACGACTTGTTAACGCATCGTGCAGGACAACCGAAAAATTAGGTGAAAGTATCAAAGATCTGAATGTAAATCTCGTTTTTACATTCTTGGTATAAGGGGGCATATGTTACACAGATTACGCGAAAGCTGTCAAAGATATACCAATAACAAAGAAAGCTTAACGATCAAAGAAAGTTAGATAGAAAGAGGGAAGAGCTTTTATCGTTAGACACCTGAATATTCGCAATTAAAATCAGACACTTTGATATTACGTGCTGCATAAAGCTATTATATATATATAAAAAGTGTAAAATACACACACACGGGTGTAAATTTTTCTTCTTATATACGTACTTACGCGCGTCTCTCGTTGCGTTAAGATTTGTATATGAATCATCGAGGAATCACGAGCTTATTCATGTTTCCCCCGAGATAACAAAGGTATAATTACATTTGCGCGTAAAATGAGAAAGAAAAAAATAAGTGTAACGGTCTTTCTAAACGGTCAAGATTGTGTAACAAAAAAATTGTTTTTCTCTTTATTGGTTAGTAATTCACAACCCCGGGTAAATCATTCGTTGATTTAATATCGTCGAAATGAAATTGTTGCGGCATTTAATTTGGTGTTGCCATTTCATCGGTTGAATTTGTGAAATCAGGTATGTAATTTCGATAAATCTCATTGTGAATTTACGATACTCTTTTCTGCGCACGGACATTTTTCCTGTGTAGAGTAGATTTAAATTACGACACGAAGAATAGTATTTTGTTAAAACGTTATACTGGACATTGTTTAGTAGCAGTCTCTCAAAATATATACAAATTTAACATACTGTACAGGGAAATTTACGTATGGTATATTTTTTGTATAATTTTTTGTATTCTCATAGTTTCCAATATTTTTATTTTTGTCGAAACTTTCTTCTTCTTTTTTAACACCCCATATATTATGTAATTATAATTAATTAACTCGGAAAAAACGAGGAGCATAACAAAAATTAAAATTTCAACTAAAATGTAAAAAGTAGCCTTAACAAAAATTTGGAATAAAAAAGAAAGCGGTCTATAGAATTCATCGAGTGGTTAGTTAAATATTAAAAATTACTATACCAGTTATAGCCGTGTATATAACAGCAACATCGCTCGTAACTTTGATGTTCACGAATAAATCAACACATCAGAGAGTATAAATATTGTAAATTAATTGCGAAATATCGATAAAACATTTTAGTACAAATATATCCCAAAAATAACTCGAATCAAAATTTATTTAACAATACTTGGTACTTCGTTAAACCAATATATGAAATTAATTAATAGCAAGAAAAAAACGTGCGTAGCATACTTATTTCTACAATTTCAATCAATTGTAAAAGCTACTTATTCATTTCTGCAAATATGCATTTAAAATTAATACCGCGTTACGAATCAAAAATGGAAAAAAATTGCACTATATACTTTTTCATTTGGTCTCGAAAATATAACGTCGGAACGCTCGGCAATTGTACTAATTTTTACTTTGTGAAGTAATGATTTTGTTCCCTCTCTCTCTCTCTCTCTTTATGTCTCTTTGTCTGATTGTGGTTAAAACATATTTTCCAACAAGTATCAATAGAGTGGTGGTTGTAAAATCGGATGGTGTGCGAGTAAAAAATATTGCAAGAATTCAACTTGTATGTTATTAATTATTTTTTCTGTGTGCGTTTCAAGCGTTATCGCATGGAATCAATGATCGTAAAAATCAAGTACTCACATTGTGAAAAATTGTGTATTAAAAATGTGTATTTTTTAAATTAAGGTAGAGATGTACTCGGATTATCATAATTTTGACTATGTTCCATAAAATATGTATTGAAAAATCCAAATATTATTTGGAAAGATTATATTTATTTTTTACTTTTTTATATGTGTAACGATGATCAGAAACTGGATTAGTAAGGTAGTAAAGTCAAAAAGGTTTTAGTAAATATTGCTACTTATATGTTAGTCAGTAATCGAAAGACAGATTTCTAAAATTTACTAAATATCTATGAATATTTACTCTCTAACTTCCTTGGAATGAAAAAAAGAGAAAAATTGCTCCAAGGAATTTCGAGAGTACTATAAAACTTTATTAATATATAGTAAAGTAATTTTCGTTATTTGTTTAGATAGTCTGTGTCCCTCGATTTCTCATTATCATTGTTAATTTTACTGCACGTTTATATCTAAGCAGTCATATTTTTAAGAAAAATGACTACGTGAACCATGAGACAAATTGAAATAATCCATATAAATATGTGGTTGATACATTACTACATAGTGTAGCGATAATTAAAATATGATTATTCTCAGTGTGGGGTTGAAATAGCATTAGAAATTAGTCTGAACGAGACTCGTAAATTGTGTCCTCGGGAATTACACGTGTTCGGTGCATATGTTGTACAGGAAGTAAAGTAATTGTTTATTTTAGTCATTTACGTTACCGATCATAAACTATATTTTTGAATTTTCGCCAAGGTTACCAAGCGCGGCTATTATTTACGCGGATAGCCGCGCCGTGAGAGACCGAAGGTGCAGTAACACGAAAGCACATAATGACAACGTATAGATGCAAACAAATAAGTAAACGTAACAAATTTTTGTTTATTGGGTTACAGAGGGAGGACAAGAGCCTACTCGCACAATTTTTCTACGCGGACGAGTCGCTGAACGGTGTGGCGTGCGAGCTCGACTCGTTCGATGGACGACAAGAGCCCGAGCGTTGTACTTCATTGGTTAATCAGTTGAGGCATTGTCAGGACAAGGTTTTAACCATCTGTAACCAGATAATGGACGAGCTCATACCGGAATCTCGAGCGAATCGTGATTTTCGGGTCAAGTTCCCGGATGACGTGATGCAAGAGAATCTCGCTGGTCAGTTGTGGTTTGGTGCTGAATGCCTTGCTGCTGGATCCTCCATCCTGAATCGCGAGGCTGAAAGCCTGGCGATGAGACCCCTCGCCAAGGCTCTCACCAAGTCCCTCGAAATCGTCCGGAATTTACTCAGGGAACAGGCCCTCAAGGGCCAGACCAATCTTAAGGTATATTATACACTTTTATATTTTATATACACACACTTGCGGACACGTATTTCCGTTTAAATTGTCACTTATTCGTTCGATAATTTCCTTTAAATCTTCAATCGTAATGGCACGACAATCGCCTTAATTGTTCTTTTTTTAGTTTACCTCTATAAATAATTCATTTGTGAAGGCTACGGATTGTCGAGACGACGAACCCGGAAATCAGCCTTTTCTTATACTTTTTTCTATGTATACATTTTCTTTTAAATCTTTACCTCGAAACGATACGCTCGATTTTTTTTTCGGGTTTTCAAATATATAACTTCCGTTTAGATTATCATTTGTTCCCACTTTATGACTAATTATCACCGACCATGTATTTTATGCTGATTATTAATTTACTTGTGAATTTCCATATCAGATTTTTAATTAAAAAATTTTCATTCGCCTTCTTAATTATTACCTAACCTCCGTTTGATAAATATCATCGATTTTTTTTTCAAATTTTTAAATTGATAATTTACATATTCGACTATGAAAAATAACTAATAGTTAATAGTCTGTGAGGGATTTTGGCTCGTTTCCATTTAGTTAAATTAACAGAACTTTAACACACTTCTATAGATTGAGAGTTGTAGTAATCGAGTTGATCAAGAAACTAAATGCATTTTTATTATTTAATTGTACGTTGAATATCGGAGATATATTCATGCTAAGATGTCGAGCACTGAAATTAGTCATTAGTTTTATTCTTTTACATAAAAAGAAAGGACATATTTAATAATTTTATCTATTAGACCTTTCAGTTTCCTACAAATATTATACCTGGTATACTGTTATCATGTATATTTTACGAAAGAATATATCGTTGAAAGATTACGTTAGACCCTGACATATATGTATTCTATATATACCTAACTTATTAGTTTTGTAGTATTTATATTTATATTTTAAACATAATTTTTGAGTCGATAAAGGTAATAATTCCTATAATTTGGGATCTAACGCATCTGTTGAACACATCTGTTGAAGGAACAGAAAAACTTTTACAAAATAGTAAGGCAGTATTTTTTACTTAGACCGATTAGTTAAACTTTTGCGTAACACTATAGATCTATCGTTTTGTTCTAGTTCTTTAAAAGTATTATCGCAAGTCTTGATAAATTTTAATACATTAACTTAAATATACAAAAGATACGTTGTAACAAATGCATAAAAAGTAATGTAATAAAAAATAAAGAAAAAAAAAATAATGAACTTGTGATTTTCAGGCACAAAATCCCCTGGAACCATCAACCGAAAAGTTAATCGAATCGTTAAAGATCTTCGATCGATTATTCGCCGACTTCGAGCTCTGCTACGTAGGTGCGATGGTCCCGGTAAAATCGACCAAAGAATACGAGCAGCAAGAATTGGTCTGCGTCCTTTTTTCCGAGACGTTGCAACGGGCTTTGGAAAGAGGATTGTTGAGTCAAGCCGACGTCGACAATTACGAGCCAGCTCTGATGTTTACCATCCCTCGATTGGCGATCGTAGCCGGTTTACTCGCACCACCCGGTGGACCTTTGTGCCTAAATTCCGCCGACTCCATCAGCGAGATGTTCCGACCGTTCAGGGTAAATACGTCATGCACTCGATTATTCTATTCCTTTACACATAGTTTTACTCGACGCGTCGTGCACGCGCTTTTTCGTATATGTGCACACCGAACGATCGCAAAATTTATCGGTGTTATTAAATTGACGTTGTGCCTTTGCGAATCAGCTGTTTCGTACCCATAGGTATATCATTTAAAAGAGAAAAATTTAATTTCCGGCGCATACTATTTATTGCACATGAGAGAGATGTATTGGCGAGATATTAAAAGATTTATTCCAAATGCTTGGAAATGCAGAACGATGTGCATCCCAAAATTTCTGGACACATTGGTTACACGTGTTTACAATATGGTGCAGTCGTAAAAGAAATATACCGTCCCGTTCCCAGTATTTTTTTTTTCTACGTAAAACTGTTTACTTTCTCTTTATTTTTCCTCTTTTTTTATATAATGTAATATTATATCGCGTTAAACAATCATTTTTTATTGCAATGACGCGCGGTATAATGGTGTATACGAAAAGGAAAAAAGAAGAGCGCATGCACTCGAACAAGAGGATTATCGTTTAATTACGTGATATATATTTACGAAATACTCGATCTGTCTCTCGCGCATATTTAATTATTTCTTTTTATCTCGTTTCTAAATGCGTTAAATTTTTCCCCAACGCTCGGAAAAATTATGTGCATGCATCTCGTATTGCGCAACATTTGAAATTTAACTTCTCTCTTTGGATAATCCGGTGTTTTCTATGTAATAGTCGTTTAATTCGTTTAAATTACAAGTCACAAAACCTCTCCAAAATTAGGTTTTATTATTAATCCAATGAATAATTTTATAAACTTTCTACGTTCAATTTATAAGATCATCTCGAGTCACTCGTTACATCTATGACAGACATCGTTGTAAATTTGAGTGTCCAAATTTATACGAGATAACGCGCGTCTCGCTTGGTGTTCGTAATTTCGTCTAATCGACGATTACAACGTACTTAATTAACAATCTAAACAACTGTAAACAAACGTACAATTTATATAATCCAAGTAGCGTTAAACGGAAGTTAAAAAAACGTATTTAAATACCCGAGTAGATTAAATGTATCTTCCTCCTTGTTACATTACCATCTTTGGTTGACAACAAAAAGTTAAATTATATATATATATATATATATAAATTTTAAAAGGAACGTTTAACGATCCGCGTCGAAAGTTATTGACGTAAATTTAATTATCTTAATATTCGTATAATCTTAAACGGTCTATGATTCACACCCATACACTGATTCATGCAACTTCGCAACGAACAAAAAGAAAAAAACGGAACGTGTAATCAAGGGTATATGTATATGTACATATATATATATATATAAAAAACGAGTCATACTTTGATTCGAATATACATTATTGTACATTTGCGGTACTTACGTAATTGATTAAAAGTTTTATGATGTATCTATAAGTTTCAGTTGGCCGGTATAAAAATACTTTCCTTATATAACGATGCAATGTTTCGCCTGAACAATGCCATTTTTTTCTTATTTCTCTCTCTTTCTTTCTCTCTGTTATCGGTGAACGATATACGTAATGCATAAGTCAAAAAAAAAGCACAATTGGAGTACGAACCAAACGACAAAGGTTTTTTTTTGCGTAATGAATAATCTCAAATAATAATAATTTTACTCAAGATATTGGCGACCTTAATATTAAATTCAAATTTCCCGCCTTTGAAATTATAGAATTTTTAATTATAATAAGAGCATATTTTACGAAAAGAAATGAATCTCTCTTTAAAATTTGAATTAATTATGTTGAATAGATTGATTGTTGTGTAGTTTTATAGGTTTGAATATTTAAAAACAATTAATTACTACTGAATAAACGAAAGTAATTAATTAATTTAGTTAATTAAATTAAATTAGAATGAATGAAGTTTTGAAAGAGTGATTAATTATGACCATATACGCAAGTCAACGTTCTCACGAACATTTGTGTTTTATCAAAAAATTTAAAAGTATAAATTAATAAACAAATACATAAAAAATTTGTTGCAGAGTCTACTTTTGAAAATAAGGGAGCTCCTGTGGACGCTGAACAATCGTGAACTGTACATGTTGGAAAAGCTGCTGTGCTCGATCGAGGAACCGTCGACGTCGATGTCGAGCCAAACGAGTTGCAAAGATGCCCCGGATCTCGAAGAATTCGTCTACAATTTTTACACCGGGTACCCGAATTGCAAGGACTTTATCGCCGATTTCTACACGGTCACGAGGAACAGCGGTAATAATATGGACGAGGTAGCCAACGACGCGGTTTTAATACTCGAGCAAGACGATTCGGAAACTCGTTTAACCTCCAATTCGACCGACGCGAAAGACAATCCAGATGCGAATAACGAGAGTTCGTTGAGTTCGCCTAGGCACGATCAAAATGATTCATCGATCGATACGAGGATGACGACGACGACGACGACAACGACGACGTTTCGACACGATTCCAGTGGGTCATCCGATTTCTATTCATGTGTGTAGACGTAACTTGCAGTTTCTCATTTTTCCTTAATCTTTAATGTCTTATATAGAGTACTCGGTCAATAGTGTTTTTTTTTTTAAATTAGATAGATTAGATGAACCTATCGTAACTGATGTATTAGATAAAGGAGGCAAAAGTCTGAAACTTCATGAGTTTAATTCAATTCGTTTAATCAATTGAAAAATTACATAAAGATTAGTTTTCAATTAAACAATTTGAATTTTACGTCTTAAGTTGATTGCATATTCAAGCTTTTTATTTCATAAGAATCTTCAATTTTCGGAATAAAAAAAGTAACTTGTTATTGTAAAAAAAATCCTGTGTCTTCGATAATCCACACAGTCTATTATGTGTTAGTAATCGAAATAATTGCTTGATTATAGTAATTATGCATTAGTCGCTTTTAAGAATTCTATGTAATTAACCTGTTGAGAGCTATGAGCAAAAACATCTAACTTTTTTATATTTCTTTTTAGTAATTATGTCGTACCAAATTTTCTTTTAGTTATTCATGTTAACTTACATAATGGTTTGGCTTACGATAAAAATTGGTAAAAAGAATAATAAAAATAATAATTCTCATTTGTAAACTTGATTCATAATTTATATTACAGGCGAGTTGTATTCTTGCTTTCGTGTGTACATGTCTTTATTTTCATTTTTATAGTATTTATTATCATTTTATAAGCGCTCTAGAAAGAGTTTCCTGTTACATGTATTTTAGAGTGTTCTATTATATAGAAGTATTATTTTGTAATCATCAATATTTATTTTTTATTATTTATTTGCTTATTTTAATCGTAATCCTTTCATGGTTTGTGTAGTTTTAATTTTCCTTAAATGTCTTTGTAGCTGTTGTTACTGAAATGAACATCTACCTTTATTAAAATTGTATTGAAATTATAATTGCAGGTGACTCAGTGTCGGTAGAGATACCACAAACGCAATACCTCCTGAACCAAGTGACGCACGAGAGCAGTCGAGCCGGTGAACCGATCGAAATCGAAAATTCCCTCCCGGACATCGACTCTCGTAAACTGATATCCGAAGCTAACAAAACCTTGTCGAATTTACTTCTCGAGACCGACTGCCAAAATGAAATATCGGAGCAAACGGATTCGGGAATTTGCACCGTGATATCCTCCGAGAATACGAGTCTCTACGACAAGAGCCCTGAAGAGAAGAAGACGTTCGCCAACGAGCTCGAGCAGAGCCAACAAAAACCGAGCAACGCTGAGGATGACGAGGAAGAAAACACGAGCTACTCCTGCTCGAATCTCAACTCACCGAAACGTCGGGATTCGACTAGATCCGACAACTCTTGCGTGTGCAGCAGTCGAGGTTCGAGGCGCGCCTCGGCTTACCTCAAACCATCCCTCTCGAGTTGCAAGCAGACCTCAAGCATCTCCACGAATTTGCATGGATCGAACGAGGAGATCATCGGTATCGCTTACGGTGGTGGTCAGTTGCCGTTGTGCGACGGTAACCAACCGAGTTTCCAAATAAATTACACCGAGAATTGGGAGAATCTCAATTTGAGCATTGAAGCATCGACGTCTCGACGCGAATTTTGGAGCGACCTCAAGTGCGAGAATTGTCCATCGGGCTCGCAACGTCTAACCACTAGAAGACGCAAGGAAGATAAACAACAACAACAACAGCAGCAACGACGACGACACCATCACCATCATCATCATCGACGAAAACACGAACCACCGAGAGATCCTGTACCCGTACAAGAGAGGCGCAGAACGACGATGCTCGCTCAGCAACATCCACCACCTACCACGAGCACCGAGAGTTCCCGTTCAAATTCGACCGAGCGTTGCCTCAACCCGAGACTCGTAAATTTCGGCTCGAGCCTTCACCCTAGTCAAAATACGAGGCAGATGCCCAATTTCGGAGGCTGCAGTCCGCATTCGAGTCCACGGATGCAACACTTCGTGTCTAGGGGCAACTCGTCGCGTCGACGTAACGCACAGTTCCACCAGAATTCTGGCAGGAAATTGCTGGACCATCGTAGATCGCGATCCGAACATTTGCAACGTATGAAGAAGAGAGAGAGGCTCGGTTACAAGAAGACAAGGCACGAGCCCAGTGTCGACGCCGAGCTCTTAAACGATGGACTTGGTCCTAGGACGAACAAAAGTGGTTTGGTCGAACAGCTCGCTTCGGTTTCACCCAAAAACGATCAACAGACTGCACCTCCGAAGATCGAATTAGCTTCGAGCTCCAGCTGCTCAAGCTGTTGCGAGTCTAGCTCCGAAACCAGCGAGTTCCAAAGTGACTGCCAAGATGACGAAGAGATCGCCCTTGCTATGCAGGCTGCAGAAATTGCCAACATCAACCAAATTCGAGCCAAGTTCCGGTAATTTTACATTATTTTATAAAAAATACGATGAGAAATAATCTAAAAGTCAATTAGTTTTTTTAATAATTTAATTTAAGTGATAAAAATGTTTTCTTTTTTTCTGCAATGATGAATTTTACACTTTAAAGAAATACATTTTTTTAATTGTATTTTAATTACATTTCTATTCTACTTGAAAATTATATATATATAATTATTTTATTCAATTAATTATTATTTCTACTACAATAATATCTTAAATTATGAAATGTATTGATAAATTTATAAAATATTTCATCTACTACTTATAACTTGTAAACTTTGAATGAATCTTAGTTTAGTTGAATTAGGAAATGTTTAACATTTTATATTGATGTCTTGTAAATCATAAAATGATTAATAATATTTACAGATCTTCTGAGGATTTGGTTCATAGACTTTTTGTCTGCATCGCTGGAGTAGCGGATCAATTGCAAACAAACTTTGCATCTGATCTTCGAAATATACTAAAGTGCGTTTTCCTTATGAATAGCAGTCAATCGCCGAATGAAGATGACAAGGTTGAAGAGCCACCTGCTTCACCGATTGAACTGAGCGTGCCTAGTTCAAATGATAGTCTCGAACGTCAAGATTCTATAGAAGATGAAGAAGTGATTCCGGATATTGAAAACAATGAAGAAAGGAGTATGTATTTTATAATAAATACACGTATTTCTCTTTCATCGCCAGACACATATATATATTTTAAACTCTCTGGTGAAAATGATTACAATAATATTTTTAGCCAATAATAATTTATTGAAATCGTATTTTATTGTTTAAACCCTAATTTTAGTAATTAAAATAATAAAATTAAAAAAAAAATTGTATGTTCAGATTCGCCAGTAATGGAGAGAGGCGAAGAGTGCGTAGAACGAGCGCCAGTTTGGGTACCAGACAGCGTTGCACCTCGGTGTATGGCGTGTCAAGCAGGCTTCACGGTTGTGCGTCGTCGTCACCATTGCAGAAACTGCGGCAAGGTTTTCTGTGGTCGATGTAGTGGCAACAGCGTACCCCTACCACGTTACGGTCATACCAAACCTGTGCGCGTTTGTAATCGTTGCTTTCTTTATCAAGTGACACCGTTCACTGTATCGCAAGTTGCCTCGACCAGCTGAAGATCATTTTTTCTTAATTTAGCAGTATAAACATTAGCTTTTATTACTGCGTTCACACGTATACATATATACATATATATCCTACGGCTTATGGAATGTTTTGACTTTTTCGATTATATATATACATATATATATATGTATATATGTATTCATCAACTTGAATAAATTCAATTTAATTATATGTATATATACTTTGAAAGTGTCAAAACAATTTCGAGTGAGAGAGAAACCACTATTCCGGTTTATCATTAAAACGCTAATGTGTTCTTTATGAGGCATTGGAGACAGATGAATTCCAAGAATTCAAAGTCTCTTTGCCTTGATAAGTGATTATACTATGCGAATGTTTAATCTATACGAAGAGAGGAACAGTGTCTTGTGAATATTGAAATACACTCGTACTTGTCTTTAAAAAATTTTTTCAAACAAGCTCGAATGTTCGATATAACAATGAAATAAAAATAACGAGGAGCAATTCATCTATAAAATTTTCAGATATTTCAATGCAAACTCTGGCACTCTTAACGTTTTTTTTCCTCCCTTATTTTGCTATACTAGTTATTATTGTACTGGGAACTATTCCAGTTTACAATATGTCCAGGCATATCTGAAAATGTGGTTCAATGAATCGTTCCAATTTTAGTAAGTGATCGATGTAAGGACTCTAAATTTATGTAAACAAAAATTACATAAGCGATAATAAAAAACAAATATATATAGAAATGCGTACTATATCGTTGTATAAGCGTCTAACAAATGGGAAAGTTTATATTGCAAAGGTAATAGAAGAGAACTTAACATGAGATCTAAATATTTGAGCGTACGTGTTTGTGATTTCTGCATAGCTTGACACTTGATTCCTTGACAAAGTTTACTTGTAAAACTTGAATTTCAATGTGTACATGCTGTATATATACATATATACATATATCAATTAGTTAAGCATTCAGTAATCATTAAATAAAAACTGCCTGCGATGAATATTCCTTGGTACTCAATGATCTATTTTTCTTCTTTGGTAAATGACATTTTAAAAGTGGATGTGTTAGAAAAATAATAAAAAGACTCACGTGCCAAATTCATGAGACAATAAACAAAATTATTTTTTTCTGTATTTTCAATCAAGCTTAAAAGTTTAACGTTGGAAATGACACATAATCATTATTATTTACTTGTAAACAATAAAACTACAAGGAATATTCAATTTAGTACTCGTGCATTTGGACTTGAAAGACTGTTCTCAAATATAGGTGTTGAAGTATTATAGAATTATCTTAATGTAACTTATTCGACGACAGTCTCATAAGCGCACGATTATAAACTTGACATCACATCATTTGCGACAGATGAATATATATACATATAAATATATATATATATATATATATATATTTACATACATACACATATATACATATATATATATGTATATGTAGATTTACTTGCGAATTAAAATTTTATAATCTACTTTTCTAATTTCTATAGGATATTTAAACAAAAAGAAAACAAATACTGTATAATCTTCTAAGAAATTAATGGTAAATTTTAAACTTTTATAAAAATCGATAAAACTGTCGTTATTGTATGGACTAATGTATATTTTTAAGTGTTATTATTATTAATTTTTTTTTCTAAATATCAACATATACTTGTTTTTCTTTTATCAAAGACTTTCGTTGAACATTTACAATTTTCTCTGACATTCCACCTGCCAATGTATGCATAATGCTTGTGCACGACTGCAGGGGCTTGGGGTTGAATAAGAAAAAAATAAAAAAACACATTACGAGAAAGTGGCCTATGCGGATTTAGAGACTATAGCTTCAATTTTGTTTTTTAACAATAATAATAATAACAACGGCAAATAAAAGAATCTTCTTTCTATTGCTTGACTTTGTGTCAAAGTAGTATATAATCCTCTCTCCATTGTTGTTTGTAATGTATATCCATTTCTGAGTCCTTACACACATTTAAATTAGTGATAAGGCATTTAGAAAATCTTAAAACACCAAAATGTAAATTATTCTCGTTCGGCACGATTTTTTATAAAATTAAAAAGGAAAAAAATGTAGCCAAGCCTAATATTAAGTGTTTTAAAAGCTAAAAGAGAGACGATATTAATGATTACTGGATATTAATTTTTAATAATAACTAACTTGTAAACCTTAAGTCTTCGAATTTAAAAACAAGAGAGAAAAAAGAGGGTTTAAATTTACAAAACAAGACAAAAAAAGAATTAAAATTAATTATGGCCTTTGTTAGTTTATAGTTATATTCGAATGTACCATTAACGTAAAACCATTTTATATATTGTATAGCTAGATGAAGTCAATTTAACTTCTTAAACATACAAAAAAAGAAAGATTTTTTGTGTTTCATTTCGGGTTATTTCAATGTACTTGTGTAATTTTACTTATATGAACTTTTAATTAATGTAAGTTTTAAATTTTTCTTTTTAATAATTGAAGTTATTATTAAGCATTAAGTAAATTCTGTTTAATTTTACTTGTAAAAGTGTAGTTCTTTAAATTGAAGGTAAAGCAAAATTACACTTATTTTTGTACAAGTATAATTTGTCAAATATTTAAAGAGAGATTCAATGAAAATTTCACACTATAAATACCTCACTTCATAAGACATAAATAATACCTTCAATAAATATAACAGTCGAATTTTTAAATGATATCAATTCCAAATACAGTCTTGTCCTAATCGTTAAGCCAGAAAATCGCAAGGAGAATAAGAATCCTATATTTTTTGCAAAATCTCAAGAATAAGCAAATTTTATGCATAATTGTATATTATTTAACAGATACATATGAAATTCGTGCATGAACAATTATATTGCTTTATACAGAATTTTTGCAAGATATAATAGGAATCGGAGAGTGATAATAACATACAGACCGTGCACTTAATGTAACCAATAAACAAATGTAATATCATTGATACACAACAACAACTATCATCTCTGGTTTAGTGGTTTCGGTCAAGAATTTTTTTTAATACAAATAATATGAAGAACGATAATAAATGTAAATAAAGTTTGTTATTCTAAATAATGCTTATAGTCATTCTAATACTTTTCTACCATATAATCCTATACTGATTGTTCTTTCTCTTTGTATATACACAATAACACACAGAAATAGTTTTGATTATATTTATTTTATGTAAATATTTTACTAACAAGTTTTATTAAAAATTTTATTCTAATATACTCTGTCTACGATTTTGCATTAAAAATTGAAAATGACAAGATCAACAGGTCAATTTTAATAAAATGTTTCCTTAATATTATATGCAAATTCACTTTTTATAGAAAAAATATTCATAAAATGTATTTGAAAATTCTTTTACGTTTATACAAAAGGATTAAAATAAATATTTATATACATATAATATTTAAAAGCTATTTTTTTAAAGTAGTAGTGAGTACTTTTTTAATATTGTAATTTTATCTTTTATCTTAATAACTATAAATAATAGTTATTTAATTTTTGTTAAAAAAGATAATTTAAAGAAACTTCACCTGCAAACTTTAAGTGATCTGATCATAATGCAACAACTCTAATTTTCTTTGTTAATGTTAATGTGTTACTTTGATATACTCTTCATAAAATTAACTTTTATGATTGTAAATCAATTTCATTCTTAATAATTACATTTTTTTTAAACATATTGTATACTATTTTCTTTGTATTTATATTCACTGAAATAGTTTTGTATGGTCAGTCTTTTTCTCGGGTGCAATAAGTTTATACAATTACACATTGTCTGCACTAGTTGTCCGTAGCTTTTCGACCAAACATTGGAATTGCTTTAACTCCTGAAGGTGCTCTGAATTTATAATCCTTAGGAATTAATGATATTTTTTGCTGTTTATTTTTAATATTGGGCTGTAAAAAATAATAAAACATTATTACATGCTGTAAATATCACTGCCTTTAAAATATTAATTATAAATAAATTTTGGTACAATCATATTTGTTTAAGTAATATTTTAACTTATAAAAAATGGTATTTTGTAAATAAAGCATTACCTGATTTGTAGTTTTCTTCTGACCTTTTCTACTTTCTTGTTTCTGTTGTTGAGTACAAGCTTTCATAGCTAAACGCTTTTCGGTTGCTCTAGTAACTCGTTTTGGTGGGGAATTCATTTTTTCATGATTTTTTGTACAAATTCTGCGAACTCTCTCTTTACTCACATTTGAATAAGATTGATGCACTACTCCAACTTTGAAAACAGGTTTGGCTTGCTTCTTTTCTTGAATTTTCTGTTGATTCTTTTCTTCTTTCCATTTTTGTAAATCCAACCAAAGTTGTTGAGCTTTAACTTCGTAATCTGAAACAACATCAGCAATAGATATTTGTTTAGAAAATGATTTAAAAACAAAATTGTAAATTGGAAAACAAAATAATTGCGATTAATAAGAGAAGAAGATAACATCGACAAACCTGTGGTGGTTTTCTTTGGTTTTTCCTCTACAATACTCTCCAATTTTTTAACATTAATGCGTTCAGTTTGACATTCTTTTTCTTCCTCGTCCTCGATATTCCGATGAATGCTAAACCTAAGGTTGCGTTTTTCATGACGTACCTTGTCGAGTCGTTGACTCCTCAGAGCACGATTAATGCGACTTTCCTCGCAACCAAAACCCGAAGTCTTGTACAAATCTCGATAGTCTTTCACCATTTTTCTTCGTGTGCTTACCAACCAAAGATTTGTTTTTATTTATTTCATACTCGAGTCCTGACACAGTGGCTGCTATATACCGAACCGTTTAAAACTGCAACTTCGTCTTTATTTTGCGACTCGCCCCTCAGCTGTAAAGAACGCAGTCTAGTGAGTAGTGATTCGTCGACTCGATTCAATCATGGCGTCTCCTTTGTTTCAAGCGGGAAATTCGAAAATCGACAAACGGTATAGAACCTTTATTTTTTATTTGCACAACAATCAATGCTTGCTGATTTAATTTTTACAATTTCCAATTTTGCGGCATATCACAAAGAGATCGTAAAATTTATTTTTCGCGCATCGATTAAGAAATTAAATTTTGTTCAACACGTTTCGTATTGACAAAAACTTAATAAATCAAATAAAAATGTTTTATTACAAAAAATATAGCATAATTATTTTTATACAACAGTACTTAAATTAAAAAATAACTAAATAAAATCAAGTAGGACAATAACAATAAACTACATTAATAAATTAAAGTAAATAAAAATAAATAAAATTCAAATAAAGCGCAACGGCGAAAACGCGAAAAATATGGAGGAATCGATAGATCGAGGTATTCAAATCCGAGAGAGCGAGTCAGCATCATCCAATCGAGAATGACGCAACTGTCGAAAATTGACACTAGCGCATTTCCGTTTCACGTGTGCGTACTGCGTATTTTCGAACGAAATGCGATAATTTACCGAATAAATGGGACGAGCGATAAGTAAAATAAAACGGTCCGTCCCGTAAAAACAAAATGAGCACGTAAAAAAATGCAATATCGAGATAGTAGGATGAAATAATCGAAAAACGAAAGACGATGAAGGGACTACTTAGCGACAGATGTCGCCAGTAGTAGTGCTACGCGCGTAGGAAAGTGGGTTGTTCGTCCAGAGGGTATAAATACAAGGTGCGAAAGTAGTTCCGTCGCCTCTTCCTCATAAAGAGTAGAGTTGTGTTCACGTGCGGTTGTGTCTCCTTTTTCCACAAAAATAGGTCACACAACCCACCTCCATTATCGTGAATTAACTCTCCTAAAAAAAAAAAACGTTTAAAAAAAACCCCCCAAAAAAAATATAAAAAGTATAAAAAAAATTAAACAAAAAAATCGCAAAATAGAAGTGAAAATAAACGCGAGAGGTGAATACAAAAAAAGAATAAAAAAAAAGTTCTATCTCGTTGAAGGAAGAAGAAATAAATGAAAGGAAAATTTCTTTGGAATACGAGTAATTCAACGGCGACGACGACGACAAGGATATATTCACCATTGAAGAAGACCAAGGAAATCTAATAGTGCTTCACTTTCACTCGTGTTGTGTTCGTCGCGAAGAAGGAGATTTCATCGCGAGCGTGTATACCCGCGCGATTCGCAAGGAAGCCTATTTAACCACGTTTTTCCTGGGATATAATATTTGGAAAGGGAAAAATAATCGTCAACTCCTTTGTACGGACATACGACGACCGGCGAAAGAACCAGATCAGATAAGAATTATCCAAGCGAGAGGCAACTCAAAAAAAAAGTAACGCAGTAACGTTTCATTTTTTTCTGATCCCCCTCTCTATCTTAAATATCCATCTATCTCACACATACACACTCTCTCTTTCTGACTCCCTTCCTTTATACATTGTAATCTTGTTCTTTTCAACCTCCTTTACAAAAATTACATATACACAACAGAGCCACATACACACACATACACATACGTTGAGAGAGCGCGTAGTAAAACCACGCGCACAAGAGCAACAACCAAAAAATATAAAAATAAAAAAATAAAGGAACTGAGGCAAAAAAAACGTTTAAAAATAAACAATTCAAAAGTTTAACAAAAAAAAACGGAAAAACTAAGTGAAAAGAAAAAACACAACGGTACGTTCGCCGCGTATACACCCCTCCTCCTCACCCCGTGAAAGCCCCCCACCGTCTCCCCGTTAAACGGCAGCTCCATAACCTCCAATCGAAACGACAACGAGGAGAGCAGCTATATACGATAAACGAAAAATCCCGAATATCCCGATCCCCCCATCCCCCAAAAAAAGAGTAAAAAAAGAATAATAAGCAACAAAGAAAAAAAAGAGAATCGAAGATGAATCCAGGTGCGCCAAATTACCCGATGGCCTCGCTCTACGTGGGTGATCTCCACTCGGACATCACCGAGGCCATGCTTTTCGAGAAGTTCTCCTCGGCCGGACCTGTGTTGTCCATCCGAGTATGCCGTGACGCCGTAACTCGACGCTCACTTGGATATGCCTACGTCAATTTCCAACAACCAGCCGATGGTACGTATATCGTAACATCTTAATTTTTTTCTTTTTCATTCATTTATTATCTCGCGTATTTACCTATAAGATCTATCTCTTTATATGGAACGGCAATGCTCTCGGATGTTTTTGTATAGGGTGAGAAAAGAAAAGACCGTGGATATAAATGTGTCGCGTCAAGCGTGGTGACTCCATCGTGCGTGCGTGCGTGCGTGCGTGCGTGCGTGCGCGTGCACCGAGAACAACGATGAGATTGTAAATTACGTCCGTGCAACGTGCCCCTCTATACGAATAGCTGTACATTTTTTCCCCGTTTTTCATTGTACAGCTGGATGTATCGATGTTTACCAGTTATACGCGATGAAAATGATCAATCGACTATTAGGATCGTTTCGTCATGAAAATATGTATGTTAAATTAGGAAATGACGTGCATGACTCATGGGATTCCCGGAACACTTTGCGTCTCGTGCGTACGCGCGATTTTCATTACATTTTTTGTTATTTCGAATATCTATCGAGTACAATAAGAACAAAAAAAAATTGATAACGATAAGTAATTTCTTTTTAACTCTAACCTCTCGCAGAAAAATATATTGTAAACGCGTGGTTCGCGCTCGAGGATGTACGTATATACGTATACAGGATGTACAGATACGTATGTGTGTATGTATGTATATATATATGTACACACAGGCACAAGGGGATAACGATTTCGTACGCAACGTATTATACGTCGAAGCGACACGTGCTCACCGAGAGAGGCAACGCTGCGCTCGCTCGCTGGTTAATGCTTCCCGATCACGACTCTCCTACCATATTGAAACATTTCCTCGTCGTTTTATCTACCCGTTTAACGATTATTCCCGTTACTCGCAACATTTTCGATTGCACTACACTCCGTTTTTCCGTCGAGTGGAGTACCTTCAAGGACAAAGGTACACGGATGCGGATTTTCGTTAATTCGACCAACGGGAAGCAGCTCCGTTCGCTTCTTTTTTTTTATCTTTCTCGCTCGGATGAGTAATGCTAACCGTAAATTTTATTACGTTTGCTTTTCTTATCGTCCAGATTATTTGCGAGTCAATAGGCCTCTGACTATACTACTTCTTTTCTTTGTTTTCGTCTCTCGCTGATTAATTCGAACTAAATTATTTTTAAGTGGGATAAACGTGTGCATTTGGCGTTGGTACACACCGTCGTTACAATTAGCAATTAACGCAGCGTTCAACCTCTAATCTTTGTTATCCGATTCGAGAGAGAGAGAGAGAGAGAGAGAGAGAGAGAGAGAGAGAGAGATATCTTATCGCGCGTGTTAATATTAATGAGACTCGGCGTGGGCAACAAAATATGAGAAATTCGCGGTATCGAGGAAAAATACTGCGCTCGAAATTGTTTATTTATCAAACAAGCCCAGTATTTAAAGACTTTTTTATACAGCTGTTGGATCGTTGATATTCTTTTTATCCACGTCGATCGTACGATCGAGGAAAATTTGCTTTTGAACGTTTTATGAATATGTATCGTTTACAGGTATATGCGTATAATATATATTTATATGCGTACTACATAAGTAATAAAAACACTTTGATTTTGCGTACAGCTGGGTGTTTACTCCTCGCGTTATGCATTCCTTTCACTTTGACTTTATATATACCCTGCACCAACATTTTTCCTTCGATGCAACCATTACTTTCCCTTTCTTTTCTTTTTTTTTGATTCTTCTTTCGAGGTGCACGGACGACCTTATACCAACCTTTTTATATTTTTACGCATTACTTCAATTCTCTCGTCGTTTCGCGAATATTCTACCTCGGAAAGTGGGTTTGAAGGTCGCGGGAGAGAGAGAGAGAGAGAGAGATAGGTAAACGAGATGTACGTCTGGACACTTTTCGATACGTGATAACCACATTGAGTTACAATGATTTTTTTTTGTTTAATCGAGAGATACGGAAAATTTGTTTTTAATGAATATATTGAATGATTCGTTGGTAGGATTAATTGAACATATGGAACCGTACTACATCTCTCTCTTTTTCCCAGTCGAGTATCATCGAAGCGTTTCGAAAGTACCGTGGTATACGTGCGGTCTCGATCGTTCGACGTAAGCGAGTCACGGGAGAAAAGAGGAATGTTTTTTAAAAGAGAGCCGTTTGGCGATTCCATGCGTTAATAGGTCGTCTTATTCGAGAGAAAATGTATGGATTGAAAAATGGATGTTTCCCTTGTTATTTTTACAGCGGAAAGAGCACTTGACACCATGAATTTCGATATGATCAAAGGCCGCCCGATTCGCATAATGTGGTCGCAACGTGATCCATCTCTCAGACGATCTGGCGTTGGAAATGTTTTTATCAAAAATTTGGATAAGAACATCGACAATAAGGCTATGTATGATACCTTCTCGGCATTTGGTAATATACTAAGCTGCAGGGTCGCTCAGGATGAAACGGGTTCTTCCAAAGGTTACGGTTTCGTCCACTTTGAAACTGAGGAGGCTGCTAACAAATCTATCGACAAAGTCAACGGGATGTTGCTCAATGGCAAAAAAGTGAGTATCTCCCTAATGTTATATATATATATATATATACACCTTCCGATAGGAAACCTCTCGCACTCGGAGAGACTTTAGATTTTTCCTGGACGCGAACTACATCCTGTTTTAAACAATCGATTTAAATCGAAATCTGCGTGAAAATAATTTAACGCACGAAAGGGTTAACGAGACTAATTTTTTAGTGTACTCATCATTTTCCTTTTTAATGAATTTTAAAATAATTAAAATTTAATAAATGAATCTTTGTCAGTTAATCAGGAAATTCAACATTATGTTTACATGATTAAGAATCCATCTGTGTATTATGATATAATACACTTGAGGTCGGTAATATGACCTTTTTCATATTTTATCACCAAATTTTTAATAATACTGAAAAATAAATGTTGAGTGCCCTTCATTGTCTTGTTGAAAAAGGTGCTCAGTTATTATTGTTTGTCAAAGTATACATTTTGGAAAAAAAAGTTAAAAAAATTACCTTTCATTAATCTAAACAGTCTCTGAACTTCACAATAGGAGAAAATTAATCTTAAAAAAAACATTCAGTTTATACATAAAAAAACCTTTACATACATACAAATCGTAAAGAAATATTTTTAAAATATTAAATTAAAAAGTATATTCAAGTAATTAAAAAAAGATGACTACCAACATTGCATTTATATACTTTAATTTGACAATTTTTAACTTTTTTTTTTAATTTTCGCAGCTGAACGGTATTTTTTTATATTATAAACTATAGAGTGGGCAAAAAAGTAAATTAGATAAAATTCAATAATAAATAACAGTGAGTGACCTTGATTTAAAAATCTAATATTTTTATATGTACAAAAGTAACTATATACAGGGTTCGACATCTCCTTAAAAAAAAATAAAAATATAACTCGACAAACGCAAAAGTTAATTAGCTCGGTAAAGAATTTTAACACGAATTATTTGTAGGTATACGTTGGTAAATTCATCTCCCGCAAAGAGCGAGAAAAGGAGCTCGGCGAGAAGGCCAAGCTGTTTACAAATGTTTACGTGAAGAACTTTGGGGAGGACATGACCGACGACAAACTGAAAGAGATGTTTGAAAAATACGGCACGATAACCAGCCACAAGGTGATGAGCAAGGACGATGGTAAATCACGAGGCTTCGGGTTCGTCGCATTCGAAGATCCGAACGCTGCTGATCGCGCGGTCGCCGATCTCAACGGCAAGGAAATCGCCGAAGGCAAAATCATGTACGTGGGCAGGGCCCAGAAGAAAGCCGAGCGTCAGCAGGAACTAAAGCGGAAATTCGAGCAATTGAAAATTGAACGACTCAACAGATACCAAGGCGTTAATCTTTATGTAAAGAATCTTGACGACACCATTGACGACGAACGCCTGCGAAAGGAGTTCGCTCCCTTCGGAACCATAACATCCGTCAAGGTACTTTCACCATCATTTATCTCTCTCTCTCTCTCTTTTTTAATGATCAAGCAAACGTAGAAAGAGCTTTAATTAATGTATACATTTGTTTTATAGGTAATGATGGAAGACGGACGTAGCAAGGGCTTCGGTTTCGTTTGCTTCAGTCTACCGGAAGAAGCAACGAAAGCGGTTACCGAGATGAACGGCCGTATCGTCGGCTCGAAACCCTTATACGTAGCATTAGCTCAACGCAAAGAGGACCGTAAAGCACATCTTGCCTCTCAATATCTGCAACGCGTGGCCAACATTCGCATGCAACACATGGGCCAGGTATTCCAAGCCGGCGGTGCTGGTAGCTACTTCGTACCAACGATCCCGCAACCCCAACGATTCTACGGTCCAGCTCAGATGGCACCCATTCGAACGACGCCTCGCTGGCCGACTCAGCCTGTCCGAGCCAATGCCCAGACCGGAAACTCTGGATTCGCCGCTATGCAGACACCATTCAGAACGGCTCCTAGAGCACCCGCCGCTCAAGCCAGCGCTATGCGCAATCCTATTTCTGCTCGGCCTATTACAGGTAACTATTTGTGAAAACGACCAAATCGTAACGTGTCACATGTTTAGATAATAATTTAACTGACTAGCAGCTTACAATGTTGCTTTAATTTACTTTTCTTTCATTTTTAAAATCTTGTGCTTGTATACAATAAATTGACAGTTAATTTAGTTAATTTTGTACATCGTGAAAAATTATTTAAATAGTGTTTAAAATATTTTGGCTCGGCGCACAAGATTAACTCATAATTATTTAGCATAATTAGCAAATACCCTGTACCTAAATTAATGTAGTTGATAAATTTAAATCTTATATCGCTTAGGAAAGAAACTTAATGTATTTTGTACGAAAAACAGGTCAACAAGCGGTTGCTGGAGCGGCAAACATCCAAAACCGTTCAATGGCAGGACCAGCAGTGGGTGTATCACCTCAATCGAGACCATCAAACTACAAGTACACGTCCAATATGCGCAACCCACCGCAAGCTATGGCAATGCCTGCCCAGACACCGGCACAACAGGCAGTACACATTCAAGGACAAGAACCACTTACAGCTTCGATGCTCGCCGCGGCTCAACCCCAAGAACAAAAGCAGATGCTGGGTGAACGGCTCTTCCCGCTCATTCAATGCATGTACCCGAACCTCACCGGAAAGATCACTGGTATGCTTCTCGAGATCGACAACTCTGAATTACTACACATGCTCGAGCACGGCGAAAGTCTCAAGGCCAAAGTCGAAGAGGCTGTTGCTGTATTGCAAGCTCATCAAGCCAAACAGGCCGTTTCCAAGAAGGAGTAACTTAACTCGCTGTCTAACGTCGACGCGCCCACAAAACCTTCTATTTTTTTTCTTTTACGCCGCACGTGGCTTTCCCTATTTCTTTAATATTTTTTTGGTTTATTCGGTCGTTCTTTAGTTTTCTTTTTTCTATTCTTTTTTCTGGTATGTGTTCGTCGGATCATTTGAACGTAATTGTTAAACACATACCATTCGTTTTCAATGACAAGTTATGTACCGAAATTTTCCTTTTTTTAAAATAAATCGTTTCAATGAAATTCAGTTTTACTATTATATCATGAATTTATTATAAAAAAAAAGAAACTACTTTAAGTTAATAATTGACATAGTGGAATTTGTGAAATACATGGAACATTATTCATCATCTTATCAACAATAATATTCAAATAATGTTCCCTTCTCATAAAAAGCAATTATTTTTAGTAAAACAATTATTAAGAAATTATAATCTGTTTTGTTTCTTTTATAAAAACAAACTATCACTTTCCTTTCCCTTATCTTAAAATTATTTGTATTGATAAAAAAAATAAAATACACAGGTTTGATAAAAATGAAAGGTAAAAAAATATATTTCTTTGATGTTAAATAAGCTTACATACTGATAGTAATTTGTACATAATGTAAAGATATATTCATATTTCATCAGCTTTGCGTTTAACACCTTTTTTTCCAGAAATTAACCAATTTGACATCATACTTTTGGATGCTGTAATTTGTCTGTTTAACAAATAATTTATCAATTAACAGTCGTTATTAATACAAAAATAGAATAAAATGAAAAAATTAGTCATACTTATCCAAAGGCTCTGTAGAGCCAGGTTCAGCAGTTCTATAAATTTGTAAATTATTTGGTTGACTAGCTTTTATTTTTCTAAGTGCATCATTTGATGAAATCGTTTTATAATCTAGCCATGCCTAATATTTCAATATAATCATTTAATAATGTTATTCTAAACTTCATAATATTTTAGAAAAAACATATTACCTCAACATCTGCATCGTCATTAAGTAACAGTGGAACTCTATTGTGTACTTTCCTTACGCTACCCTTTGCTTCAGTTGTTATAATAGTACAACTACATAGTGTTTCTCCCTAATAAATTGGAATTAGTAAGAGTATATAGTTTGTGTAAATTTCAGTTAACTATTAAATTAAATTTTACCTTTTTTTTTACTATAGTAAATAATCCTGCTGCTTTCAATAAATCTTTATTTGTTGATTGAAGGTAAAATATATTATCCGCTTTAGATCTAATCTTTTGACATTCGAAAAATCCTTCCATTACAATAATGCAACGCTTACCTTCGCTTAAGGAAGAAGAAAATACTTTACTTTCTGTAAGATTTTCAACACGGGCATTGTATGTTGAGTTATTCCAATTTTCAAAATCGTGCTGAAAATATAAGATGTCAATATAGTTATTATAAATTGCTAATTAGTTAATAGTAATTAATCAATAAATATTTTTAATTTTTAAGAACACAATATTCAAATATGTTTACTTTGAACCAAGATGGGATAAGAGTCCAATACATTGGAACAAAAAGTCGAGGATCTGAATTTTCTAAATGTTTTCCATCGATAATGACTGGTAAACAATTCTGTTGAGGTCTCAAATTAGTCGATGGATTATAATCCAAAAAAACTTTTTCCTTGATCCAAGGTACATCTTGCAAAACATTATTCTTTTTGTAAGCGCATCGTTTACTTAGTTGTTCCTTTGACAGTTCACTAAAATTGATATATATTTATAAATGCTTAAAGCAACTGTTACAATTAGTCAAAATTTAAATACAAAAGTTTATTAACAATTCTATTTAATTACCAAGCACAATATCTGCACATTATTACAATTTAAAAATATCAATAATTTTAGACGATATAACCTTAGTTTCTTAAAATACTGATATATAAAAAAATATACTACTTAAATTACGAAATTCATTGATTCACAATTATGTATTCGAACATAAAGTCAAGTTAGGACCTTAATTGTTAATTAAAATTTAAAGTTACAGTTATTTTACGAGTACCCCACACGCGAACGCACTTCGTTAGCAACTGTCTATAAATTGGCGGGAAAATAATATTAAAAAAAATTCTGAATTATTAAACATATAAAGTAATTAATTTTAAAAGAAAAACATGAGTAAACCTTTTTGAATTTCAATTAAATATCTTCAATTATCGATATCGATACTAATTTAAATTTTGTATCATATAGTTCTATGATAATTAAAACAAAATAATGTAATTGTATTTTAATTACAATATCTTTACATATGCTATACTTATACCAGATACCAAGAATTTAGATTATCGTTTAAACAAACTTTATAATTATTCTTTTAAATGTTTACTCTACATTTATAAAGTTGACGTATATAGAGGGCGAACGTGGGAAGTTGTCTTCTGCTCTTTTATATTTTTTGCGTCTACTTCAAATACTGTGCCGTATGTTCCTTTTCGTATTAAACCTAGTATTGAACTACGTGATTATTTCTATAAGAAGATAATCAAGTATTGTATTATTAAGAATTTTGGATCATTATATTATGATTAATATATTTATTATAACAGAAAATAGCCTACTGCAAGCACGTGTAATTGCATATTGTATTAGTTAATGTATATTAAACACGAAATTTTATTTTTTTTTATTTATTAATAATAAATAACTTATTTTTACAGGTTTCGTACGGTGCACAAAAAACATAATTAAAAATAGGATGATAAAATAATTTAGCATTCTAACCTGTATATGTTTTCTACTATGTATTTTGAAGTTTGACATAACAATTCAATTATTATGAATACTTCGAAAAGTCTGCAAAGTAGCAGTATAAACACAAAACATAAAGAAGTTTCTTTTTTTCTAAAATTAGATAATGCAATGGAAGCATTCATTCACATATTAATTTATGTTTCGGTGGCAATCTTAGGATCCCTCTTGTCTTTATTTATTTATTTGAATGCACTGCAATATGATTACTTCATTGACGAGAAGTTTCACATACCTCAAACTATAAAATACTGTGAGGCTAATTTCTTTGAATGGGATTCAAAAATAACTACTTTGCCAGGGCTGTACTTATTTTCTGCACTGATACTTGGCCCACTAAATCTATGCACCATTACTTATTTAAGATTTATTAATTTTGCCTGTACGCATTTAAATTTATATTTACTATGGAAATTGGTTAATGCAATTAATCAGAGAAGTAGAAAACAATTTAAAGAGAATGCTAATTGTTATAAATTATATTTAATTTCCTGGAACATTGCATTATTTCCACCACTCTCGTTTTGGTATTTCTTGTACTATACTGATGTTTTTTCAACAATGCTGGTAATTACCATGTTATTGTGCTATATTAATCACAGAAGCAAGACTGCTGCATTTGTTGGCGCATTATCTATATGCATTCGACAGACTAATGTTATATGGGTTGCCTTTTTGGGAATAGAGGAAACTTTAACCATGATTGAGGATGTTACAAAGAAACCTCATTTGATTGATACTTTTAATGTATTTCCTTGTATCAAAGTTTTGTATAATATTTTTAAAGCAAAAGCAAAGAATGGTATTATGCCTTTAGTAAAATTTTTCATTTCACTGATAAAGTCAATCTTTCCTTATATAATGGTGTTACTAGCTTTCATTATTTTTGTGATTTATAATAAAGGTATAGTTGTAGGTGATAAGACTGCTCACGTTCCAACAATTCATATAATGCAAATTTTTTATTACTCTGCGTTTGTTCTCTGTTTTTCATGGCCATATCTTTTACCATATACTTATGATTTTTTTAAATTTGTCCGAAACAATGTTATAAAATCATTTGTTTTTGTATGTTTTACTGCATTAATTATACATTATAATACTTTAGTACATCCCTACATTTTAGCAGACAATAGACATTATTCTTTCTATATTTGGAAAAATTTCATGAATCGTTATTATTACTTTAAATATTTATTAATTCCAGTCTATGCTTTTTCCACTTATGCTATTTTAAAGTCATTAAATCATTTGAGACTTCTATCAATTTTCGCTTATGTGATGTGTATCAGCAGTGTTCTTGTGCCTCAATTACTATTAGAACCAAGATACTTCATCATTCCTTATATGCTATTTCGTCTTCAACAAAAACCTCCTTCAAATTGGCAATTAGCAGCAGAAACTGTAACAACAATATTTGTAAATATTGCCCAATTTTTATTGTTTATCTTTAAAACATTTAATTGGGAAGATGAAATGCTACCACAAAGAATAACTTGGTAAAAAGTTACGTTGACTGCAATGTTAAAAACAGTGTCTTTCTATAATGAAATGTTCCAATTGTTGCTAGACAAAAAATAAACTATTTTAATGTTACATAGGTTTTACAATGGATTATCTAGAAATATATAAAACTAAATGATGTAAATGATTTTAACCTGTATATGTTTTCTACTATGTATTTTGAAGTTTGACATAACAATTCAATTATTATGAATACTTCGAAAAGTCTGCAAAGTAGCAGTATAAACACAAAACATAAAGAAGTTTCTTTTTTTCTAAAATTAGATAATGCAATGGAAGCATTCATTCACATATTAATTTATGTTTCGGTGGCAATCTTAGGATCCCTCTTGTCTTTATTTATTTATTTGAATGCACTGCAATATGATTACTTCATTGACGAGAAGTTTCACATACCTCAAACTATAAAATACTGTGAGGCTAATTTCTTTGAATGGGATTCAAAAATAACTACTTTGCCAGGGCTGTACTTATTTTCTGCACTGATACTTGGCCCACTAAATCTATGCACCATTACTTATTTAAGATTTATTAATTTTGCCTGTACGCATTTAAATTTATATTTACTATGGAAATTGGTTAATGCAATTAATCAGAGAAGTAGAAAACAATTTAAAGAGAATGCTAATTGTTATAAATTATATTTAATTTCCTGGAACATTGCATTATTTCCACCACTCTCGTTTGGTATTTCTTGTACTATACTGATGTTTTTTCAACAATGCTGGTAATTACCATGTTATTGTGCTATATTAATCACAGAAGCAAGACTGCTGCATTTGTTGGCGCATTATCTATATGCATTCGACAGACTAATGTTATATGGGTTGCCTTTTTGGGAATAGAGGAAACTTTAACCATGATTGAGGATGTTACAAAGAAACCTCATTTGATTGATACTTTTAATGTATTTCCTTGTATCAAAGTTTTGTATAATATTTTTAAAGCAAAAGCAAAGAATGGTATTATGCCTTTAGTAAAATTTTTCATTTCACTGATAAAGTCAATCTTTCCTTATATAATGGTGTTACTAGCTTTCATTATTTTTGTGATTTATAATAAAGGTATAGTTGTAGGTGATAAGACTGCTCACGTTCCAACAATTCATATAATGCAAATTTTTTATTACTCTGCGTTTGTTCTCTGTTTTTCATGGCCATATCTTTTACCATATACTTATGATTTTTTTAAATTTGTCCGAAACAATGTTATAAAATCATTTGTTTTTGTATGTTTTACTGCATTAATTATACATTATAATACTTTAGTACATCCCTACATTTTAGCAGACAATAGACATTATTCTTTCTATATTTGGAAAAATTTCATGAATCGTTATTATTACTTTAAATATTTATTAATTCCAGTCTATGCTTTTTCCACTTATGCTATTTTAAAGTCATTAAATCATTTGAGACTTCTATCAATTTTCGCTTATGTGATGTGTATCAGCAGTGTTCTTGTGCCTCAATTACTATTAGAACCAAGATACTTCATCATTCCTTATATGCTATTTCGTCTTCAACAAAAACCTCCTTCAAATTGGCAATTAGCAGCAGAAACTGTAACAACAATATTTGTAAATATTGCCCAATTTTTATTGTTTATCTTTAAAACATTTAATTGGGAAGATGAAATGCTACCACAAAGAATAACTTGGTAAAAAGTTACGTTGACTGCAATGTTAAAAACAGTGTCTTTCTATAATGAAATGTTCCAATTGTTGCTAGACAAAAAATAAACTATTTTAATGTTACATAGGTTTTACAATGGATTATCTAGAAATATATAAAACTAAAATGATGTAAATTATAGAATACTGAACATTTTAGTATTTTATATATATTTATAAATAAAGAGACAATAATTTATACTACAAATTGTTGTGAAAAGTTATTTTTATTAACATATAAATTTTTTAGCACTTGCTTATTTGAAAATATATACGTTACAAAAATGCATATTTTATTTTAGATAAAGTTATTTTTATTAAAGTCTTTTTAGTGTACTTATACACTGCACAGAAGATCTATCCGCTAATTCAGCTGCTTTAGTCAAGACAATCTGTACATCTGTCGATGGAAAATTTTGCAACAACTTAACATTGGCTGCAAAATCACCATTGAGAATCTGCTCTTTACATAGCAGTATCATTGCACAGCAAATATGTATCAAAAAATCAAATCGATTTTCATCCGAAAATAGAGAGTCCCATATTCTCATAACATCCGGCAATGGGAACTCTTGAGACAGTAGAAGAGTTAGCCATCTAAAACTATAATATTGTGGACATAATTCTTGTTGCTGCAATCGCATCCAGATTTCATAGCAACTGGACTTAACTTCTTGCATCAATTTACTCATCATGGCATTTATTCCAAATTCAGCTTCATCCAGTGATTTAATAAAAAAATCTCTGATCTCTGCCATGAGATTCGTGAAGCAGAAAAATGTATCTGCCTCTGCATGCTCTCTCCACTTTTGATCTGGATCGCAAGCAAATGCATAATAAATAGGTCCTACAATTTCGTTCATTCCTTGAACGTAGCCTTGACCAGGATTTAACTTTGCGTAGAGAAATAAAATTCTTTCCAGTACTTCCCAATGCGCTTCTCCACCTTCTAAGGGGGCGTAATCTTCAGTTGCTTTTCTTACGGAGACAGCAATTTTTGTTACTCCTAGACCTTTTCTTTCCACACTGGCACTTTTTAAAACAGTTTGATGAACTCTTTGGTGCAAACGTTTCTGTCCATTACTGTGAACAATGGCTTCACAAGGATATTCGGTTCCCTGTTGGAAAAATGATATATCCGGACACAATCTCCTGACATCTTTGTCAATTTGCAAGAGTACTTCGTTATCTTTAAAGAATGTTTGCCATTTACTATCCGGATCTAAATTAAGTGGATGGTCGTCAGTTGTAACGTCTACTCTACCCGTCTCCAAATTGGATTCACCTGGAATGACAATGAGATCGTCGATGAAAGATTTGTACAGCTCTCTCTTTCTTGTTAAAGTTTCAGTCCATTTTTCTCTTGAGAATGGCATGTAGTTAAGCAACAATTTCCAACACAATGGTCTTAAGCTTCCTTCATCTGGTATACCATTAAAACACAGCCTCCTAAGATACAAAGGATCAATCTCCTTGGCCGCAAGAGCATCTTCGAACTCCTGTATTTTCTTTTTTAAAATACTCATTTCTTATTAGTAAAAGTATATATACCTTGTGCATGGATGACGATCATTCAGCGAATTGTATTTAAATAACAGACGTGTGAAAAACGCATATCAAAAATGTTCTATGTTTCAATTGGTTTCATGCTGTACATGTTAAAAATAGTAGTTGTCCAGACAATTTATTTCTCTCTTTTTATTTTTCTTATTTTATCGCTATATTATCATTATAGAGATACCCCCGTTTTTTCTCCCTTTATCAACTTCAAATTCTCTGGTTGTAAACATCACTTCGCCCATCGGCGGAGAACAGCTGATGCACTGAACAATTAGGTATACTCGACGAATATTGGTACAGTGTTTCTGTGCGTTGTGTTTAGTCGTCAGTAATTGATTCGATTTGAGAGGTTAGCCTATAATAATATTAAAAAGATGGCGACATCTAATGTTTCAGATGAATCTTTCGTAGATTAACTAAAATAATTAAACAACATTGCATATATGCATAGATAACAACGATTTCTAACTTTATCTTTCCGCTTTCATTTTATATATATAGATATATATACCCGTATATATGTAAATATACGCATCATGTAGTGAATTATTCCAGATCCTCCTGTCAATTGCATATAAAAGAAAAAAATCCGTTAGTAAAAGTAATACTATAAAATAATTAATTAAAACCAAAACTTTAATTAGACGTATAATTTGGACATAAATAAAATAAAATAAATTTGAATTTTCGCGGTTTATCTTATTAACGCTGATTGAATAGATTATTTTTAAAAAAATATATATATATACTTATTGTTGAGTGACGAACGTTTTTACTATAATTAAATAAAAAAAAATATATATAAAGCGTTCGACACTCAACGAAACTGCATTGTTTTAATATTATTTCATTAATCATAAATTTATTATCTATATAAAAATATATCACGGATAATAACTTATTCTACAGAGATCTAAAAGGTAAGAGTTTAAGTAATAATTAAATAAATAATAATTTAAATATATCTTATAATAAAAAGGAACTATCGGTACTATCTGCGTGGATTTATATTCGTCTCGTATGAAATGCGAAAATAGGTCCACAAACAAATAAAATATTTGTTGAATAAATTCTGTTTGATCGATCATCAAAAAAGAATTAACACTTATAGTTTAACGTAAATTTTTAATCGGAAAATGTTTAAAAAAAATGGATTTTAAAAAAAATGGATTTACAAACTCTAAATAATAATTGTACATCGTCATAAATACGTGTACATTTGATAGATTATACTCAGGAGTTCGTTTATTAAGTCAATCAATTATTACAAGAGATAATAGTTTTCGATCAATCTGGCATAAAGAATTCTAAAAGTAAACTTCACTTTCAGCTATTAGTTTCATATACCGGAGGAGAATTAAAAAATCTCTGATCTCTGCCATGAGATTCGTGAAGCAGAAAAATGTATCTGCCTCTGCATGCTCTCTCCACTTTTGATCTGGATCGCAAGCAAATGCATAATAAATAGGTCCTACAATTTCGTTCATTCCTTGAACGTAGCCTTGACCAGGATTTAACTTTGCGTAGAGAAATAAAATTCTTTCCAGTACTTCCCAATGCGCTTCTCCACCTTCTAAGGGGGCGTAATCTTCAGTTGCTTTTCTTACGGAGACAGCAATTTTTTGTTACTCCTAGACCTTTTCTTTCCACACTGGCACTTTTAAAACAGTTTGATGAACTCTTTGGTGCAAACGTTTCTGTCCATTACTGTGAACAATGGCTCACAAGGATATTCGGTTCCCTGTTGGAAAAAATGATATATCCGGACACAATCTCCTGACATCTTTGTCAATTTGCAAGAGTACTTCGTTATCTTTAAAGAATGTTTGCCATTTACTATCCGGATCTAAATTAAGTGGATGGTCGTCAGTTGTAACGTCTACTCTACCCGTCTCCAAATTGGATTCACCTGGAATGACAATGAGATCGTCGATGAAAGATTTGTACAGCTCTCTCTTTCTTGTTAAAGTTTCAGTCCATTTTTCTCTTGAGAATGCATGTAGTTAAGCAACAATTTCCAACACAATGGTCTTAAGCTTCCTTCATCTGGTATACCATTAAAACACAGCCTCCTAAGATACAAAGGATCAATCTCCTTGGCCGCAAGAGCATCTTCGAACTCCTGTATTTTCTTTTTTTAAAATACTCATTTCTTATTAGTAAAGTATATATACCTTGTGCATGGATGACGATCATTCAGCGAATTGTATTTAAATAACAGACGTGTGAAAAAACGCATATCAAAAATGTTCTATGTTTCAATTGGTTTCATGCTGTACATGTTAAAAATAGTAGTTGTCCAGACAATTTATTTCTCTCTTTTTATTTTTCTTATTTTATCGCTATATTATCATTATAGAGATACCCCCGTTTTTTCTCCCTTTATCAACTTCAAATTCTCTGGTTGTAAACATCACTTCGCCCATCGGCGGAGAACAGCTGATGCACTGAACAATTAGGTATACTCGACGAATATTGGTACAGTGTTTCTGGTGCGTTGTGTTTAGTCGTCAGTAATTGATTCGATTTGAGAGGTTAGCCTATAATAATATTAAAAAGATGGCGACATCTACATGTTTCAGATGAATCTTTCGTAGATTAACTAAAATAATTAAACAACATTGCATATATGCATAGATAACAACGATTTCTAACTTTATCTTTCCGCTTTCATTTTATATATATAGATATATCTACCCGTATATATGTAAATATACGCATCATGTAGTGAATTATTCCAGATCCTCCTGTCAATTGCATATAAAGAAAAAATCCGTTAGTAAAAGTAATACTATAAAATAATTAATTAAAACCAAAACTTTAATTAGACGTATAATTTGGACATAAATAAAATAAAATAAATTTGAATTTTCCGCGGTTTATCTTATTAACGCTGGATTGAATAGATTATTTTAAAAAAATATATATATATACTTATTGTTGAGTGACGAACGTTTTTACTATAATTAAATAAAAAAAAAATATATATAAAGCGTTCGACACTCAACGAAACTGCATTGTTTTAAATATATTTCACATTAATCATAATTTATTATCTATATAAAAATTATCACGGATAATAACTTATTCTACAGAGATCTAAAAGGGTAAAGAGTTTTAAGTAATAATTAAATAAATAATAATTTAAATATATCTTATAATAAAAGGAACTAGTCGGTACTATCTGCGTTGGATTTATATTCGTTCTCGTATGAAATGCGAAAATAGTGTCACAAACAATAAAATATTTGTTGATAAATTCTGTTTGTCGATCATCAAAAAAGAATTAACACTTATAGTTTAACGTAATTTTTATCGGAAAATGTTTAAAAAAAAATGGATTTTAAAAAAATGGATTTACAAACTCTAAATAATAATTGTACATCGTCATAAATACGTGGTACATTTGATAGATTATACTCAGGAGTTCGTTTATTAAGTCAATCAATTATTACAAGAGATAATAGTTTTCGATCAATCTGGCATAAAGAATTCTAAAAGTAAACTTCACTTTCAGCTATTAGTTTCATATACCGGAGGAGAATTAAAAAATGAAGATGCATCGATATTCTATTATTTTGCTTAAAAAAATTATTTTACGTTCGTGTCTATAGTTACTATTATATAAACGATGGTCGTGTCGAAACATAATAAAATATGTAATTATTTTAAGGAAGGAATGTTATATCGATGTTGCTGTTTTACACGTTATTTATAAACAAATATCTACTTTTTCTTAAAAAAAAATCTCGACGCGTAACATCGTTCCTAAAAAATTCGAGTTATAAAAATGGATGAAAGATATAATTATTAAACATAAATAAGTATACTTGTTAGAACGACTTATAATTTTATTGAAATTCGTCTAATAAAATAAAAATAAACATATAAATATACGAAATTATTGAAAAATGTTAATTCTATACAGTAGGTATGTACAAATAATCAAACATTTTTAACATTTTCAACGACACTTTCAATCTGAATTTTTGAAACGTTTATAATTTCTACACGGAGAGAAATATCTCATAAAATTGTAAGTAATTTCAGGGGAAATTTTACCATGAAGTCTTGTAAACGTGGGACGTCTTGACGTTTCAGTAATTTTTACCAGGAACTTCCTGGTAAAAATACCTAACCGAAAAAATTAAAGCGAAACATAATCTACATCAATAGCGTTAAGAGTTATAACATTTACTTCAAATTAATAAACAAGTATAGATATAATAAATATTTATATTGTTTCATTACGTACATATATATTAATAACAAATACTTTGAGGCAATAAAAAATTTTAATTAATCAAATTTATAATGAATAGATTTATTAAAAATTATAGATTTATTTTAAAATAGTAAATGGGTGTAGAAATAATTCACATTGATGAAGTATTATTTATTGAATATATATATTTATATACTGCTTCAAAATTGATTTGCCATCCGCACTTTGCATCAACAAATTGTAAATATCCTGAACATAAACAATGCAGCATTGAAATGGTACAAATTATAGGTTAGAAATGTATCGCTGTAGAAATATTCGACACTTACATTTTAATGACCGATCGGCCAAGCTCTCCTTTCCTATAAAATTAAAGTTTTACGTATTAATGTTGCAGCTCTTTGTAAAACGTATTTTCTCACCATATTGATTTGTGTATAATTTATTTATATCAATGTAACTTTTGAATAGAAAGTTTAACTGAAGTGTACATTACTTACTCCTTACTGTACATTACTTCAATTTTCTCATGAATATAAAATACTTACATATCTGTAAATATACGCATCATGTAGTGAATTATTCCAGATCCTCCTGTCAATTGCATATAAAAGAAAAAAATCCGTTAGTAAAAGTAATACTATAAAATAATTAATTAAAACCAAAACTTTAATTAGACGTATAATTTGGACATAAATAAAATAAATAATTTGAATTTTCGCGGTTTATCTTATTAACGCTGATTGAATAGATTATTTTTAAAAAAATATATATATATACTTATTGTTGAGTGACGAACGTTTTTACTATAATTAAATAAAAAAAATATATATAAAGCGTTCGACACTCAACGAAACTGCATTGTTTTAATATTATTTCATTAATCATAAATTTATTATCTATATAAAAATATATCACGGATAATAACTTATTCTACAGAGATCTAAAAGGTAAGAGTTTAAGTAATAATTAAATAAATAATAATTTAAATATATCTTATAATAAAAAGGAACTATCGGTACTATCTGCGTGGATTTATATTCGTCTCGTATGAAATGCGAAAATAGGTCCACAAACAAATAAAATATTTGTTGAATAAATTCTGTTTGATCGATCATCAAAAAAGAATTAACACTTATAGTTTAACGTAAATTTTTAATCGGAAAATGTTTAAAAAAAATGGATTTTAAAAAAAATGGATTTACAAACTCTAAATAATAATTGTACATCGTCATAAATACGTGTACATTTGATAGATTATACTCAGGAGTTCGTTTATTAAGTCAATCAATTATTACAAGAGATAATAGTTTTCGATCAATCTGGCATAAAGAATTCTAAAAGTAAACTTCACTTTCAGCTATTAGTTTCATATACCGGAGGAGAATTAAAAAATGAAGATGCATCGATATTCTATTATTTTGCTTAAAAAATTATTTTACGTTCGTGTCTATAGTTACTATTATATAAACGATGGTCGTGTCGAAACATAATAAAATATGTAATTATTTTAAGGAAGGAATGTTATATCGATGTTGCTGTTTTACACGTTATTTATAAACAAATATCTACTTTTTCTTAAAAAAAAATCTCGACGCGTAACATCGTTCCTAAAAAATTCGAGTTATAAAAATGGATGAAAGATATAATTATTAAACATAAATAAGTATACTTGTTAGAACGACTTATAATTTTATTGAAATTCGTCTAATAAAATAAAAATAAACATATAAATATACGAAATTATTGAAAAATGTTAATTCTATACAGTAGGTATGTACAAATAATCAAACATTTTTTAACATTTTCAACGACACTTTCAATCTGAATTTTTGAAACGTTTATAATTTCTACACGGAGAGAAATATCTCATAAAAATTGTAAGTAATTTCAGGGGAAATTTTACCATGAAGTCTTGTAAACGTGGGACGTCTTGACGTTTCAGTAATTTTTACCAGGAACTTCCTGGTAAAAATTACCTAACCGAAAAAATTAAAGCGAAACATAATCTACATCAATAGCGTTAAGAGTTATAACATTTACTTCAAATTAATAAACAAGTATAGATATAATAAATATTTATATTGTTTCATTACGTACATATATATTAATAACAAATACTTTGAGGCAATAAAAAATTTTAATTAATCAAATTTATAATGAATAGATTTATTAAAAATTATAGATTTATTTTAAAATAGTAAATGGGTGTAGAAATAATTCACATTGATGAAGTATTATTTATTGAATATATATATTTATATACTGCTTCAAAATTGATTTGCCATCCGCACTTTGCATCAACAAATTGTAAATATCCTGAACATAAACAATGCAGCATTGAAATGGTACAAATTATAGGTTAGAAATGTATCGCTGTAGAAATATTCGACACTTACATTTTAATGACCGATCGGCCAAGCTCTCCTTTCCTATAAAATTAAAGTTTTACGTATTAATGTTGCAGCTCTTTGTAAAACGTATTTTCTCACCATATTGATTTGTGTATAATTTATTTATATCAATGTAACTTTTGAATAGAAAGTTTAACTGAAGTGTACATTACTTACTCCTTACTGTACATTACTTCAATTTTCTCATGAATATAAAATACTTACATATCTGTAAAAAGTTGTTAGAAATATGCAGCAAGGTTTTACACAGAACTGGATTTCGTTGAATATAACCGCATCGAATAGACACTGTATACGTACACCGGCCGGCGATCGGTTCGGCGTATACATTTAACCTCTGCATTCTAAATCACGTGCGCGCGCGTTATCTTGAGAGGGAGAAACTTAGAAGAGTCGGTACGAACAAATTTTTTCTTACGGTCCAAGCGCTACTTTTGCCTATACTAAGATATCGGGGGAAAAATTACAAGAAGTTCATGGTAAAAATTGCAATGAATGCAGAACGTCCCACGTTTACAAGACTTCATGGTAAAATTTCCCCTGAAATTACTTACAATTTTTATGAGATATTTCTCTCCGTGTACTACGATCAGAATATAATGAGAACCACGGCCATAAAATAAAAAGAAAGAAAAGAAAGAAAGATCAGAATATAAAGCTTTTCATCTCGAACTTTAAAGGATACAACTAAATATTATTGTTACTCTTAATGTAAGTATGATCTTTCCACATAAACACGTAAATATAATTATCATACCTGATTTTGAAATCCATATATAAGTAGAGCATCACGTACCATCGATCGTAGAAATGTAAAATCAATGCTCTATTTTAAACTTGCAACTTATAAAGGGAATTTAATATTTGCAATAAATAAAAGCGCAGCTGTAAGCGAAAACGCAAATGTATTGTAATCGTGAAACGAACTTGACGTTTTGAACATATATATATATACCTTAAATAAGAAGATCTTGCATTAATCCTCGTTATCCCATTAGCTTTATGCGAAATAAATGTATGAAATTTGTGCTGAATAGAGTCGTGCTTGTTAAACGATAAATCAACGTAAAACTGCTAAATTTGAGTACAATACGATCTGCAATTGTACGATCATATTTTGCGGTTCAACGAGTAGACGTATTATATTTATAAATTCAATTTTCAGGTATATAAGGATTACGTTTTATTTAAAAACGGGTCTTCGTGGACAATTTCATATGTATATAAATACTTTCAATTCAAATTAGACGTGACGATGCTACTTTTTTATTATTCACTTTTGTTGGTTCTACAATCTGTATTTTTTTTTATATTATGTACACAAATGAGATCGTAATCATTTTTTTTACAACTTTTATATCTTCGTACTTATATAAATGAGCTAAAGTGAACGACGAAACATTTTATTTAATATTATCCTTCGAGTGTGTAGTCAGTAATTTTGCATATATTATATCGTTTAAAGCTATATAAATGTTTACCGTTTCTCTTTTTCGCTCGCAATATACAAAAAGAATTTTTCAAAATACAGTTGATTATTAGTTTACTAGTACACAGCTGCAGGAAAAAAAAACGACGACGTAAACGTAACATTCGAGTATATAGAATATACACATATTATTAAAATTTTCTCAATTTTAAAAAAAAAGTATTTTCTATCGGAAAGGATAAAAAAATAACCAATTTACTCGATCTCCGCTTATTAATTAATATTTATACACGTATACAGGATTCGATAATATATACCTTTTTACACCATGTTTAAAAAATATTCGCAATTTTTAATAAATATTATAATTTTATCTTCTTTATACGCAATTCATTATACTTATATATATATATAGAAATGATTAACGATTGCATTTTCCCTTAAAGTTAATTTTACATTCACTTTACAATATGATATAATTGATCCTTAACATAATACAAGTGTGTAATATACATTATGACGGGGACAGATTAAATTCATCTCTTTTATTGTAATCTATACACCTATAAATATATTATATTACGTACATATGTAATAATAATAATTATACACAAACCTTTAATAGTTTCGATCGATATATATTAAGGATATATCGAATGATTGTTTTTCTTTTTACCTTATGCGTACACGTATACACGTAACACATCGATATTTACGATTTTTTCACGATTGTACATTGGAATTATACACAGGTATATATATATGATACACGATGTTCAATTTATACAATGAGTTTTCTTTTCTTTTCCTTTTTTTTCCAACGACACGTCCGGCGCGTCAGAGCGACAAAAAAATGTTATTCTTTTTTTTTTTTTTTTAAATTATTGATTAGGCCATCGATTATCCATTTTGTTTTCAATTCGTTGCTTGGTAAGTAAACGTAAAATATAAATAAAAACATTTGTATTATCAACAAGTATAGAGACTAACGTAGATTTTTCTGCTTCGTGTTGTTTCTGTTTTTTTTTTTACGACGAAACGTTTAACTACCTTATACGTTAATTGTATATACGTATATACGGCTAATTTTGATATTATTTTCGACTGTTTGGAAAAACAAAACTATAAACATTGATTTACAATTATTTTTTTTGTTACTAGTTTCTTGATTCGAGCGACGAACAGCGTGTATGCGATGAAATACGAATATTGCGACGTTGTAATTGATGGAATAGGATAAATGAAATATAGCGTATTAGCTCTTTAAATTTTAGAGAAATAATAGTGACGAGAGAATGAAAATTTTTTGCCAAGATTACGAGTCTGTAATATGTATAATAACATAATATATAAATGCAGTATAACGAACGACACAGGTTCGAAATATACATATATAATAGGAGTAGCGCGCGCGTTCGAGTAATGCAGTATATATTTATATACGAGGATCGTTTTATCAAATGATACAGCTGGCTATATTAGTCTCAATATCTCAATCCATCCGATGCAATATATGTGCATTCCAAAAATAGATTTACGCACTGCAGCCTCCTCGGTCGATTAGATCAATTCTCTTTTACATAACCGAATTCGCACTGGGGCATACATGTATATATATGCGTTTCCTTTCCTTCGTGTGCTGACGCGATCGTCTCAATAATTATCCTTTTTATTGTCGAAAGGAGTATTGACGAAGTAGGTGGTCAACGTTCCTTTCCCCTTGACGAACGTTGGACCGCGACAGGTGAGGACGTAACCAGCTTTTATCAAGATTTTCGCCGTGTCCTCCGTCACTTGGATTTTGCCCATTTCCCCGCAACTGTCCATACGAGATGCTACGTTCACCGTGTTTCCCCAGATGTCGTACTGAGGCTTTTGAGCGCCTACTACTCCGGCTATCACCGGTCCGTGATTCAGACCTTAAATTCACATTTTTTACTTTATTAATTGTACGTGTATATTATATACAACCCAAAGTATTTTATTTTTTTTCGGGCTATATTATTTAGTTATAGTATTTTTTGATTTAACTTTAAATTTTTAGTTGTTATGTAGATTATTATTTGAATATATGACTTTTATTTTACCCTGATTAACTAAATAGTCCACTTTATTGACCTCGACGAACGGAGTAACACTCATTCTCTCTATTCGTAAACTTACTTTCGAATATACATTTAATTGTTCATCTTGTAATTTTGAAAAAAATTTGGAATATTATTTTAATTGTTATAATAGTTATTTCTGCACTCAAGAAGTAATATTGGCATTTACTTATGAAAGTTGCTGCCCAAGCTTTAACGAGATTTAACATATAAGATTTGGGTGAAATTTATATATACACTTCGGGAGCAAAAGTAACTTTCATCCGAGGAATAAATGCCTATTTTACTCCCTTAGTCTATATAAATAACTATTATTCCCTTAAGTGAATCACAGCAACCTTTACCCGCAGGAGCACACGTCTATTTTACTCTCTTGGAGCGTAAGTAATTATTATCTCTAAATGAAATTTGCAACATTATATTTATATATAACGTTTTCATTTTACACTGGTAATAAACAATTTCAGTAATTATTACTTTTAAATTTATAATGAAAATATTTAAACAGAAATAATTCACTAATTGATTCATTACTTCAGTAAACTTAATTGAATTAATGAAATTTTGACTACTTTAGATTTAAGAAGTGAATATTTGAACCGTAATAGTGTGTTTATGCACTTCCTCGAAGTGCATATAAAATTTTTCATTCTGATCATTTAAAAAGTCACTTTTTGAAATAACAAATTTTTTCAATATTGTAAAATTGTTTGATATTTTTAATTTAACATAATAAAATTCAAAACAAAAAAGTAAGTCTACGATGAATAAAATGTGTCTACGGGGAATAAAGTGATCGAAGGAATGAAATGCAATTTTACTTCACTCGTAGAGGTTAATAGAGTAAATTTTTTAGATGATCAGGGTGAAAATATTTTTATGTACGTGCGTAGTGTATATACTATTATTAACATCTCTAGTGCGATCCTCTCGTGTTGAATTAGGTATTCTCAATTTATGTACAGTTCTCGATGCAACAACTGAATTAATCTTAATATACTTGGGTTTTCATTTTTTGTTATTTTAATTAAGTTAATAAAATATAATTTTTACCCAGGATATAACGTATACCTTGCTATTTACTAATACGTGGGAGAATTTAAAATTAAGATTAATTTAACTAAAAATAAACATTGAAATTTAAATTTCCGGCGCTTACAATTTTTGGATCTTTATAATTAAAATAAAAACATATACATTGACATAATTTTGTATTTTACTACTAATTATAACAGAGTTTAATTTAGTTTTGAATTGATTTTAATTTTTAATTTTATACGTTTTTATAGATTTACGTTCCTTGTTTATTTTTTTAAATAACTTTTAACAATTTTCATAATTTATTTTATAAAATTTCGGCAATGTCCTGATTATAAATACGTCACTTATTTGAGAAGATCAATCAAGTATTTTTAATGGATCAAAATAAATATATTACTGACCCGCCGATTGAGAAAATTGAGTAGTTAGTGAAAATTAAAATGGATATCACGCTCATCAATTCGTTAGATTAATATTCAAATATCCTAATAACCTATAAAGATTATACGACGTAATTTGGAAAACACTGTAATATAGTAAATTAATACTCGAAAGAGTGATAAATTATGCCAAAACGCGGAGTTGTCGGTGTCCTCCAATTATGAAAATATTGATATACATTTTATTTAAAATAATGAAAATTAAAGCGATTTTTATACTTTAAATATTTATTTATAAAGAGCCGTTTTGAAATTGATACCAATAAACTGTATGATCTTGAAGAACAAGCCTTACCTATTCTTAACTGAAAGTTTTGGAACGAGTTAAGATTAATTTGTTCCAATACGGTCATGAGAGCAATAGCAAAATCGACGAGTACGACAACGTTGTGCTCTCGTTGCTTCGTAAGATCGGTCTGAAAGAAGAAAAATAGAAAGGTAATGTAAATAAATGAACGAGTAAATTATTAATATAATTATATTTTTATAACGTACCAATCCATCTAGGTCTTCCTTGCCAGGACTGAGACCAGAAGCGAGCATATAAGTGCTACCGATTGTCTTGATTTTCTCGATACTCGAGAATTTTGGTTTGAGGAGTAATTTGTCAAAATCGCATATTATCTCGTTGAGTAACCTCAGGCATTCGAGTCCTTGCTGATTGACGTCCGTCTCGTCGTAAAACTCTTTGTAATTTGGTATCGAGGCGAACATCACAGCGACACTGCTGTAACTCTCGTGGTATAAATCCTGCACGTTTTATTATAGGATGGTTAATTACAAACACTTTTTCTAATCAATATCGCATGTGTATATTAGAGCGTTAAACTACCTGGTTTTCTCGTGAGGCGAGAAAGTGACCGGCTACGTGTGCGGGTAAAATATTTTCCAAAAGTATCTTGTTGATACCTCGCATCGTTTCGACTTCGTCTTGCTCTACCTTTAATTTACTTTTCCACAGGAAATCCGTACGCGATGTGTATTCGATTCTACGGTCGAGGACGTGCAAAACGAGACTGACCAGTCCTAGCAGGAAACCGATTTGAATCAAGTAGTGTACCTTGAAAAACCTAAAATTTCACGTATAGATACAGTGTTTCACGATTCTTTAAATTATGCTAGTTTTATGCTGGTTTATCGATCATTTATTCATTACTGAATGAATTATACTTATTCTTAAAAAAACAGTTAAGTCGCGATCTTTCGCGTCACGGTTTTTCTCAAGTTTTTCAGATTTTCAAAACAATATTTTAAACATTATATTTTTTAATTAATTAAGTAAATGTCGATGCTATGATCATCGATTTGAATGTTTAAACCTCTAAAATCATACTTTATACAATGTAGTTTTAAAATAATGTAGTTAAAAGTCAATTTAGTAGAAACGAGGTTGAAAAATATAAAATACTATGTCAATGATAATACATGTTTCATTATTTTAAACCTCTGTATAATGTAAAAAGAGTACATTTGTTTATATTCAATATTATTTTTAATATGATTGCATAAAATGAATATGAAATGAATGTACAACAATAAAGTCACTCTTTATTATTTTCACTGTTTAATTATATTATTCTATTTTTTGCGTGAATTTTGTGTGTGTAACTATAAGTTTATGTAAAAGAAATAGTAAAATATTGATTTCCCAAAACACCATACCTATTTAGTTTATAATCATTAAAAAAACTTTTGCACGTATTGATACATTAAAATTTGTTGCAAACAATGGTGTACACATTATTACTATTTTTACTGATTAATTATTTGAATTATTACTGATTTTATGATCGATCGATACTTTTTTATTTTCATTATTGTCGTGCACTTCGAAACCGATATTATTTTTAGTAAGGTCTAATGTATGTCAGGTAATAAAAAAGAAAGATCAATAATCATTTCGTTTTCGTTAAATAGGTATTGATTTTTTATGCTTGATTTTGTTACACTTTTAACTACCAATTTATTTTTCCATTGAGATTTTTACGTCTTTTTAAAATTCGTTTCTGAGACGTTTTGAACATCATTTGAGATATGCCCTTTCACTTTGATCTCTTTAATTTACGTACTTTTACAATTCAACAGGTCAGTATATATGTACATATACTTGATTGTTGTACAAAATTATAAAATAGAAAAATATATATATATAAAAATTAACTTGTACGTTAATTTTGCGTAATCCAATTGAAACCTTTATAAAAGTGCAAAAAATTATAAATACAATAACGTTAACACTCGATATACTTACTCGTTCCGCGGATCGGTGTAGTAATTTTGAATGACTAGACATTGGGAATATACACCGAGGAGTGTGAGAATCGAAGCTATCATCACGGCGAGTTTTAAAAGCGATCCGACCCTCAAGTGCGTCCATCCGACGACTAATGCAATTGCAGCGCATTCCACGTACATCTAAAACGAAACATCTTATTTCCATGGAATTTCCTTAGTTAGAGTTAAAATGCGTGCAGAAAAAGGAGAGGATTTATTTAACACAATGGAATGCAATGAAAGGGGAATCGTATTATATATAGTCGATTGAATTTAATAAATATTAAATCTATTTAAATATCTCGGAAGATATCTCTACTTCTTTCTTTCAATTAATTTTATTATCAAATACGCATTAACTTTCAGAGAAATTTATAAACGAATACATTAGTATTGTTCGTCACACTTTACAGGTAGATATATACTGTCTAGAGAAAAAGCAGCTATAACGAACAATTTTACAAAAAAAAAATCTTAAAAATGTAAAAATAGTGGGAATAAAAGAAAATGAAAGTACGCGTATGTATTCTACATATTTTCCGGCTGTATAGATTTATTACGCACTCCGCAGGTAAAGCATACTTTTCACTTCTTTCACTCGTCATTTTCCGCTTTTATTCAACCTAATAATTTTCTCACTTTGAACTCGAGCCCGTTTCTTCGTGAAAATTTCAGAAACTAGATTCAAAAAGTTTAGATTACAATCTCGCGAAGAGAAAGAGAAAGAGCGAGGGGTGAGGGGTGGGAAGCTGACTCACGGCATTGTAACTTGCAAGTCCAAGGGAAGGAAAAAGAAGAAAAAAAAGGCGAGTATGTAAAATGTATAGGAAATGGTATATCGAAAAGCGTGGGATTGACGTTTTACCGGTGCGAGGTTGGTCTCCCAATCGGGATCGGCATCGATGAGGCTGACAACCGAGGATGAGACAGCCAGAACGACGGTAATGACGTAGACGGATATTCGAATACCACGACTAAGCATCACGCGCTCTTCGGCCACAACACCAGCGTGGCTCGCCTCGGCTCCGGGTTTGCTTTTGCGGCTAGCCAGCCACGAGATCGTCGACAACATAGAAAGGCAGAGCAGTCCCGCACCGAAGCAGCCATAAATCGTTATGTTCCTGTTCGCATGCAACGTTTACAACGTATCTTACAACCAATTTGAGACCGTATAAACACGCGTCTATATCGTACATTTCTGCACCAATATTGCTTTTATATTAAATATCTCGGTCGAGTCTTTCTTTTCCCTTTTGGCTTTACATTTTAGTTAAATGCAACCTGGTCAACGTTTGATCATACTTTCGCCTTTAGGGGAAATCATTCAATTTGTAGGTTATTACTATAGGACCAAAGTTCCAATTAAGTTATATTACTATATACAAAGTGCTTAACTCCCGCGTTCGAACAGTAAGACATATTTTTACAAAGATAAGAAAATATCAACTATTTTAACCTATTTCAAATATTTTAGTGAAATACCAGTTTTCATATAGATAATTTTTACCTTTCTTCTTACTCAGGTAACAAATGCAATTTAATATTTTTTAACTCTATCGAATTTCATTGTAGCTATTTGCGTCAATAAAACGTATTTTTATACTGAAATTTAAAACGTTACAACATTTAAAAATAAGAACTAAGAGAATATTTCCACAAAAATGACCATGACCGTTTGTAAAATAACGTCGATACAAAAATCTAAAATTTTCACTTTTCACGTAAAACTAGATTGGATCCCTTATACACAACTTTGTCAATTAAACTAGAATATGCACTGTCCGTATGCTTTTGAAATGTATCGACAAGAAGCATGGGAATTAACCAATAAGATCGCGTCGGTTTCAAATTGTTTGGACAGATTCAATGGTTACAGGGTGCACATCCATTACATCTAGATGTGAATCTACATAAATCCTATCTAGTAATATAAAATACGAATTTTTTGCTACAGTATAACGACAAATTTGCTTTGACAACAAGAGTCCAAAACTTGTGAAAACGGATTGATCATTCGATCGAAAAGGATTAGTTTCGACATGTACATATACATGCGAATTATTCTAAAAGATCTAGGGAATAAGAGTAGAAACTAAAAGCTTTGATCGAGAGCATCAATTTGTAAACTAATTTAAAAAATAGGTTAAAGTATTGTTAAAAACACTGAGAAAAGTGTTATAGGAAAATTTATTATAAATTTTGCAATAATTACTATAATGTATGATATTGGTGAGACATACTTCTGTTAAACCAATTTTTATAATGAACTTATTAATTATTAATATATTTTTGCAACTTTTATATTAATTAATTATAAAATGTATTACAACGTATAATTCAAATTACTATGTTACATGACAAGAAATATTTATATTAATTTTTTTTAAAATTGATGTAATTTTTAGTTAAATATAATGTAAGATTTATTTTGAAACATAGTACAAATTTTTTAAAATGTATTAAAATTTGTTTTTTCTGCCAATAGCAACCGATGATAATAATTTTTAATACAGAACATAGTAAAAATTATTACAATAAAAAATACGCTTTGGTCTGTGTTACCATAGCATCAAATACGCGCATGAAGTGTCACAAGTATTAACCAAAAAAATACATAAGGGTAAGCATTTAGTAAATATATTATCTGGTGCATCAAATAAGGGACATCCGGAAATAAGTTTTTCGTAATTAAGTACCTCTTCTGGCCCGTTATGCCAAATAGCTTGGGAAATAATATTTTAAAATTCAAATTATGTTTTTATAATAAAAAAAATTAAAAGATTGTTTTATATCACGCATTTGCAAGCGTTTAAAATTTATAATAAAAACGAGTTCAATTGGGACAAACTGTATGAAGATAATGTAAATAATTATACTATTAATTGTTATGAATGATGGTTATTCAAATATACATTTAAAACATATCTGCAGATCAATGAATAAAAGTTGTAATAATAACATTACATAGATGTGTATTATTTACATTTATCATTATCATATTTTATTTTTAATTTGAATATTTATTATGCAAAACAATATTTTAATATTGTATAATAAAATAAAATTTACAATGTAATATTGTGGATATTCAAAATTACACATTTTGCTATGTAAAATAGTAATTTTTAATATATTGAAAGTATGTCTCGTCACTGCTATGCATTATAGTAATTTTTGATAATGTTGTAATAGTTTTTCCTATAATACTTTTCTCAGTGAAGTAATTAATAAGCTAATCTTTGACTATATTTTGTCAATCGTCCCAGTTTTAAAATACTGTAACAAACTGCAGTTAAAATTGTAACGCTCGATCCAAGCTTTTTCTTCATTTTTGAGACTTAATCAGAGGTTGATTATCACTGGAATTTCCCTTACAAGATAATCAACCTCATGATCCCTTCAAAATAAAAAAAAATCGCGTTAATTTCGAAATCGATCCGTTTCCCGCAAATTCTCGACTCTCTTGCAAGTATATAGTTTAATAATCATAAAAACGTTGAAATCGACGTCGCACCTAAAGTGACTGAGAGTAACTATATCAACTATTAGCAATTCTCAGGTATACGAATGTGTATATATATGTATGTCTGGTTTAACTCACCCGGGTAAATAGACTATTTGGACGAAGAACATGACGAGGTAGAGAAGCGTCGAGATAAGGACGTACCAGGGATATTGCTCGTCTCTTTGCTCACGGTACTGATGCTCTTGTCCCGTATCCTTGAACCAGTAAGTCAAACTCGACATTCCTTCTCGTCTCCCGCACCATTGTCTATAACACGATCAAACGATTTTTCCTTCGTTTATTTTTCGTCCGCGTCATTATATTATTTCAAATGGAAGTGGAACCCGTTATCCTTCGTCAATCGCATTCGTGAAAAGGTTGGTTACCAAAAAAAACGCACAACCCCTTTTCTCCAAACCGAGAAAAGGATTTTTCGAGAATTTCACCCTCTGATCTACGAGACGAGGATATACGCGTGCTTTTAAAGGAGAACGTACAATAACGATCGAGAAAGTAAAAGGAAGAAAGGAAATTATTATCCTAGCACTTACTCGGTATCACAGCACGTTGAATTGTTGCTCAGGAGACTCGACTCGATCATCGCGATGCTCTGTCGGTATAAACATTTACGTCGATTCGTTTTATATATATGTATAGATTCAAATGGAATTTTCATTAAAATAGGAGTATAAAAATATTATATATGTATAGACATATGCATATACGAATATCATTGAGAACTCGACGGTACTTACGGTTAGTCCAATATTTTTTGCCAATGTTGCCTCGGCTATATTTGCGAAAGGCTTGTCCGCACCCCAGCATTCCACGTATTTCGTCATTTTACTGCTCGGCCTGGATCTATCGAAAATTCACGTTTTTTTCATACAATTCACAGTTTTTTTCTTTGTTTTACGTTAAAGAGAGATAATAATTTTCCAAGATCCATTCTTATTTTACGTATTGCATCTTGATTCGATGTTGACCCAAACGCAGTAAAACGAAAAGAACACATCGAATAAAATGTACTCTCAATATTGTATTCGACAGAAATGTAATATACGTACTTGGAGTTGTATTTTTTAAGAAATTCGTTCGAGAGGACAATATTTACGTAAACTTAAAATTACATTGAAAGTACAACGCGAGTGGTTCTAATTAATGTAATATAAATAAAACTGGCCAAACGAAGAGGAATTTTGCTGTTTAAAATTTTATCTCTTACAATGACGTACATATGGTACGTAGATAGTCTTGAAAGTATATGTAAATAAAAGTTTAAATAGGACAGTAAAAAGTTTGTTTTACCTGGAGGGTATGGGACCTGGACCTCGAGTTGCTTTCCCATTCTCTAGTTCGTTTTCTTCCTTATTTTTCTAGGATGTAATGAACAAAGAGAAAAACAGTAAATTAGTAACAATTGAATAAAATGAATATATACATGAATACCTTTATAGTAATAATAATAATCGTTGGACAATGTGAAGAGAATCAAGTTGAGTCGTAAACGTAAAAAGTTACGCGAGCTTAACTTATTCAAATATTTTTGATTTATAACCGTACTAGTAAAAACTATGAATCGACTGAATTTTTATTTATACTATTATTTTTTAATATTATTATTTTTGTTTGATGGTCAAGACACTTGAGATGCTCGTTCCCGAAAACAAAAGATTGAAGAATATTCAACATTTGCATCGTTTATTTTATTTTATATTTATACGGCCATCTTAGTCAAAATATGCCTGTTTAGCTTTTATTCGAACAGATGTTGGTATTGAACAATATTAAAACATTTTGGCAATAAGCACTGCACACAAAAGTAGCTCGTATTTTTTGTACACATAAAATGTATTTAATTATTGGGTGCGCAATCCCAACGATTACATTAATGTGAACGACGTTTTAATCAATTTGACGTTTAAGACCTACTTTTGATATTTTCTACATGTATATATTATAAACACTTACACTATATTATTATACATGCCAACGACTACCTTTTTCAAAATTAAGCTATATGAAAATATTAACCAAGAAAATTAATAAAAATAAAAAAATGTTAATAATTGAAATCGACTCGTTCATCGAAAAGTCTTGTATAACAAATGGATGTACCAAGTTACTCTATTCTCTTGAATTTATGTGTGTTTCGAGTATCCAACGACACAAACAATCGCTTTATATACCAAGAATATATCAACGTACCTTGGGTGGAATGATGAGGAAAGTTTCGATTTCGTGTTCAGCTAAGTAACCTTCGCGCGAACCTCCGTTCCCTGGCTCCACTTGAAAATTATCACCAAGTTCAAGGAGCGTCGCTTTCGTCACGTGGACTCGACTGCGCGTTCGATGTCACATTTTTTAAAAACATTTTTTCTTTTTTTACTAACTTTAATTTAACTTTTACAAATTACATATTTTTCAAATTTATTAAAATATTAAAAGTTCCTTTACTTACGTACATATATATACGTATGTACATATCTGTCACAGTGTGGTTAGATCAAATTTTTTATGCAATGATCGAAAAAAAATTTTGACAACTTTTGGTTTTATAAAAATTCGGTTTCGCATCGTGTGTATGTGCGTATATGGTAACCAGTTATATTTTTTTCGTCGGGTAAAACAAAAAGAATAGCTTCGATAAATTGAATTTTAAATTTTTATTAGCAAGAATAGCGCGAACTAGGCGAGAGTAAATATTTTCCAAAATTTTGTATTTAAAAAAAGACTTTCGTCGTCCAATAAAAATTATAATTAATATGTTTTCCTTTTTCGTTGTATTTACACTATTTAAATTGAACGCAAAATATATAAAAGTCTGTAACACAAGTTAAAAAAATAATAAAATCGTTTTCGTATACAGTAACGAATTGGCATCGAATCAAAAATGAAAGTGACGTGACAGTCGAATTACAGATATCAACTTCGAAAGACAAGAAAATCGTAAGTAAATTATAGAACGAAAATCTGTAAATATTCGTAAACAATATTAATTAACGGTATAAAAGAAGCTTATAGGAAACAATAATGTATACCTTCATTAATAAATTGATAATAATTAATTAATTATAAACATATAATTAACACTAATTATAACCACATTTCTATCGCAATAATAACGATGAGATGTAAAATAAAACACGAACATTTTCATGCTTGATTTTGTTAATTGTAACATATTAATTTTTTGATAGAAATAAACGGTTCCGTCAATGAAAACATAAACAACGATACTAATATCCGAGCTGTTCATCTCCTAAACTAAATATACTACACAACAGTACGCGAATAAAGCGTATCGCCCATTTTCCAGATGATAAACGCAGATGCTCGCTCGGTAGTGCACATATGTACGTACATATATATGTATATGTATATATCGACATAAAATTAAGCGATCGCACTAACCCGGGTAGTCCACCGCTTTCCATGTGATTGGCCAGGGTGACATCGTCGCTCCACACATCGAATTGCCATTTCCGTAACCCGAGGACTCCGCACAAGACGTTTCCGGTGTGGATGCCGATTCTCATGTCGACGTTGAAACCCGTCGCTTCGCGCACGAATCTGAAATGGATTTTATATTATTATTTATATTTCTATTCCAACGTCTTTCACCCATTGACGTTTCACTTAATTAAAATTATTGATTACGCTTGTTATTACCTTTTTTTTTCTTGTAATTTTATAAAACCGTGGCTCGCTTTATTACCCCGTATATTTTCATATATATATATACATTCAGTTTATTAAATACGAAACGCGTGTTTGCCTGCGAGTTAATCACATTGCAAATTGTTGAGCGTGTAACATTTGAAAAGAAATTAATTTTCTAAAGGACTCTTTGTTAAGTTTTTCGTCACATTTCCGGACTAAATAACATTTTAATAAACCGCGTTCAATTATTTTCTTATATATATATATATACCCTTCGGTGTGATTATTCAAGATGTACATACCATTTTATTTGATTTTTTATAGTTAATTAAGACACTTTTTTTATTTCGGATTGTATCATGCAAATTAACAATACTATTTTTATTGCAAAATAAACCGAAAAAATAAAATTAACGTACGTCAAATACGCATATATACAAATAAATAATTCAACGAAACTCGAAAGTAAACTAAAAAATTATGATAATCTCGGTTTAAGCCCTGGATAATTAAACGCTTATACTAAGATTATACGGAGCGTAATCTATTATTTAACAACAACAAAAAAACTAAAATGTTATTTGATTTATTATTTAACCAAGAGCTTATTACCCTCATTCCGATTAACATAAAAAGATTATACGTTGCTTTTTCTCCGGGTATATGTATATATATCGAAACTGATGATCCTAACGAAAAAGTATTAAGTAATTCGTTTAATTTTGAAGGTATGCGTCTGTGCGTCGAGAGATAAGCTTAAAAAAAGTATATACCTATATATGGACGCGAGGCGCATTTTAAATCCGCATTTAAGACCACAATTTTACCTCGGTTTTCCTATAATTACTAAATGTCGCTATTCTTCGCATAAATTATAGAGCCGGTAATCAAATTCGCGGTTGACCCAATTTTTTTTTACGTTGCATCCCTCCGACGTTTATCGTTCGTTCGTGCCTTCTTTTTTTTATTCTTTTAAAATGATTAATTTTGATCTTTTAATCGCCGTGATGCAAATAATAACAATACACGAAATTGATTTATAATCTTATTAAAAGTATGGTCTATCGATCGTCTAAAGACACTTTGTAATTAGAAAATGAAAGGATAGATATATCGATCGATATCTTGGTTGTCACTTACTTGTTGCGACTATAAATTTTTAAACTTAATAGCAACGCTATTTATACATATTTACAGAGAAAATAAAAAAGTACCTTACGTTTTAGTATATTACGTAGATTAATTGACGCAACGTGCAAGTTGCACCTTACCTAATAGCATCGATCATCTGCAGGCCCATGTTGACGCAATTGTAGGCGTGATTTGGACGCGACACGGGAAGCCCAGAAACGCAGTAGTAACAATCGCCTAGAATCTTTATCCTCATGCATTTGTTGTTCTGAAAATCAGAGTTTATTGGTTTAATTTCATCGATCGATATATTAATTAATTCTAAACAACGAGCTGTCGTTACGTTTCCGTTGAACAAAAACAGAGCGTATTTAAGTGTAAAGAGGGCATTAAAATAACAAATTCATATTTTGCCCTCTTCAAAATATTTGGATTTTTAATTACAATTTAAATATGTATATAGTATAAATTTTTATAATACAAGAACGTTATCCAGGTTATTTACATAACCTCTATTATTCTTTCAAATAATAATTAATTACAATAAGTTATATCAATTTGTTTTAAGTATCTTTACCTTACTATATTATGAAATTTTATAAAGGTAACATATTTAATTAATTAAAAATTAATTAAAATACAGAAGAACGATAGATTATGACAATATACGGCAAGAACAGTGTTCTTTTTTTTAAGAAATTTAAAATCCTAAAATTTTATGCGAGGGAAATTAAAATTTTGAAATTTTGATACACAAAAATATAGAAAAAGAATATATAGTTTTTTTCACTGGACTATTGATCAAAGTTATTTAAAATTGATTGATTTAAACTATAATTATTTAAATTTAAGATCCACCTTTACATTAAAAGTATCAATTACAAATTACATTCAATCTGAAAAGAAATACATTCCATCAAATAATTGAGGCATATATATACACGTAGACATCAAACAAATCCAAGAGATATAACCGACGATTTTTTGTCGCAATAGTTTGTCAGCCTCGCGGGTAAATATAAATCGAAAAAAAACCTTAAATAAAAAGTTGAATGAAAATTGGATAAAGTTTGATGGTAGGGGAGGAAAAAAGGAAGCATAGAGATACATCGAATGGGCGAAATATAAACTGATTCTTCCGAAACATCAAGGTTATTTAAATATCCGTATATATAAACTCCCCGAGGATAAAATAATAGTGTTCGATCAACGTGTGTGTGTGGGGAGGGGGGCGTAGAGACGATTCAATATCTTCTGGACGCACGAGTTTCGAACAATACCGAGTGTCCATCATCTTTCGATCCGTAAAATAGGTATAGGTAAAATTGGTTAAACTTCTCGATGGAGGAGGGCCGGGCATTGTTTGCGCGCAGAGGCCGCAGGTGCTCGTGCATTAGCTGCATCATCGATTCACCAGGCCTAAAGCTTGTGCGCGACCCTAATGCAAACCCCCTCCTCCTTGTTACTTGCGGAATTGCGGTGGTACGTGCATTATGCGTCCCCGTGTATATATACACCCGACCGTGCCCCGTACTGTCTTCGAGTCCTAAATTTTGACGATTACTCGAGGCGAGTACCGTCTCTTTGCTTGCAGATATATTCACATTTCTCGATGGACTATTAGACGAACGTCTATTATACTGACGCGTTTTTGTTCTTCCCGTAACCATAGGTACATTTGAAATTGAGAACAATTTTACGGTCTTACGATATTTAGCGTGTCGATGCTGCTGGGAATTTCACTAAGCAATTTGGGGAAATGCGATGCTTCTAATTATGGTCGATTGATCTAGCGCAAAAGATTTTTCGCTTCTATATATATTATAAATGTTATGTTACGTGTCGTAGTTTTCTAAATGAATAAAACACAATTTGTATAATATTATAAACATTATTACATATAATAACATATTATTACACGCAATTTTATGATTGTAGAATTATGACAATATGTAAAACTAAAAATTATCCCTCATAGTTCTCTATATATCAAAACTAGATTAGACCCAGTCTTATCCAATTTGGTCGTTGAAACTATATGTATAAATAATATCATATATCGATATAAATCTACTCGCTTCAGAACGCAAATCTATCTACTCACTCAAATTTCTGCACTTAGAGAAAAGAATTTGTTATAAATATTACCTATAAATTCAAGATAATCGCGGGATATTTTGGTTTTTATTTAAAAAGAAAGGTCAAACTCATTCAAATTATATACGTTTGAAATTATGGATTAAGGGCGATTACATTTTTTACATAAATTAGGGAAACCACGGGACGAGAATATTGCCCTTGGTTGCATACGACAATTTTTAAAACATTTATTATTCCTTAACTACTACACCAAGTACCTTGAAAATGAGCACAATTGTAAATTAAAGGTTAAATATAAAAAATTAAATTTTCTTGACTTTGTTTAAATTATAATATAAAATATTTATGTTTGTGAAAACAGTACGTTCTCGGGTGAAATGACTCAGATAGTAACGCAGCGATTTCAATTCTCTCATTTTACAATCTCAAAATGTAACGTTCATCATGAATCGTGTCAAATAGTGTACTAGAAAAACCATTCGTACCGACTCTGTTTTTTCCGCTCGAAAAGGGAGCACACGAGGTTAATGAATATTACATGTGCGTTCAAATTATTTTTTAGATATTGCCAAAACCTTATAATTATTTTTTTATAAGTAGCATAAAATTTGTTCTTATTACTTACAAGGGGAGTACTTGACGTCCGAGAAACGAATCTTACCCTAAGTTTGGTATGTCTTTTATAATATAAAAATATAAAGAAAGCCAAATTATGTCTTGCCAATGGCCACTTTTACAAAAATTATTCGACATTTAATAATAATATGAGTAAGAATTTCTTCCAATTTGGTCGCTTATAACTCGGAAACAAATAACTATAGGCACTCCAAGCAAAAACCAGAAGAAACTTGAGTTCAAGTAGATATGGTTTAAGAAAAAGAAGTTTAAATCGCTAAATTTGGAGTGAAGTTATGAAGAAAACAAGAAATTAAAGATTATTAGGCCAAAAGAAACAATAAATTTTTCATATTTAATTTTGGTTAAAGTTTCTCCAATTTCTTATTTTCTTCGTAACTTTGCTCCAAATTAAGCAATTTAAACTTTTTTTTCAAACCATACCTACTTGAACTCAACTTTCTTCTGGTTTTTGGTTTGAGTGCCTATCTTTATTTGTTTCCGAATTATAAGCGATCAAATTGGAAGTAATTCTTACTGATATTATTATTAAATGTCCAATAACTTTCGTAAAAGTGGCCATTGGCAAGAGATAACTTGGCATTCTTCATATTTTTATATTATAAAATAAATACCAAAGTTAGGATAAGATCCGTTTCCCGGAGGTCAAGTACTTCCCTTGTTAGTTCTATATTTATTATGATTATATTTGATTGAATCATATTATATTCAGTCACACGAAATTATTAACATTACGCCTAACTTATACTGTACCATTAACGACAGATGCGAGTGGATGAACAGTAACACGCGTCATTAAAACTTTTAATGTAAAAACCTTTTTGTAACCAATTGGCATCAAAATTGAACTTTGTATAAAATAAATAATTAAAAAAATATTATCTTTTATTTTTATATACTTAACTCATATAAATATGTATTACATAGTATTATATATTTATTTTAAGGGATGTCAGACTTCGAAAATGGTCATTTTTAATATTTTTTTATAAACAAAATAATACATAATAAAAAAATCCTGAACGTCATGCCCTTTGGCAACTTTTAAAAAGTATACTCAAATGTTTTAATATTTTTAAATCTGTAATTTAATACTGATTTTTGCGTTGAAAATTCATACTATTTTAGACCAATCATTATCGACCGAAAATTGTTTATTCAACAAATTTATTTTTTCTTAACAAATCAAAACGTCACGCTCTCCCTTTTGTTTTAAACTACCCATATGAATTTTTAATTCAGATTTTTAATGAAATAATTCCAAGATAATTCTTATGTTGAAAGGTGTAGATCCCTGTAACTTAGGTCCGACATTCCGTTACATCTTAGTAACTTTCGTAAATTGATTCAAATGCGTGTAATTATTACGAAATTTTAAACACTATTCAATTAGGTCGGAAATTCTTTTTCGCTTTTTTGAATAGCTAAATTTTAATCTTACACGCCTAGCAATTTCTAAGTTTCGAAATTGATGGTGAAATATAGAAGAACAACACGTCCTCGTGGTAAATTTAATCCTCAATTAACAATTAGTAATATTTATCTAACATACATTTTTCACGAATGTACAATTTTAAAAAAAAATCCGCAGGTATATACGTTTGACACTTAATATCGTGAAAAATAATATAAGAATGTAATTAGTTGAAAAAAAAAACTGTAATGCATGCACGAGATACGTACTCTTTGGATTCCATAAATTTAAAACGTAATAATGGGGTTGTAATTAAGGTTAGTTATTGGAATGGACCACCCTCCGATGAAACTAAATTAAAACTAAAGAGCCATAAAAGCGCCTAGATATTAAATTCGTATAGACGTATATATACATACATCGAATAATTAGCTGACGCAAAGGGCATTTTGTCTATTTAGTAATTAATTATCGATAGTATAATGCTCAAAGGGGATACACTAACTGTTAATTTTGATACTGATTTGTATTATACATATACGTATACATGCACTTATTTTTTAGATATTGCCAAAACCTTATAATTATTTTTTTATAAGTAGCATAAAATTTGTTCTTATTACTACAAGGGGAGACTGGAGTCCGAGAAACGAATCTTACCCTAAGTTTGGTATGTCTTTTCTATAATATAAAAATATAAAGAAGCCAAATTATGTCTTGCCAATGGCCACTTTTACAAAAATTATTCGACATTTAATAATAATATGAGTAAGAATTTCTTCCAATTTGGTCGCTTATAACTCGGAAACAAATAACTATAGGCACTCCAAGCAAAACCAGAAGAAACTTGAGTTCAAGTAGATATGGTTTAAGAAAAAGAAGTTTAAATCGCTAAATTTGGAGTGAAGTTATGAAGAAAACAAGAAATTAAAGATTATTAGGCCAAAAGAAACAATAAATTTTTCATATTTAATTTTGGTTAAAGTTTCTCCAATTTCTTATTTTCTTCGTAACTTTGCTCCAAATTAAGCAATTTAAACTTTTTTTTCAAACCATACCTACTTGAACTCAACTTTCTTCTGGTTTTTGGTTTGAGTGCCTATCTTTATTTGTTTCCGAATTATAAGCGATCAAATTGGAAGTAATTCTTACTGATATTATTATTAAATGTCCAATAACTTTCGTAAAAGTGGCCATTGGCAAGAGATAACTTGGCATTCTTCATATTTTTATATTATAAAATAAATACCAAAGTTAGGATAAGATCCGTTTCCCGGAGGTCAAGTACTTCCCTTGTTAGTTCTATATTTATTATGATTATATTTGATTGAATCATATTATATTCAGTCACACGAAATTATTAACATTACGCCTAACTTATACTGTACCATTAACGACAGATGCGAGTGGATGAACAGTAACACGCGTCATTAAAACTTTTAATGTAAAAACCTTTTTGTAACCAATTGGCATCAAAATTGAACTTTGTATAAAATAAATAATTAAAAAAATATTATCTTTTATTTTTATATACTTAACTCATATAAATATGTATTACATAGTATTATATATTTATTTTAAGGGATGTCAGACTTCGAAAATGGTCATTTTTAATATTTTTTTATAAACAAAATAATACATAATAAAAAATCCTGAACGTCATGCCCTTTGGCAACTTTTAAAAAGTATACTCAAATGTTTTAATATTTTTAAATCTGTAATTTAATACTGATTTTTGCGTTGAAAATTCATACTATTTTAGACCAATCATTATCGACCGAAAATTGTTTATTCAACAAATTTATTTTTTCTTAACAAATCAAAACGTCACGCTCTCCCTTTTGTTTTAAACTACCCATATGAATTTTTAATTCAGATTTTTAATGAAATAATTCCAAGATAATTCTTATGTTGAAAGGTGTAGATCCCTGTAACTTAGGTCCGACATTCCGTTACATCTTAGTAACTTTCGTAAATTGATTCAAATGCGTGTAATTATTACGAAATTTTAAACACTATTCAATTAGGTCGGAAATTCTTTTTCGCTTTTTTGAATAGCTAAATTTTAATCTTACACGCCTAGCAATTTCTAAGTTTCGAAATTGATGGTGAAATATAGAAGAACAACACGTCCTCGTGGTAAATTTAATCCTCAATTAACAATTAGTAATATTTATCTAACATACATTTTTCACGAATGTACAATTTTAAAAAAAATCCGCAGGTATATACGTTTGACACTTAATATCGTGAAAAATAATATAAGAATGTAATTAGTTGAAAAAAAAAACTGTAATGCATGCACGAGATACGTACTCTTTGGATTCCATAAATTTAAAACGTAATAATGGGGTTGTAATTAAGGTTAGTTATTGGAATGGACCACCCTCCGATGAAACTAAATTAAAACTAAAGAGCCATAAAAGCGCCTAGATATTAAATTCGTATAGACGTATATATACATACATCGAATAATTAGCTGACGCAAAGGGCATTTTGTCTATTTAGTAATTAATTATCGATAGTATAATGCTCAAAGGGGATACACTAACTGTTAATTTTGATACTGATTTGTATTATACATATACGTATACATGCACTTTTATATATATATATATACATATATAATAATGTGCAGATAATCCAATGCCAATTTAGTTTTGAATTAAATATTGAGAGTAATAATTACAGTTTACATTATCACTCTACACCCGCACGGGCTAAATTAATTTTCCAAAATGTTAAATTTTAGTTTATTTATATATATATATATATACCTGTCTATTGATATTGATATATGCAATTGACAGGGACTTTGCGCGGACGCGTGTACCCCTTTATATCACTGTACAGCGTTAAGTAAATGTATAAAGCTCTTCGATTATATACACATTTTGTTAAATCACGTTAATGAAAATGTTTAATAAAATCGTTATTCAGATATACAATTTAATGAATTAAAAATTAACCTCGCCTAGAAAATAGTTACTCTTTTTCACTTTTTTATATAAACTAGGGTAGTTTCAAGTGCGCTGTGCGCCTTATTTCTTTTCTTTTTTTATATCTCGTGAAATTTTACCGTTACCTAATCAAAACGATCTTATTTTGGCTTCACTTTCAGGTTCATCTCTTTTTTAAGATAGGATAAACGAAATTATGCTTGCTTCTGTAATTGTAGAATACTTGAACTACGAATCGACAATTCAGCAATTTTATTACATTTTTATTTTAAACGAATCACTTTTCTTGAAAAGTAGATCTATCCTGTGCTTTTACATGGTATACAATGAACATGAAAATTTTTCCAAGGCGACAGTATACGTGATTGTTACTAATTAAACGATAAATAATTAATTTTTAAGTGTTTTTAACTAAATCTATCAGTTTATTGAATACTGAAGTACACAGCTACTGGATTATACATTCATATTTATATTAAAGTATGTACTATGTACAGATTATTTCTAATTTTCAAAAGGCGCGTTAGCGCCTGACGCAATTATAGGCGCGAGAGCCATTATATACAGCTAACTAGCCCCCCCAATAATTACATACTTTCTATATTTTAGGAGCAATTTAGGGAAAATTTGTTAAATAATGGAACAAATTCGCTATAAATAAATTATAATTTTACAATAGTGCTTTCTTAAAAAAGATATCGCGTATGAGACCTCCCTCGTTGATTATAGCATAGACTTGGGAGTTTAAAAAAAGTGACGTTACAATAATAAAATAAAAAAATGAGGTATAAAATTTTAACAAAAGTTAAAAACTGTGCATCCGAAAAATTTGTAGCTTTTACAATAATTCTATACCTCAGATTACACCTAAATGATAGGTCGATTATGTTTGCTACTTTCTATACACGTACTGTACATAATTTATGCATAGTTTCAATAATTCAAGTTTTATAACATTCAAAGTAAACTGAACCGTCCAAACAACCAAACAATTTTTTAGTTCTATCAATTTTTTCAGAAATTTTCCCAAAATAACTGTTATAAAAAATGGTTTTAATAGACATACATGTTACATTATTTTTATACCTAACGTTATGAATAGATTATATAAAAATTGCGTGAATCCATTTCTACACAGAAAGAGAAATAATCTATAGATAAATTTGCGTATGCATAATTATTTATAACATTGTCAATATATATTATATATACCATTCTGTAAAGTATGAAACGTATTTGAAACGTACATTTGAACCATTGACGATGTTTAAAACAAAATGCACATCATATAGAAGTGCCTTTAACGTGTCCTAGTACTTAAATTTAAAAAAATGGTCAAATCATAGCACAAGTTTCGAAAAGTAATTAAAACTGTTCAAAATACACTGCACTACCGTATAAAATTATTTGTTTCTCGGTATTTATTACCATTAGAATCTCGGAATATAAAACGGACTACATATATAAATCGATTTACCATATAAATCACGATGAAACTCGAGTATATGGGCATCAACAATTAAAATAGTTTACACACAAGTTGAGAAATTCGAAATCCCAGAGAGAAGGTAAGGTAAACTGAACTGAGGATTTAGCATTAGTCAAGGTATAGAGGAGAGTCATAAAGGGAGTATAGGAAGGTAAGAACATCTCCGATGCGCGTATATATATGTAATGTAATAGTTTTCCTCATCTGCGTATCGTCACTCTCGCTCTGGGGGGTCTCGGCTCGCTCTATACGTGTCCTAGTAAACGCTGGCTGCATTATTCCTCGCGCACCATAAATTCCGATCTGTGGCACCGCGCTGTAAAACCCATCGAACCTCCCGCACACGCGCGCCTATCGATTTCGCCAAATGACGCGCTTCTCCTTTCCTTTCTTTTCCCTTTTTTTATTCGCACCTCTCCACCCCCTTTTTTTACGCATCTATATACATTCATACACTTTTCATTGTTACGTCCAACTGAAATTTCGATCGGTACGATCGAAAAAAAAGATGTTTTATCGTATTAATCAACGTATTTTTTGGTATATAAAAATATTCGTTGAGTTATAAATAACTGCGGCGATACGCGTATATATAACGAATTTTTACATTGTATATATAGGGGTAACGGGATAAATTACGACCTGTAAATATGTCTATACCTTTTTTTCCGAGCAAAATAAAAGGAGAATCAACCTGCGATGGTACTTATACGGGTATATTGAAACGTATGACGCCGTAAGTAGTAATACTAAACTTTAGTCAGACGTTGAATTCTTTCCTGATGTGTAAGAAGATTTTCTCTCCATTGTACCGTTCCGTTACATACATTTAAAATTTTATTTTTTCAACCGAAATAAGACGTTTTACCTTATCCGCGGTTATCCCTTCTTTTTATTACTTAATTTTTCATTCTATTTTAATGTACACGTTATATTAAAAATGATTATATTATATGTTAAGGTTTGGATTTATACATTGATTATCGCCATTTGTCACTATATTTTTATACCGAATATTATGTCTTTGTAGATAGTAATTATTTATAATAAAAATGGAAACGACTTTTAAGTTAGAAATTATTATAATGCTTTGCGGATAAAAATAACTATTTTACAGATAATAAGTACTTTTTATTCTACCGATTTATAATCAATGTCTAGTTTATATCCTAAAAATTGTTTTATTTTTATACTAGGCTAGCCACTTTTGAAAATCGGTAGAAAATATGGTTATCGTTATAACCTATAATAAAATAGCTATTTCTAAAAATCGAAAATCGAAAAATCAACCAGGAAACTTATAACAAGAATTACTACAGAACATCACAGAAATTGCGATAATCAAAGTATATTTTTAATGCGTTACAAAAAAATATAGACAGACTTTTAGTGCATAATTTTTCTCGGTACATATAATTAGAAAATAATTGTGTCTGTCATCTGTGCAGTAAGCTGTAAAAGTTCATGAAATTCATGAATACCCCGATATCGATAAATCAATTTAAAACACATTATATTTATAGTAAAAGTTTAATATTAAAAATTTACATTGATAAATTATCGTCGTACATATATATACGCCTAGGAGAATATCGTCTCGTGTAAAATATCTCCTCCGCGTAAAGGAAATATTTGACACGTTTGACAATACTTTTACCGTACAATTGATCAAAATTTTCTATGCAGATTCTTTCGTGCTTCGCTCTTTTTCATCCAGATACATATATATGTATATAGTCTTATCGCGGCAAATCCATCCGAAAACAAAAGTTCCCAACGTACAAAAAAAATCAAAGTTTATTCCTTTATTTTCAACAGGTCTTTGTTTAAAAATCGTAGTCGTTCAATTTTTGAATAATCGATTCGCACGCATATACATATTATATAGGTAAAAAAACACATAGCGTTTATCCGAATGAATAATTCAAATGATTTTTGACACGAGTATAAAAAGAAAACAGTTACTTTTTTTCACGATTATAATTCAGTGGGTCGTTAATGCGAAATGCCGGATGGAACATTGATACTCGCTAATACCGGAGACTTATAGGATAGAATCGAACAAATTCTGTTTACCTTTTAGCTTTCGCTATTAACCGTGAATATAACGGTATTTTCGATGAGTCGTAAAACACGGGAATCGAATGCCGATTCGATCGTACGGGCAAAGTGAAACGTTAATTTAATAGAATTTTACTTTATGCATATATATACATACGCGCATTACGGGAATCGCGTATGGACCGAGCTGTTATAATTGAAAGTTTTTTTAACGGCTCTATCGGAGTTTGCTCACACTTCACCCTGTGAATCCGATATATATATACGATTTCATTGGACTTTATTAACACTACCTTCCAGCCATCCTCCCTTATATTCTCACTGTTTCGAAAATCCTCGATTATTCAAAAGCTTTTCCATTTTACACCCGTGAAAAGAACTCATTTTTTTTATTGATATGGCTGCACAAGTTTAATGTACCTTTTTTTCTTTTTCGAAACAAATGGACTATAATGCCGTTTATATATATATATAGACATGTAGCGTGTGCAATGCGATTATTTGTTATTTACACAATGAAAATGCGTATGTGCACCCTATCTCGATTGATTACTTCAAATTTACAATACAAATATTATTTAATCCTATTTTTACGTATGTATATTCAAAATGAATAATTGATAAGTAAGAATAACCGCAAACTTATATATATCTATACACTTTTTCATTTTCGTGACTATAAAAATTTTGAGCGATCATACATTTTGTCGTAAAAGATGCACAATATATAAATATATATTTTTTACTATATATGTAAAATGTAAACAAGTGTTATACGTAAACGAAATTTGTTTATTAAAGTTTTACGAAGCATTAAGTAATAAAAAGTGTAGTTCTATTTTTTTTTTATAAAAATTCTAAACAATATTTTTATTACTTATACAAAACATAAAAAAGATGTCGGATATAAATTTTTTTGACCCAGTTGATTTCGTTGTTTTAGGTAACACCTGTCGATGTTTATTCATTTAAATATCGTACAATCGTTATATTTAAACATTCGAGTACAAATTCAACAAATAAAGTACATTGAGATTTTAATATACGATAAAACTGTTTATAATAATATATAATATAATAAACGAAGAAATATCGAGTCGCATAATGAAATTTTTAGGATTCTCGTTTCCTCATTTCGGTGTACATTATGCTACAATGCTATTTCCTTTTAAATTATAATCGGCACAATTTATGAATCTGTTTAAATATTTAGTTTTTGCAATAGTCGTGACGGATAAGTAAAATGGATGAATCTTACCCGAACGTCAGGGATCTACTAACTTCAGTTAAAAAATTATGTTTAAAATGTTGAATGAAAAATGTGAACAATAAGCTGAGTTTACAACGTGTGAAAGAAATTGACGCGTCTACATTTAATAAGATATTCAATTCGTCTGTTACCATACACGTAGTTTGCCGACTGAGAAGTCTTATTTTTACAGACCAAGCAAAATTTGTTATAATTTATAGATTTATTCAATAAAATTTCAGAAGCGCTGGATAATTTAATAATGCGTCCAGTGCAAAGTTGAAAGTCAATAAATAAGAGACAATTTCGACAAAGTTTGTACAAGATAACTATATATATATATATAACTTTAGCAACATATACGTTTTTAAAAGTGATATTGAAAGATACATTTAAAACTTGGAAAAGTAATAAATTTTTCATTTATCTCGTGTATTTATATTACGGACATTTTTATAAAATAGTAGACTATTTGTTAAATACATGTAAAAATCAACACATTGCACTCGGATAGTAACAATCAAGTATTCCAGGATGTTAATATTAATTATTATCACGAGAGTTTATCGATTGAAAAGTATTTATTTCATAAAAATTAATTACTAGATTAAAATTTAACTAAATCATGAGAATATTGTCTCCTCTGCACAATTTATAACCAAGCATAATCTCAGGATAAACCATGCAGGCGTTGTCGAGAGAACTGACATTTAATATCTTACATTGTAAGCCATTAATTTTTCAAATAAGTTTTTTTGATAACACGTGCATTTTGACGTACCGATTAATTTTTACAAAATTAATACATCTCGTTTGTTAATATTCTCTCTTGATAACAATTAACTTTATCATTCGCTTGAAGGGACCTGTAATCCTAATTTATTACTCCATAAATCAGTTAACGTTTAAATTATATATGAGTTACAGGAAAATGTAAAAAAGGACGCATTTGGTGTCGAATTGCTATAAATATGCACCTTTGATTACTGAGTATCTTCCTTACTTTGTCGACCGTAAATGATATTGACGAAATTCTAAGAGTCTATTGATCTTCGTTTAATAATAATTTAGGCATTTTCTAAATTTCAGGTAAAAATATTTATTAAAGTGAAATTCCTTGTGAAAATCTATATAATTTTTATATATTTAAAACTGTGTTCGACGAATAAAAATTTTTTTAAACGTTCGATAATCGACTTTTCGAAAACCAATAAATATCTCTATATAAACCTAAAATTTAGCTCACATATTATTGATATTATTAATAATACGAAGGGTAACAAACTTTTAAAATTAATTATGCCCGATTTTTATACCATTTTTTAGGTCCACGACGTAAGAGCTGGTAGATTCAAAATTGTATTTAACACCTTCGTATCACAATTTTCTATAAAAGAATAATACTTTTTTGTAATAGCAAGTAAAAAAAGCTAGGATTAACGGTAATTTAAATATTCCAAAGAAATTTATAAAAATGAACCAATTTCCATTTATTCGTTGATTGAAGTGTAAGAGTAAGTATAGGAAAGTGTAAGAGCCATCCCACTCTCTACCTGCATTAAAAAAGTATAACAAAAATGACTAAATTTACAGGATGCCCCGTTTCTCGAATCTTTATAAATCAACGAGAAAGCATTGACAATCTACTCTATTTCCGTTAGAATTTTCCTATCTTTAAAAGCGACTATATTGATTTTATCAAAGATAAATCTTAGTCAGCTAAAAATATACACCGTTTGACACTAGGATACAAAAGTCGGTCCACTAAAACGTTAAAAAAAAATCCTCGAAATAGTATTAAATTAGCGCGATTCTATGCGTATTACGTCAAATCGGATCAGCCAGGACGTAAAAGTCTCTATCTATAAGAATCTCGAGACTCCATCAAAAAAGAGTGAGGAAAAAAAAGATAAGGTAAAATAAGAAATAAAAGATTCCCGGAAAATGCTGAGACTCTGTCTGCGTGGATTTCCTTGAAAATCCAATTGTATCTAGCGTTTTGTATATCATGTAGAAACTACTGTGGAAAAGTGTGTGTATATATTTCGGTGGATATTTTCACGTACACCTTGGATTTTAGAGTAGTAAAAATCGTTTTCTCTTATTTTATATATATACACGTTTATTTGCATAACCTGATAGTGCCATTAAATAATTAACGTTCTCCGTGTATATAAATTCAATTTGGAACGCGATGTAACTGATTAGCTAAATCTCATTAATTACATTTTGATATTTATATTCATATACGTGTAATTATGACAGTTATTGTTAGATTTAAATTATTAAATTAAATTGATCGAACGTTCGTGATTACACGTCGTATCTTACGTGTAATAACAATTATTGTGTATCAATTATGTCAATACATCCTATCAAAATATTTTTCCTATTAAACATTCCTCTTGTACCATCAATCGGGAATATGAAAAAAAAAGACAACGCAACTTTTCATCAATGAAATGGATGCAATCGGGGAATCGAATACTTTCCAATACACGCTACAAAATTTTACGCTCGATCGGCAAAACGAAAGATTAAGTTTGTTAAAAGTTTATTAAAAATCCAATAAAAAAATATGAGATTAACGTCGAGAAACATTTTTCTCGTCGTAAGGAAAAATATTTATTTATTCAAGAATATTGATCTGTCAATGCTAATAATATTTTTCTTGTTGAATATCAAACGACCGTAATATTACATCACGTTAAAAAAAGAAATTCTAGAGTTTATTAAAATCCAATCGACATTCAATGCAAACGTATGTAGTTGATAAACACTTTGCATTTTTCAAATCAAGCTCGGATAGTAGTACAAATACGTATATATAGACATTACAAATGTTATTATTAAACGAACAATAATACATATGTATATAAGAAAGAAAATTTTCTTGTATTCGCATATACGTAAATATACGTAAAATTCTCCTAATTTCCTCGGTTAAATTGAATTTTATCGTCTCTCGGTGCATGGCCGTTAATTACGTTTAGAAGCTTGCAACCGTCACTTTCGTTGGGAAGTCAAGTTCCCCTATATATATAAATTTCAAAAGTATCGGAGAAACATTGGAGAATCCTCCCGTAAGCTCGTATAAACTTTTCGAGAATTCCGATATGATGATCGAGGGCATTTCGATGTATAAATGTACATGCACCTCTACATATATATGAATTTAATGGTATATATACGGGACGAGCATATATCGAACGTTTAAAGAAATCGAGCGCATTCAGTTTTATTTCGCCCGAGTGAATCGAACTAGTTAAATTCGGATAATGGATGGCTGGTAATTATAATATTTATCTCAGAGTGCACGAACATCGCGATTTTTCGCTTCGGATTATTTTCTCTTTTACTTCGCAACACTCCTCCTCCCGTCAAATATGATTGTACATCACGTATATTTGAACATTATAATTATTACGATCTTGACTTCCTTTTTTAAAGATTGACATGTACATAATGTCGTAACCGAAATGTACAAAGGATCGATCAAGCTGTATAATTAAGAAAAAAAGAATTCGTTATAAAAATATATATAAATTGAACGTCCAGCATAAATTACAGCATTGACTAGCTGGTGCGATACTTATTGGAACCTCAAGAATTCCAACGGATGGGTGGGAAGAAAGAAATAATAATAACAATAATAAAATTAACAAAGTTATTTTCAATAAAGTATAGTTATTAATAATTAATTAAAAATTTTCTAGAGCCTTGGAATATCAATAATTCAATTTCCCGATAAGTCGACATTTTCAATAATTTCAAACATTTTGTTGATCTTTGTGAAAATGCATTATTGTAAAGTTACTGTAATTTCCAATACTCTAGACACGAGTTTTAAATAATTCGAACCTTTCGATGTATAAATAAACTTTCCATTCACGCCCGATGGAAACCAATTTATTTTATATTTATTACTGCGTAATATTATGTATATATATATACATACACACACCCGTCGTTTATTAAATTTGATAGTATTCTAATTCATCGATCTAAAGTAGGTTCGATAATATAACTTGAAGATGCATTAATGATCTCTTCATTCGACGTAAAATATTATTCAAAGGGATGCCAACCTGGAATGCTTATCGATGCACGGACTGTCAGTTCAGAAAAGTATGATATTACCCGAGTAGAAGTGGAAAAGATTTTTTTCCATGTAAATTAGCCATTCTTTAAAAATGGCTAATTTAACCTATATGAAATAACTCTATCTTTTATCACAAAATATTAACAAATTGTTCAATATCTACAACTAGAGGGATCTTTAGTATAGAATTTTCAATTATGGAACTAAGTAGCAAAAATAGTCAGTAAATAAATTGTGATACAATGATTCAAACGATGTCTCCAATTTTCTTTTAGCAGTAAATTTAAGAATTCCTTTAATATAAGAAAAGTGTTTTAACAAACGTTTCTATAAATTTTATAGGTTTATAATAATTTTGTAGACAATTTATAAAAAAAATTACTTAGATATATAGATTTAAATATTTGCTATAAAATATAGTCAAAATTATGATAATCCAAATATATCCCAATTTACAAATAAAATGATAAAAAATGTAATAATTTCTGTTAAACAAATTTTTCTCAGTGTATACATATCCGATTGGCTTTTCAAAGACTTCGTTTCATTTACAACCTGATTTGTGTCATATTTGCAGTATTTATGAAGATAAATGCGATTCTATAATATTTTTATCGTAACAATTCTTAGTAGCACTTTATAGGTCATAATTAGATTTAAACTTAATTTGTATTTAGAAGCTGAAAAATAAGTTAAAGTATATCAAAAAGTGGATCTACAAATGATATGATAAGAAACGTTAAAATATCGGAAAATCAAAAATATATTGGCACGTTGTCAATTTTTTTTCCATTGTATTAAACCATCTATCTATTACTTTAATGCAAATATCTTAATTTTACAGTATATGCCTTTGTAATATATACTATTTAATAGGATACTTGTGTCGTTCAGTATAAAATTTTGTAATAAACATTCCATTTTATGACATATATTATATCACGAATAATTAAACAAATATTCGTATTAGAATGAAAAAAAAATTATATATATACAAAAATTATTGAACTCACGTGTGCAATCTGATCGAAACGTCCAAAGAGCTCGTTGAGCGTCTTCACCAGATCCGAGGCGGATAATTGTTCCGAGAGTGGCGTGAAATTGACGATATCTGCGTAAAGTATGCTGAAAGTACAACAAATCGATTATTATTTTATTTTCACAAACGAACATCCAGCTAATTATCGACATTATACACGAAGTTAGTTTTAATAATTTAAAAGAATTACTTATACGCGGAGGAAAAAACAAAAAGAAAGAAGAAAAGAAGAGAGAACGAAAGTAAATAAAACGATGAAACTTCGTAAGTAGTGAAAACTCTCGGTTCTTTGTAACAAATATAAGTTCCTTTAACTTTGGACATAAACTTTTAATAACGTCATTTTTTTCTTCACTCCACACTGTACGCTAACGTTATTAAATATGATTTATCGTGCAGTGTGTGCACCCATAATATTATACTTAATTCTTATGCGAATAATTAAATTCGATGTAATGTATATTAATATTACGTTACGCGTATATATACGTATGAATGTACAAAAATGAAAAATATATTGTAAACTGCACGTATAATCGAAAATCGTTTAAGCATATACACTTTACCTCACATTATTGTGACGTTGCACGTACATCTCGTGAAAGTTTGTTTGTTTGTGTATACTGGCTTCTTGGCATGCATCCGCCATTTTGAGCATAATGCTGCGTTTCACCTTCCGGAAAATTTAAAAATTGAATTCTTATCGATAAAGTAATTAAAATGGAAATATACCATCTATATATGCAATATTGTGCGGAACGATCAATCTCCTATTTTTATTTTACATTTTTAAAGCGAATGTAAAAAAATGGATTGTAAATAAATTTTATTTAAAAGTTTAATTTCTCGCGGTGCGGTTATTCGTATAGTAAACAGTACGATCGTAATGTAAAAAATTATATTAAAATGTATAAAGAACGACGTATAGATAAATACGAGAATAAAATTTTAATACATACTATTTATATTGAAGTTATTTAATTCGATAACAAAGGGACACGTCTGAGTAAATAAAAATTGCTATTGATTTTAAGTTATATATAAATATGACAGGTATAGAAAAAAAAAATATTTGGTTACACAGGTTCGTGGATCCGGTAGTATTTTAAAAGTTTTTTATTTCTCCCGAAAATCTAATAGATATATCGAAATAGAAAAGTTAGGTGTGAACAAATAAATTTTTATCATTTAATTGTTACTTACCCTATAGTAGAAATTAAGATAGTTGTGGTTAGTCGAAATCATATTTTTTATTAATTAATAGACACTTGTTAGCCAACTTTTGGTAAAATATGACTATAGTTTTTAGTTAAAAAGGCGTTTGATAAATCCTTTGATTTCTACTATAGGGATACACAGCATTGTCTAATAAATTAATTCTTATAATCAAGGAGATGTCGCATACAAAATATAGCTTTAAATAAAAAATAATATTTAAAACATATTTTTAATTAAAAATATGAAAAGCTAAATAGATAATATGAGTTTAGAAGGCGTGGAATATATGGATTAACCGAGCAACAATTTTATATTATTAAAAATATAAATAACATTCCATCGGTAGTTTATGTTTATAAAATATTAATAACGTTAATTAAAAAATCTAATAAAAAATGTATAAATAAAGAGGGAATTTCAGTATAGCTAATTTCACGACTCGACATCTCGTTGATGTAACAAAAAATAAATGTAATTTATACATATATAGTAAAGAGAAAAAAAAACAAAAGAGTACATGCAGTAAACTGACCTCAGCCGCAATATAAGCAGGAATGACACTAAGCAACAATTGCTCCTGTTGTTCGCGTTCGCACTCGTGCTTGATTCGTGATTCGATAATGGTCTTTGTACTGGCGAAAGTTTGACGATGAGCCCGGGACGTCAGGATACGGTAGTAGAGGCCCGCAACGAGGGCAGCCAGGATGAAGAACATGTCGCTCTCCACCTGCGCACACGCGCATACACGTGCGCGTGGATTATATTATTATGTCAAACACTACAAGTTGATTCGAGGTGTTCCACAAACATCTTGTTCGTAAACGAGCTACTGTGCGGTGCTTAATCAAAATTAGACTTTCCATAATTAACGATCTAGGCGTACACGTATATGTATATATATATACTCGCGTTATATATAGGCAATTTAAAAGCATGTCAAAGCTGTAATCAAAATTTCATATTCCCCGCGCTTATAAATTGAAAATTTTTAATTCTATTGATATACGTATAGAAATATATATTGACGTAAACTGTAAAGGGAACGTTGCGTCGTATGTGCATATATGGTACCTACATTTATGGAATTAATTTAAATTATTCCAATTTGTAAAACTATATTAGACGTGATTTTCAAAACGATTAATCTAATGGATGAATGAATGTAATTAATTTTAATTCAACCAAATAGTGTGCAGTACAGCTAGCAGTAAAAAATTTAACAATATTGAGGTAAACCAAAATGTAATTTTGGTAGAATGTAGGTGTTTTGATATTTTATTTCAACTCGCTATTTTACCGTCGAAAAAACTTTCCTCTTGTACATCATTTATACCGCAATTTCCATTAGAAAATGTTCTCCAGCTTGAAAAATTTAATACATTTATCGTAGTAGAAATTGAGCATTTTGAAATTAGGTAAATATTGTTTTTATCTATTATTCATGGATTTATTCCGAGACGAATGATCCTTTTTAAAGTCAAAAAAACGATTTATAATTGCTTTGATTTACGTCATTACGAAAAAAAGGATTGTTATTGTGATGAAAAATTCAAAATTTTTAACAGCGGAAAATTAAAATTTATTATTAGCTTAATTGATTTTTTCTTAATTTAATAAAATGCATAGGAAGACAAAGTATGTAATTGAATGAAAAAAAAATTCAATTATTCAAACTAAATGACATTTACTTACATCTACATATATTTATTGACATACTTCGGTTAAACATTTACAAAGAACTAGATTCTTTTTTGTTGACGTGTCATTGTAATTGCAATCATAATCTATATTGTATAATTCAACAATTATTCTCATTTTATTGAAAAACAATAAGTATTCAAAGTTTCCCGAGATGCGATCACATCAATAATGCAAAGACGAATGTGCCAAATTGAATTGTGAACGAATATTCGTATTATGTTTAACTCGACGAAGGATTTAGGTGCATGGCGCATTTAAGTCGAATAATATTTTTCACCTGGTTAAACTCGCGCGAGCGTAAAATAAAATAAACGTCAACGCGGTTGAAAGCTGAAAAGTGAGGGAAAAGATATTGAAACGTCGATAGCTCAGCAAGCTGTCTATTCAGCCACGTGTACGTAAGAATAATACGAATCCATGAATGGTTGCATTATTTAAATGGGCCAATAATACAATGAGCCATCGACATATTTTGCGACACAATGATTATATGCGAGAGAATAAATTAATGTTGAAAAATAACGAAGGGCCGCGCGCGCGTGAAAAGGTAAAGTAAATAAAAAGTTACCTCGTAAAGTTTGAGCTCGCCGTACGAGAGAAAAAATCCCAGCCTCTCGAGGACGTAAAGGAGAGCGAGGGTAAATCCGAAGAGCGAGGGCCTGTGCTTCCTGAGTCTGGGTAGCGAGGCGACTACAGCGAGAACGGCAACGAATATGGGTATCGGAGTCCCGAGAGCCAAACATCCTAATCCGAGGACACCGCTGGCTAATAGGCCCAGAAGGACGCGGGTGCGTTGAGAGCTGAAACCGGCTGGGAACTGAGCGACGACTAACAAACACACCGACGTCAATAGCATCGTCGACAGAGCGACCAGTGGGACTAGCTTTGTCTTTAGGCCCTCTCCATCCTGCAACATATATCACACAATTGTTCGTTAGCAATCTTACCTCAAGGAGGGGTGTGCCTCTCATTTTTCACTAGGCAAACCATGAGCTTTAATTATACCTCATCGACTGCACTTCATTATGATGGTGAAAATGCTGTTTTTAACTTATTTATCTATCTATAATTTGATTATAATTTTATTGGTTTTTATACACGCAAAGTGGTTTTTCAGGAATAGTTGTGTTTTCGATTTCTATCAACTTAAGAGCTGTCGTTTCATTATTATTTTCGTGCACAGAGAGAAAAAAATATCAATGATTACTATCCTGCTTAGTACTGATTAATATACATGTCCAATTATTGGGAACCATGATGCAAAAAGAAAGACAAAGAGTACTCGTTACATACATTTTTAGTATTCAGTGCTATGAATTGCAAGTAGTAAGTCAAAAATTATTTCATCATTTCTGACTTACTAATCGTCTATAGTAATCATTGCTTTTTTTCTCTCCATATAAGTGTAGTGAAATTTGCTATTATTTATTAAAATTTATTATTTATTAAATTTATTATTCATTTGCTAATGGCAAACAGCGTAAGGGAAAATAAATGTTAGAAATATCTTATAAAAACTAATAAGACAGCGCGATAAACCTGAGATATTTAATCAGTAAACCTAAACATTTCCGTTACAGTTGGTTAAAGTAGTAGTAATTTCTCTCTATAGATGATTTTTAAGTTGATGCATTACGAACAGTAGATCGGATCCGAGTTTTCGAATGCTCATTCAAATTTAGAAAAAAGTTTCCAATTTCAAAAATTAGATTAGAATAATAAATAAATATACAATGAGCATTATTTCCAAAAGTAATTAATTCTGCAATTATTTTTATATATTTCGTGTGATACTTCGAATGTAATATACCAAATGGTAGATAGATAATTTTCTGTATTATTGTTTTATATTTATCTATTATTAAACCAATTTTATAAATGTTATCCATTTGCAGTTTGGAATCCGGAATATTGGACAAAGTACATAAATACACCGAACAATTTATTACATTCGAAATAATGATCATTCTAATTTTCCTTATTCTAATGATATACTACATCTATCTATATCCGACTGTTAATATTCGAAACATTTTATAAATAATAAATTAGGTTTCGGATGTACCCTGTTACTTTAATTTTTGTTACAAATTCAAATCAAATAACTTTTATTTTTGTATTTATTTTTATTGATTGCGCGACATGTCAGAGATTTGTTGATTAAACATTTCTTTTGATCTACCAATGAGTATATAAACGATACACATCGAAACGTAATTTAAAACTATGATCTGACAATCGAAGATTGACGTTACACCTTTTTCTCAATTAGTAAACGAACTTTATGTTATAGACTCTGTAAACATTTATTTTTTATTAAATTAAATAATTGATACCATATATCAGACTTGTAAACATCGACGTAAAAAAGTAGAAACATGACGCTTTAAGTAAATATAATACAATATGCGAAGTGTATAAAAATGAAAATTCCCACTTTTGTAAAGTATATAAATTTGAATGTTTTGATTTTTTAAAGGTATAAAGCACTTACCAAAAGTAACAATTGCGGCACCATAAATTTTTCTACTTTAAGGGTTAGAGAGTAGATGTACTTGTTTTCCATATCATGTAGCGAGCTAGGTAAAGCACACACAACGCGGGAAACAAATTAATTTTCAATTTGCTACACGCGTATATACGTCAAAGTTTTTCTGCAATTTACATGAAGCAATAAAGTTTACTCCTTTTTTTTCTTGTTCTCTGTGGAGCGTACGCACAATAAATAAATCACATTTGTACCATTTTTGATCGATGGAAATTTATTCTGTACAAGTTTGAGATATATATTCAATATAATCATTTCTATTTCATTCCTGTACGGATTGAATATACATATACTTATAAATATTCATCGAGGGATGAACAAATAGTTTATCGCAGATTTTTTTATACTCTAAACGTCTTTCAGTAAAAAATTACTCCTTTAGAGAGGAATCTGAGTAAATAGATTCGAGTCCGAATTTTTTTTACATATATATTTAAGTTATTTCAATTTCATTACAATAATGTATATTACGAGATGAATTACTTATTTTTAGTCTCTTAAGGGTATAGTAAATTTGTCGAAAAAAGGGTATTGCCACAGATATATACGATCAACATTTCGTTCGTATACTTTATCGTTGCAATAACATGATGGATCATCTATTATTTTGACATTTAGCTAGCCAAACAGTAACGATCCTGCAGTATTTTCTAGAACACCATGACTTCGGATTTTCTTTGTAAAATATTTAAAATAGCTTCTTCCGTTTATTTTGCTATTATTCATTGAGAAAAAGGATTGTATTTGCATTAAAGTTCCGTGACTTGATCATGTCTCTCGTAATAACAAAATAAAATAGCGATTGCATATATAGTTCAAATATTATATAAATTTAATGTAACTGGTTATTATTCTCAGTATTTAACAACGTATCATTAGTATTAGTTTTACTAATATTTTAATGGTTTTCAATAAGATCCGACAAGGGAATTTTGCAAGCGTGATAGGTAAGACTACATTGAATACTTCTTTAGCGAATTTGTCAGCTTTTTCGTATATAGTAGGAAGTGGTATCCATATACATTTTTATCTTATAGTTTGTTCAAATTCTCGTAAATTTTTTAAAATGTACACGTGTAAAGATCAGTTCGTGCGTTAATTTTTAATTTTTTAAAGAAAATAATACAGGTGAGAACATTTATAAATATAATTGTGTTATTATTCGTATTATTCATGAGTGAAATCTCAACAGCAAACATTAGAGCGATACTGTCAACGTATACGAGCCCGAATCTCATTTAATCAAATTAAATATCAGATTTAAAGAATGGACAAAATGAAGTACCTCAATTTCCTTTTTGAGTAAAAAATTTCTCGATCCGGGTGAATTTTTCACTCAAAAAATCTACATCAGCTCAGTTTTGACGAAAAGTTGGAGTGACGAATTCCAAGTGTAAAATACGGTAAAATTTATACCGAGCGTTTAGCGGTATTTAGGAAATAAAAACACAGACACGAGTACGGAGAGAGAGAGAGAGAGAGAGAGAGAGAGATTTAACGCGCGCGTATGAACAAACAAACAATCTATCCGGCTTATATAATTTCGGCTAATAGCGTAACACCGCTTCGTCGAGACGCAATTCGGGTGCTCGAAATAAAACAACTTTGAAACGAGCCTCAAGAAATACTAAAGCAGGAGATGTAATTTCCAACCACGTTCAAATGTAATTAGAGATAATTCATCAAGAACGCCTCGACTGTAAATTTGTGGATATACAGACACTTTTTTAACAACTGTAGTAAAATATTCATAGTTTTGGGTAATTGATCGTGTAAATACCGTGCATATAATACACATCCATATAATATGTATACACACAGTGTGACATCATTACACTTCGCATTAACGGTTTATATTGCAATATGTTAAAGCGTCATTATCGAAGGGTTGTATATACTTTACTTTCCAGTTTTATAAAACCGCTCGACGTAATAACCAAACTGAAAAGCACTTTGCAAATTTTATAAGAGACTCCGATGCTCTCTCTCTCTCTTTCTCTCTCTCGCGCGCGCGCGTTAAACTATACAGTTCGAGGCGAGTTTATGTGTATACGTGCGGCTTCATTTAATTAATATTGTTGAGCTACATTTTTCTTTTTTACTCCTCTCAAATGCTTCGTTTAAATAAATACCAAAGCTTTTAACTATCCGCGGGATTGCATTTTATTAAATTGAGGTACGTATATATATATATATATATATATCGATTCGCTCACTTTGGCTTTTAACGTGTTTTTTTGTTGTTGTACTCCGCTATTTGATAATTATAGCCTCTTTTCTTATTAACTTTATGAATGCGTTAACGCGATTTATTATTCATGTACACGTTTCATAAAGATATACTGTTGTTCGCCGCTCTCGGGTTATGTTAACATTGATTTTTCGAATGATATTGTTCAATCTGTGCACATTTAATGCACTCGACTATATGCGCTCCGCAGTTAAAATGAAAGTAATCAATATATTTATCTAATTTTTGGAAGAGAAGACACTTCTTACTATATGTAATTGTTTTATTTATCGGTAATCAACGTAGTAAATAAGTATCGATATTGCTACTTACTGATTGGTTGTGTAATAAAAATTTCACTAATATTGAAATCAAAATAACTTCTGGTATAAATACATTCTCCAGCGCTATTTCGATTAACGGATTGCTCTTTTACTATTGAATATTAACTTATCTGGTAGAAATGTATCCAGTTTCATTGGTCAACGTGTTAATCAAATAGGAAAGTTATATGTATATATGACAGATCACACGTTAATAGATATGGTCAAAAAATAAAATCGTTTTAAATAGTTGCAATCTACAGAAAATCATTTCAAGAAAGTAAACAAAATTTTTTTGGATTTTCACCTCACGTTGGTGCAATATGTTAGAATCAAATAACTAGCATTTTTAGTATTTTTATCAATTTTTAACTAAAAAAATCTGAAAGAAGAATCTGTTAAAATTTTGTTGAAATGTTAATTACTACTATTATTACAGTTTAGAATTATAATAAAAAAGGAATGTACTATCGTAAGTTTTTTAATGAACCAAATTTTTTATTGTATAGTCAACAATACCATCTTATATTTGACCCCCAACAGGTTTATGACCGAACTTTCTGAGCCGAGCTATGGCATTTTGTATAAAATTTAAAACAATTTATATGCATATTCCCATGTATTGCATGTCATCATTTTATACAAAATGCCATAACTCCTCTCAGAAAGTACGACCATAAACCTATCGGGGGTCAGAAAGGAGGTAATATTAGTGAATTGTCTATAGTTGAGAGTCAATAATAAATAAATCCAATATTTATTTAAGTGCACAACGTTTCGTCTACCATCAGGTATCACAGGTTTATCATGTTCATCACAATAGAAGACAACATTGTTGGTTACAATAGAAACTTTAGTTTATTAAAACACTTACGGTGTATTACATCCCTTTTTTGTACTTTAATATTTAAATAAAATGCTAATATTTTAAAAATTTTCAATTTTTGACTGTCTGTAACTGATTATCACGATCACTTGACGTGGAATCTTGAATCGTGAAATAGTAGGATAAAAATTTTAATATGCACCAAAGTTAGATATAGACTGCAAATGTTTTTTAGAAAAAAATAAAACATTTTTATGCTACTGGAATTTATTTGTCTAAAAATTATTCTAACTTTAAAACGTTAATTTTTTCAAATTTTTCTCAGCTTATAGTATATTACATTACATGTAACATTGGTTGCTAATTATCTCTAGAATTTATCCTTCAGGATTAGAATTCTAAATCTCAAGCTCAATGTTTCATAAACTATCTAGCCAACTAGAACTTGAAAAAATTGTAACCGACACAATTCATTTTTTCATTCAAAAGTCTAAAAAAGGCTTGAAGCAATACTTTTGTAATGATCTACATGTATGTAGAAAGTTATGTTAATTGTAAATAACAGAACAAAGTTTCAAAAATTAATGGTAATTTCAATTTAAATTCTAAAAAAAATTCTTAATTCTTTAAAATATCATAATTTTTTTTAATTCAGAAATATTTATTATATAATACAAACAATTACATGTTTTCCTACTTAAAATTAGCTATGTACTGTAAGTCGGAAATTAGTAAAGATTTCAACCATGATTATTTAACAAGTAAAATTATGTATATTTATCTACTAGTTAAGGGTCGTTGTACATAGAGCTCTGTTTCTTGCACCGTGCATTACTGCCTGTAGATATACAGGGCTGATATATAGGTTGATGATTGTAAATCTCGACTCAATTTTAAAAAATCAACATTGTAATCTACGAGCAGTAACGCACGGAGTAACCTGTGGAGCAGAGCTCTATGTTCATCGTCTTTAACGAAGCGGCATCCTTGTTGACCTCGTTGTCACCGACCGAGCAAAACACATTAATTTTTCTACGCAAATTAAACTAAATAATCTACTATATTATGGAAAAATCCAAATACATAAACACTAGATTATCGTATAATATATCATTCTGCAAAGTAGTCGTTCAGTAGTAGTGCATTCTGCAAGTAAGTATGTAAAAGTTTGCACGGAAAGAATATATTTTTGATTGGAAAAATGCCGTTGAACGATGTATACGTTTGAAACTTTCCAGAAATATGAATTATCGAGTTTTGCATAAAACATAATATTTTGTTGAATAAATGTAATACTTAATATTTTTCACTTGATGGGTAACAATTTGGTTTATGTCACCCCTAAGAAATATTTTACTTTAATAAATATTTGCGTGACCCTTTTTATATAGTTTTATAAGCGTAAATTATACAGATTACTGGAAAATGATATCTGATTATTTAACAATTTCAACACATTTATATGTTTGAATAAAAATATAAAATATTACAGTAGGAATCTTAGAATGCCAAAATTATGTACAACAATCACGTACTTATCTATAATTTTTATAATCAAAACTAATTAAGGTTTCGAAATTTTCATTTAATATAAGCTTTGACAACACCTTTATCACATTTACCGGCATTAACTGCTTTTTTAAATTCATCTTTCAAATTGCATATTTTTTCTAATGTATGACTTAAGGTACATTCTATAATGTGCAACGATTGTGCGTGTGCTAAAAATTAAGAAAAAATAAAAATTAAAAATTATATTTGAAAAATTATATACAGAAATCTGACTTCCCTTAAGTTAGTCAAAAATCACTACTTCAAAATATCTATTTTGATACAATGGGCGTAAAATGCGATTTCACGGACTGTTTGTTTTTTCAAAATCGCATTTACACCCTCTGTATCAAAAAGTATAGCTCGATACACGTGTGAAAGATGATTTTCAACTCGTGCGAGTTACTATCCTCCCCCTTCTTTCGGGCGATAAAACTCTCCCTTGTTTAAAAATGAACACTTTGACACTAGTAACGAAAAGTACTAATATTTTGTTCACTAATAGAAAAAATGATTTTATGGTCGTTAATTCAGAAATGTCAGACACACAAATAATGAATTTTTACTATCTGATGTGCGCAACTTATGAAAAAAAAGGAACTTCAAAAAGTGCAACTCGTCGAGCGAGAAAAACGACTCTTTTTCTTCGTTTTTTTTTTTGCGAAAGTGTAAAAATAGTGAAACATGGAGATAAAGTAAAAGGAGACGCGCTTGGAATTATCCATGGGGGGATGAAATGAAAACAGCACGAGAGAGAGATATATCGAGAACATCGACGGGTATGCGACGTATACGTCGGATATGTTGCGCTCTAACGTCAATAGCCAAAAGAAGAAGAAGGAAGCAGAAAATGCGAGCCTTCGGAAAGCATTATGAATTCTCTTGTGTTTTCATACGTCGTCACGACTCGGCTTCAACTTCAATTTCCACTGATTCGTTCAACTTTGTTTTTTGTTCTTCTCTCTTTCTCTCTTTTTTGTTCGAAAAATTGAAAAGGAGGTCGTCGCGCTTAAAAACATAAGCAAACACACACTCACACGCATAAGCTCGGATTATCATTTCGTTTACACAAATTGATTTGTTTCATCTGCACGCTCGTTTAATTAAAAATTGAAAAATATACCGTTTTCTTGATTCATTACAAAAATAACAAAAAAGAAAATAATATGTTGATGCATCTGGTAACCTTTGAGATTTATGACGAAAATGGCGGTGTAATTTTCAAATCAAATATAAGTTTCATTCTATATAGTTGATGAGAGAAATCTCATTTGCAACAGCGAACGCTTTTCTTCCTTTCCACCAAATGAGAATATTGATTGCAAAAACGGTGAAAATACGGGTTGTCGTTAAAATACATAATTAAATCATTTATTTTATTTTATTTCCACGCGTTTTTCTAATACGTTTATTTAATTAAATGTATTATTGTAGGTTGAAATTTTCTCGTCTCTATATGTATATATATATAAAAAGAAAAAGTTGACGATTAACTCAATAATTACACAGATTTACTTATCAATATATGTTTACTTATTTTATTTTACTTCCAACGTAATTTGCCACTGTTTACAGTGCAATGAAAAATTAATTGTAGTATAACATTTAAAAACGTTTAATTTATTTGCGTAAATAAAATTCATTAATTGGAATACTTGTGCAAAAATTTGCATGTCGAAATTTTTCGCGCAACTGAATTAGTGTAGTTTTTGTGCGTTATCGATCGTTCTTTTATGGTCGTTTCGAATGGTTTAGTTTACATTTCACCCTTTAAAGCTTAAGACGCAGTCGGAACGTTTTATCTAGCTAAACTTTAATGCTACTATAAGAATACAAATAAAATTAGTATTACGTTATATACATTGAGAAATGATAAATATATCCTTGTCATTAACTTTTTTAAGTTTTATAAGTTACTTTGTAAATTTAAAATTTTTTTCATGTGCAGTCTACGCATACATAAACTACCCTCTAAACTAACGGAAAAAAGTAGAGACATCGTAATTTTTACTTTTGAAAAGTACAAAGTTTGAAGTTGCTACTGTACAAAAAAAACGTTTGATAAGTTAAAAAATATAAGGTTTCTAGTTTTCAAAAATACACAATTCCAAATTCGTACATTAAGTATGAAAATTCGTTCCAACATTTAAAAACTAGAGAAAAGAAAATTTCTATTTTTGAAAAGTATAAACTTGGAATTCTACTTTTGGAAAGTCTAATATTTCATTCCCATATTTCCAAAGTAAAAAAAAACTAAACTATTTACGTTTGAAAATAATGAAATTCGACGTGTCTACTTTGGAACCGCGAAAAAAATCATTCGTTAAATTTTTATAAAGTAAGAACCTCAAAATTTTAGATTCATCCAAAATAAAATTTACCATCTATCCATATATACTTAATTTCTAAATATCAGAACGAAATTTTCTGCTTTCGTAAAATAAAAAGGTGCAATTTTATTCTTCAAAAATCAGTTAAGGTTAACTTTACCCTTTTAAAATGTAAAAATTACGATCTTTTTACTTTTGCAGGTTAGAAAGTGGATATATATACCTATATGCATGTAAGATATACGATATAATATACTGGTATAATGTAAATTGTACGCTTCCGGTCAAATGTTTAATCTGGAGTGTCTTGCGGATGCACACATCACTCAGAGTGATCAAAAGTTAATCTTACTTGAGCGCGTCGATGTGATTTACAATTTCATTAAGCTCTAATTAGTCGAAGGAAGTTTCCTACAAGACCGCATCTATATATATATATATATATATTGAAACGGGCACAACTTTGGACAAAAATTAAGTAAATAAAAATGATAATTGTATAAGGACAAAATTAATTAAATTTAAATAACCGCGGTCGATAACGTATTGATAAGCATCGATCGATATATAATTATCTATCGACGATAAATAGGACGATAATTTCAAATGGTAACAAAACGTGTATATATAGATATATATACACATATGTAGATATATAGATATACAAATCAAATGTATGTTCACGCGAATGAACCATTTAAAGCGTAAGCGACGTCATCTTTTGTTTTGATAATTTTAATAATTTATTTGTAGTTTATATTCAATAATTAAGTAAATTGTATAAGAACAGAAAATTAGGATAATTAATAACGCTTTGAATGATATGCGACAATCAACAAATTTAATTATTTATTTTTGTTCATTAAACATTTATAATTTCAAGAATGTATAAAAAAGTACATACATTATAGAAAGCTAGCGAAACCAAAAGTTCTGATAGGAGTTATTATTACTGTAAATTTTAAAGTTGAAACATTATTTAAAAAGTTAATAACATAAATGTTATTAACAATATAAATTTAAATTGTTAATAAAAATAAGGTAATATGATATTATGGAATTTAGTTGTAACTAAAAATTAAAGTAATTATAGAAGTATAAAATAATGAAAAAACGAATTCAAGTAAGACATTTTTAAAAGAATGCACACGATGCAAAAATGTATATTATTTTACATCATTTAAATTTTACAAATTATAGATATTCAAAAAATAGGATAAGTAGGTAATAATATTTGTGATTTAAAAATAAATTTTAAATGCGAAGAAGCTACATATTTTCTATATAATAAGCAAAAAACTGTTAAACACTTTAAAAAGCGACTTTAGTATATAAAGGAAGCAAATTTCGATTCGCGAATTATTATTAGATTACAAGCCAATGTAGCATGTACGTTTCGTTATAAGCGGCCTTCGTAGCCAATTAATAAACTCTTTAAATTAAATAGAAGTCACGGATATTTTCTTTGTAGTAAAAAATCCACACTCCACTTTTCTCCCCTTCGTAGAAAAGTGTCACCAACAAATATACACAAAACAAACAAACTAACACCTTCAAATCCACTAGCCCATGGTGAGGCGACGTGGTGTTGAAAACAAACAAGTATTTCTCTTTAAAAAAGTCTTCAAACGAGTAACCGTACTAGGGGGTTCAGACTTTGCATCCAAACCTAGTACGCTATCTCAATGGAGTGAATAGAAATAAGAAGACGAAGGGAAAGAAAAGTAAAAACTGACCAAAACCAGGCCCGTTACAATATATATATATATATATATACATATATGTATCCCTGCACGTATATACCTACATACACAGGTTCACCCACATCCGCGGTTATATACACTCGTTCGTTAAAGATGTTAATTTTCACATTCCCCCTCCCCTCTCTCTCTCTCTCTCTCTCTCTCTCTCTAGCTCACCTCTCTCTTTACAAACATATAGGTAAATTAGTGACACGTATATAAATTTTAGAAAGTAAATATAGAGTTTCTCTATAGGGTATAATTACTCATAGAAAAGTTCGTCGCGCGATTAAACCGCGTTATACATTAACATCTTTTATCTCCGCGCGTGATTTATAAATTTTATGGGTTAATCATGCACATATGGACAATGTATGGTATCGCGAACCACACGTTCGCACAGTTTGACTGAATAGTCTGAATAACTTTTGGTCAAGGCAACTTGGCTGGCCCATAGTTTAGAACTCATCTAAATTGTTTATCTTCGTGTGTCTATATATATATATATAGTCGCGGCAACGGGGTGACGCTTTAAACCCATCACCTCGACCGCGAAAATTCAAGAAGATGTTACAGTAGGATTTCGGTCGAAAGGTATATCACGTCTCAGAATCGTTGTAACAAATTTAATATCGATATAATTAATTTTTACGTATTCGACAAATCCATCACAATGATATTATATTTATTATATTGTACACGCGAAGATCAATAATTCGTATAACGATCGATCACCGCACGCGGTTGCAAAGTATATAGGAATTCCGTAGAGTCATCAGAAATAAAAGAAAAGTAGGGAAAACGATAGCGCGGGCTCTCCCCCTATCTAAAATTAACCTCTTACACTAAATCACGTAATGCGAGCAAACACATCGAGATTACTAATCGACGGAGATATCCGAGAAAGTCGTCCTCGCGCACGTACGGCAAATATCTCTCTTTCTAAAGTGATTAAACACCGGTGTGTAATCCCATCCCTCTTTCTCTCTACATCCCGATCTCCAAGATACAATCAATTCGCGCGTATACGTTACGTCGATAGTCGACGAGTGTCGACTCGAGGAACCAAGGATTACCAAGGGCTTGACTATCGTCGACCAGATTCTACACTCCATGATAATCTTCTTTGTTAACGAGGAAGAGCAAGCGAGAGAGTCGACTTGTGGAATTTCGTTTGCACCTAGGATTACAACCGATTTCTCCCCTATAGCTATCCCCCTTTTTCCTAGATGCAAGAGGATGCACTTTCCCAATATCCAGGGATTTTCATACTATATCCATTACATTACTTTCACTTTTTTAATCCTTACTATATATATATATATATTGAAACGGGCACAACTTTGGACAAAAATTAAGTAAATAAAAATGATAATTGTATAAGGACAAAATTAATTAAATTTAAATAACCGCGGTCGATAACGTATTGATAAGCATCGATCGATATATAATTATCTATCGACGATAAATAGGACGATAATTTCAAATGGTAACAAAACGTGTATATATATGTAGATATATAGATATACAAATCAAATGTATGTTCACGCGAATGAACCATTTAAAGCGTAAGCGACGTCATCTTTTGTTTTGATAATTTTAATAATTTATTTGTAGTTTATATTCAATAATTAAGTAAATTGTATAAGAACAGAAAATTAGGATAATTAATAACGCTTTGAATGATATGCGACAATCAACAAATTTAATTATTTATTTTTGTTCATTAAAATTTATAATTTCAAGAATGTATAAAAAAGTACATACATTATAGAAAGCTAGCGAAACCAAAAGTTCTGATAGGAGTTATTATTACTGTAAATTTTAAAGTTGAAACATTATTTAAAAAGTTAATAACATAAATGTTATTAACAATATAAATTTAAATTGTTAATAAAAATAAGGTAATATGATATTATGGAATTTAGTTGTAACTAAAAATTAAAGTAATTATAGAAGTATAAAATAATGAAAAAACGAATTCAAGTAAGACATTTTTAAAAGAATGCACACGATGCAAAAATGTATATTATTTTACATCATTTAAATTTTACAAATTATAGATATTCAAAAAATAGGATAAGTAGGTAATAATATTTGTGATTTAAAAATAAATTTTAAATGCGAAAAGCTACATATTTTCTATATAATAAGCAAAAAACTGTTAAACACTTTAAAAAGCGACTTTAGTATATAAAGGAAGCAAATTTCGATTCGCGAATTATTATTAGATTACAAGCCAATGTAGCATGTACGTTTCGTTATAAGCGGCCTTCGTAGCCAATTAATAAACTCTTTAAATTAAATAGAAGTCACGGATATTTTCTTTGTAGTAAAAAATCCACACTCCACTTTTCTCCCCTTCGTAAAAAGTGTCACCAACAAATATACACAAAACAAACAAACTAACACCTTCAAATCCACTAGCCCATGGTGAGGCGACGTGGTGTTGAAAACAACAAGTATTTCTCTTTAAAAAAGTCTTCAAACGAGTAACCGTACTAGGGGGTTCAGACTTTGCATCCAAACCTAGTACGCTATCTCAATGGAGTGAATAGAAATAAGAAGACGAAGGGAAAGAAAAGTAAAAACTGACCAAAACCAGGCCCGTTACAATATATATATATATATATATATTGAAACGGGCACAACTTTGGACAAAAATTAAGTAAATAAAAATGATAATTGTATAAGGACAAAATTAATTAAATTTAAATAACCGCGGTCGATAACGTATTGATAAGCATCGATCGATATATAATTATCTATCGACGATAAATAGGACGATAATTTCAAATGGTAACAAAACGTGTATATATATGTAGATATATAGATATACAAATCAAATGTATGTTCACGCGAATGAACCATTTAAAGCGTAAGCGACGTCATCTTTTGTTTTGATAATTTTAATAATTTATTTGTAGTTTATATTCAATAATTAAGTAAATTGTATAAGAACAGAAAATTAGGATAATTAATAACGCTTTGAATGATATGCGACAATCAACAAATTTAATTATTTATTTTTGTTCATTAAACATTTATAATTTCAAGAATGTATAAAAAAGTACATACATTATAGAAAGCTAGCGAAACCAAAAGTTCTGATAGGAGTTATTATTACTGTAAATTTTAAAGTTGAAACATTATTTAAAAAGTTAATAACATAAATGTTATTAACAATATAAATTTAAATTGTTAATAAAAATAAGGTAATATGATATTATGGAATTTAGTTGTAACTAAAAATTAAAGTAATTATAGAAGTATAAAATAATGAAAAAACGAATTCAAGTAAGACATTTTTAAAGAATGCACACGATGCAAAAATGTATATTATTTTACATCATTTAAATTTTACAAATTATAGATATTCAAAAAATAGGATAAGTAGGTAATAATATTTGTGATTTAAAAATAAATTTTAAATGCGAAGAAGCTACATATTTTCTATATAATAAGCAAAAAACTGTTAAACACTTTAAAAAGCGACTTTAGTATATAAAGGAAGCAAATTTCGATTCGCGAATTATTATTAGATTACAAGCCAATGTAGCATGTACGTTTCGTTATAAGCGGCCTTCGTAGCCAATTAATAAACTCTTTAAATTAAATAGAAGTCACGGATATTTTCTTTGTAGTAAAAAATCCCACACTCCACTTTTCTCCCCTTCGTAGAAAAGTGTCACCAACAAATATACACAAAACAAACAAACTAACACCTTCAAATCCACTAGCCCATGGTGAGGCGACGTGGTGTTGAAAACAAACAAGTATTTCTCTTTAAAAAAGTCTTCAAACGAGTAACCGTACTAGGGGGTTCAGACTTTGCATCCAAACCTAGTACGCTATCTCAATGGAGTGAATAGAAATAAGAAGACGAAGGGAAAGAAAAGTAAAAACTGACCAAACCAGGCCCGTTACAATATATATATATATATATATACATATATGTATCCCTGCACGTATATACCTACATACACAGGTTCACCCACATCCGCGGTTATATACACTCGTTCGTTAAAGATGTTAATTTTCACATTCCCCCCTCCCCTCTCTCTCTCTCTCTCTCTCTCTCTCTCTAGCTCACCTCTCTCTTCAAACATATAGGTAAATTAGTGACACGTATATAAATTTTAGAAAGTAAATATAGAGTTTCTCTATAGGGTATAATTACTCATAGAAAAGTTCGTCGCGCGATTAAACCGCGTTATACATTAACATCTTTTATCTCCGCGCGTGATTTATAAATTTTATGGGTTAATCATGCACATATGGACAATGTATGGTATCGCGAACCACACGTTCGCACAGTTTGACTGAATAGTCTGAATAACTTTTGGTCAAGGCAACTTGGCTGGCCCATAGTTTAGAACTCATCTAAATTGTTTATCTTCGTGTGTCTATATATATATATATAGTCGCGGCAACGGGGTGACGCTTTAAACCCATCACCTCGACCGCGAAAATTCAAGAAGATGTTACAGTAGGATTTCGGTCGAAAGGTATATCACGTCTCAGAATCGTTGTAACAAATTTAATATCGATATAATTAATTTTTACGTATTCGACAAATCCATCACAATGATATTATATTTATTATATTGTACACGCGAAGATCAATAATTCGTATAACGATCGATCACCGCACGCGGTTGCAAAGTATATAGGAATTCCGTAGAGTCATCAGAAATAAAAGAAAAGTAGGGAAAACGATAGCGCGGGCTCTCCCCCTATCTAAAATTAACCTCTTACACTAAATCACGTAATGCGAGCAAACACATCGAGATTACTAATCGACGGAGATATCCGAGAAAGTCGTCCTCGCGCACGTACGGCAAATATCTCTCTTTCTAAAGTGATTAAACACCGGTGTGTAATCCCATCCCTCTTTCTCTCTACATCCCGATCTCCAAGATACAATCAATTCGCGCGTATACGTTACGTCGATAGTCGACGAGTGTCGACTCGAGGAACCAAGGATTACCAAGGGCTTGACTATCGTCGACCAGATTCTACACTCCATGATAATCTTCTTTGTTAACGAGGAAGAGCAAGCGAGAGAGTCGACTTGTGGAATTTCGTTTGCACCTAGGATTACAACCGATTTCTCCCCTATAGCTATCCCCCTTTTTCCTAGATGCAAGAGGATGCACTTTCCCAATATCCAGGGATTTTCATACTATATCCATTACATTACTTTCACTTTTTTAATCCTTACTATATATATATATATTATACGTATAGGTATGTAGGCTTAATTACGGAACGTGTTTATACGTATCAACGAACATTATATTTTTCGTTATATTATATGTTTTTATAACTGTTGTTTTATAGACGCGCAAGTCCTTTATCAATGATTTTTGCTTAATGGTCGAATCCCAACGACGCGCCGATACGTCGCAGCTGACAGTTCGATGATCGCATCGACGACACTTTAGTGAGCTTAACTATAAGCGATATACGCGGAAATATCTTTTTTTTCTAGTTAAATTTACCGCGATTGCGTAGTGCAACGTGATCGACGTAACTTTTCGTTTAATTTTCTAAAAAGCGCCTCACTCGGCGATTCCACTGATTAGAACGTTTTTTTTTTGTAAATCGCAATTACGGGTGATGTAACTTTTAAATTAATAAAATTGTTAAGAGAACGGATTTTTTAAAAGTCTTTTCCGTCAGGTCTCTATATTCTTTTTAAATAATTCGTATCAAATTTTTATAAAAAATATATCTATCCGAAAAATCTTTCTATGACGTTAGAATCAATAATTTTTTTTAACGTCTGATTTTCTCGTGAATAACTATTTTTTTCGTAATTGATATATAGTCGACGAACTGGTGACGATGATGTCACCCAGGCTACTTAAACATCATCTATATGAAGTAACTTTTTGTCTATCGCCGATTATAATGTTATTTTAAAGGGAATTAGGATGACTTGAGTAACGTTTGAAATTAATGCAAAATTATTTTAGTATTTCAGTGGAAAACAATTAGTTGTTTATAAAACAGAAAATATTTATTTCATTTTGGGTATATATATAATATATAGTATCAGTTTTTCCGAACTAAAGTTTTATTTGAATAAAACAGGCACTATTTACTCTTTGTCCACTATGACTGGTGGAATTTCCCAGAGTACGGCCTTTTTAAATTTTTATTTTTATTTTTATTTCAAGTATTTATTATAGAAAATTATTAACATAATTTGCTGAGTGGGTAAAAATATCTAATGTTTCCAAAATTTACTATCCAGCATAGTCAAGATTTTCATCTGATTCTCATTTTTTAATAAAATACTGAACAACATTTCATATAAAAACATAAATCATTATTTTTTTTTATAAATATATTCGGGTAATTTTTAGTTAACATATTTTTCCGTGAATTTCTAATACGCATAATAATAAAAAATTGCTACACTGATATACTAAAAATTTTACGTACCTTTAATACAATAATTGATAAATTTTATTGCAATTTTGGTATAGCAAAATTTAATACATCCCCGAGTTTTGTTATTTAATATAATAATATTTTAGTGTACTGTAATATATTAATAGAGTATGAAAGCTTAGGTTGAGATAGGTTTTTTAATTAAATGAATTTATCCGTTTAACGGGATGCCATAGTCAATATTTATCCTCCCTACCTTATCGGCAATCGCGATTATTAGTAATAAATTTGTAAATAAACCAGTATGTGAAAAAATAAAAGAGGCGCCTTCGTTTATTAATAATCTAACTGTGTGCTGAATTTCAGATTAAAATTATATTGCATTTTTGAGAAAAGTCTTACCAAAAATGTGAACCTAACCTCAACGAGGTGAAAAGATTTGATATTTTTGGTAAGACTTTTCTCAAAAAACGCAGTAATATTTTAATCTAAAATTCAGCACACAGTTAGATTGTCAATAAACGAAGGCGCTTCTTCTCTTATTTTTTCACATACTGTTCTACTTTTTTATTAATTAATCATCAAAAATTGAGTATGGAACCCCCTTAAGAAATCTGAATCAACAGAATGTTGTATTTCTTACAGTTATCAAAGTGTTGGATTGGATTTTTTATAATATATTTTTATAATCAATATATTGATAAATATTACGGGATAACACTGAATCACTGACAAAGTTTCTGCGGTGATTAGACCGATGTTTAACATATACGAGGACGATTGGAATTAAGACAACAGAAAAGTGTCGATTGCGCAGACAGTTAGGTGTCTGACTTTAAAGGTTCGATTCCAGCGACCAGCTCGCTAATAATTTTTTCGAAATTACAATTTATTTAATATTGTATTAATATGTATCTATAATATCTAACCTAACAAATTAAATTTCCGAAAATTTTCATACGAAATAAAAATTGTGCAAAAAAAACGTATTATTACTTATAAGTTTTTATATAAGTTTTTCTTTTTACTCATGTCTCCATAAAAATTACTCTATTATTATAGCAGCTTTGTAGTATCCTTATTAATATAGGACAAGTTTGTCATGATTGTAAAAATTCTAAAAATTCTGACATATTTTTTAACTAATTCCATACGCTTTATTTATTACAAAAATTTTTTGCAAAATTTATACTTGCCAATAAAGAAATTGCAAAGCTTTTTATTACAGCTGTGTATGAAAACAGCTTTTTCGATGGCAGCCATTTTGTATTTTGATCATCCAAAAATATTCTATCTTTTGGTAAAACTCGCACAATTTTTTTAAAATTTTGGTAAAATTTTCACATAATTTGTAGTTCTATACCTACCAACGTGTTTTGGGTCAAACTCATGATTATTTGTAAGAATATCACATTTTTTGTCACATTAAAAATGGCGACTGATATATATTGTTAATTTAAAGAATGATTAGGAAAAATCAAGAAAAAATACAAAAAATTATGCAGTTTTATAAAAATTAAATAACTTTAATTTAAAAAGTTTAGCAGTTGATTATAAAAAAAAATATATGCTGGTTTGGGCTTAAACGGGTTAATGAAAACAATTATTTATTCTTAAAATGTAACGCCATCAGTTTTTTTCCACTTTTATTTTAAATTTTTTTGTACGTTTTTTGTTAAATTTTGCCTAAATAAAACGTTATATTTTAAATAAAAATAACATATATCGCCCTAATTTCTATCCGACATGCATCTTTAACTAACGATATTCCAACAAAATGAAATAAACTATTTGGAAAAAACGCAGATCCTTGAAAGGATGAAAAAAAAGGTTGCGGAAAAGATGCAAAGTAGACAGGTCGATGAGATAAAAGGAAAAGGGAAAAAGCTGAATGGTCGTATAGATGTATATATACTTACATAGAGACAGAGAAGTGTGACGAGTGCAGGGAAAGTGGCGACTACGGTGACGATCAGGACACCCGTATAAAGAGACGCTGTGAGTTTTCCTTCGTATTTATCGCGAAACTCTTGCAATTGGAGAACGGTCACTCCACCGGATACGTACTCCCCCGGTGCCTCCTCGTTGGCGCGTTCTGTAAATAAAAATAAAACATTCGAATTTTTGGCGTTGTAAATATAAATTATCCGTCATTTTGTAAACATTATATTTTTTTGTCGCGTAATCGACAACGCAATCCTTATTATATATTTGCATTTTGATTAAATACTATATACCACAGTAATTACTATGAACGCTGATTAAAATTTCGAATATCTGGATTTGCATATTTCAAATGATTTTTATCGTGATTATAAAGTTTTCTTCGACGTATGAAAAGTATAGCCGTGAAAACCACCCATGAATATTCATTTATTTTTGATATATTCAAATTTTGACACACATATTTCGGAAATTCACAACTTTTGATTGCACGTATATACTTTTTGAAAATACTTGCAACGTCATAGAAAAAAAATTGAACTGTATTTATTGCATAATAAATCTAAAATAATGTCTATTAACGCAACGTTTTAAGAGAAAGTGCATGTATCTCTATCAAAGATGAAGTTATAAATCAATTTTCAAATATATAAAATGATAAATTTTGCAAGACGATAAAACGTCAATATTCTTATACGGAAGATTTTTATTGTCACGATTCTAGGTTCTCTCTCTCTCTCTCCCTCTGTCTCTTTCTGTCTCTCCGCGCCTTGGCATCTAATAAGTATCGAATTTTTATGGAGCGTAAAGTGCCATACTAAGTGTTCATCACGTCCATTTTACAAGTCGTTAGCTTTTAAAGTAAGTAGCACTGAAAGTTCTTTCTAATGTTACCCATTGTGTAGGAATCGCTTCTTCTTTTCTTTCTAAAAGTTAAATAACGATGCGTATTATGACGAACGATAAACACTGATTTTTACAGGATTATATGCTCGAGCATATAAATGTTTACATATATTCGTAAAATTTAAATATATTATAATATTACTGTTTTCATTTATATTAAATTTTTATATTAAAATATTTCTATAACCTTAAAATGTTTTCCTCGCACAAAAATTACATATTTAGACGTTCTACACCTTGATGTATACACTTTAAACCCTCAAGTGTAAAAATGAACGCTAAAATGTGCATTTACAGTTTAAAATAATGTAAAATTATATATAGAATTGCACATTTTAAAAGTGTAAGATATTTTATAAAAGTAAATAATGATTAACACACTTTCATATACACTGAAAGAAATAAGTTGTTGCGGTAACAAAAAAATTTATTGTTTCAACCAATTTACTTAGAAAAAAGTAAGATAGCTATTTTCCATACTCAAAATTACTAAGCCCACTTACATGACAAAATTGGTAGAGATAACCAAGTGGTTGGTTACATTAATAGTTATGAAAATGTTGGTACAACAATTATTATTAGTTATTTAGTATATGTGAAGAAGAATTCAAGTTTATCTTACAAAGGCATTTTGTAAGGTCAACAAACGCAATTGTAACAGTATTTATTATTTTTAATTATCACGACTAATTAAATTGTCAGTATAATAATATTATATAGTTACATTGAGAAGCTTAATCTTTGCATTAACCAAGTCACTTGGTAAACTCTAGAATGACGTTAGTAGATTTAACGATGTTCAGTGGTTACTGTATATTACAAACAAATATTTAATTAATATAGATTTCCATGCGAATTCAACTCTATTTATTATAATAGATGATTTAATCTATGTTATAGCCGTTTCATATTATGAGGTTCATATTTATTCTGTAACTTGAAAATTGTAATTTGTAAACTATAATTTATAGAGTATGTATAATTGACTAAAATATTTTTAACTATAACAATATCTGGTAAGAATTGTATCAAAGAAAAATGGGCTGTATAGCCATTTACTCGGTATGTAAAATGGGTAGTTTCTAGTAGGAGATGAAACGCTTTTTTTCACATTATCCTCCATTTAATGGAATGCCCGTAACCTTTAAATATTTTAAGCAAATCTATCGGTGGCTTTTAAGTTGTGATTGGTCAAATTCGATCGGTTTCCTAATTGCAGATATGATTTGGTAATTGTTTACTTTCTACGAATCACCGTTCAAAATAAATATCGAGATTCACGAATTTTTCTTAAAATCGAGCCGAATTTATCTTACAAACCTTTTCATGGACTAGTATGAGCCAGGCAACCTATTTCAGACTAAAATGCCGAGGAACCTATCTTTCTGGCTAGAAAATAGACTGACCTTGATAAAATATTGTTGTAAAAAGCGTTTCTTCACAAGAATAAAAATGTTCACATTTTAAGCCCATTTTTTCGAAACAAGCTTGTTACTACTGAGAAAATGGAGACGATTCCTACCAGGGTATATAAGTGAGTAAGAAATATGTTTGTTTAACATGGTGAGTCAAGAAAGATAGAAAAGATAATAGTATTCTTTTACATTTTATTTAGTCTGCGCCTTACAAAGCCGCAAACGAAACTGAAATGATACATAACATTGCGCTCGCATAACCGAACCAACCCCTCTTACATACTCTTGTGGAGGTGCATTAGTATTAGTGTCTGATTCGTCTGCTTTATTTTACGCGCGCACATACTTCCTGGGTTGAGTATACTGGTCCGACATTCTGGCACCTTCCCTGGTGGTAGATCAGGGAATGCTTTCTGGATAGGATGGTGCCAGAAGAATCAAATATTTGGTGCGAACCAAAACCAGATAGCGGAAGCCACTCCGAAATAAAACCGAAAATGAATTGTGAGATTAAAGCGAAACTACCTCAAGCGAGATAGAAACTGGATGGTTGAGCTGTCATGAGTTATATCTGTCGATCGAATAGATACACAAGTCCGAATAGAGCTACTTATCTCTTGAGCGAAACAAAAGAGGTACGCTATCTTTATTGTAAATGCTAGACAAGTAAGATCGGCAGACACGGTCGAATACCTGAAAATCATCCTGGAATCCTTTAATGATACCTGGACGCGCAACTATCATCAAGGAACACCTCTTAAAGAATCAAAAGCGACAAGAATGACTAGGGCTTTTTTAGGAAGACATGCAACATATCCTGTCCTGGTGTTCTCGGCTTATAGAGGAGAGGATTTTGTGAAAGGGTCCTTTAACTCCAGAAAACACTAGCTAATATAACGATGTCACCAGAAGCGGCCCGATGTAGCGTGACTGACCCTCGAAGGTAATGTCTTGGGCGGTTTCCATAAAGGAATATATCAGTCGGGAGGAGTAGCCCTGCTATTATTTCATGGCAGGGTGGTTTTTAGTGGTTTGGGTCATGCTGACCGAGTCCCACACTCTATGGTAAATGCATTTTTGGTAGCTTCTCTATAAAAAAAACACACATATACACAATCAATAACGTTACCGCACATTTTATAAGAAATCAAAGATATAATACATAAGTTCGTAAACCTGCTAGTGATTCTCAGCTCTTTCTTTACATAAATACAATAAATATCAATAAACATCTATAATATCAACATTAATACAAATGCGACGCAATTGAACGTGTCAACGCAATACAAACAAATGAACCTTAAACAAATGAAACAAATAAACGCTACGCAAACAAACACAACATAATTCAAGAAAGTCTCTTGTGCTAAATATTTTTAATAGTGTTCATTAGAAAAAAAAAGAAGATAAATCTCTTGTATATTATTCAACTAAAATTATCTCCATTTAAACTCGTATCGCTATTCCCTGCAAAGTGAAACAAATCGATTAAACAAAAAAGAATTAAGGTTGACCGGATACGAAGACGCAGAGTGTCCTTTTCCTCTATTGTATTCAACCGTTCCGTCGTCCTGGTCATCGTCTACATAATATATATATATATATTATATATTATTATAAACTATTACATTGTTTAGGTTACATACATTTATGTTTATTGCATGGAGAGGTAGGAAAATTTGGTGGAGATACGAATAATTTTTAGAAGCGCCGAGTGTGGTATATCGAAATAAATTTTATAACTTAATGTAAAATCGTCGAAAATATTACATAATGAGTTATTAGGACCGATACATGGGGCTTGTTATCGTATTGATTTCGTATACGTATAGTTGGTGGTATACTTAGTGTCAAGATAGAGGCCCCGCGAGAAAAAATAGTGAAAAGTGTGTAAATATTAAATAAAATAATATTTAACATTTTATATTGCAGTATAGAATAAAATAAATAAAATAATCGTAATGTACTAGTTTGTAATCGCAAATGTAACTTGCAAGCGTTTTTTGTTGGTCCGTTTTAAACCAAGAGTGATACGACTCAGTGTTAATTCTCTTAGTCACCGTTCGTCCATTATAATTGACACTGATTTCAACCTTGCGATACAAAACGTACCTTACTCGTCCAATATTTTATTACCCTGTAGTAATAAAAAAACCCACGTCTACATTATTCAGTATTTCATTAGTTTTATCTTGAACAATTCGTTTATGTAAATAAATACAAAAGTATATACAATGAAATAGTAACGAATGTAGGTTACAAAGGACGATGATTAAAAAGTTTCGAAAAAAAAGAACGAAGAAGAAGAATAAGAAGAAATTAGATACGAGCGTACCGAATGTCAGGGTAGCAACGTCAGACGAGTGAAAGGGTCGCATAGGTGGAGCGCGCGCGACTTTCGAGCGAAAAGGTCTCGTGGGACGCATGTATACGCGGGTATATAACGTGGAACGACGAAGGACGCGACGACGAGCGGAGTGGATAATGTCGGAAAGTGTCCAGACGTTATCGGGTGAACGACGGGCGTGTGCACAAGCGACTCCTTTATTCCTTTTTTTCTTTCTTTTTTCCTGCACTCATCGCTTCCGATCGTTACCCATATTTGCTTTTTATTACATTAGACAATCATGCTCCTAGATCATCACCTGTATAGATTAAACGAATTTCATATTCTGTTGGTTTCAATTCGCGAATCACATGTTTGTGTACGTTGTACTGTCTCCTCAAGTAAATGTGGATAATATTATCGAATCGAGTGTAAAACAATAATACCGACAATGTGAAATAAAAGAACTTTAGGATTACCCCATATAATTCAAAAATATATCGATAACCCAACCCACTGGTTTTTTGTTGTGTTTCTTTATAATTTTAAAGTCACTCTTTTTATTTGGTGCTAATCACCGACGGAGGCAGCATGGGATTTCTTTGTTGAAAATATATTCCTCGGTGATGGTTACCACTCTATCAACCGAGCCATCGCAGGCCTCTTATTTAACGCATTTTAATTCCAGGATAACTCAAAACTCCAAAAGTATAGAGTAACTAAAATTGTATAAATTGGTTATCCTCCTAGCGATTTTACCGACACATAAATTTGACTGTTTATAATTTTTATTAACAATTAAAATCATTTTTGAACTTTTTTGGCAATAGAACTGCAATTTTGTGTAGTATTACGAGTGATCCATCAAAGTTTGGTGTAACTCCGTTGAGTAGGAATAATAAAATAGTGTGAATTGTCGTGATTGACACATCTAGATAGTAAGGCTTTTTCATCACGGTAATTCATACGATTTTTCTATAGGGTAATACACCAACATTTGACAGATTACGTGCAATACTTTACAGGATTTCTGATAAAAATTAAAAACTGTCAACGCTAGCTTCGACATCTTTCCAAGTGATGTTAAGTTGTATAGAGTTCATATCGGTTATTGAATTATTGAGTAATAGTGTATATATCAATCTAATAACATGAGCTTTCGTTTAAAATTTATACTTGGCAGTACTTTCTACTAAAAATTTTAAGTAAAATCTTTCAATTTTCATAGATTACGGGCCAGCGCCATAACTTTATGAAACTTTATTGTTAAAAAACCAAAATGTTATAGTATTTCTTGATTTTTATTATAAAAATACCTATAGGCTATCACTTCAGAACCTACGAAAATTGAAAGATTTTGCTTGTATTTTTCTACTCCCCTGAAGATTTTTAGTGAAAAGTATTGCAAATAGAGTTAATTTTATACAAAAATTGTTGGAATATTTTGATCACGAGGTATTAAAGTTACGACATTGACTATATAATATATTAGGCTACATTGATGTACCGGGAATTATCTCTTTTTTGACGTTAAATTTGTCTACGAGAAGTACTGCAAACATGTTTAGTTTCCTTTATATTCTTCTTCTAAAAATTTGTAATCCACCCCAATTAAAAAATTGACTTTTATTCATAAAAAAAGTCATTGACGCATATTTTTGTTTTCTAAAGTCATGCGAGCTATTTCTTTTTTTCTAATTTATCACATTTATTTTATATAGAGGTTGAAAACCTTGATATATATATATATATATTCTTGCTAACATAAATGAAATTTTTTGTTTAACTCGTCCCTTTTTAGACCACTTTTCAATAATGCAGGTTCTACGCCAAATAATATATATAGTTTGAATCTATATCTTTAAATTCACATTGTATAAGACATCGCATTAATGGGTCGACACAATTTTTTATTTATTTGTTGATTACCAGAATACAGAATGATGCTAATATCAATAAGCATTTGAAATAACAAACATCCTATAATGGTTCAACATTATACTATTACTGCACGTAGCCCGACATAAAATTAAATACATCACTAATACAGAAAAAGAAAGTATGATTTTTAAATCTATAACAAAATACGTTTTTGTGTGTGTTATATAAAATTTTCATATAAAATATTGTATATATTAAGTAGTATACATATACATAATAGTAAACATTCATAAAGCATGATTATATTATTAGTTAAATTATTTAATTAATATTGTTTAAGACGTAATTTCTTAACTTATCTTTTATTGTTTGTATGCTTCCATTCAGAATTTTTAGAACTTTCGGTAGGACGTTAAAAAATTCTATCTCATTAACACTACTACCTTTGTGCCTAAATAGATATCTTATATATAGTTAATGTTAAAATTAAAGATTAGTTTTAGAATTGCTTTTAACCTCCTTGTAATAAAAAATTAGACGTTTTGTTTTATTTAATATTGTTAATAATTAAATGTATTTAACGCTTAAAATTTATTTCGAATTTATTAATAATTCAAACAAAATTTGTTCAAACTAAATCTACGTAATAATGGACAATTGTCGTGCTCGACGTTATTATGCTGAGTGTAATCGCATTAGGTATACATGTATATATGTCTAGATTTAAACAATGATCGACCAACCTAAACAACAAATAGAACATTTAATTAAATAAATAAATAAATAAACAAATAATCGATCGTCGATCATCGTCGGTCGATCTTCGAATAATTGTAATTAATAAAAAAAAAGTGATCATCCATATTTTGTATAATAATATCGTGTCTATTACAGCGTAACAAATAAATCAAATCAATCGATCCATACTACTACTTGCTCTCCGAATTCGCCACTCTACTCGTGAGGTATCGCTAAGGAGACGCGCTTATAACGCTTTGCCGGGTACCAACAAGTTAGACTTGTTCTAAGTGAATTCACCACACTCTCAACCTATACATATATACATATATACATATATAATATATATATATATATATATATATATTTTTATATATATATATATATATATATATATATATATATATATGTGAGCAAAAGAGAGGGAGAGAGAGAGAGACAGAGTTAACTCGACTAGCTCGTGTGCAGTTCTCAACGTCAAGTTTCTTCGATACTTCAAATGGAATTATCAGTCGTTTGTTGATTTTCGCCTCTACGTTACACTCGATCAAAGTTCGAACGCCCTTTAATATACATTTATTATATGTGCCGACGCCTATACATTTCTATCCTCTCTCCTTCTACACAATTCAACGTATTTCTTTTTCGCATTTCCATCCTAAATTTAAAAATACGCGCCGATTGAGTAAGTAACAGCATTTTTTAAAGTTTCGTAAAATAACTAGTCGACCACGTATTCTTTAGGAGGTATAGCATTAAAATTACGCGAATTAAATTGAATTATTAATAATTGAAAAAGTTATAAAATTTTATGAGGACGATGCGGAATAAATGATATTTAAATGTAATAAGTATTTTAACGTTAAAGTATAAACTTACAAAGGGAATGGTTAATCAAACATTCTTGTCACAGTGTAACAAGCGGTAATCAAGCTCTCTCTCTCTATATATATAGCGATATACTCCATTACTTGAAATGTATATAATATTGAAACATAAAGTTATAATAATCAATTACCTTTTGACGTTAACTGAGAAACTTATTTTATTGAATAAAAATAATGAATAAAATTGTAAAAAAAATAGTTGAAGCTAATTTATAATAGTACTATTCAATAAATTAATTTTAATGATTTTCCGATGTATTTTTCAATCATATCTAATCAAAATTTGGTCAAAACACTCTTAAAAGTAAACCGCCTTCGTCAAATCGTAAGATGTTTAAACATTTTAAACAATCGTATAGTCATCTAAAGAATTAATAAAACAAATTCGTAAACACGTGTAATTAAGGGGATGCAAATTTTTTTATAAACAAATGAATACATTTTTTTAAAAAACCTGAAAGTCAGACCCTTAGATATGTTTTAAATAATATACCCAAATTTTTCCAAATTTTTAAATCCATAATTTGTTTACGATGTTGAGTTAAAAGTTTATGCCTTTTTTGACTAATTATTACCGATCCAAAATTATTTATTCAATTAGTTAAAAAGTAATTTTTTCTTTAAAAAAATCATAACGTTAGACCCTTCCTCATATTTTAAGCTGTCCGTATGAATTTTGTTTAGATTTTTAATTCAATATATTAGATAGAATTTCTTGGGTTGAAACGTGCAGATTCTTGTAATCTGGGTCCGACATCCCGTTAAATAAAAATTTTAACACAGCCTTCTCTTTCTTTATTCCAAAATCGATTCATTTATTTTTATTATAATCCAACTGTAGTAAAAATAAAACTCCAATTCTATCATTAATTGGGCACTTATTATGTATTTTATGACAGTTGGTCATTTTTTTTATTAAAAAACGTTACATTTATGGTCAGATTTCTACTAGAAAAAATATATTGAATTTCTGATTAGCAAGAACATCTTCTTATCGCTACTTTTCGACCCAACGATTTTACGTTTACACACAGAGTCGTAAAATCTTCGGAGAGCCCTAAAAAATATTTGATTTGAAATAACTAGGAATGGTTTAGACATATATTATTTAAACAAAATGTGTGTTTCAAAAGAAGGACCGTTTAAATATATATAATAGGCGATTAAATATTCTAAATTTCAGTATATCATCTATAGCTGTTTTCGGTTGGGTATAGAGTTGACTCGGCAGCAGTAAGATATAGAGAAGTCGGTGAAAGATTTATGAGTATCAGCTGGTTGTTTGGTACGCGTCCAAGATACACTCGATGAGTTTACCGCTCGAGCGTCGAGTGTAATAAAGGAAAAAAGGTGAATTAGCGAATTCCCGCTATTCGATTTAATCGTCGTTGCAAATACGCCCATCGAAAATAGACGTACCTACGGATGTTGTTCTTTGTAATTGACAATAATAGCGCGATGTTCGTTTGCATATTTCGGGTAATAAAAATATCTTCCCTAAATTTATAATATTCATACTTTTATTTACATATTATTTATTCATTATACGCGTATACGTTCATTATTGTATACTCGTAATTTTACATAAATTATATTGGGTATGAACGTAGGTAAAAGCGACGATTGTAATAAAAAGTATAAATAAGAAAATTTAACGGCCGTACAATTAAAAGTTTAACGTGGTCGATCGTTAGTTTAACATTTACATAATCATTAAATTTAATCCAATAAAGTGTAACGCCTCCTATTTTATTAAACGATCAGCTATTTAACTTGAAACTTCCTTAAATTTTTTACTGGCCACTCAACATTTTATCATATTGAAAGTTGTTTCGTTTTTTAAATGTATTTTTACGTACACCTATATTTTATAGTTTTATAATAAAGTCGACGAGAAAGAAAAATAGTTTTTGTTGTAAAATAAATTAGGTATATATATATAGGTATATAATGTGGAAACAATTGACGGATAATTAACGCAACGGACGCATATACAGAGTTTGGTTGGCATTAATTATACTTACGACAAATGTAATTAATTAATCAATGAGAGTGATGAACAACGCGTACACCCCGCGAGGACAATAATCAATACAAAATACGCACTCATTAATTAGTATCCCTCTTTTTATTTTCCAAGATAGAAATTGGAGGTATACGATATAGATTGATAAAAACTGATTTATTCATAATTTATGTCCCATACTGGGTAGTCGAATTTTATTCTCCAGGTACGATATAACGTCGACGTTTAAAATTGAATTCATAGTTTGGTATACGCGAGACTCACTGTAACAAGCACGGTATACGCGATATTCGTTGTAAAAGCTAAAAGAAAAAAAATAATAAGGTTTTAAAAAATCTATATAGTATATATACATTTGATGTATCGCATGTGTATACATATATACGCATAGGAGATTGTAGTAGATATGATACGAGATTCCTTGGAGATAATAAGATGAAAATCTAGGGAGACCGACTCGTTTCCATAAATTTGAAAACGCTCGGAAGCGTTGAACGTAAAATTTTAACGAGCCAACGGTTTACCGTCCACTTGGTTTACCAGCTCTCGCGCGCATCCGATTGTTGCTCGTGCTTTTTACTCTCCCTTTCTCTCTGTCTCTCCCACTCTCTCTATGCGATTCTCGCGGCTAGTCTCGCGGTTTTAACTGCCGCAAGCGCCGTGCGACTAATTGCAGTCTCAACACTAGACCTCGTAAAATCATTTGCGAAAGGGCTTTGCGCGCAGTTTGTTTTAACTCTCACTACCTCTCTCTCTCTCTCTTTTTCCCTCTCGAATTTACAATACTGATTTCTTATACTCGACGATGTAGCCACTTTACCTAATGGTATGTATTTCGGGTGAAACGTTAACACTCGGATATTTTTCTTGTATAGGTTCGACGCTTTATTATTTCATTCATTCGTTATGCGTGCACGAGAATTTCAGGCTACAGTACTGAGATGCAATCGTTTTATTCCATGGTAGAGACGACGATTCGTCATTTATGAGAGATACTTTGCCGCTTGAGAAATCTAATATAAGTTATGTTTACACTGAGAGATAAAGGTTGAATAAAAATTATCCAAACCTTGGTAGAAAATAACTCAATTTTATAGCTTATCAAGTGTCACTTGGATTATTTAATAATACTATCTTACTTTAATTTATGTTTTGTAAAAGTGTGACCTAATGATAAGGATTATAAATAATACGTACCGGATTGCAAAACATATGTTTTAATAAAGTTTATTTTACGCAAGTAGTTGAAACTAGGGTACAAAACATGTATGCGCGTCCTCGCATACACTTCGTAGAGACATTAAAAATTTAATTTGATATTTTCTATTTATTGCATGTGCTTCGTGTCTGATTATTATTAATTCAATTATCAAATATTTTTAGCTAACTTAATCTTAACTTTACTTTACATAATTAATAACTGCAGATATGGTTTGCTAATAGATATATATATTAATACAATAATTTATAAATAATTACGTTAAATATTTGTCTATAATCAACCTTATTTCAAAGAGCTTGAAATACAGTTTTAATCTCATTTAATTTCTAATTTTGTAGAATATATAAGTAAGAAATTTTAAATAAAAACCTGTCTATCGATGTTATTTGAGGTATATTTTAATATATGTTTATTCTTACAAGTATAAGCAAGTATAGCTATAATTATAGCAATTTTGTTAGTTTAAAGTTTTTTTTTTATTTAAAGATTCGTTTACGTATCGCAGCACTTGTAACGAGACAAAGTCGGCAGTATTTTACGAGAACAGTTGGTTAAACGTTCTGGCGAACAATATCCATTTTAGTCGACCGATACCTAATTATTTTCTTAAACGTTTCTATCAATGAAGGTTCAGAGTAAAAAGGTGACGTATACGAGGTATTAAAATATTTTTCTATAATTTTAATAAAAAGTGAAAATCTCTCTGTTTACAGGGCGTATCAACATAAGAGTTAAACGGAGTCAGTTCAACAGAATCAAAACGTAAGAGTGACTTTTCTGTCAGCCGTTCGAGTTTGAAAGCAGATTTTAAATATTACAATATTGAATAGTCATTTTCCGGTATGTGTTCAGTTTTTAAATTTGATCACATTGGACGATTACAATTTTCATCCAATTATTTTAGAAAATTTTCTCTAAGTATGACTGTATCCTATATTTTATAATAAAATTGTTTATAACAATAACCATGAAAATTCCCTCTTGAAAATCAAACCATAAATAATTAATTAGTAACCTTAAAATATTACATAATCTGCGATAAATCCTATCTAGTGATTCTGCATGCGGATTTTGCATAAAATTGCATATTTTTTTTAATTAAATGTAATCATTATCATTTTGTGGAGATTTGTACTGTCCATGCAGTTTATTTAAGAATATTTGGAGTTTCTTGATATTGACGAACAAAATATGTAGTAATTATCATTGTTGCTCGGTTGGTAACACACCCTCTTAATAAATTTAAGATTGTCGAGCAAAAATGTATGATTTATTATAAAGTTTTAAATAATTTTTAAAAACATATTTAAATACAATTGATCTGTAATTGTATAGAACATATTTAATGTCGGTATACCACACTAGCAGGGAAAAGATTACATTTCCTTTTCTGACGCCACAGGAATTTCGACCTTGTTGATTAGTGAAATTAATTTGTAGCTCTAATCGTTCCACGTTTACTTGACAGCAGACTAATTTTTATTCTGATGCGCTAACGAGTAAAAAATTACAATCTATTTTTCTTTGCGTATAGTTGTATATATAAGTGAAATATTCAACCTCGAAATACCGCAATATATATGTTAAACTTCTAATTTCTAAATGTACGTTTTCATTTAATGCTATTTTAGCAGAATATAAGAGTTTATCTTTTTTTCAGCTAGTATCGTATTTCCGAAACTGTAAATATTCAATACTATATAGAAATTGTGCAATATCGAAGGATTAAAAGTCATTTGATCATCAAGTAAAAATTGTATGCATATTTAAAATTTTTTTTTTCTAAACTAGCTTGATCAATTGTTACATTTTGTAGCATATATTTCTTAATTTAAACAGTTGCACAAAATTAATATTTCGAAAGGTTATTTATCATATTGATTTAAACAATTACAAGGTTCCGTTGAGAGTGTTGTAAGAACAAAAGAGAGCGCCACGGAGAACCAAATGAAATAAATTGTAAAATCTCTCGAGCAATACGGACACGTTAATTTCGCGTGAAATTGCTTTGGCGCACGGTACATACAACAATAGTATAATGTGAGTGCGCGCTTGCAAGAGTCTGCCGTAGGTGTCAAACGAAACAAATCAATTTTCCAAATTTAGTTGCATTCGACCGATGGTGTTGGTAATTATGGTTCATCGTTGGACAAGGTGATACAGTGAGAGGGAGAGAGAGAGAGAGTAAAGGGTTGTTTATAACGAAAGCTTTGGCACGTATGTGTACATAGAAGAGATAGAAAGAGGGATAGAGAGCGATAACCAATTTATCGAATGCGCGATGCACGCACGCACGATGAAACGAGTTAACGTCGCTTTACACTCGCGAGTGTGTGTGTGTGTATGTGTGTCAAGCTGCGCGGGAGAGATTTCCCCGTATATAAATTTTGACTGTACACGATATATTTCCCCAAAAATTTCTCCCGTTATATATGCCATCTGGCAATTTTAAAAATAACGTATACGTGCACTCCATGCATCACCCGAATTGGGTACACCGTATTATTTTCGAAAATTTGTGTTTAAATTACACCCGGGCTCGATCTCGGTGATACGCGATGACGATCGACGTTTCCCATTGTGCAGTGTGCAAACGATCGCGATGAATAAATATAATTTTGTTTCAATTTTCTTTTCGGGCGCGTGTTATATCGTGAACCAAGTCGAATGGTTAAAATATTTATTCAGACGTGTGCGTGTGGAAAACAAGGGAGTTTACGTAAACTTCGCGAAAGTTTTTAACCGTACGTTATAAGGATAGAGGAAGAGGAAGAAGAAGGATGAAACATTATTATTTTTTTTTGTATTAAACTTTACCGCGCGACGGATATTTCGTTGCCCGACTATTTTTGAACTTATCTACTTAGGTGAAAGGCCATAAATAGGTGCATATACCGGGCTAGATTGGTTGGTAAAACTTTCAACCGAAAAGATGGACAACTTTTCGATTTATCGGTTAACCGGAAGGTACTTACATTTTTTGGGCAAATCGACCATATTTTACTCTACATACAAAATATATTCGTATAAGGTATACGTTTATACGAACGATTATATACATTACTCGAAAATAAATATGTACATCAGACAAATATATAAATGGGAATGGAAATATATATCGGATATACGGTTAAGTTTAAGGGTGTAATAACGCGTACGATATAGGAATCGTTTGGTAATTTTTGCATACCATCGACGCATATATATATATCGAGTATAATATACTCGGTTAGGCGCGGTAACGATTAGTGGGTCACTTTTCCCTATATATACCGATCGAAATCCCATTGGAATTTACCGTCTGTCTGTGTGAGCAGTATGTATATATGTATATACCTATATATCTATACACATAGACGGAATGTTTAGGTAAAATACGCGACGAATGTAATTAACTACTTACACGCACGCGCATCAGACACACACACTTCGTTAATAATCCCAGAGGAGCTGTGCGTCCGATTTTCAAAGCTATGAGAATTAATGCTTCGGTTTTGGTATTACCCTTCGTTGTTGCGGACGTTCTCCCGTGATTTCCGGAAATTGGCTTGCTTTATACCTTTCGAGTGCTTCAATTTCCCCATACATATATGCACACATATATATATATATATATATATATATACATATATTTATACGAAATCGTATTATCATTAGACTCGATCGAGTATATCACCCGTTCTTTCTAAACGCACTTTTCCTTTACATTTTTTTCTTTTTAATTATTATTTCAAAAATGGCCACAAACAAACCAAGCTGGACGTTTGAAAAATTATCTTTTTAATTTAAAAATAGTGTATAAAGATTTTTAACGCGCAATAAGTGCAGTCTCTCTTATGAATTAAAAAAAAATGAGCATCGCGTATACGTTACAAATATTTTTTCATAAACGCAAGCGTATTACGAAACTTTCTACGTTAAAACATTTATAAAAAATATAAAGTTCGTCCATTTTTAGAAACTCTTTTTTGTCTCTTGCTATCACGAAGCTTCTCCGTGTAGAACGAAGTGAATAACACGAGCGATGCGAGGAACGATCGATATGCAACACTCATCTTAAGATGCGAATCTTGGGTGTTTCGTATCGCTATACTTGGTATAAAATATTTCGACCGCGTTATATTTCGAAAAACGATATTTTAATAATTACGCGTTCGATATGCCTTAATAATTGTGTGTATGTCTGTACATCGATACGGTCCGATTATCGAAGGACAGTCGAGAGTATGAGCTGACTGGGTGAGGGCGGATTTATTAAACATTCGTAATATACATATACAGAGCGTTGTAAAATTACATCGATCGATATATATATGGGAGATTCCATGTGAAGTGATCCAGTTAAAAAAATAGAATTTTGTTTTAATTTTCTTTTCGGGCGCGTGTTATATCGTGAACCAAGTCGAATGGTTAAAATATTTATTCAGACGTGTGCGTGTGGAAAACAAGGGAGTTTACGTAAACTTCGCGAAAGTTTTTAACCGTACGTTATAAGGATAGAGGAAGAGGAAGAAGAAGGATGAAACATTATTATTTTTTTTTGTATTAAACTTTACCGCGCGACGGATATTTCGTTGCCCGACTATTTTTGAACTTATCTACTTAGGTGAAAGGCCATAAATAGGTGCATACACCGGGCTAGATTGGTTGGTAAAACTTTCAACCGAAAAGATGGACAACTTTTCGATTTATCGGTTAACCGGAAGGTACTTACATTTTTTGGGCAAATCGACCATATTTTACTCTACATACAAAATATATTCGTATAAGGTATACGTTTATACGAACGATTATATACATTACTCGAAATAAATATGTACATCAGACAAATATATAAATGGGAATGGAAATATATATCGGATATACGGTTAAGTTTAAGGGTGTAATAACGCGTACGATATAGGAATCGTTTGGTAATTTTTGCATACCATCGACGCATATATATATATCGCGTATAATATACTCGGTTAGGCGCGGTAACGATTAGTGGGTCACTTTTCCCTATATATACCGATCGAAATCCCATTGGAATTTACCGTCTGTCTGTGTGAGCAGTATGTATATATGTATATACCTATATATCTATACACATAGACGGAATGTTTAGGTAAAATACGCGGACGAATGTAATTAACTACTTACACGCACGCGCATCAGACACACACACTTCGTTAATAATCCCAGAGGAGCTGTGCGTCCGATTTTTCAAAGCTATGAGAATTAATGCTTCGGTTTTGGTATTACCCTTCGTTGTTGCGGACGTTCTCCCGTGATTTCCGGAAATTGGCTTGCTTTATACCTTTCGAGTGCTTCAATTTCCCCATACATATATGCACATATATATATATATATATATATATATTTATACGAAATCGTATCATCATTAGACTCGATCGAGTATATCACCCGTTCTTTCTAAACGCACTTTTCCTTTACATTTTTTTCTTTTTAATTATTATTTAAAAAAATGTCCACAAACAAACCGAGCTGGACGTTTGAAAAATTATCTTTTTAATTTAAAAATAGTGTATAAAGATTTTTAACGCGCAATAGGTGCAGTCTCTCTTATGAATTAAAAAAAATGAGCATCGCGTATACGTTACAAATATTTTTTCATAAACGCAAGCGTATTACGAAACTTTCTACGTTAAAACATTTATAAAAAATATAAAGTTCGTCCTTTTAGAAAACTCTTTTTTGTCTCTTGCTATCACGAAGCTTCTCCGTGTAGAACGAAGTGAATAACACGAGCGATGCGAGGAACGATCGATATGCAACACTCATCTTAAGATGCGAATCTTGGGTGTTTCGTATCGCTATACTTGGTATAAAATATTTCGACCGCGTTTATTTCGAAAAACGATATTTTAATAATTACGCGTTCGATATGCCTTAATAATTGTGTGTATGTCTGTACATCGATACGGTCCGATTATCGAAGGACAGTCGAGAGTATGAGTGACTGGGTGAGGGCGGATTTATTTAAACATTCGTAATATACATATACAGAGGCGGTTGTAAAATTACATCGAGTCGATAACGATCGAGCTTGCGTATATATATGGGAGATTCCATGTGAAGTGATCCAGTTAAAAAATAGAATTTTGTTTTAATGTATGGAATCAGTAAAAAACTACTTGAATAGAGTGTAGCTAAATTTTTAGACCTGAATTTCAATTAGTACCACAGTTGTAGCCAATCAAAAGTCGAATTTTATGAAAAATTGACTTTTTGGCCATGTTTATCACTTAATAACTCAAAATCTAACAATTTTTTCTTATATACATTAAATTTGAAAAAGTTTATTAATTTCAAGAAGAATCAGTTCAAATATTTCATTTATATTATTTTTAAACTTTGAATATAGTTATAATCAATAAAAACCTTTATAGTAAAAAAAAGGGTTACGATCAAAATATTTTATCCATCCAAAATCTAATTCATCGATGATTAATTACCTTCAAAATAATGCAAAGTTTGAGTGCGGCAGAGCATTTTAGACAAGTTATGGTGTTTTTAGGCAAATTTCTTAAAAAAAGAGAGCGAATGCATTTTATGAAGAAAACAGACTAACCGTATACTTGCATTCAAACAATATGGCACTATTATTCCTCAATATTACTAAAATATACTATTTATTGTTAGTTACTGATAGTTTTTTAATCTCTAAGTTGCTTACAACACAAACAGTAGGTATAAGCAGTTATACCTGTTATATAATTGGATAAATACCTAAAACTTTTTATAATTCCAATAATGGCCACAAACAAACCAAGCTGGACGTTTGAAAAATTATCTTTTTAATTTAAAAATAGTGTATAAAGATTTTTAACGCGCAATAAGTGCAGTCTCTCTTATGAATTAAAAAAAATGAGCATCGCGTATACGTTACAAATATTTTTTCATAAACGCAAGCGTATTACGAAACTTTCTACGTTAAAACATTTATAAAAAATATAAAGTTCGTCCTTTTAGAAAACTCTTTTTTGTCTCTTGCTATCACGAAGCTTCTCCGTGTAGAACGAAGTGAATAACACGAGCGATGCGAGGAACGATCGATATGCAACACTCATCTTAAGATGCGAATCTTGGGTGTTTCGTATCGCTATACTTGGTATAAAATATTTCGACCGCGTTTATTTCGAAAAACGATATTTTAATAATTACGCGTTCGATATGCCTTAATAATTGTGTGTATGTCTGTACATCGATACGGTCCGATTATCGAAGGACAGTCGAGAGTATGACTGACTGGGTGAGGGCGGATTTATTTAAACATTCGTAATATACATATACAGAGGCGGTTGTAAAATTACATCGAGTCGATAACGATTGAGCTTGCGTATATATATGGGAGATTCCATGTGAAGTGATCCAGTTAAAAAATAGAATTTTGTTTTAATGTATGGAATCAGTAAAAAACTACTTGAATAGAGTGTAGCTAAATTTTTAGACCTGAATTTCAATTAGTACCACAGTTGTAGCCAATCAAAAGTCGAATTTTATGAAAAATTGACTTTTTGGCCATGTTTATCACTTAATAACTCAAAATCTAACAATTTTTTCTTATATACATAATTTGAAAAAGTTTATTAATTTCAAGAAGAATCAGTTCAAATATTCATTTATATTATTTTTAAACTTTGAATATAGTTATAATCAATAAAACCTTTATAGTAAAAAAAAGGGTTTACGATCAAAATATTTTATCCATCCAAAATCTAATTCATCGATGATTAATTACCTTCAAAATAATGCAAAGTTTGAGTGCGGCAGAGCATTTTAGACAAGTTATGGTGTTTTTTAGGCAAATTTCTTAAAAAAAGAGAGCGAATGCATTTTATGAAGAAAACAGACTAACCGTATACTTGCATTCAAACAATATGGCACTATTATTCCTCAATATTACTAAAATATACTATTTATTGTTAGTTACTGATAGTTTTTTAATCTCTAAGTTGCTTACAACACAAACAGTAGGTATAAGCAGTTATACCTGTTATATAATTGGATAAATACCTAAAACTTTTTATAATTCCAATAATCCAATTATATAACAGGTATAACTAAAAGTACAGACTTAAATAACAACTAAATAAAAGTATCAGTAACTAACAATAAATAGTATATTTTAGTAATATTGAGGAATAATAGTGCCATATTGTTTAAATGCAAGTACGGTTAGTCTGTTTTCTTCATAAAATGCATTCGCTCTCTTTTTTTAAGAAATTTGCCTAAAAACACCATAACTTTGTCTAAAATGCTCTGCCGCACTCAAACTTGCATTATTTTGAAGGTAATAATCATCGATGAATTAGATTTTTGGATGGATAAAAGATTTTTGATCGTATAACCCTTTTTTTACTATAAAGGTTTTTATTGATTATAAATATATTCAAGGTTTTAAAATAAAATAAATGAAATATTTGAACTGATTCTTCTTGAATTAATAACTTTTTCAAATTTAATGTATATAAGAAAAAATTGTTAGATTTGAGTTATTAAGTGATAAACATGGCCAATAAGTCAATTTTTTCAAAAAATTCTATTTTTTGTTTGGCTACAACTCTGGTACTAATTGAAATTCAGGTCTAAAAATTTAGCTACACTCTATTCAAGTAGTTTTTTACTGATTCCATACATAAAAACAAAATTCTATTTTTTAACTGGATCACTTCACATGGAATCTCCCATATAATATGTATTGTGTGAAAGGTTTTAAAATAAAAATTTCGAAAGTTATAATTTTAATTATAAATAGATCCGTCATTTAGTATATGTATATAGATGTATATAGATGTTGGTTTTAAGTAAATTTTAACAAAGGTATATATATACGCTTAATGAGCTTATGGAATAAGATGATGTATATATAAAAAGACAACTGGTAATGCCCTTCCTTTTTTCCGACTAAAAATAAGTTTTGATTCCTTGTTAGCCTTTTTTTCTTCCGTAATACGTGGAGGTTATTTAGGCCAATTAGATGCGAAACGAAGAAAGTACGTTAGTACGTATAAGAGCAGATCGAGAAAAATGTCCGGAACGCTCACTTGGACGAGTATAATTACCCTTCGTTAAATCGCGTGTACAACTTTTCTTTTTATTTCCCTCGTGGAGCTGTGCAACTGACTCGCTCGAGAGAGAAAGAGAGGAAACGCGCGAGATGTCGCAGAGGCTCGCTAGCTCGAAATACGCTTTGGACGCAGCTTTATTTGCACGCGCGTGAACGCGAGCCTCTATTTATAAAAACGCTCTCGCGGTGATCGTCGTCTTCTCGTATATCCTTTCCAATCTCTATTATACGACACTTTTAACGGCAAACATATATATACTTGCTTTTTTCTCTTTCTTTTTCTACAAGACGTTTGATTATTTTAGCTACGAAATTTCGCGAGTTTTCATCTCGGAGTTCTTTCATGGATAAATCAAGAGGAAAATGTGTAATCTTCCGTTGCGTTTCGAGTTCTCGGTGGATACGGTGAAACGTCGAGAGCAGCTGCGCGAATTTAAAAAAAAAATAACGAAGAAGAAATAATAATATATATCGTCGTGGGTTTATTGGAGATCGTACGTTACGAAACGGAAGCTAGAGACATTTCGAAATTACAAAATCCGACGATAATTATTATCTGCTAAAAAAAGAACGTTGACCATTTTACTGAATGGTTCAGAATTTTTTTAATATAAACCTGGGACTCGCGAGTTTTCGCATTTTTATAGTAGAAAAATGTACATTGTTCAGTAAGAAATAGATAAATATATTAATCATTTTTGTACTATAAAGGTTTTTATTGATTATAAATATATTCAAGGTTTTAAAATAAAATAAATGAAATATTTGAACTGATTCTTCTTGAATTAATAACTTTTTCAAATTTAATGTATATAAGAAAAAATTGTTAGATTTGAGTTATTAAGTGATAAACATGGCCAATAAGTCAATTTTTTCAAAAAATTCTATTTTTTGTTTGGCTACAACTCTGGTACTAATTGAAATTCAGGTCTAAAAATTTAGCTACACTCTATTCAAGTAGTTTTTACTGATTCCATACATAAAAACAAAATTCATTTTTTAACTGGATCACTTCACATGGAATCTCCCATATAATATGTATTGTGTGAAAGGTTTTAAAATAAAAATTTCGAAAGTTATAATTTTAATTATAAATAGATCCGTCATTTATATGTATATGTATATAGATGTATATAGATGTTGGTTTTAAGTAAATTTTAACAAAGGTATATATATACGCTTAATGAGCTTATGGAATAAGATGATGTATATATAAAAGACAACTGGTAATGCCCTTCCTTTTTTCCGACTAAAAATAAGTTTTGATTCCTTGTTAGCCTTTTTTTCTTCCGTAATACGTGGAGGTTATTTAGGCCAATTAGATGCGAAACGAAGAAAGTACGTATAAGAGCAGATCGAGAAAAATGTCCGGAACGCTCACTTGGACGAGTATAATTACCCTTCGTTAAATCGCGTGTACAACTTTTCTTTTTATTTCCCTCGTGGAGCTGTGCAACTGACTCGCTCGAGAGAGAAAGAGAGGAAACGCGCGAGATGTCGCAGAGGCTCGCTAGCTCGAAATACGCTTTGGACGCAGCTTTATTTGCACGCGCGTGAACGCGAGCCTCTATTTATAAAAACGCTCTCGCGGTGATCGTCGTCTTCTCGTATATATCCTTTCCAATCTCTATTATACGACACTTTTAACGGCAAACATATATATATGCTTGCTTTCTTTCTCTTTCTTTTTCTACAAGACGTTTGATTATTTTAGCTACGAAATTTCGCGAGTTTTCATCTCGGAGTTCTTTCATGGATAAATCAAGAGGAAAATGTGTAATCTTCCGTTGCGTTTCGAGTTCTCGGTGGATACGGTGAAACGTCGAGAGCAGCTGCGCGAATTTAAAAAAAAAAATAACGAAGAAGAAATAATAATATATATCGTCGTGGGTTTATTGGAGATCGTACGTTACGAAACGGAAGCTAGAGACATTTCGAAATTACAAAATCCGACGATAATTATTATCTGCTAAAAAAAGAACGTTGACCATTTTACTGAATGGTTCAGAATTTTTTTAATATAAACCTGGGACTCGCGAGTTTTCGCATTTTTATAGTAGAAAAATGTACATTGTTCAGTAAGAAATAGATAAATATATTAATCATTTTTGTACTATATATAAACCGTATACTATTTTTTCTATTCAACAGACGGTACTTCAAAATTTTTCTCCGCGTTTAAACGATTTCTCGTTGTCTTTACCGCTTTGAATTGATGAGAATTGAGATAAATAACGATTGATCGAGCAATTTGAAAAGTATCGGCGCGATATTTAATTGATATTTAATTGCAAACGATTTTGAACGGTAGATGTATTTCAAAGTAAACATTTCGGTACGTTTGTGGTGTGACAAATTTCGAGTGGCGTTGTCGGTCAAACAAAGATTACGGACAGTTGTCTACTATTTTAACAGTTATTTGGCTGTTGAGACTCGAGAATCCACTACGTTCCACATATACACGCGCACTCGGAGAGACAGAGAGAAAGAGAGAGAGAGAGAGACATTAAAATGACAGATTTTGTCAGTTTATTTATTACCCAAAAATTTCTTACTTTACGATGGCTCTATATAACTCAAAAATCTCAAAGAGTATAATGTTTATATTTACACGGAGATAAATATTATATTTAAATATGAAAAATATTCTATTAACAATGAGTATATTTTTTAATAATGGATATACTGTACGAATAATAAAATAATTAACTAATATTACCTTAAATTCGACTAAATTTTCAGTTAACAGTCATATTTAGTTGTTCGTGCAAAAACGAATGAATTCATTCGCTCAATTCAATTTTAAAGTTTAATAATATAAAGTTATCAAAATTTGATTAATTTATATATCAATTAAATAATTGATTTTGATGTATTTTAAGCTAGAAGGGATTCGTAAATTTATTTTGTAAGAATAATCATATTTTTAACTGATTTAGCTGAAATATTTGTAGTTAAAAATGAATTTATGATCTTTAACAGGTTAAATTAAATAATTTTTAGCTTCGTAACCAAAAATATAATTTGATCCCGCTAGCAAAGAAAATTTTATAAATATATGTACTAATTTTCGTTATAACAATTAATAAATTTCCAACAGTCTGTGTATTGCTGAGAAATATAGTAATTATTAATAGAAAATTTTCCTCCGTGTACTAACTTATAGATTTTTGATCGACTATCACGCAAGGGTAAATTTGATTGAAACACAATTTATTAACAAGCCCACTAAATTTCCCTTCTCAAAAACACTCGACGAACAATGAATATTGAAAAACATGATTTCAGAATTAGCCATAAGAAAAAGAACAAACGTCTTCACGAACGTTTGGTGATTACGCAAATATTTTAGTCGCGTCCTACATTATCGTGAGTTTTTGCATCGCGTATACGCGTACATCGTTTATCGATCGATGTAAAATAATAAAAAGGTATTAAAGTAATGAATAATTCAGAGGGTTCGGGATCTCTTAACCGAGGGACCGAGTTTCAAAGGTGTAGAAAGCGAGAGAGAAACTTTGTATATACCCTCAGGTGTCGCGGTCCTCGCAAACTTGGAATCTGGCCAATCCAAACTATTTTCAATATACACCGGATATCGTTCTTTCGCTATCTTTTGATCGGTTGATTGTTCATCTATTTTTTGTTTAACGACTTCATTCGACCGAACTTTATACTAATTCGTTTAATTAAAGCAGATCCCTATTACCCGCGGAATCTTAACGCGTCGAAAGTTTAAGCAGCCGAGAATGAACGCGTATAAAATTAAGATATTAAATTGGAATTTAAATATTCTACGAAAAAGCTCAACGAAATTTTTACTGTAAATAAATAAAATTTAACGCTAACGCGCGTAACGTCCATCTTTTCCGTTGTGCGTTTGTGATAATAATGTAAACAAAATATAGTTAATTAAACGAAATCCCCAAAGGGGCGTCAATATTGCGGAATGTCATATATACATATCTATAATATACGCAGAGGTAATAAAGTAATTACAATTTAAATCGCAAAACCAAATTATTAAACATACTGTTCTTCTATATTTCAAATCTAATACATTTTTTGCGTAAAAGTTTGGATAATTTACTTAAACGCGCATATCATATTGTTACATCTTAATTACGCGACACGCGACATCTGTAAAAATAAATATACGGTCTATTAAATTACTTAACACTGAAATTCTTATGGCGAGGCGCACTTACATTTACCCTCGTTAAACTAATTGCGCTATTTTTCTAACCGTAAGTTTAATCAATAGGATATATATATATACGTTTGCAACGCACACGCGTATATATATGACCATTCGTCTTGGTATTGCGATAACGAAGGAAGACAAAAAATGTTCAGAACGTACACATACAATTATCGTATATTACAAAATAGAAAATAACTTGTGTATCTAAATAAAAATCTCATCTAAAAGTATACGCATTTCGACTCGACGACCGCGTAATTTGAGGTTTCTCGTTGTATGTTTATATATATATTTTGAAAGAAGCGAATTAAGTCCGTCAGCCCGTACAGCGAAATTGATCCACGCGCTTTGAAAGGCTTAGAGAATAAGTAAGTAAAGAAGAGATACCGAGATGAAAAAAAAAACTATGCTGCGTCTTTGGTTGAGTCTGCGAAAGCAACGGTCTAATTCGACTCTGCCAATTACGAATTAATTAGTCCGAGTCCTGGACACAATGTCATGTACAACATATACATATACAGATACTTTTTTTTCCAGAAATGGATGCATCGACCACGAATAATTCATTTTTAATTCACTCGCTTTACCTTTGACTTTATTTCATATCGTTCTACAAAGACTAGACGATTTAATAGTTATAGACGGGGTTTCTTTTCGCGCATACAATCTGGAAAAAAGAAACTCGAGAAAAATATTTTCTATTTTCTCTAGAGGAGGTTCGGATTATTTTACTCGAGACGCGTTTAACTGCAAAATGTATACTGAACTTTGATGGAGTGCAGCGTCTGTAATGTTTTTTTTTTCTTAAATCATCGTTTGCCGAATGTATATAAAAGTGAAAAGTTTGCGATAGAATTCAAAGATTGCGATTAAACGTTCTTCGTAACGCAGGTAAAATATAAAGGAAAATCTTTGAACGCCGACTCGAAGTAAATAAAAAAAAGAGAAGGGACGATAAGGAAAGAGGGGTAACTAACGAGTCCTTTAAGAACTCGGCGCGAAATGTAGTTTTTTTAATTTCCTAGTTTACTTTTTATATTATTTATATTAAATCTACAAGTGAGAGAATAGTTAATTTAAGACACACAATCGCATCGTTTAAGTTTATTTCGTTCTCGTGTATATACTTTATTTCCGGCAAGACATTTAAATCTTGTTTAAAATACAGGAACGAGCTCAGAAAGTATCTCTCGGATAATTGCGAAACGTCAGCATGAGCAACCAAAGAATTTTTTCTCCGTTTCCTTATTAATACAAAAGAAAATCGTCGTATTTTATATATTTTAAGCAATTCCTTTAGACCGTTTAATTAGCACAATTATATAATATTCTTGTTTGCGCACATCGTATCGTGCTTCTTCCTCGATGATAATACAAATTTCCTAAAAATTGTCTTTATCGAAGATGCGCATAGAAAAGAACGTAGCTCGTGGCCGCGCGAAAATTTGTCGCCGATCGGTCGATTACGTCCCGCAAAAGCATAATTGCCACTCGGCTCCCAGCTGAGGTCAAGCTCAATTGGACCTAAACGCGCCTCGTCAACCGCGCGATCTTGTACCAGTACACGTACTATCGTTTCAATTCGATGAATGAACGGGTTTCACATCGATACGTTGCTATTCTCCCCCTCCTCCTCATCCTCCTTTTTTTTCCTTGTGCACAATTTAATAGCGACAAGTGATACTTGACTTTCGTCAAGCTGCGAATTTGTTAAACGTGTTTAAAACTCAAGAGTGTAGGGAATTCATTCGTTTGGCCTAGTGTAAGTATAGATATATAAATCGCGCCAAAATTTATAGTATTTTTCCTATTTCTTTTTTAACCAGTAATTTATCAATTTATGTGCATAATATGTTTTAAAATACAAAATTTATATTTAAATTATTCTACGTCAAGTTTTTATCGATAATGTATTAGGACACTGAAGAATGTTTTTAAACACTTATTTTGATGACTACGCGGATAGAAAATTTATTTGAAAAGTATCTAAATTATTTAAATAAAAATTGTAGCGTCAGCATGGTCAAAATTCTGAAAGAAAACACGTGCTCGAAATAACTATCCTTCGACTAGAAAAAAAATGACTATCCAGCATGGTCAAAATTGTCAATCCGATTCTCAATTTTTATTAGAATTCTGAACAAAAATTCCGTATACAAGCTAACGTCAGCATTTTACTCGGAACATTTGGATAATTATTATTCAATTTTTCTCTTCGTCTATTTTTCATACAAAATTGCACACAAAAACTAATGCATTATGATTTAGCTTATTTGAATTTTCATTGGTAAAATCAGTATTTGAACACATTTTATTTTAAAATTTTAGTCATATTTATTTTAAAAAATACACGATAACAAAAGAAAATGTTATTGTACATCGTTGAAACATAAACATTTATATACATTTTGTTGATTTGTTAATTTTATTTCTTGTATATCGAGTTAATATCTAATATTAAAACTCACAATGAAAACAATCAATGTTATATTCAGGAGTTTTTCGGGTTGATTATGGATCTGTTATTAAAGTTTTTTATATTCATAATAGTGAATATAAAATTGATGTACGAAAGTGATTTATGTCGTGTAATTGCTAAATATGATTAAAAATTTTAATTAATTTATTTATTTCGCAATAATGTTTTGTTTTATTATCCGTATTATATTTTTTTGTTTTCTTTCTTATTTGGTTTTTCAGTAAGTTTCACAATTTATTTGTTATACACATTTTTACTTATTGTTCAATTGCGCTATTGAAAAATTATTAGTTTTGCTTGTACAAACCAAGAAATAAGTTGAACAAACGTAAACGTTGCAACTCATGCAAATTTTTCATGTGCTTGACGAGCTATATTTACTGAAGTTACAAGTTCACTTTCTTTTTTGACTATAACTTGAGACTTATGCATTCTAAACTTTTCATATTTTACAAAATTTTATAAAATATACGAAAAATTTTTACAGATGAATGATATTATTATCCAATGTTAGTTGCAGAATAGGAGCATCAAAGAGTGAATATTTATTGAATATATACTGCCATAAATATGATTTATGTTATTTTGATTCCTTAAAGTTAGAGTAAAAAGTATTGTCAATAACATAGTTTTATTCTGATAGATTATTTTTAACAATTTAGATTATTAGTCATTATTATTAGTCATTATTAAATTTCTGATGTAAAATTAACGAATGTTAAGAATCACTTAAAATCAGATTTTATAGATAATATTATCTAACATTATATAAATATTGACCATCGCATGGTGTTCCCCGCAAAGCAGTACAAAATTCTTCAAATTGTGTTGGATCCCGCCCGAGCCACGTATATCAACTTTAACAACAATCTATAAATTTCAAATATGTTAGTTTACTATCTTAGAATTTTAATACAGAAAATTTACTAAAAAATGTTTAATCAATCAAAAATCCTCCCGCATATGAATTTTCATAAGCGTCTGTCCATTGATTGTTGTAGAAAAAATTTCAATGTGCGCAAAATATTGTTGGCTTTAAGCCGCCACATTATCTGCTCTTATTTGGAATTAAAAATCTACTCCTGAATTTTAAAGTTAAGAATTCATAAGCGTTCATAGGAGTTCATAAAAAAATTAACTAATTCGGAAAATGTGCCAGGTAGTTATGTTCTGACAATGCAAAATAATATTCTCTGTCGTTTTCATGTATTTTTTTAATAAATAACATAATTTCCTTATTAATTAATATTTAATTAACAATTCTAATATAGAAATAGGAAAGTTATTTAAATTTTCAATTGTTTAACTGTTTTTTACAATATACCGATAACCGTTGAATTCTTATGATTTTTTCGATACGAATAAGAGTTTGTAATGCATGTAGAGTATATAAATTTGCACTCTCTGTGTTTATATTCATAATCCTCTTGTTTCATTTAAATTGACCCGTCAAGCCCCATCCGAATCGTATTGAAAAAATTAAATTTCGAGGATAAACTATATTTGTAAAACGTCTAATTTATTTATTGTTTTGATAACCAACCACGTTAACGTTTTCTGGATCGATAAATGATCCACATAAAGTTGACTAATTAATTTGACAAAACACGTCTTTCAACAAAATAGAAAAGTTAAATTTATCATTCATTCGAATCCTCTTTCAAATCGACAAATAATAACCATTGACATAAACCATGGAGCGTGTCAATAATCGACACTCCAATATTTCGAGGTTACGACCATTCGTTTCATCATTAGTTCAAAACTGCCTATTTCACTTGGTCTTTTTCACTTTTTTTACTGTTCAATTTCCACCAGGTATATACGCAATCTTTTTTTCTGCAATATTTTAAAAGTGGATAGTTCAATCTTTTTTTTTTGGTGGGTAATAAATTGTTGGATCACCGCTAACTATATAGAGATTTGCGTTTAAGATTTATACTTGCGTAATTTTCCGCAGTCCCAACGTGTTAATGTACATTTACATATATATTCGTAATTTATATTGTTAAGTTTAATAATCTGTGCTACTCTGAAGAAAAAAATCTCATATCTGATTTAGTTTAATATAATTATATTGCGATAAGGGTTATTTCTTATTGTTCGAGCAGTATTACGATTTTCTCTACTGACTCTACAATGTATATATATATATATATATATCGTATATAACTTTTCATTTATCTATATAATGTTACGATTTTCTCATATAACTTTAGATAAAGTTTTATTGAGGAAGTTAACGTACATCTTGTTATAATTAATTGTATTATACCTTTACAGAATAACATTTAAATCGAATGCATTCAAGATTCAAACGGATAGTCTATATATATTATCAGATCATTTTATCAATATTAAAGAGAAATTTATAATGGACGTTTGGGGATGTCAGACCCAAATTGCAAGGATCTACAGGGATTTCAACTCAAAACTTATATACGCTATATAAATATTTTATTTTACTATTAAAGTATTACCAAAAATTCAACAGAAAATTCCAAAATATATGAACCCCTTGATTTTATGTTCAAAGAAAAATTAGCGATTTTTAATAAAAATTTCTAAATACATGAAAAAAATTCAAAAAGGAAAGAATGTTTAGAAATAATAACGAACATTCTGGTTATTAATTTCCGACGCCAACCTCGATTTTATAAATTTTATAAATTGCATCGAATATGCGGGATGATTTTTCTCTATACAATACAAAAAAGAAAAGATTCATAATTATCATCAACAAACACGATGTTTTAGAAAATGAAACAGAATTTAAAATATAAATAGGACGGGCTTGCATGCGCGCGCGGTTGTTATATAGTCCGACAAAAATAAAGGTTACTTAATTTTCTCTGACACTTTTGTGCTTCCACATAATCATTCAGTCAAAAGACTTACACGCGTTTAATTAAATATATTGCCCAAAGGAACGTATATATACATATATAAATTTAGCTAGAAGGACCGAGAAAGATTTTCTAAACGATCATCTCGTGCGTGAATTTGCGAGTACAACCGAGTGGATTTCCAGGCAAACATCACTCGCACTAATCACTGTCTAATATCATTTAGTTTTTCGTATTTCACTCGATAATACGTTAATCTATTAATCGTTGTACGAGATTTCATCGAGTCGATTCGTTTAATGGTTTGACGATTTTAACAAACATTTTATATGATCATTTTCGTTCGGATGTAAGTTTAAAATATAATTAATTATACCGTTTTAGTTTCAGTTTAGTTCGAGCGTTATTTCTTTTTTACATCTAGTTTTACCAGTTTTATTCGCACAAAGTCGTAAATCAGTCATTCGCTTCCAAAAAAATAGAAACAATACATTTATATTCGTTAATCAAACTATTGCAGATTCAAAGTCAGCGTTGCGACGTCCTATATACCTATAATATATCGATCGAATAACACAGAATCTCAATGGAAATATTTATAAAATATAGAAATCTAAAAGGAAAAAGAGAGCGCCGTAAACTTTTTCGCTCGGTGGAATAAATTTGAAAAAGTGGAAAAAGAAAGTCTATATGGAGTCATAGAAAAGTATGTATATAACAACAACAACAACAACAACACTCCGTAGACCCGCGCGATTCTTATCCGAGCCGCGGTAAAGCGAAAGAAATAAAGAAAAGGCTCATAAACGTTAAACTCGTAAAATAAAGGAAAGAGAGGAAGGAAAGGAAAAAAAAATCGCAACTCGTTAAGCGTACGTGTATACAACGAAATCAATTTCCAACGTTGTAAATCAATCCTGTCCAACGTTTATTTTGACTCGCTCCCCCTCTTTCGTTTTTGACGGAAGGAAAAATAAAGGGTATCTCGGCGCGTACCGATTGATCGCGTATACATCTGTATATATATAGTCGAGGGTGCGAAATCTAAGTGTTTCCCGTCACGAATAATAGCCGCGTGCAAGGAAAAATCTTGAGGTGTATATATTTACTTATACATCTCGATTACCGGTGCGGCGTGTGCACGAGTATAATCGAGTATTAAGGGGATACGGGCGATCCTCGGCGGTTTACTAATTTACGAGTTACCCGAAAAGTTCGTATTAACTTTATTAATGGATTCGTTTGCTGATGGTTCATCTTATTTTCTTTTTGAGAATAACGCTCGATGAAACTATATGCTCGAGGGTGAGCTGTGGATTTTATATCCGTGGGTACATATATATATATATATATATATACGCGTGCCTAATGATTTTCTTTGTAATGATGGAGTAGATCATTTGTTTCAGTTGAAACGCGTGAATATTGCATTGAAAACTATAATTTATCAAGATATTTATATGAAATTGCAATTAATCCATGTTGTCAACGTTGTTACCACATTGTGATTAACGAACGATTCTCGAAGGAAAAAGTAAAACGATATGCATTACATATACCATTTTACCAAATTTCTCATACCTCGTTTGGAAAATATAGGACGAGCCCTTCTTCGATGCGTAATGCACAGTCAAACCCTACTAGTGACTATGATTTTCTTTTTCTTTTTTAATTTTAAAGTTATTTAAGATGATATAGTTTACGATAAACGACCAAGAAATATTTCTTTCGATCGTCCATTTATCTGTATTTTAATCTTTTGGCGTCTTTCAACCAATGTGACCTGGCCTCTCGCGCATTCACTCTAATTCATTACGTTGGTATAACAAAGACCAAAGAGAGTGTCAGTTTCAGGCCAGTAATTTACCGTTTTTGTTCCAACTTTCGGTGATGCTGTCTTTACTCCGCGAATGTGAAAAGAATAGATATTTTTATATCTCACTTACCCTTCATTTTATATAAAACTATCATTATTATTATTTTTTTAACGATTATAAGCAAAGTTTGAGGTATGGTGTTACATCCTGAAATTTTTATTTATCAAGTTTATTCATTTACGTGTAGAAGAAAAAAAAATAATTTTTTTAAATCTTTTCATTCAGGTTCTTATATTTAATTGCATTGGACAAGTGCAAAATAGGTAGATTTTTTTACATTTTATTTTTTTATATAAATAATGAGAATTTATTCTTGGAATAACCCTCTCCGTTCTTAAGTAATATTTTTTTTAATTTATTCATTAATAATTTTAGTATATAAAGTTGGGGTTTCTCATTTGTGGATATGTGAAAAAAATTAACGACGAAAAATTGTTCTCATTTCATAACTGAAAATTGTTGTTTCTCAAATAATGTCGCGCCGTCGACTCCTGACGTATGCTCTAAGTTTTCTTTGTGAAATTTTAAAAATTTTTAATTAAAACTCTAAACATAATTTTCAGGTCAGAAAGAGCAGGTCCCTCTAATTTGGATTCGACATATAACCCCATAAGCAAATTATAAGAATTTGTCAAATTTATACAAATTAATAATTTAAATATAATATCTGGGTTATTGGGTTACTGCAGTGTACAAAATGTTGTTCTCTTTGAAAGTACCTTCATCAAATCATATCGTTTGTTCTCTGCAGTTTATCTCATTAAATTACAATTTCCCGCACTTGTTACGTAATTTTTGGGTTAAAAATATGGTGTATAAAGATCCACATAAATTTAACTTGGAAATCACCTTCGACGCGATAATATCGCACATACTTAAATACATGAATAATTATAGATAGAAAAGGTATAGAGATCGAGTTTTGAAAGTTAAGAATGTGAAAATTGTCTTTTTTATTACGAGCGAGTGACATTGAAAAAAGGTTAAAAGGTTCGAAAGACTGATTGACACACAGAGCGAATCGTGTGTGAGTATATATAACTTTTGGAGCTTCCATCACGTTCTATCTAATAGACACACGACGACGACGACGACGGCGGCGACGACGACGAGTCGTCCCTTTTCCCTAGCGTAGAGAGAGACCCCATGAAAATAGCAGTGACAATTTTGGGTTTAGAATGCGAAACGCGTATTCCAAGTAAAATTAAAACGCGCACACCCTCTTATATATATATACCTACACGAGAGATAATAAAATATAACGGCATACATTCTCCCTTATATTTGTACAATCGTTTGCGCGCAAAACATTCAACGATATACATATTTAATAATAATGTATATATGTTAATATCTTAAAAAATTCATTGACAACTGATGCTAAAGGATTTATTTTATATACACACGTATAGAGCGAAATAATATTTCACAGGAGTGACAATTGAATTGGTTTCCATAATCCGCACAAGTGAGCCGTCACGCGCGCGCCCGCGCGAAATTTGGTTAATTAAACCAAGGAAATTTCACACGGGATTTACTTTCTTATATTTACATTCGTTTCAACACCCACGCGTTTATTCGCGTTGACTTTGACACCTTTTTTTCCAACTAACGCTACGACTATTTCACGCTTAATTCATACGGCAAATCTCGTTTAATTTTATTTACGCGGTTTGTTGCGTTATAACCAAAAATCATGGTCGCAAAATTTACCTTATCAAAATAGTGCTGTATGTATAATTTAATTAAATTTAAAAAATACATCCACACGTATAAAGGCATTCGTACCGTAAGACGCGTATACGTACAGTCTAATTTAAACTTTTATTTCACAGATATATAACACAAAGGGAAGAAAGTGTCCGAGAAAAAAAGTTTACAGTAAGGTGCTGACGTTTTTTTAACAACTTCTCGAATGTGCGTGTGTATATGTGTCAATAAAGTTGAGAATCGACTCTGTACAACCGAAGATGAAATTGACGGTTTTGAAAATTCGTTCCCGAAAGTTACCTCGACTCTCGGACAACTTGTAAAATGTCTTTGGATGCGCTTCGTATCACCGCACAGTCCCTCAGCGAATCGCCCGAGTGTCGAGAGTTTAATAAAAACGAGAGAATAAAAACAAATCCATTTATTTCCCCCCCTTTACCGAAAACTATCGAGTATAGTATATATGCACCGAGAGAAAAATTTGAGTAAATTTTCAAGAATACGATAACAAACTGTCAAAACGCAAAAAATTCCTAAACTTTTATTAAAAATTAGTAGACTTCCCAGTAAAAATTGTCAAAAAGTTGAGTAATTTTTTGGATTTCACCAGTCTGTTACCGTGTTAGTAAAATTTTAATAAAATTTACGATAAGTTTGATAAAATTTAGTGTAACTTTTCTCCTCCGTGATTCGTAAGACTCGTTTCCTCTCATATCCTTTTAATTCATTGCCGCGCTTAAAAAGTGTGCGTAAATCAAAGGATTATAAAAATCAATATTGTACGCAAGACGTATCGAAAGAAAAATGTCACTCCTACGTAATATAAACTTTCACGACGAGATCGTTTAATTTAGATTTTCCATTTAGATTTTTCGTTCGAGTACAAAGATCCCTAAAATTTTCATTAGTTTGATCGTCACGCATTGTGTGTGTATATGTGTGTGTGTATACATGTATATGTATAGAAAGAGAGCTTAATGGAATTCGAAGGTTCTCGAGTAATACACCGATCGGTCTCGACACGCGCTCTCCGAGAAAGAAAAGAAAATTGTCACCTGTCACGTAATATTTCAAATTTGCATATCTCTTAGTGTCAAAAGTATATATACGTAATGTTATTTCCATACGTTTATCTCGGTTAATTAACATATTTTCTTTATTATCCGGTCGAATTTCAACCTTTCCTACATTCGTACGTGTGTATATAGACACGTATACATATGTGTGTATGTGCACAATTAATCAATTAGAAATTTGATTGTAATCAATTACGATAAAGTTTTACGATCAATAAATTTAACAATACTTATGTATATATACAAGAGTGTATGTGTAACGTTAGACTGCATTCATGAATTTATACATTTTATCGCTCAAAACTTTATATACGCACATTTATTTTTTTTTTCCTTTCTTTCGTATATGTAATTACATATATATACATTAATGATTACGGTATTATCTCACACACACATATATATATATAGAGTAATGCAATTTATTTAATTATTATAGGCGCGCGGATTATAAATATTTATTTGGTATATATTATATAAATAAAGAAAAAATATTTAACATAATATTGACGATCCGAATCAACGTAATTGACATAAGTGGAAATAATTTATGATTCCTCGTGATACACCTCGCTCGTTCGTCCGTGTATACAATATAATTATTAATACGGTGACATAAATTTATTGTATAAAAATATTTTAATCGAGCAATACTGTGCGTAATTTACAAAATAAAAAATTATGATACGATGGTATGTAATTATACGCGTGTGCGTGTATAAGTATACATACTATACTGAGAGTGTATTACATATATATTTATTATGATATATAATACGCGAAATCGAGGGTTATAATACATGAAAATTATAACAAATTGAAAACGCAACTTTTCGATCCAATATATCGAAGAGTTCTCGCTATTTTCATCGTAACGTTACTTTACAATAAATAACATCCTTGAAACTATGATCTCTCTGACTCTCTATACCTATATATACGTGGTTATGTGCGCCAAGCGAAATTTACATAAACAATCATGAATTTTTCATCGTTTCGTCTACACAGGAAATTCAGATGAATATCCTTCGTGTATTGTACGTATATATATATATATATATATATATATATATATACAAAAATATCTCGGAAATTCGTCTGTCCGTCTCTATATATACATATGTATACATATACACATACACGCAAAATTATAAAAAAAAAGATAATGCTTTGTGAAAAGAAATCGCGTTTATATTATTTGCAAATACGTACACACGCGTCGAGTGATATAAAAATATCGTTTCGATTGAAAGGGATAATTATCGGTTACAAACGTCAGCAATTAATTCAAATGATGTTTCATCTAAATCGGAGGAAAATTATACAAATGATTAAGTTGCTCATCGCACTCCTGATTCAAAATTACCGAATCTATCGAATTTCGAACGAGAGAGAGAGAGATAGAGAGAGAGAGAGAGAGAGAGAGAGAGTCTAATCGTTCGTACAATTAATTAACATTGTGTTTAATACAAATGTTTATTTAGTATTTTAAATATAATAACTTATGCAACCTTAAACATTGTCATAAAATTTATTTACTTTTTAATATTTCTTAGTTTCAATGGTTAATAAAAAGAATAACGCGTCACCGCGCGACGAATATTAAAATGCGTTTTGCGGTCACCTCGCATTTTCAAACGATGTGTATTATTACTAGTATATATACATTTAATTACGTAAGTCTACAGAGGTTCTACTTTTTTACGGAAATTAAAAAATTAAAGTAGGAATTATATATACATACGAATTCGCATTAACGTTTTCAACTGATCTACATGCATTCGATTGGAAATAACAACGCAATCGCGGTTATTATTTAAAAAAAAGGGGTTATCTTTATAATTTTTTACAAAGTAAAATAATAATGGAAAAATAAATATATAAATTACTTATCGAGCACATAAATGTAAAATTTTATTTATAATACATACACACACTGCACGATTTCGGAGAGAGTTAAATTTCGATAAGGTATTGTGTGTGTGTGTGTGCCTTGTCGAAATAAATTTTGAGTATATATATCTATAAATGATATCCGAAGGAATAAGCATTTCGAGAAGTTTTTAGTATAATGATCGAGATCACGAGAAGGGGATTTCGATTGACATAATGTTCAATTCCATTACTTAAGGGGTGAGCTGTGAGATTTCAAGCTTTAAATGCCTTGAGTCTAACCTACTTATAAACTCTCCGTGTATACCTGCACCCCTCACCCCCACTCCCCACCCCCTATCTCTATGCTTAGTAAGATGACGTATGCTTTAAACTTTATAGATGGGGGTTGTAATAATAACCTATATATGTGTATATATATATAATATTATGTTACGAGCTTAAATCATTATAATTTTATAAGATATAGTTATAGGTATTAACCTTTGATTATTTTCTTAGTATACCTATACACATATAAATATAATTAAATTGACAAAAATTAATTGTAATGTATACGTAATATACACCTACAAATAAATCAATGAGTAACTTTTAATTAAGATCGATCGATATTATATTCGACTTCGAGTCGTCAAATTTAGTTGTGATTTTCTTATTTAAGAAAAGTTTGACGATAGTCCTATTTTTCCCTTAACGAAAGTTACAATTTTAGAGAATACAATCGATATCGCTTAAGAGGAAGCAATTTTAATAATTGATATATCAATGAAAAATCACTTTCGAATATTAATAACGATAATGCGAACGTACAAAGTCAAATAGAACATTCCTGCGTGCGTGATATATATACGATCAATTAAATTTTAACGAGGTTTCTTACCTTAATCATATATACATACGCCAAAACAAAATTTCTGTATTTTGAGAAGGCAATATCTCTTCCATTCGAAATAATCAAATCAAAGTAAAATTTAATCGTACAACTTATAGTCTCTCTGTTCATTTTACATATTAGTCGCAATGCGTCACGTGAGTCAATACTATACAAATTTATTATATTTTCATTATATCCATGACGATCTTACACTATATATACTTTACTTGTAAAATTATCTTTTGTAATTAATAGCTTGGTATGTAAGAATGTACTAATTATAGATTTACAACGTTTCAACATATTTTGGTAAAAGAAAGTTGTATTTATAAATTAGTGTCTGTACATCCGGTAGAAAAAAGTTGGCGAGTCAATCTTGATTTCCGAGTTGTCTCGCACGTGCCCTCGCGGGAGAGAAGAGAGAAAGAGGAAGAGGAAGAGAGAGAGAACATCCTACATAGCGAGAAAACTCGGTGAAAGATTTTCCTATTAATCGATATATCGGTGTGCGTGGTTAACCTTACAGAGATTTAGTAACCACTGAAAAATTAGTTCTTTTTTTTTTACTTCTCGAAATTGTCTGCGTTTGCAAGATGTAACCTTAATTTCAGAAATATAATCTATTTATTATAATGAATATATAATCTATTTAATGAAGATTTTAAAATCGGATAAAATTAAAATGTTTGGGTATGTACAGCAATATTTGATATAAGTAGACAAAGAAGTAACAATTAGAGTAGAAAATAATTTAATTTTTATCAGTGTTTTCAAGATGAATAAATTACATCTTCGTTATAGATTCTTTCGAAATATTTTTATCTATAAAACTAGATCTCGTAATTTAAAAAAAAAAACAAACAATGTAAGTAACGAATGAACGCATAATTAATAAAAACTTTGAAAAGTGATAGATTACACTTATAGGTTAATTTCGCCAACATTAATACATTTTTCCATAAATATAATAAAAAATCAAGTGTTAAACGCATACCTTAATCATTTAAAGGGATATTCAATTATTTTAAAAAAAAAGAATAAATGGAAAATACTTTTTTCTAAATTAACTAGCTGCTAATAATGAGGTTAAATTTATTCCCAAGAATGAGCAAAAGTTTTAATTAGCTTTCACATTTGCTTAATCTTAAAATTCACAAAAATACATATTTATATACATTACATAATTGCTGAACGAGTCTAGTCGTACCAATTATGTTTTCAAATACGAAATTTGTATCGTAAGATTGAAAATCCTTGGGTAGTAATACCTATGGTTTATAAATTCAGTGACCTTGGACCTTTTTTCCTTATCGATGCCACATACGTGCTCGTACGCGACCCATCTAGTTTTTCCCTTTTCATTTTTCAAACTACAAACCTATATATTTTATTCAATGTAGGGAAATTATATACGCACATATTTTTGTATCATTTACATTTACATTTTTTTTTGGACATCAACTTCTTTGTAAATAATTACTTAATTTGGTTAAATCACATTGTACTGTTAAATAAACTTTTGCGTATACAATTGGAAAATGAAAATAACAAATTTCCCTCTGTGTGTGTGTGCGCGCGCGCGCGCGCGCGTGTGTGTGTGTGTGTGCGTGTGTGTGTATAAACAATGAAATTTAAAAGTGTAATTAATATTTTTAATGATTTTATGACACGGTAATGAATAATTGTTTAACGGAATTAGGTAGACGATATGTGTACGAATGAGAATACACTGCATCGTTTTAAATAATTAAACTTTGTCTCTCGGTTAAAGATTTATTCATTTATTCATCTTGCTTCTTATAATAACATGTAGAGTACTAGACGGTAATTTATAAAATGCCCCAGTAACATATGAACGAACAAATTATTCAAATAAATATTATATATTTCGAACCGAGACATTATCTTTTTATTGGACGATCTTTTTAAATAAAAACTCGATCAAAAGTGACCCCCCCTCCCCCCCCCTTCCCCTCTCCCGGCACGCACTTTTGTTTCCGTTATCATAAAATATATTCGTGTAGGGAAGGGAAGGTTTCTCCACGAAACCTCTAAATTATGGATGGTCTAAAGTGATTTGAAAGAATATATATATATATTTTAAAGAAAAAAAAAATCTGCGTAACAGAAGAATGTTTGGCCGAACAATAAGTTACTCACAGACGTACACACACCCGCGCGCGCGCGTGCATACCTTATTTTTCTTTTTTATGATAAAACTCGTTTGAACGATACCGGCATAGATGTGGAAATTCGACACAAATTCGTACGATCAGATAAAAAGTTGCGGCTCGTAGTTTCGTCTCTCCCTCGAAAGATTCGAAGATACACAAGAGTGGCTGGGTACACAATACGCTCGAATGTTACGATAATGGAGTGTGCTTCGATAAAATTCCGAACAGTCGATATGTGTACGCGCGTTTAAAATCACGAATTTGTTTACTATAAGTCTAATTACGCGAGTACTTTATTGCGATCGAAAAATAGAAATATATATACCGAACGAAAATTTATGGAAGGGACGTTGCTGTTGTTTCGGAATCCTATATATATATAAATTGTACGCGTAAAAAACTATTCATCCGTCGATGTATATACCTTTGTTGACATCAATATTACGCGGACCGTCTATTCGAATGAAAGCGTGAATATTTTAAACAATTGGTAAACCACCTATAGGTATTTTTACTGAGCGACAGAATCGTTGCAACAGGTTATTTTCAATATAATTTAACATTATTTTGCAAAAGTATATAAGCTCGACTATGTTTATTTTTGAATAACATGAGTAATTACATTTGGGATCGAGTTTCAATTGAGATTTAGACAAAAATAAACAAATAATTTTAATTTTGTATTTCCTCAAAAAGTAAAATTTGCAAGCGATTAGTCAATTTTTTTTCTAATTCTCCAATGTACATCATTGAAAAATATATACACTTTCGAATTCAATTTGATAAAAAAAAGAATAAATGGAAAATACTTTTTTCTAAATTAACTAGCTGCTAATAATGAGGTTAAATTTATTCCCAAGAATGAGCAAAAGTTTTAATTAGCTTTCACATTTGCTTAATCTTAAAATTCACAAAAATACATATTTATATACATTACATAATTGCTGAACGAGTCTAGTCGTACCAATTATGTTTTCAAATACGAAATTTGTATCGTAAGATTGAAAATCCTTGGGTAGTAATACCTATGGTTTATAAATTCAGTGACCTTGGACCTTTTTTCCTTATCGATGCCACATACGTGCTCGTACGCGACCCATCTAGTTTTTCCCTTTTCATTTTTCAAACTACAAACCTATATATTTTATTCAATGTAGGGAAATTATATACGCACATATTTTTGTATCATTTACATTTACATTTTTTTTTGGACATCAATCTCTTTGTAAATAATTACTTAATTTGGTTAAATCACATTGTACTGTTAAATAAACTTTTGCGTATACAATTGGAAAATGAAAATAACAAATTTCCCTCTGTGTGGCTGTGCTGTGTGTGTGTGTGCGTGTATAAACAATGAAATTTAAAAGTGTAATTAATATTTTTAATGATTTTATGACACGGTAATGAATAATTGTTTAACGGAATTAGGTAGACGATATGTGTACGAATGAGAATACACTGCATCGTTTTAAATAATTAAACTTTGTCTCTCGGTTAAAGATTTATTCATTTATTCATCTTGCTTCTTATAATAACATGTAGAGTACTAGACGGTAATTTATAAAATGCCCCAGTAACATATGAACGAACAAATTATTCAAATAAATATTATATATTTCGAACCGAGACATTATCTTTTTTATTGGACGATCTTTTTAAATAAAAACTCGATCAAAAGTGACCCCCCCTCCCCCCCCCCTTCCCCTCTCCCGGCACGCACTTTTGTTTCCGTTATCATAAAATATATTCGTGTAGGGAAGGGAAGGTTTCTCCACGAAACCTCTAAATTATGGATGGTCTAAAGTGATTTGAAAGAATATATATATATATTTTAAAGAAAAAAAAAATCTGCGTAACAGAAGAATGTTTGGCCGAACAATAAGTTACTCACAGACGTACACACACCCGCGCGCGCGCGTGCATACCTTATTTTTCTTTTTTTATGATAAAACTCGTTTGAACGATACCGGCATAGATGTGGAAATTCGACACAAATTCGTACGATCAGATAAAAAGTTGCGGCTCGTAGTTTCGTCTCTCCCTCGAAAGATTCGAAGATACACAAGAGTGGCTGGGTACACAATACGCTCGAATGTTACGATAATGGAGTGTGCTTCGATAAAATTCCGAACAGTCGATATGTGTACGCGCGTTTAAAATCACGAATTTGTTTACTATAAGTCTAATTACGCGAGTACTTTATTGCGATCGAAAAATAGAAATATATATACCGAACGAAAATTTATGGAAGGGACGTTGCTGTTGTTTCGGAATCCTATATATATATAAATTGTACGCGTAAAAAACTATTCATCCGTCGATGTATATACCTTTGTTGACATCAATATTACGCGGACCGTCGATTCGAGTGAAAGCGTGAATATTTTAAACAATTGGTAAACCACCTATAGGTATTTTTACTGAGCGACAGAATCGTTGCAACAGGTTATTTTCAATATAATTTAACATTATTTTGCAAAAGTATATAAGCTCGACTATGTTTATTTTTGAATAACATGAGTAATTACATTTGGGATCGAGTTTCAATTGAGATTTAGACAAAAATAAACAAATAATTTTAATTTTGTATTTCCTCAAAAAGTAAAATTTGCAAGCGATTAGTCAATTTTTTTTCTAATTCTCCAATGTACATCATTGAAAAATATATATACACTTTCGAATTCAATTTGATAAAAAAAAGAATAAATACGGCTCTTTTTGAGCAATTTGCGTTTTTTTAAAATTTGTACACATTGTCTTTGCACGGGGTTGACGTCAAATTATAAAAAAAAATTCAAACTAATTGCACACTGCAAATTATTATTTCAAATCGAGTTTCGACGGAATATAATTTTCAGAAAAAAATCTTTTTAGTCTTGGTGACGCTTTGGAAAAAAATGTTTTTTGAGGAAAAGAATACTTTAAGTAAGAACGATTTGATTTCTTTTCCAAAAATGTATAAATGAAAAAAGTTGGGAAATAACGCAAGTTACGGTACTTCGAACAAATGTTAAATTTTGATGAAAATCATTGTCGTATATGCATCATTGAAATAAAATCTTATCGTTAACAGTCAAAACCACATGAAAATTACTATAATTATAGTTTCAAAAATCTTCGAAATTCGAAATTGTAAACATTAACTTTACGAATATCGAAAATTAAAAGACTATAATTCAAACAAAGTTTAATTCACTACACGATAAAATATCGTATCCGCCTACTCATCTAAATTTCAATAAAAATCTCAAAATATATTTCGATAAAAAATAAAAGACGTATTACACATCCAGAAATAATACAAAATCTCCTAATAGAGTGTCTATCGGATAAAAAAACTTGCTCAAACTTGCATTTTGTAAGAGAAAGAAATCACAGTTATCTTACCACCTCGTATACACACGTATAAAGAGAAAAGAAAAAAAAAGGTATACCTATACGTGTTGAACGTAAGGAATATCGAAAGTTCCCTCGCGTGATAAAGAAACGACTCTCAAGGGGTTGTAAGTTAAAATACGCGTATACGTGGCATCGTGGTATAGGAGAAGCCCCTAAAAAAAAAGAAAAACTTGACTCCCTCTTATTTCCGGTCCACGCAATCATACATATACCTATATATACACACGCTTCGAATAAAATATCTTTTCTTTTCTCTTTCGATATTGTTTTAATTCAGATTTTCTTTCAACCAGAGTGGTTACATATAGGAAAATCAGTTTCGTTTTTTAGAAGTTCCAAAGTTTCGTTATATTTAGTGAAGGGAGTTTATCTTTTTAGGGGTACACAGATATACGAATATATATATGTATATAAGATCGTTACGCGTCCGAACGGGAGTTAGTATTGTTTAAAAGTTACGCTGGACACGTCGACTACGAATGGAAATCGTTGAATTTAATAAAGAAATTTAGGTATTACTAAAATCGAAAAGAAAAAAACAATTCCTCGGATGAGTTTTTGATAGATTATTTATACATATCGTGAAATATCCGTAAAGTAAAGAAAGTTGTAAAATAAATAAATAAAAATGAAATAATAAAAATGTCAAAAATAATTTTGAACATCCTTGTAACTTTCTCCACTCGGAACGTCGGATACATAAAATAATATTCAAAATGTATAGATTGTGTAGTACGTCGAGGTAAATATAACGTCTACAATTTATTGATACAAAATTATACTCTCGATTTTCAATTGAATTTGTTGTCACGTATCGAATAATAGTGCTAATATAGAGATTCTTAACTGCTTATGAATAATGCAAAAGTTTAGAGGGATACACGATGAAAAAACATGACGGGTATATAACGTTTAATAAAAAGTGTCTTCTATTGATCGTCACGAACCAATGGTGTTTACAGATGTTTATTTAAGTTACAAAAATATGCCGACGTTTCGGACGTTTTTACGCCGTCCCTTTTCAAGGCTAAAAAAAATTAATAATTTACAAAATATCTAAATTAATACCCAATAGTGAAATATTTACATCGATGTCACAAACAAATCACAACTCACCAAATTCTAACAAAACTCAAAAAAACCACATATCACTCGTGTAAATCTCGCAAAAGCCACTCTTCATTATTCCATATACATTCTATAAAAATTCAACGCATCACGTTTAATTCTCGAATTAAAAATTAAAAACAATAATTTTCAGTAATACCATTAAAAAAATATACAATTTAAAAACCTTTTTGCTAATTTTCACCACCCGCGCTGTCGTCTCCAGAACACATTGTTTAAAAAATATATATATATATCTATATACATAGGACCTCCCCGAAGGGAGTCCTAAGTCACAATTAAACTTCATAAAGTCTCCAGACTCGTGCCCAACCTTCCATCAATACATTTTACAGCATACACATACATACACACACATATACATACATGTACATATACACAACATACATATATACATACGTATATTCGCCCCATACATCAATAAATCCAACCAACGAAAGAGGGGAACATTTTGTATTACGAGGCTAAGTCGAGTCGAGAGCTCCTGCGTATCAGGCGAACATGCGCCGCGGAGAAGTGGCACGCCCCGTCAATCTTAATACTGCCGGGATTCCCCGGATCGCTCCGAAACTTAACGCGAGTCGCCCAACCTCCTCACTACACATAGTACGCTAATACTGAGAGCCAGTTGTTCTCAAGCCAACAAACGCAATGGAGAGCATAAAAACATTTATAACAGTTAAACAATATTAATTACAATATAGCTTCACAGTATTCAACGCTTCTTTACACATATTCTTCAAAAAATTCACATCTTCTATACGGTTAAGTGTGTTATCGTGTGTATATATATTCAGCATCTCCGAAAACATTCGTTTTTTCATGTTATTCTCGATATCAATGATAGAAACCTTATTAAAATCAATCCTGTGGTTAGTATTTCTCTTATGGACCGCTAATGCAGATCTTTCATTTTCATTGCGTACATCATTCTTATGCTCTCGAATTCGTGATTTTAATTTACGTTTACTCGTGCCAATGTATTGCGCTGTACAGTCTTTACAAGGTATTTTATAGACAATATTGCACATCTCCTGTTTTTCATTTTTTATCCTTGCGTTGGGTATATAACGTCCCGTAACACCGAAACAAAAAGATATTTAGGTTTCGACCCCACGCGTAAAATATACCGGGTAAAGAGTGAATTAAATCCGATCCGTTGTACTCGACCGAAGTCTATCGATGATTTATTTAATTATACGAACTTTTCAAAACTACACGTATCTTTAATGTACTTTTCGTCCGAAATCGCTATAAAAACATCAGGTAAATAATTAATTAAATCATACGAACACACTTTACTTTAGTACTTACAAAAAGTGTAATTCTCATATAGTAAACGAAGATTCATCGAATATTCATTCGTATATCCTAAAAGTAATTTTCGTATATATGTATGTGGAATGCTCGAATTATCATATACTGCGCGACACCACGAAACTGTATCGAAAAAAAAAAAAAATGTTTCGTTATACTTTAAAATTTATAATTGAAGTCCACGAAGCGTAATATATGGATTATTAAATATACCGAATGTTTTATCGTTATACTCACCGCGAACTACCGTATATAAAATATTTAATTCGTTCAATAAATTAAAAAGTAGCGGTATAGATTACACAGCCCGGTGCGTGAAAATATTTTCAATTAACATTTATTACGTTATTATACGTAGTAGGTTTTCCTAATATCGAGCCCGATCAACATATTACACTCCTTGTAATTTAAGAGACACGTTTATATACATTACCCCGACCGCGAGCCTCAGATTTTTAATGTATCCACATCACCCTGTACATTACACTTCGTCCCGACTATACACCGCTAAATTTATCTATTGTAATAAAATAGTCAAAATAAAATTTCAATTTCCTCGTGCATATATGTGACATAATTTTACGATCGCATATATACACACACATAAAAATATGATAAATCTTCGTTATTATACATTTAATAACTACACGCCCGTAGCGATCTATCTATCCCTTTTACGCGATTGTTTATATATATACCGTATAAATATTTTTAAAATCCTATTGTTAACAACATATTGCATTTCGATATAAGTAAATAAATACATCCCCCGTGGACTCGACTAGACCGGTGTATTTGATATATTAATAAAATACAAAAAAAACAAGAACGTTCGTCGATTGTATTTATTTTATTTTTTTTTTGTAATCGCATATACAACCGTTGCTCCGATATGGTACAACGGATATATATGTATCTAAATACGAAGACTAAATACACGCGCTAAAATTAAGACTTGACGTATTGTTAATAATAAAACGATGTATTGCACCGTGACTCGAGAGAAAAGTAAAAGAAAATTAAAAAGGAGTTGGTTTTCGTTATTACATCTAGGAAATTGAGGAAACAACGTAAGTACGCGAGTCACTTTTCTTTTGTCGTGGAAAAGGTACGTCCGTTAAAAGAGATGTGGTTTTTATATACGTATATGTAGCTATATATATATACACCATAAGAACATAAAATGATGACATTTAATTAATATTTTTTCGATAAATTTATATAATAAATATATATACGTACAAATCGTCTTAGAGTAAACATTGCGTAACGAATAATCAATTCATACATTTGATTTTACCTTGACCTTCGAGTAAAATCATTTTATTTAGATAGCTCGCGTGAAATTAAAAAAAAAATAAACAAATGCTTATTATTTCTCATAACATTTTCTACATTCTGATCAAATGTTGAAATTCAATCAGTTTTCAACTGGATAATTTTTATTATAACGATAAAGAAAATTGCAAGGATGTCTCGAAGTCTCTGTGTGCGAGCCACGAAAGTTTCGTCAAACTATAAAACGTTTATAATAGTTCAAACAAGCTTATTTCACATATTTTTACCTCCATATCGCGCATTATTTTTATAAACAAATTTGTGTTTACAATTTAAAATACCAATTTCTTTATTTATAATCTTTAAAAAATTGAATATTTTGCAAAATTTAGCACGTTGGGTTATATTCACATTTACTAATGTTTTCCATTCTAATCGTGCTCAAATTGTTGTTCTGTTCCGTTATTAAATAATTTGTGATATAAAAAAGAAAACCTGTTAATATTTAACATACATATTGTTCGTTATTGGATAGTAAAAACTGAGTATATTTTTTGTAGAGCGCAGAGTAAAACCCATGAAAATTGGTTGTACATTTTTTATCGAGAATTACAACGTGTGCTGTGACGATGTTAACATTATAAGTAACCTACCTTAGATTTGTATACGCGTACGAAGATATTATATTTAACACTTTTGATTATACCTAATTTATCAATCTAAATTCCATGTGTATTTCACTCATTGCTCGTAAGGAAATGAGGTTTTACTATATCCAATACATACATTAAAAAATATTAACACTGTTAATATCCAGTTTTCTGAGTTTTTCGTGTAACCGTACGTTAAATGAATAAAATGTAATTTTTCTCCGTAAATGCAACAAATGTAAGTATATCCGATTTAAATGTTGACCATGCCGGATCGACATAATTTTCTTGGATGAGGAAAAAAGTTAAAACTCATATTTTTTTTTATAATTTTGACCATGCTTATACCATGTATATATATTATATTCTTTCTCAATGAAAAGTCAATCAAAGGATGTACTTGTCACTCCCTGAGAATCGCAGAGCAGATTATTGAGATACTATTTGCAAAATGATTATGGAAAGAAAGATGTATCGGTAATCCGGAAGTGATAAATTATGAAATACACGTTATGTAGTACTGATATATATATGGGGTATTCCACGTGAAGTGGTCCGATCAAAATTTTAAAATGCACCAAATTTTGGGTACACATTGCAAATGTTTTTTCAGAATACAGAAAAAAATTTTTAGGTACCGGAATCTATTTGCTCAAAAGTTATTCTAACCTCAAAAGTGAATTAAATGTAATTTTTCTCCGTAAATGCAACAAATGTAAGTATATCCGATTTAAATGTTGACCATGCCGGATCGACATAATTTTCTTGGATGAGGAAAAAAGTTTAAAACTCATATTTTTTTTTATAATTTTGACCATGCTTATACCATGTATATATATTATATTCTTTCTCAATGAAAAGTCAATCAAAGGATGTACTTGTCACTCCCTGAGAATCGCAGAGCAGATTATTGAGATACTATTTGCAAAATGATTATGGAAAGAAAGATGTATCGGTAATCCGGAAGTGATAAATTATGAAATACACGTTATGTAGTACTGATATATATGGGGTATTCCACGTGAAGTGGTCCGATCAAAATTTTAAAATGCACCAAATTTTGGGTACACATTGCAAATGTTTTTCAGAATACAGAAAAAAATTTTTAGGTACCGGAATCTATTTGCTCAAAAGTTATTCTAACCTCAAAAAGTGAATTTTTTCTAGTTTTTTTCAACAACAGCTGGCTTTACCGCTATTTAACTCAAAATCTATCAACTTTTACTATAAAACATTATATATAACATTCGTTGCTAACTATGTCTAGAATTTATCCTTCTGGGTTAGAATTTCTAATCTCAAGGTCAATGTTACATAAACTACATGTCAATATTCAACTTAATAATAGTGTAAGTGCGCCACAATTGATTGTTTTATCCAAAAGTCTAAAAAAAAGCTTGAAGCAATACCTTTCAAATGGTCTGTAGCATTTTTGGGGCCTTCAATTCTGTAAAAAGTTATGATAATTTAAAGAAACTCGAAATTTTTTTAAAAATTTAAATGGGAATTACCATGTTAATTTTTGTGAATTTTATGTCTTTCTTTAAATTATCATAACTTTTTACAGAATTGAAGGCCCCAAAAATGCTACAGACCATTTGAAAGGTATTGCTTCAAGCTTTTTTTTAGACTTTTGGATAAAAAAATCAATTGTACGGCACTTACACTATTTTTAAGTTGAATATTGACATGTAGTTTATGTAACATTAACCTTGAGATTAGAAATTCTAACCCAGAAGGATAAATTCTAGATATAATTAGCAACGAATGTTACATATAATGTTTTATAGTAAAAGTTGATAGATTTTGAGTTAAATAGCGGTAAACCCAGCTGGTGTTGAAAAAAACTAGAAAAAATTCACTTTTTGAGGTTAGAATAACTTTTGAGCAAATAGATTCCGGTACCTGAAAATTTTTTTCTGTATTCTGAAAAACATTTGCAATGTGTACCCAAAATTTGGTGCATTTTAAAATTTTGATCGGACCACTTCACGTGGAATACCCCATATATATACACTGAGAAAAAAATTATAATAAAAATGACAATGTTATCTATTAATGCAGGGACACACTGACACAATCCAAAAATTTACCAACTTGTAGTAAATATTACCAGAATGTAAGTAAAAATAATTAGCTTATTCTGGTAAATTTTATTATACACTATGGTAAATTTTTGGATTGTGTCAATCTGTCCCTGCATTAATAGACAACATTGTAATTTTTATTACAACATTTTTCTCATTGTAGGATCGATTAAAGTGCATCACGCGGTACATAAATAAAATGAGTTAATAATATTAATACCTTTCTCCTCCATGTTGGACCGATTGTCAAAATAAACTGTGCGAGGCGGGGGCGAGCGGTGTAGACTCGATCGAGCGAGGTGTACTGCACGTGGTATATACGAGGGAGGTGGTGGTCTTCTCTCTGCACTTCCGGCAATTCACTCGGTAAACACAAACATCGTAGTCCTGGGAGTTCGCGGCCGCTCCGGTTGCAGCTGCATTATCGTCTATTTATCGTGGCGAGCGCGAGATATCGGATATATGCACCCACCCACTCGATTTTCCCGATTTAATTTAACCTTCCTTTTCTTTTTTATATATACTTATATATACCTATATACCGAGCGACCGCGTCACCTAATACCGGACAAATTTATATAAACTACATTTTTAACGTTTCAGCTTCTCCTTAAGTGGTTGCATATATATATGCGCCGATGACAAAACCAAGATATTTTATTTGTTTATTCGGTAAATATTCGAGTCGAGCGAGTGTCAAGTACGAGGAAAATATATTTTTATATATATGTATATACCCTATCTCACCGTTAGACGATCTTACACCCAATTTCTTGATATTCTCTTTCTTAAACTATAATATTTTTTATCCAATTTTAACAACTCCCCCTTTAAGTTAAAGTTTTTTTTCACTAATTTAGTATACAAATAGTGCTACATTTTTCGTTAAACTATATGTACTACTACCATAAATTTTAAATGTATATATATATATATATATACCGTATTCAACGGTGATTGTTACCACTAAATTCGTAGGTTGCACATTTTTCGTCCTTGTTAAACCAAAGTGAAGGGACTGAATAATTGGTAATCCTTTTTCTCCGCTTTAATAAAACTGTTAAATAAAAACGATATTCGTACGAAAATTTGTATCGTAATTTTTTCTAGTTCTTCAAAATGTAGTTTTCTACGTTAACTTCGAGCGGAGAAGTGTTTTAGCTTGACGATTAAATTACAAATATTGAATTGAAATGCTGTTAAGTACACTGAGAAAAGTTAACATTTGAGACAAGTGAATATTTTTTAACTACATTAATACACTATACGTTTTACTCCCGTAAAAAAACATTTCTTATACACGAACAGATACATAGTGATTTAATAAGTAAGAAATATACCCCATTCGCTTCTTAAACTGTATATTTTAGACCGTCATCAACAAGTTTGATTGATAAATAAACGATTGATTATATTGGCTTGAGTGTGAGTATCAAAATTTTAAAATCACTGAAATTTAAAATAGTACATTGAGAAATTATTTATTTGATTTTTTAAAAATTAAAAAGTACACTTTTTTCTAATGCATTCGACCTGACCTTAATTTATTAATATCCTTGAATCGTTCTTTTTCAACAAAATCCAATAGTTCCCCCGATTTTGTAAGCAAATCCAATAAATTCGCTATAGAAATTGAAAAAAAAATTGTTACAAATAAAATAATACTCGTATATCGGTATATACACATCTATTGAAATAATCCTTTGGAAGGTTGCAATACCCAATATTCGTATAATAACCGTAGATCGAATGGTAAATTCGTAGGATGATGCAAACGATACACTATTAAAGTGTTTTTACCAATAACAATTCAATATTCATACATGTGTCTATATATGCACAATAAATTACATTATTCATTCCACAAATTTTATTTTTCACGCCTAAATTATTTCAACTCTCAAAGGATCGTTCGCGTTTAAATTGAAATATAAAATTTGATTGGGAAGCGACGATCAATTCGAATCAATTAACTGGTATATATATATATATATATATTACAGAAAAACTGTCCGCGTATAGACTCTTACGAACCGTATATAATTGGCCATTATCTTATGAATAAAGATATTTTTTTTCAATATTCCGAGATGTGGATGCATAATAATTTTCATTCAAAATATTTTATATCATTAAATAAAATAATATTATTTTTTTTCTTGGTATATCGATTCCGAAGTACATCAGCAGCATCCAGCTAAATCATTTATTTAACGAGAACGAAGGAAAATAAACTGCGGAAAATGTTAAATAACAAAGTATTTTTTTAATTGATCGACTGCGTAACCTATATATAATATATTGTAATTGTTCAAAGATAAATTCAATTAGCATGAATTAAAAGATATATAAAATGAAAAAAAAAACGTGTTTTCTTTTTCAAACTAATTGCTATAATACTATTAAAGTAAAATTTATTTCTCAGGAAAATTATTAAATAATTATCTTAATCTTCGGATCTCCCGATTATTAAAGTGGTACATGTTTAGGTAAAATTTATTAAAAATTATTAAACGCGAAACTTTGTCTCCGACGGTCTAGTGTAAAACAAAATTTACGAATGATTAACGGTCGCATTAAACCCCACAAATTTATCGCATTAAAATTATAGTATATGTCCAACAGAAAATTATTGATACAACCGCGATGAAACTTGGCCTCGCGTCAAAAACGACGTTACCCACATGTATGTACACTGGAATGAAGTATACGAGACGAAATTTAATTAACATCTTGATTTAACACGGACAAATTTTTCGTCGTCGTCGTAGTCGTCTTGCGGTGCACGCCCCGCGTCTTATACATCTTAAATTTTTCGATTTTTTGCGCAGTACTATATACAAGCGACTGTCTTAATTGACAAAAGGATTCCGTAGCAAGGATATTTCGTTTGTACTCGGGAACGGAGAAAAATGTTTCGTCGAGCATTTTTATTGTGAAAAAATTTACTGGGATCGAGGATACAGCGCGTTATTTGAATTCTCGATCGAATTCAACGCGTCACTGTGTGTTTATATATATATATGACATTCTATTAAAAGAATCGGTTGTGTGTATTAATTACATTTTAGACTAATATATATTTATCAAAATTTCTGCGCGAAAGCTCGCTCCGAATACAAGTATATTACATTAGATAGAACATTAATTTAATACTTCGAAAAAACGGCACAGCCGAACAACTCTCTCGATCTTTACTTACAACCACTTTAAGGAAACGGAAACGCAAAAAATAAAACGTAACTCGAGCCCGTTGGTAAAATGTTTAATCATACTGTATGGACTAACCGAAAAAATAAAAAAAATGTCTAAGCGAAATTACATCGTTTAATATGAAAAATTGAATCGTATGTACAACTACCCGATCGCGTTGATACAACCGGCACGTCGCTCGCGACGGCTGCAACTGGTGGCTGATGCTTTCGATGTTACACGCGAGGTTCTATCGCCCCTACCACTTTTTGATGTCTACAATAGCCGAGAGACAGACGCGCAGCCGCGCGCGCGACAACGCTTCTTCTTCTTCTTCTTTTATTCTTCTTTTCTTTCCCGTTGGTCCAATAAGAGTATAAATACTTATACGCGAATGAAAATTTATATTTACGCGGTCCAGAAATGCGACTTGTATATGTATACAGATATACATCGTTATTATATACTTATACAGTATATCGTCATTGTCACCCTCGTGTGAACAAAAATTATAAAGTTTTTTATACGAATTAATTTTTCTTTTATTTAACCACCTTTTAGTCTCAGTTAAAAACTATTATGCATTAATTTGAATGGCTGTACAAACATTTTAGAAAATATGGTTAATCGTTACCTTATTCATAAATTATACTGTATTGTATACGTGTATTGCGTATATATAGAAGTATGTAAAATAAACAAACGATTCAATATAAATTCCTAGTTTCAATTAACCAATATATTAATTATGCATTTTCAATAGCACGCCCATTAAATAATTAATCAGCTATATCGATAAAAACAATATATACGAAAAACAATTAATAAAATATTACCAAATTTTGTTTTCATAAACTTTATATAGAATCGAATCTAACAAGAAATTTGAGATATTGATAGAACCTTTTATTATTTTTCGATATTAGTATAGATATAATTATTACCAAAGTTTATGAATGCTACTCTTCCGTTTTATACATATACATGCATTATCCGATTAGAAAAATCTCACGAGTAAAGACACGCATATATATGCGCATTACATTTTAATGGAATTATATACTTCGCTTCGTTTATATACACGCGAAAAATCACACGTGAACATTTTTAAAGAGATTATACGTATAGGTATCAGAAACCTATTAAAACTATATTACATTCGCGTAGACAAAGACTTTCTATACGCATTAATATTTTAACGAACTTACCCTTCCTCTTTTTTTCCATTATTAACTGTACAGAAGCTTGAATAACTATACGCAACATACCCATATATGCTCACAGGAATTTACGTGCAAAAACAAGAATATACTTTTCCTTTCTCTATTATTCTTGTTAAACAATATCTCTGCACAAGCCAGACGTAGATTTTTATGATGATAATAAAATTTTGTAGAAAAACAAAAGAATATAATTTAATATTTTGATAAGTATATATAATAATACAATTTTTGCACTAAATGTATATGCGAAAATAAAAGAATATATAATTTAATAAATATTGTAAAAAGCCAGAGGATATTAGGTATATATATATGCGAGATCGAAGAAAAATACGTTGTTTACGTATACATATATGCGTATACGTTCCGGGCGCTTCTTTAAGGAAACGTTATGTGTTTCCCTTGGAGGAATTACTATATATATAATATATCGCGTTCCATCGTACAAATATGCGCGTCTAGTCTCTCGAGCTAAATTATTACGAGAGTATTTTCAATGATATTCCCCTGCAGTTCCGATTTCAACGAAATACTTTAATACATTTACGATACGATACCATCATGCATCAGATACAATTTTCCAAGTTTCCATTTAATTACGATACACGGATAAAATTTCGCTATATAGCTATATATGTTAAATAAATTATCCTTTTTTTGTTTTCATTAATCTATTTTCACGTGCAACGTGAATGTTTAAATTTTTTTTTAAATTAAAATTGTTTTCCCTCTCGGTCCCACTTTCTTTTTTTATCAATATTCAATGAGTTATTCAAAAATCTGGTACACGTATACATTTTTAACACTTTTATACGAAAATTAATTTGCGGTAGTAAGCAAAATTTTCTTTTATGCAACAGTTCCAATTAAACAAATTTTTCACTTTCAGGTAAAAAGTGTTTCAAATTAGACGTGTAATCCAAAATACTATACTATAGATGTGTAATCCAAAAATATTTATCTTTATTCTTAATTGCATACTTACTTTTATTTTTATATCGTTCTTTAAAAATATCAAATTGCTTTTGGATGTAATGCTACAATAATTATAAATATTAAGTGTTAAATCTGACGATATTTTTATAAATAATTATAATGTTACGTATAATAGAAGAATATTTTTTAGATAATTATTTTCGGAATATGTAAGCTATAGCTAACCATTCTATTCAACTAAATTTAACGTCATATAAAACAGCGATTAAAACGAGTATTCTGATTACAGCATTTGCAAAAAACGCGAGACAAATATATTTTATAGCCGTTAAGTCAACAAAAAGTAGAAATTATTAAAAAATCATTAAAAAAGTAAAAGCTCATGGATTTTTTATCCAATTTCAGCTCATCGTTGGTCGTTCGTGCAACTCTGTCCGCGTTAATAATTCACGTAGCGCGTAACTCTAATTGTAATGCGCGCTAATGGTCTGCTACTTAACAACTCCTCGTTCTCTTCACTTTTCCGCCTCGATGTAAGTACCTGCACTCCTTCCTTGCATCGAGTTAGTGTTAATTAACTAATTAATTTTCTGCCTCCGCTGGTGTATATTGACAGAATCGCCTACGCACGAAATCCGAGTACAACCTAGTACTTCATTAATCTAAGTTCGTTATCCTATTTTAAATAATGTGGAAACGTAACAAAATAAACACTTTTTTTTGTATATCTCGACGTGTTAAAAAAATCATATTTTTATTTAAATGTATTATTAGTTTATAATTTTTTTGTCTATCATTATTTCGCTATGACGATTTACAATGTCCGCAATGAGAATCAGAAATGTAGAGTCATATACGATAAGATATTCATTCGGAATTTATATATTAGATTACCGGTATTAATTGATTTTAAAATTGCTTCAATTTTATCACAAAAATTCCATCTCCCTCTCGATACCGACAAATTTCAATTGCTCCGTTGGTCCATACCTAAAATATAAAATAACAATTGCAGAATTACCGTAAGCTACTGAATAATTATTATAATCAAATTATAAAATGGCATGTTATATAGATACCATGCATTTTACAAATTAACGATTACTTTGAAAATTTTATATTTCAATAATTGATCTCATGTTAAGTCAGATTATAATATGTAATAATTAATGTTATTTAATAAATAAATATTAAAAAGAATGAAATTGCTTATAAAATTATTTTGTCACGATCTAAATACAAAGAGCGCTTCAATATTGTAATTGGCAAACTTACCGATAATCGAAAAACAATTCTTCTCCTGGCTGAATCGCTCGTTTAGCGAAAATTCCGATTCTATGATCACCGTTCACCATCATAACTTTGGCATAACAATTTGGATTTATCGAATGATTAGCGAATCTAATCTTGTTACCTTTGCGAGTCGCGTCAACAACAAAATCTGCAATCAAATATTATTTTAATATATGTAAATATCTCTCTCAATTAATATGAAAAAATGTTTCTTATTGCAATATTACATACCATTATTAAGATTAAATAGAAAACTACACATATATTTATCGTAAACTTTGCCTCTCCTATCAGCCTCATCTTGACTAATAATTTCACCGCAATATTCCGATATAAATTCGTTCTTGCCCGCAGATTCTTTTAAAAAGATACCCCAACCGGCAACATCGGATGGTGCCATAAGCAAGTGCTTGTCTATTAAAAAATATTGGTATTCCATTATAATTTATGTTTATTATCGTACCGTATAATAATTAAGCAATTAAAAAATGAAACTTACGAAGACCTCGTTGAACACTGACATTTTTGCAAGAAATTTTTTGAATGTGAAACTGATCAGCGCCACAAGTTTGACAGAGATCAGGATCACATTCACGTACAGCCAAGTAGCAGGGACACTGCTTCGTGTTACATTGTGCTTTGCACCGACAACCTGGGAAGCGATTTTGACATTCACTACTGCATTGACAAAATTTCTCACAAAAATTTTGCGCTTGAATACAGGGACACGAGTTATCACAAGGCCTGTTCGGATGATCACACGGTGCGAAATTGTGTACGTGGTTTGCACCTGAACATAAAGTAAAATTTTAACTAAATAAATTTCACCTTATAAGAATATAAATATAAATTTTGTTTAAATTAATTCTTTCAAACTCTAATATTGTTGGATAAACATATAGAAAAATACCCACAAGAAGTAAATTTATGATTTAAATGATTCCAATTTATACTATTTTTTTCTAATTAAGATAAGAAAAGTTTTAGAACCCAACTAAAGTTTGAAAGTATCAACCATGTATTTTATTATATATTTAAGTAAAGACGTTGTAATTAATTTATAAATAACTTTACAAGTTTATTGCATAAGTGTTACTCACCAGAATCTTTCTTTAGTTGGATTTTACGACAATGCATCGACCAAAGTCGATGTTTCTTCTTCTTCTTTCTTGGAGGAGTGAAGTCTTTGAGACTTTCAACGGCAGGTATATCACTAGCCTCCTTTTGCGAGAATTCGTAAACTTCCTTACAGCTCTTGGTAAGCATGATTTGCGCAAGAGCACAAGGGCTACCAGGAAATGCTTTGTGGAGTGCTCGGAACAAACTTTGTTCTGAACCCGTCCAAGACAATTCGCTTTCCGTCTTTATTCGATTTTCCGTTGTACCTAATAATGAAAATGGAGTCTGCTCTGGCTGCAACTGCTCTTCCAAACCATCTTCATCTGGCTTTGAGTCTTGATTTACATTTTGTTTGAAGTCTACAAATATATAATATAAAATTATTTTTAAATAAATTATTATTATTATATAAAGTCGGTCTTTTAAATTATGATCGTTTACGCATCCTAATGATTGTATCGTGTGGATAGTGATAATAAAGTTGTGTCTTGTTACCTTGACAGCTGCCACCCTGACTGTATTTGTTGCTGTCATTGCTGTCTTCGCTACTCGCTTCATTGCCAGAATCAACACTCGCTTGTTTACGAACTTTCCTCGGTCCACCTCGCTTTTCATCATTCTCTTCTTCTTTGATGTCAGCTGCCTGAGCTGCTAATTTCTCTTTCATACCCTCCTAAAAAATCATAATAAAATTATATACATTAATGTTACAGCTTTTTTAATTAAAATAATAAAAAAGAATTATTTTTAATTAATATATGAAAAACTGTATTTAATATTTAATAAAATTAATTAAAAATTTAGAAACAATTAGAAAATTAATGTTTATTATTTAACTGATAACGTAATATGTAATTTTTCTTAATTTACCAAATGCATGTAACATTCTGCACCGCACGGTTCCGCGAACGGTTTGAGATCTGGTCCTTTGCGTTTTTGAAGATTTGGACCTGGATGACAAACTTGCAAACCTGGAAATTTAAAAAAGGTTTTTTTAGTTTATTACAACAGAATGATTTCTTTTCAATCTAAAATTCACGACATCCAGAAAGAAGACACAGCGATGAACAATGAATGAATGATTGCGAAGATGAATCCTGGACACGTTTTTTCTTGGTGCTAAACATAGAAAGCATTCAATTTAATACATTTTGTTACCTTGTGGTGAAGCTCCCCTTGTGTCTGTGATAAATAAGGAATTCAAATTTTTCTTTGTTAATATAAAGATCTTAAACAGTTATTGTTCAAGACATATATATATATATAATAAATTTTATTTGAATAGATGTATAAGTAAATAATACTTACGATGCAGGAAGCAGTCATATTTAAAACATCTTCTACAAAATAATGTGTGAAACGAATGCATGGTCTGCTCTCTTGGCACACTCTTGGCAGTAACACCATCAATATTTGGTGTACACTCTGGTGGTAATGCATTTGGGTCTGATCTTTCAGTAAGTTCAATATATTTTTCTTTTAATTCTTCTGGTCGACCTTTATCAGGAAACATGCTAGATATTGCCTACAAATAAGTATAATTTTAAAACTTGATAACTTTGTTAATTGCAGTAATAAACAATCTTGGTTACATTAAAAATTTGCATTGAAGGAAAGGGTGCTGCTTCTTCCTTTTGTTCTTCATTAACATTTTCAGTCTTAATTGTTAAGTCTTCCTTTTTATCTTTATCATCATTCTTATCTTTATCTTTATCATTGCCTTTTTCATGTTCTTTATCTTTATCCTTATCTTTATCCTTGTCTTTCTCTTTCTCTTTAGAGTCTTTCCCTTTTTTTGGAGGATCTTTCTCCTTATCGTCCTTTTCATAAGCAGTTAGAGCATGAACCAAATCAACAAAGATAGAATCATCCATAAATCCAGACTCTCGATCACTGTGTACCTTCCCATCGTAATTTTTTATTAATTCTTCAATAAATGTACCATCCTGATCAAGGATTTCGTCACCCATATAAGGGATGTTGTGTAAAACAGTTTCATCTTCCACCATAAAGTTCTGCTGAATTGGTGCCCATGTGTACATTGTTGGAATTGGGGAAACTGCATTGATAATTTTAACAGGACAAGTCTGTACGTCTACATCAGAACTAGTTATCTCAGCCTTTTTCATACATGAAACGTGCGCTGGTATGTCCTGCATCGCCAGCCACATTGCTTTTCCATCTGCCCATCGTTTGTTCTCCTTGTCCAATAGATCTATTAAGGTTTACAAATGTTTTATTATAATCTAAGTGAATGTAATTAATTCAAAAGCATCTATAAAGTATTTAATTATCAATCTCATGAATTGATAAGTAACAACATTAAGAAAGTAGTACACAATGCACATTACTATAGATTGATGATATGTATACATTGTTAAAACAAAATGTTTTGATAAAATGATGAGAAAATACATTATTAAAATTATATATGGGTGAGGTTTTGGAGGGAAAATGGAGTAATAGAATAGGAAAGAGTAAACATATACTAACCTGTCATAACCTTCCGATTTTGATTCCAAGCAATTTTGACTTCGTCGGCTCGTTTGTACCTTTTTATTTGTCTCAGTCTCATATACTCCGATTTTACACGTTTTCGCCATTCTGCATTGAGTTTTGCTTTCGACATATTGTAGTATTTCGTTTAGTAAAACTGCGAAAACGTCAAAAAAAGAAGAGGTAACGCCATAACACACATATATATAAAGTGCGCGAAAAACTCGACTGTGATAAGGCAGAATTTTCTTATACCAATCGATGAAAGGGAGAGAAATTTAGTCAACATTCGATACTCCATCGGTATGTCAATTGAGCGGGAAGTATAAAAACGTGAAATTCCAATGGAAAGAGAATTTTAAATTTATCGACTTGTAAATATATTAGTATAGTACAATATGCGTATGGCACTTTTATTCAAATAAACGAATAAAATTATTTATTTTCATACTCCTCCGAAATTATTTCTATTTTGTTATTTTTTTTTAAACAATCTTGCTTGTACACACGGAATGCTTGTTCGTTTATTGGCTGTTACAATGACGCAGATCGATTGCGCACCACGTGGTTTTAACTGACTCACATGTGGTGGACTGGTCATTTTTATCTCTTGTGCTGCTTTTCGCACATCTCGTTTGATTGAACGAAATTTTAATTTATATTAACCAACACAATGTTTTCACAAGAAAATAATACGCAAACATGCATCATATGCAATGGTACAAACTTTTATAAAGAAGCTGGATATTTTTTTTGCAGTCAGTGTCAAACACAAAACGAGGTGATTGTACACTTTAGTTGATTTTTATTTTATTTTAAAAGTAATATAATAATTTTTAATTTAATTAAATTTTTAATAGGAAATCAGGGAAGAAGTATTTGATGAACGGTATGACCCAACCACAAGATTTAGAAAAATTAAAATTAAAACTGAGACACCTACAAAAACTGGTGATACATATTTTATTATAATTTTATATTTCTTTCAATTAATATGAGAAATAATTATTGTGTGCTTAAATTTATTGTAATTCTAAATATGTATATGTAAATTTTCAGACGTTATTGGATGGACCAGCTGGGAGCTTTACAATTTTGTACTTATTGGATTGTCTAATGAATTAATTGAAATAGGAGCAGATCCAAATGTCAAATTAACAATTTTACAATTGTGGACTTATTATTTATCAAAATTAGAAGTTGCTTTTACTTCTAAAACTAAAAAATGTGTTCCAAAAATGGCTAGACGCTATCATAAAAGGTTAGTCATATCTTTCAGTTTTTTCTTCATATCAATTTAAATTTAAATGTAATAGATTTATTAATTATATTCAGAGATGTAGAAATCATTTATGGTAAAGTTAAACAAAAGAGGAAACGAAAAAGAAAATTAAATAGTAATACAAGTGCCTCATCAATGATATCTAGTTTTGTAAGTAATAGTAGCAGATCAAATAAAGAATTAAACAAGAGTAAAGTAAGTATTAATATTTGTTTAAATAGCGTCACAGTATTTTCAATTAATAATGATAATTTTTAACATCTACAGAGACTCTTAGTTGCATCTGAGTATGATAAATATCTTAATAGTCAAGCAAGTTCAGACAATGATGGACAAAGTTTATTCAGCCAGAGTTTACATAGTATAAAGTCAAGCATTAGTCAATCTTCTAGTACTGCCATTCGGTAATTGATTTTAATTTAAATAATGGTTGAGAAAAGAAATTATATTTTTATAAGTGAAATTAATTACAGGATACGTTATAATAAGAAAGCAAAACTAGAAACTAAAAAAGTAAAAAATTTATCTAAAAATGTACCACGAGCAAAGAGAAAAAGTTACCAGAAGAAACATGTTACTTCTCAGTATGCTGCAAGTCCAAATGTTCTTACACCATTAAAACTATGGTCTATTTTATACTTAGCTCTAAGAATAAATAATCAAGATATTTATTTATCTGACATGCTGAGGTAAGTTCAAATAATAAATATTTTATATTTTCTAAGAAATAATTTATTGGTTTTTTTTCAGATTTACTAGAGAAGGACATCTTTCATATCATAAATTGGATCATTTGCTTCCTGCAGAAATAGCTTTAACTAGAAGCGATGTAAGTTTTTTGACTCAAACTGCAGATATTACCCACAAGGGTATGCGTAGAACTGTTGGAAGTATGGCAAAATTTCTAGATATTTGTGACCTAGGGAAAACTGATTTTATAGCATTAATCAAGAGATATTGTGACGAACTTGCACTTCCAAGTAAGATTATTAAAGTATATTTTATATTTACATTAATATTAATATACCATAAATCAAATAATATTTTTAAGGAGGAATTTTTTTATATGCAGAAAGACTATTTCTTTCTTTACCATCTAAAATGAATTTTACTTCAAAATCACCATTATTTCCTAACTATGAAGGGAGAGCAATGGCATATATTATTGTAGTCTTAAAGACTCTTTTCAGTTTAGACGATGTTACAGAAAAAGAAATTAATTGTGTAGTGGATAAAATAAATAGGTAAGAAATGTAATAATTTAGTAATTTTGTAACACATGTGAGTCTCGCTAATATAAATTATATAAATGTATAGGATAGCAACTAAAAAGGAATTGCTAACATCAAAATTATTCTGCTTTTGCGAGTGGCAAAAATTTATTGAATGCAGAAAGTGTGTTTTGACTAATTTACATTTCCCATCAAGACTAAAATATGATCCTGAATGTACAGGTACTACACATTTATACCTCAGGTTTATGGGATGGATGAAATCTAAGCGTGAAGGTCAACCTCCTGAAATCACAAATACAAAACATATCCTATCACCAGATCTTGCAAAGTTTTTACAGGAATGTATAGATGAACTTAATGACAATTCTATTCCATTGAGAGAAATGGAAATGTTTGCTCCATCGTTGACCCCCCTAAAATCGTATGTAGCTCAACTTGCAGAAAATATACAATATGATATACCAAATATTTTAAGAGAAAATTTTTATGAGACCAAAATTGGCTATGTAACAAGACCAGATACGTAAGTTTTTTGTTGTTATTTATAAATATCAATCAAATAAGATTTGACTAATTCATTGTATGTTTAGGCTTACTGATTTAGCGTCGCAATGTGGACTTCATTTAGAAATTATCGATCGCAGTTTACAATTCTTTGAGAAAATTGTTCCACCATTTGAATTGGCAAAATTACCAAGCTTGAAAGAACTAGCTGAACTTGTTAAAGTAGAAAGTCAATTGTCAAATGACAAAACTATACCAAAAATTGAATATTTGCTAGATTATGCACACAGAAATAGGCAGTGTAAATTGAAAGTAAATTTTGAAATGCTTGATATTTATTCTGTATTGCATAATAAAATACCTGAATTTGAAGAGAGTTTAAATTTAGAAGAGGATTGTTATTTTGACAGAATTTTACCAGATGGACGTCTTAATATTTGCGAGGAGAGTGATTCCGAAGAGGAAAATACAATAAAACCATCAAACGATGTTGAAACTATTTGGGACGATAGTGGTTGCCTATTAAGTGAAGAATTTTGTCAAAAATATAACATCAAGTTGTACAATCACGAAATAGAATGCTTGACGGATAGCAGTAAGTTCGTAAAATCAAAATACGTACGAAATCGAGATGAAACGGGAAAATTTATAAAACCTTCGGATGTTGGCAAAAAAATTAAAGGCGAGAAATCTGAAAAGACTTACAAACGAATTAAAAATTCTATGAGTGATTCGAGCGACGGTGAAACTTCATCTAAACCTAAACCAAAAAAACAGCAATCTAAAAAAATAAGTAAAAAATCTCAGGATTCCGAAGACGAAATTGTTGAAGTACCAATAGATTGTTTCGACGAATCCGATTCGGATATATCAATTTTGAACGATTACACGCAATCCGGAAATGATTCAAGTAATTGTACAATGCGCGAAAAAGAATTATTTTTTCGACCTTACAAAAATTACTGGATGTACCATTGTATATTTAGTAAAGTTAAGGGTAAAAATTTTCAATTATTCGAAAAGGAATTACCTATGAATTTTGTATGGCTATTAAACGAATGCGCTAACATAACTGAAATGACCAAGGAAGATTTATATGAAGAAGTGTGTTTAATCGAAGGATATTATTTAAACATATTAAAATCTAAAGAATCAAAAGGTGATGAAGATTATACATTCCACAATTACAAGAACAAAGTTTACTCAAACAGTATTTTAAGTAAATGGTAATTTATTTATTTATTTGTAAAATATAAACTTTGTATATGTATATAGAGAGAAAAAACAATTGTAAATAAATATATTTTTTTAATTTTTCTAATATTTTTTGGAAGTTTTATTTGAAATTCGCGCCGAAAAAATAACCTGTAAATTTTGAACATAACCACAAAAAATAAGATGGGCAGTTTTTGTTGCGGATTGTGTGCTCGCTAAAGACTGCATTGTCGTAACAAATTACTATCAATTAAAAAAAAGTTATTTTAAATTAAAATAATAAATTAATCAAAATATGTTTGCTGCTCGAATTTCACGAGCCTCGAGATTATTGCGACATTATGCAACAAAACCAGAAGAAATTGAAACACTGGTTAAAGTAAGTGTTTAAATAAATCTTTACCCGGTCATTATTAGTATTGCGATATGTTTAATAAGAATTATGCAATTTATTAACTGCTGCAATTTTTAGAAAAACAAAGTCGTTGTATTTATGAAAGGAGTACCCGAAGAACCAAGGTGTGGATTTAGTAATGCTGTTGTACAAATAATGAGGATGCACGGTGTTCAATACGATTCCCATGATGTACTTAAAGATGAAAATCTTCGACAAGGTTAACGTTAAATTACAATACAACTATTTACTATCAAATTGAATTTACATTAATATTTTATTTGCATACTTTTTATACATTGTAGGAATCAAAGATTATTCAAATTGGCCTACAATACCACAAGTGTTCATCAATGGAGAATTCGTAGGTGGTTGTGATATAGTTTTACAGATGCATCAAAGCGGAGACCTTATAGAAGAATTGAAAAAAATTGGTATCACTAGTGCACTACTGACCAAAGAATTAGAAAAAGATAAAGACAATAAAACAACAGAAAAAGACTCAAAATCTTAAATTTGTTTACTCTATAGATACTTAATCTTTGTTTGGAAAAACATGTAATAAACGATGCTTTCAAAAAGCTTCAATTACATATGCTGTTATGAAAAAATTGTAATACTATACAGGATCACGTTATTATGGCTGCATAGATTACATTAAATTGTAAATTGATGTATTTATTCTTATAATTATTACATTTTTAGGCATAACCATAGAATGGTACAGCATTACTTAAATATATTTATATTGATTATAATACAAATATGTGTTATGATTATAATACAATAAAGTTAGAAACAAATTATAATATTATAAGATAATATTATTTGTCTTAAAATTACATGCAAGTAGAAGAATCCACTGATAATATAGGTGATCATATATTAATAACAAATTAATTTTATTTCCAATTGTACTGCAATAAAAAATGTACAAATGTAAATATATTCAGAGGAAAAATCATATTTTGTCATTAAAAAAAGAAGTTTAAAGTTTAACTTAACTATTTTAGGATACTCAATAAAAATAATATTATTTGCCTTAATACAAAAGTATATAATGCCTTTCGCCTGATTCGCTGATTATGTGTACACATCCTGAAAATAATGAAATCCTGAAAATAATGAAATCCAAATAAATAATGTGAAAAAAAGAAAATTTTGTAATTTTATATTAATAAAAAGCATTATTCTTAGTTGAAATTATGCTATATAGATAAAAATGTTATATAAAAAATGACCGAATAAACAAATTTTAGAATACAGTATAATCATTTTTTAATGCAATAATCTGTACTTCTATTACTAAGCATAATATAATATTTTTGTCAACATATATGGTATACAAATATTTGACATAAGTTATACAAATAAAGTCATCCAAAAAGAGCGTTTCTTATTTTCTACAAAAAAGAAAAGTGAACAGATAATAATTTCTGTATAGGGTTGAAAGATTAGCATAATCGTCTACTTGAATGATTTAAAAATAATAAATTAAGCAAGATAATTTCATATCGAGATCTAATGAGTATAATAACCTGCACGCGACGAATACAAGGGGATAATTCATAGACGATATTTGAATTGGTGAAATGTCTATTCAATTTATTTTGTATACTAATGAATTATCTTCATAATTATTTGATACAAGTATTTAATTTTTCGAAATTTTCTCTTCTAAATTAATTAATGCACTATAATAAGCAAATTATTTTAATTGTTTAAAATTTTATCAATAAATACATTTTTGAAATTACATCATTAAGTGCCAATAATAGTACAGCTTTTATAATAAAATTCTCTGTTTTATATAAGCAACAGCACGGAGTAAATAAATAAGACATCTATATCGTTTTGTTTCTTATCATAATCGAATAAATAAACAAACTCTAGATTTAAAAATGATCCATATAACTTTATTTTTTAATAAATATCTACTTGTAAAAAATAAAAAATATTGAGAAATCCATGGTAATCTAAATACACAATAATATTACTATAATCGTGCTATTAATAGGCATTGAACTTGAAATGATCGTGCATATTTCCCGGTGACCACTTTAATCGATGAACGATGAATGATTTCATTAAGCGTGAGCTACGATGATCTTATAGCTGCGGCGAGCTTTTATTTTATTTACCAACAGAAGACTTACAGTATCGAAAAAAAGATTATATTATCACTTTAACTATTTAGAAACTAGTGGAATGAAATCTTCATTTTATGAAATAACGTTGATACATTATAATTACCGAAAAATCTCATTCAATGTTTCAATTTTTATACAATGTTCCGAACCATTCACAGAAGAATTGAAAAATCATTCGAAATTATGGTGATTTGTATAAAATATTATTTGTAGCAGAATAAGGTCCGAGAAAAACATATCCCGTATAAAATTACCTTAAGATTGCCATATATAAAGACAAAATTGCATGACGTTCATACAAAATAAAAGTTAATTATTTTTCTACCCCGATTGGGCTACAAATTATTTTATTATATATGTGACTTGCGTTCACTCTATACAAAAGACGAATATATCTAATAATGATAAAGAAACTCAAAGGAATATTTAACAGTACAAAAACGATACCAGGAACCCAATTTTTTTAATTGCACTAAAATTTTGAATGATACTAATCGGTTAGAATTTAAAGTCTTTTCAAACTCAGAAGCATCTGATACGTATATATTTCGTTGAATGAAGAAAGTAATAATTACAAAACTGCAGTTGGGCATATTATCGTTTTAAAAAAGTCAATTGAATAACATGTAATAAACAAACAATATATAAAAAAAACCAAATATATATTGAATTCCTTTTTCTTAATTTATAAATCAATTTTTAATATCATTTATTTACTCTATTTGTGCGAAATAATTTCTGCAGTTTGTTAAGAATAATAAACTTTTCATTTTACCAACTTGAAAATTTAAGAATTAAGTATATATTCTCTCAAATAGTATAAGATTCATTAAAAAATTGTATTTTATATATATAAATAGTATCGACCAAAACATTTGACTTGCTTTTTTAGAAACAAGAGTAACCACACACCATAAGAAAAGTTAGGAAAGAAATTTATTGATCTGTTTCTTTGGTTTTCTTGTATTAAATAAACCTGCATTATTTGTTGTACGTTATAAATAACAAAACGTTAAAGTTAAATAACGCAACAAAAATATTTTTATAAAGTTGATAAAATAAAGTCGATTCATATTCCTTTCACAGTGCAAAAAATTTTCAAATACGGTTAAAATAAGTTCAAATAACTTTTATTAAAGGGCAGTTTTTGGATTTAAAATAAAATTTAGTAAAAGTTATCAAACATTATCTGTTAAAAATTATTTGAAAAGTTATAAAAGTTTACTTAAAATGAATTGAGGATAAATAAACTAAAACCAGAAATCTTAAGGCGATGTGATACCCAAATTACAGGAATCTACCTCTAAAATCCCAAAAATTTTAAAAACTAATGGAATTAAAAATCTGAAAAAATTTACAGATAATGTTGAAAGCAAATAGAATACCGTTACAGAGCGATTTTTTCAAAATAATTAATTTAAAATTAATTATATAGAAATAACCATTTTTTGGTGGGTAATATATAGCTAAAACAATGCTGCACGGCTGCTCAAAAATCTCGTTGATTTATTGATAAAAAAATTTGAAAAAATTCATAGACTATCTTTAATGTAAATACAACACCGTTGCAGAGCGTTTTTTTCGATAAAGTATACTGTTCGCTTAAGAAAAAATAGTGATTCTGTTTTAATGGGTTCACATCTCCTTAATTATAAATCTAATATATTTAAAATTCATTAGACAAAGTTTTAAAAACTTCTATTAATTTTTAGTAATTGTCAGCAATTTATAATCTCGTCTTTATAATCGATATTAATAACTTTTAATTTCCATAATGAACATTTAGTATAAAGATATACCAACAATTAATAATCATTAATTATTTTTATATCGTTTCTGAAATCTGACCTTTATTAGTAGTTATTTATAGATGCTATTAAATTTTTTTACAGTTTTTAAACGTAATGAAAAATTATTGAAAGTAATTAAAATTTTTTAGAAGAGTTTTGTTTCCACTGGGGTCCGATCGGTTTCGATTAAACGTGAATTATAACGTTTGAATAAAGTGATACATATAAATAACTAATGCGATTATGTGTACCAATTAAATATATAGAATTTTATTACATTGAGTATTTAAAACTCGCATTGTACATATATGTATATATGTATATTTGTGCGCTTGTGTGTGTGGATGTATACATGTAAAATGATAATGATTATTCATATTGCGATATTAATCCAATGACGCTACAGATAATTTATACATTTTTTTTTAAATTATGTATTTCTCCAGTTAAATGTATATGTAACAAATAGTTTTAAATGCTGATTTACAAGCTACAAACTTAAATAATACGCACCTTAATAATACAAGTCCGTCTACATATATATTTACAATTGTTTCGCACGTTTGCGCGTCGCAAAGTATTGCCGCGAGAAGCGATCGTAACGATCGTCAGCTATATACGATTCAATTATATTTCAAGTACTTGAAAAATACAATAATAATCGGTGTAAGATTTCGAATCTGTATAAAAAAAAGAGAAAAAATTTGATTTGAAAATTGAACGGCGCGTTGAATTTTCTTTTTTTTTTCGCGATGATTCTTCAGCGACTTATACGCGTGCGAAGGAACGCACCAGGACTTCCGTGATAATTAAAAAAATAATAATAATTTTTTATTTAACGTAGTTTAATAATTACATCTTGCTAATTGTGCGGAAAGCTTGGTTTGTCCAATCCTGGTATATCGCTTAGTCGTTATATTAATCTAATTCAACCGGTGTAATAACCGTAATAAACTAAACAAAGTATAATACTTACAAGTGCGCTTTTATTAATTGTAAGTTCCTTTTACTTTATTATTACAAATTGTAATATAAAAACAAGTTATATGTTTCCTTCCTTAACTCGATACATCATGTACAATTGTGTTTATATATATAAATAAATTATTTAAAACTACATTTCATTTTTTTGGCTTAAGGAAAGTATACGCGTTCGTACATAAATTTGTAGTAAAAATGACAATGTTGTTTAATAAAAGAGAGACAGACTAGGCAAATGACAAAAATTACTGTTTTGTTATAGGAACAATTTACGAGATACAATAGTAAATATTAATGTAGTAAGATTTACCTATAACAAAATAGTAAATTTTATCATTTGTCAAGTCTGTCTCTCTTTTATTAAACAACATTGTCATTTTTACTAGAACATTTTTTCTCCGTGTATATATATGCGCTAATAAAAAAAAAAGAAACCTGGCTTCTTTACGTCAAAATACGTATATACGTATATATAGGCGTTGACAATATAATTCCATATATCGTATATTCACATAAATAACAATACCTCCTATAAATCTACTTGATCGATATACATTGTAACAACGTTTATATAATATCGTGCGATTGCTATATAATACGCGAGTATATATATATACTTTTGTCATCCCGGTGAAAAATATAGAAAAAATATTGAAAAAGTTTTCAAACGAGTTGTATTTTTGTTAAAAGCTTTTCGAAATATTGTTTAGTTTTGATTCTCCCAATATTTGTACTCGATTAAAAAATGTGATATTTTATACATGTACGCGTAAACATATCGTATATATAGATTATACGTATATATATATAACTAAATCTATAACAGGCACATGGAGTTTGTTTGTGTGTGTATATATATTTTACAGGTTAGTGTTTTTTTAATTGACTAGTCAAAAACACGATTATTGCCAACATCGGAGTCATTGATGTACGTTCTACGTCGAACCGCAGAATTATTATTATTAACGTTACATTTTATACCACTTTGTTATCGAATTTTCCACATTTTCTTTTTCGTCCTAAACACTTCGCGATCGATTAAATAGTAACAATAAATAATTAATAATATAGAAAAATAATAATAATTTATACCCGCCATTCGAAATTTTGCCCCGTCAAATAAATTAGAAATTTCGATTTTATTTTATATAAATATTAAATATTATAGTTCTGCGTGATCGAAATAGACGTTATTCACATTCTTATATTATAGTCTTAAATTCAAACACTTACATATATATATATATAGGTGTATACATAGTCTATTGGAATTTTCATTCGTATCCCGCGTACAAAAATTTACAAATATCCATCAGCTCTGGAATTGCAATCGTTAATTTATTAATCCCGAGTGAAGGTTGAAGGGATTGTTACCTAACCGATTCTTTATAAAAAAAAGCGTCGAGGGAATAATTTATAAAATAAAAAAAAGATACGCTATAACTTCGACGATGTAACAATTTTGAGCATATTATACGGACTTTGCGTATCCTGTACATTTAAAATCAACGCGTCCGTTAAATCAAAAGATTATTACCTATAAATAATAATCCAAACGAATGACAAGTGGATTTGATCGTTGCGTGTATATAGCTATATACGGTGCTTTCTAATTGACTAAAATAGATAATTGCATCGGATTTGATTCGAATACGGTGTGTACGTAAATTGTAGTATAAGTCGAAATAACGCGCATCCCCCCCTCGAATAAAATTGAATAATTAAACGAAAGTGTTTGTGTAGTCGATTATAAAGCTTTTTATAACAGTGATGCTTACATATTTGACATACTTATCCACTCTATCGTTATATTAACCAATGTAAAAAAAGAAAGAGAAGGAGAAGACCGGTAATGATCTACTCGTAATAATAGTCGTGTTTAACTTTCGTTTTTGTATTAGGCACTTATATATGTGTATATAACTAAAATATATACCGACGATTCGTTCATTTTGTCTCCTCCGCGCGAGGAAAACAAATATACAGGTATAAAATATACCAATACTGCTTATACACGTAACACTGGGCGCGTTTTCTTATTATTCGTCGATCAGTCGATTGCGCGACGGTGACTTTTCGCGAGAACGAAGATTTCTCACTCCTCCTTGTTGGGGTGTATACGGCTCGTTCGTTTTTTCTTTCGAAATTTGCACAGATTTACAAAAGATTTCGTTGGAACGGAAATTGATCCTCGTTGTCGTCGTCGTCGTCGTTCTCCGCGTCGCTCGATTCCTGACTCGAGGGTGGCGTGTCGAGTTGCGGCAATCCGAGATCCAAGTATTCCTACAACACGACGAAACGATCGAAACATTAATTTATCGCATTCGTTTCACTCAAGGGATTTCGAAGGAGGTGATGTATGTATATAATTTACCTCGTTCGCGGTTATCGTGAGTATCCTGTCGAGGTCTTCGACTAACTCTGCGAATACTGGTCGTTCTTTCGGCTGGTAACTCCAACATTCTCTCATCAGCACGTATCTACGGTAGAAAATGTATATTTTTATTTAAATAACTGAGTGATCGATATAGGTAGATAAACCCAATAGGAAATGGATAATTACATTTCGATCGAACAGCACGGTGGTTTCTCCATTCGGAAACCAGATTTCAGAAGTTGAAATAATTTCTCGACCGAAGGCACCGAAGGGTACGGAGTACCGCCCAAAGTCATTATTTCCCATAACAGTATCCCGAATGACCATCTGAAACAAATTGTATTATTTTCATTTATTGTCGAGTTCAACAGTAGATTTTTTAGGGGATGTCAAATATACGATCGACAATTTTAAATTTCCCGCGCTTAAAATTAACGATCGGAGAACTTTCTTTTGTATTTTATAGGAGACTGGACCAAAAATATTTGGTTATTATGTAATATGTAATTGATTTAACAAATTAAAGTATTTTTGTGTTAAAATAAAAAAAATTTTAAACAATTATTAGTTTTAATCTTTGCACAATTGCGATTTTTTTTAAATTTCGATATAAAACATTATTTTTTGTAAAATTATAGTATTCGTCAGTCGGTAAATGTAACCGCGGGAAATTTGAATGATCAATCTCGGTTCGAGATCGTGTTAACAATATTATTATTCGTTTGAATATCCCTAAATAAGACTCACACGTCGGATTGCGTCGTGTAGATTCTACGGAAGAGAGCTTCGGGTGCCATCCACTTGACTGGCAATCGACCATCGGTCGTTTTTCTGTAATAGTCGTGACAGTGGATATCCCTGGCCAACCCAAAATCGGCGATTTTGAGAATATACTCGTCGCTGACCAAGACGTTCCTGGCGGCTAAATCTCGATGGATGCACCGCCTGCTGGCCAGGTATTCCATGCCTCTAGCGACCTGGTAAGCGAACGACACAAGATCCTTTTGAGTCAAAGTCTTTTTCTCCTTAGCGTCCTGTGGTTGGCCTATCGCCGACTCGTATCCGGAGGACGTTCTGTGCTCCCGCAGAAAATCTCGAAGGTTACCGTGTGGCGCGAACTCTACGACTACGTAAAGCGGGCCGCCTTGTGTACACGCTCCCAGTAAATTTATGATGTTCATGTGCTTCCCGATTATTTTCATCATCTCCATCTCCGAGACCAAGTCCATCATCTCCGAGTCCGTGTGACCCTCTGCGAATCGGACAAACCAATTTTTTTTATTATTTTATTGCCTACTCAAAATTTGTAACCCACGTATAAAAGAATTGTACAAACTCACTGTAACGATTCTATAAGATATATATAGGTTTTACAAATGTTGTTTAAAAAATTGGACATAAACTTTGTACGAAAATTTACATTTTACAAAATTTTATTATATAAGACATTACGATTATTATTATGAAGTTTATTTACAATATTATTTTTATTTGATTTATAAATAATTTAGTGATAGTTGTGAATACATATAAGGAATCCATCCATACATTATATAGGAATTGTATATAATTAATAAATATCGGCATGAACACATCTGTATAGTAGAAATGTAAAACTTTAATTTTACCATTAATTGAGCATCTTTTGAGTATTTTCTTAACACTTGGTCATTTTTTTAATTAAAAAACGTTACATTTATGGTCAGATTTCCACTAGAGATATGACGTTTTTAATATCACTTTATACAAAAGTTTTGTTTTCACGACGGCGAATAACAGTTTACTTAAAGATCCACATAATATACTAATTTTACCAAATAAATCATTTTTCCAAAAAACTCAACATTTTCTCTACTTTCACTGTATTTTATAAATTTATAATTTTATAATTTTATAAAATGTAAATTTTTCTCAAAGCTATTTATACTAATGTTTATTATTTTATATACGTATATAGTGTAAAATCTGTTTTATAAAATTTTTAGTAAGTTTTTATAATATTTTCTTACGCGGGAACTTATTCATATTTTTTTAACTAGTTAAAAGTAATACAAAGAATTTGATTACAAAGTAAAGGCAAAATATAGTTACAATTAAACGAACCTTTGAGCATCTTAACGGCAACGGTCGTAGATACACCAAGTTTACCAGCATTGGTCGTAGCCTTGACGACTTTGCCAAAAGCACCTTCGCCCAAAGTACTTCCCAGAGCCAACTGATCTCTCGGCAATTCCCAAGCACCATCGAGGGGTAACTCGTACTCGGATATACTACCGGATCCGCTGTTATCTTCAGAGGTAACGGTCGATTTTTGCTTCTCGATTTTAACTACGGGTAGGAGCAGTGACTCCTGAACGTTTTGCGAGTTTACAAGATTCTGCTTCTCGACGATGACCTTCTTCGTCCACTGGGTAACGACGGCAGCCCTCGCCGTCTCGATGGCCAGTAATTTCTTCATCTTCTCGCGTTTGAGACGGTGGAAAATGTAGATCACGACGACGACACCCACGGCGAAAAATAGGAATAGGACCGATGCCAGAACGTTCACCAGAACCGGATGAGGTCGCGCTGTCAATGGGATTCCTTGTTCCTCTTCCAATGCTGCAGATGCACGAAAAATTCATTAAAATCACGTATACGCCGGAGAACTCGAGATCCGCGAATTGAAGGAACTTACACTCAACGACACGAAGATACGCGCTGCTGAACGTGTTACCTAGAGCGTTTTGGGCGATGCACGTGTACCAGCCTTCGTCTTTTTCAGTAACGTTGTGTATCTCTAAGATTTCTGGGTTCAATTCACCCTCCGTCTGCACAACATTTTAAATAATCGTTATATTTCATACGTTCGAGCATCTTTTCTTCTTTTTTTTTTTGCTCGTCTATATACCTAAAGGTTAGTCGTGAACACTAGACTACGGAATGTTAGTTACGTGGAAAATAATAGCAGTCTTAATTACAAAAGGATTATGCAACGCAAAGCAATAGAACTATGTTAGATCTGTAAGCTTTAGGGAGTGGAAACTGCGAATGAGATTTTCACTGTCGTATACAAGTAATTTATTTATATCTTACAATGAAAAAAATGGATTTTTATTCGGACGGAATCATATTTATATGTGATTGCTTGATCTCAAAATGCTGATCTTTTAATTTACCTTCCTCATATTTCACAATGAATCGCATTGGAGCAAGCAGTTTTTTCTTCTTATTCTTATTTCTTTAATAGAGTAACATTTATTACATATTATTCGTTTTAATAAAAGAAATATAAACTAAAAATCCCATATGCAGTTCGAACCCCCCCGTAAACAAGAGTCACGCGTTTAGTAGAAATCAGAGAAATAGAGACCTTAGTACGAAATATAGACAATTCGATGCGTTATAGTTACAAGGTATGAATTAGAATAGAAACTCATCTATATTTCGACTAAAGCGAAAAAAAATATAAGCGATTGCAGTTTGATAAAGCGTTAAGCTTGGTTAAAGTAAGACAAAAAAGCGACCCCACCTTAACCTCGACCCTTAAGCTTTCGTTGGTCTGGTTGACTGTATCGAATGAAACGTGATAGCCATGATACCACTCGAGGTGCCTATGTGTATCCGAAAGCACCACACAGGTGAAATTGGCGTTATTGCCGATCGGCACTGTTATATTTGCCGGTGCCTTTGTTAAGATTGGCCTTGCCTGTACGCTTTCTAGATTGGAAAAAAAGAGCCCAACACCAATATCGTTTTAGTTCAGTCTGTTAGGAGTGTCAAATGTCGTTGCTGCATTTTCTTTTACAAATATTTATTCTAATCAAATTTACTACATTTCACTAAAGTATTATTATATTATCACCACTATATGTATATATACAACATTTCAATATTCATATTTTTGTTTCGTTTAAAAATAGGCTATGATTAGTATTTTTTCTATCGATTATATATAAAAAATGTCTAATTTATTCCGACAGAATCATTTGACTTTTTACTACAGTTTCGTCCCGAGATAATAAGAATCGGTATAATTAATAAATTATACTAATATAGTAAGTAAACGTTAAACATGGTTTTACCACTACACTGAGAAAAGTATTGCACTAAAATTTATAATATCGATGAGTATTCGCAAGATGGTCAGAATATAAGAAAATTAAAAGATAATTTAATAAAAACTATTGCTATAATTACTGTAAATTTTTCTATAAATAATATATAATAATTTTATTGATTCTGACAGTGTCTGCACCCTTACCACCAAAAATCATATTAATTTTCAATACAATATTATTCTTAGCGTAGAGATAATAGTAAACCAATAAAAAATCAAAATTATCATCGAAGTAATTTAGATCCCGAATAATATCTACACCGATCTTGTATTTATTTGAAGAAAAAAAAATGCAACAACTCACTTGTGTATAGGAATATAGAAAAGATAAAAAAAAAATTAAAGAGTCTGCGAAAGAGTAAGACGTATAATTAAATTAAATCGTCGAGCATGGTGGATTTCCCTCGATTAATATACAGAGCGTGTATAAAAGATCGTTGGGCGTGTACGTGTTCGTGTGCGGGTGCGTATATATATGTGAGTGAGATTTCATCCGTTAGCTCCCAACACCAGTTGGTCCCGAACCAAACCATAGGCACGTATATACGAAAAGATTTACGAGTACACCGTGTTCGAAAAAAAATACAAATAAAGTGTGTATGCGTGCACGAGACTGTGAAGAAACGCGGTGTCGACGTCGCCAAAACACCTGGCGACACCCACCGCGTCTTCGACACGCCCGGTATATAATCCCCAGCAGACTTTTTTCTTTCCAAATTTGTTTGTCTTTTTTTTTCTTTTCTTCGTTTACCGATTTCGATCGTCTTTAAGATATTAACGAGCGATCATTTTTGCGTTGTTTCGGAGGTACTCGATTGAGGAAAAGTGTGCGGGTGTATCGTGAAAAAATAGAAATAGTATGTAAATAAATAGGTTACGCTTGCAAGGAATATCCGTAATTATTGTCCGCACTCGAAATATCGGTAACTCGTGAATGGAGAGTAGGTCAACAAAGCGGTCGTTCATTCGTAAAATCTGCTGGAGACCATCACAGATGTATGGATGTATAATGGATCATTTGGTCGGGGCGCTACCTGAATATGCGTGCCGTTCGGCTCGACTTCCTCGCCGGGATATCGATCGACCCTAACCCACTTCAAATAGGGCTCGAGATCCGAAACGATGGGACACATGAAACTAGCCGTTTGGTTAACTGCCACTGTTACGTTCTTTGGGAAGCCCACGTTGATGTATGGTTTGTGCGGAAACCGCTCTGAGTTTGCAAATTTTTGTCATCTCTTTAATTCAACCCGTATTACGTATATCAAGTATAGGTATATATATATAATACTAACGAAACGTTAGTTTAACCACCGAATGGTCCTCGCGGGACGATTAACCGAAAAAAACATTATACGAAGTAAATAATATACGAAATGATGGTCGAGACAACTCACCTATAATACTGACTTTGAACGTGTGTTCGATGCAACCGAGATAATTGCATACGATGCACGTATAGTTGCCACCGTCTTGAATAACGGCATCCTCGAGCCTGAGTCCCCATTTGTTGACGACGACGACACCCAGGGTTCGCCTCGGCTCCTCGCCGTTCTTCAGCCACGTGATGTTCGGCGTTGGGTTTCCGGTCGCCGGGCATCGCAATCTCAACGAGTGCCCTGCCGGTCGAACGTCCGACGTCGGCAACTGGTCCTTGAAGCTCGGGGGTGTGTCGGGGACCGTTCGGTTTCGCTCCCCCGTCCCTCGATCCTCCGTGTTCTGACTCGGATTATCCGGTTCCACGGTTTCCACGTGCAGCGATCTCGGCTCCGGCGCGTCTGACAATTTACACACATCGTTTTACTCATTTTCACTTGTCTTCTCGACACCGAACAAATCCACCGCGATAATCGACGAGCACGCCGTGTAAAAATAAAACGAAATCCGAAGAAAAAAGGATAGAGAAAAGTTGGTGAACTCGGTCCCGATATAAACCTCTTTATTTTTCGCTACAAAATACACATACCGAGCGCACCTCCTACGTACTCGGGGATCGATGCGATCGTAAACGTCTTAGCTAAGGGTAAACGACCTCATTACCGCGACACCCACTGTTTTCCATCTCTCCTCGTTTAATTTACGGCATCGTCAACATCCAAAATAACAAGGTGAACAAAAGGTAAATAAAAAAAAGGAATTTTAACATATATTATTCCAACGTTTCACCTTTAACATCGTCTTAAAGATGTATGTACAATTCTACGTTAGATTTTTGCTCGTCAAAATAATAGCAAATAGGCAAAAATGAATTTATCGATCAGTAAACCGGAATAAGATCTATAAGGAATAAGAAATAGATAAGATCACCGGAAAGTGGTCCTACTATAAGTAACTCAAACTCGAAGTCCTGAGTCTTCGAGTTTGAGTTACTTATAGTAGAGTTCTTCATTTTTATCTATAAAAAAAAAGAAAATTGTATACAAAAAAGTGCGTGTAAAGCGTACGTACTCGTGTCACCCAATTCGTTGGTCTCGTCGTCGGGTCTGACGGCACCCAAGGCCTTCCCGAGCTCGTCCATCTCGTCGTGGAATCCATCGTTGAGCTCGGTCTCAACGAGAAGGGTGAGATTCCGCCAATCGTGTCGTCGGTCGCGACACCCGTAGATTCCGGTGTCCTCCGGTCTGGTCACTCGGAAGTGCAACCTTTGCCTTTGCGCGCGGACGCGCGAAGACGCCGGCTCGAACGGTACGCCATCCTTGTACCAGCTCGCGTTACCGTTCGATCCGCACACCAAATTTAATTTTACACCGCTCGTCACTGTCGCGTTCCCGTTCTCCTCGCTCTCTGAAACGTTAACAAGAAAATCACTTTCGTTATCGGGCCTATGGGTTTGATTCTCGGATTTTTCGGATTTATGACTCGCGGGAAAACACGCTTTTACCGCGGGTATTTTCGAGGTTGCGTTCCTTAGAGCCGTTTCCACTCGAGCTGGTGTATTTATAACTCGAATTATTGCGAGATTTGTACACTTTCAATCATTTTGGGTGAGATACGATTTGTTACTATTACTTTTATAATATAGCTAAATTTCATTCCGAATCGAAAAAAGTATACCTTCCTTTCGTACAGGACAAATTGTTTTTGCTATACTATGCGAATATCCGTTTAGTTTCTCGCGTGATATACGAACTTTTCAAAATATTGACTTTCCGGACTAATTTAAAGCTTAAAAATTCAATAAATTCGAACGTGTAAAAGGTAAGAAAAATATGTTCTCGGCGATTGTTTTCTTTTACCGAAACACTTACGAATGCTCGAATACTGCGGTACTCTCGATAAGCAATTCCATTCGATAATCTACGACCGTGATTCGACCCATAAAATAAAAAATAAAGAGGAACGTAGAAAAAGAAAAAGTACATGGCAAAAACACAAATGCGTCAAAAAATGTCAATGATACGTTGAACGTGGGCTATTTATAGACCCCGGATAACAAGGTGTTCGTCAATCAACGTTATTTTTAACCGTGAACCCCGTTGGCTAAACTTTATGAAACAAGACCAAGAGAAAAAAAAGAAGACCTATATATACGTGTACGTAAGGAGGGAAGGAAAAAGAAGAAGAAGAAGATGCAGCGAGCAGCAACGATGGGCGGAAGGAACCGGTCCAATTTAAATGAGCAAGAGAGAGAGAGAGAGGGAGGCACGCGCACGCGTGGCCAGACGTTGGAGGAGCCAACTGGAAGCCGGCCAGAAGCAAATTACGTCGACGTCGATCCCTAAAGCTTCCTCGGTCTCGCGCAAGCTCCGATCTTTCGAGGAAGCTACCGCGGAGTCGCGCGTTAATAAACCTCCGCGCAATACTCACAACACCGCATCAGAGATGTTTTCGCGAGATTTTCTCCGCTGCGGTAATTAGTCTAACAAGTACCACAAGTTTCGCTCGCTCGGGGGGGACAGGATGCATCACAAATGCTCGACTGTGATCCTCGGGTAGACTTCCCTCAGCCTGGGTTTAATTACGTATAGACGTTGACTCGCGGTCTTTAACTACCCGACCGGCCTATACTTTATACGGATATAGATTCTTCGTTTTGTAACGAATATACCCGACAACTCGGAAACACGAGTTTTCGGAAAATCACCGCAGGACATTGTGTCACTGTGTGTATAGGGATAAAAGAGCTAAAGAACCTCTTGGGTCCTCTGAATCCTGACCCGGTGAAATTCAATAGCCGATGTCAAACATTCTCGAACGAGAGGTACGAGAAAACAAAAAAATAGTTTTTCCACATTGCGAAGGACGGTATAGATCCCGTTTATTGTGCTTTCCTTCCTTGTAAACAAATACGTGCAGTCCCTCGGCTTTCTATTCTGCGCACTTGGGTATACGTCGCACGTGTCTTTCACGTGTTGCCTCGTCGACGTTGCGGTTTATCCTTTGTCCCTTTCCCTTTTTTTTTCCTTCCTTTTACTCTACGAACGTTTTACTACCCACTACTCGAAAGCTATACGAACGAGCTTTAATGCTCGCGATGCGAAAAACCACCGAAATCGTGCGGGATGACCCAATTTCCGAATTAACGCGGCTCGTCCCGTTCCGCTGGCCTCGTTCGATTTTTACCGATTAACGAATGATTTACGTTAGCTCCGCCAAGCTTTTATACACGAACGTATACGCGTACCGTTTTGTATAATTTATTCTAGACCTCGCTTCGTTTTCTTTCGTACAACTGTTTGTAGGTACAAATCCATTTTCTTTTCTTATTTTTTTTTTTAAAATCACGTATATCGAACGTCTATTTACTTTATAATCCCAATGTTACGGTAAAAAGTGCGAATTAGACAATAAAATGAAAATAAATAATAATTAAACGAGCAGCTAAATCGTTGACGTAGATAATTAAAACGGTAACGGGAAGAAAAGCGTTCCCTCGAAAAATACAAGCTATTATTTATTTGAACGGTTATCGTAAACACAATTTTTTATAGATATATTTTCGTAAAATGCGCAACGTCTTGAAATATTAAAATTCGCGTAGACAAGGTCCGTTTGCGTAAAGCGTACACGTTACACGCCAAAATTTCGAGCGTCTACCGCGAACCAACTATGTATTTTGTTTCGTTTGATTATTAATTCGATCGTCCGGGTTCCTCAGAATTTTCGTTGCATTAATTGGCAACGATAATAGTACAAACGTAACGATAATTTTATTTTACTCTAATCGCGATATACGACATATAGTATAACTAATATGAACGTGATACCGTGTTTTTGGATCTCCTAAACAAATCGTACACTTTCCCGAGATTCGCTGATTAAAAATTTGTGTGTGTGTGTATAGGTATATAAAGGGAAGCGTTTGATCGAACGAATGTGCCCATCTTTCTCTCTGTGTCCGCGTGTCTCCCTCTTCATTTTCTGGGCTCTCGACCTGTTTGTTAAATAATAAAGCGGGCGTATACGCGAGGCTAGTATTGCTGGTCCACGCAGACACGCACACAGGGCATTCAATGACCTGGCAATTGGACAATTGAGCCCAATCATAATAATACTTGTACTTTAGCAACAGTATATACACAGAGAGCGAGAGACAGAGAGACAGAGAGAAGAGAGAGACCGAGAGAGGGAGCGAATTTGGTTAGTCCATGCCACTCGTTTATCCTGTGGCTATAAGCTTAACCTCGCTAATCTCTCTCTCTCTCTCTCTCTCTCTCTACTCTCGCTCTTTGCGTATCCCATTGTCCGTGAGTGTGTAGCTCCTTTTTTTTTTATATTTCTATATATGCGTAACCGACATCGGCATAATGGTCTCGTTCATAATCTTCGAGTCTATGATTTATTTTTTCTTCTCTCTCCTTTCAAACGTTAATCGGTCTTTCGATATAATGGCATTTTTGTGTAAACCCGACGATATACATCTCAACTCGATTTTATTAAAAAACATTCGTCTCCGTTTGTGTTTTGTTTTTTTTTCGTAATATTATGCAGCTGACGATCGATGATTATATTTTATATACTCTATTAACGCGGAACTAATCGATAAAAAAAGTTTCTTTCGGTGCGTGAAAAAAAAGATCATCAAACGGCTTTTTTACTCGTAGCTGCATCGCAACGATCGCGAAGAAAAACGTTGTATATGTTTTTCTAACGCAGTGATTACAAGCCCCCGCACGCGCTTTTCTTTTTTTTTTCAATCTTTTTCGGACGACCCTCGTCTCGACGTCTAACCGACTGAATCTTCTCCGACTCCGAGTCTCGTCATGGCTTAGGAGTTTTAGGAGGTTACTCTCTAGCCCCTCAGCGACTAAAGCGAATCGTCACTTTATTTTTGTATCTATTTTTTTTTTTAAATATGTGTTTTCGATCACCGACGATACATTCAGCATGCATTTGTCTATTTTAGGACGACTCGTTTCAATTTACTCCCTGTTGTTCGTTCGCGACTCGACGGTCTAAATCGAATCAGTGCGTAGTTTGCAAATAAATTCCGCGATTGAGAAAAATAATACAGCAAAACATATAATGCAAATTTGCCTATACAGATATAATGCGAGGTACCATAAATGCAAAAGATATATATATATATATGTGCGGTGAATATATCGTTATAATCAGTGTAGATCGGTCGGCAAAAAGGAGTCGCGCCGAGATTTTCGGGGACAGTCGTTCCCGAGGTTATATCTAGTTTCGTTTCACGGTTATGGTTATGGTTACGCATCCACCCGACCGGGCTTACGGTTTTTCCCTTCGCCACGTCTGGTTCGCGCGACGTTTATACGAATCTCGGATCTGTGCGCCAGATGTGCCGAATGCGCTCCCTTCGTTCCTGCCTTCCATATACTTTCCTCCCTCTCCCTCTCTCTCTCTCTCTCTCTCTCTCTCTCTTACTCCTTCTCTCTACGCCCAGGATCAACGTTATCGTCGCCTTTATTACGTTCTCTTCTACTAGGTGCCCTTGATTTTTTAACTCTCAAAAAATCCTTTACACACGCTCGGTCGCGTATGCACGTGGAAGCTGCGTTCGTGGAATCAAGATTTCAGCGCGGATTAAATCATAGGTTACACACACCAAAACTCTCGTGTGCGTCTATGTCTGTATGTATACATATATATATATACGTGTACATCTGTGTGTGTGTATATAATTACCGGCTAAAATTGTAGGGTATACCTAGAATTTTTAGCGAAATTAAGTTTTTCGAGAGCCCAGTGTACGAGATATCCTATATTTATACCGATATTATTTTTTAGTGATACAGATTTTTTAGGCGTTGTTTATGCAAAGAAAAAAAAATCAACGAAAAGTATAGCCAAACGAAAAGTATTATTTATGTTTTTTGCGCTATTAATTACATTCATGCGCAGAGTGAGATGTTCCTTTCCCACATTCCTTTCACCCCGGTAAATTATGTAGGTATATAAACGTATGCAACGAAATAGGTTTGTATAAACGTGATTTATTTATTGGTACCTAAGGAATTACACCTCGGTTTTCCATATGCTTTGAGTGTATTTACCCTCGATGCAACACTGAGAATAAAATCATTTATGGTGTACACGCGATCATATAATTTTGTGAGTCAATAACTCCATTGCATTTCTCGTGTATTGAATGTACGACGTTGGTCAGAATTTTTCGATACCCGAGTATTATTTATATAGGAAAAAAAACCATAGGATGATCGTCGCTTTTTTAAATAAGAAATTAATAAACATTTATTTCACAGCATTTCTGATGCATTGTTTGATTTAATTGTCCAATCGAAATTATAGTCGTAAGATAGCGTTCAAACTTAAAAACAAGAGGGTTGAATAAGGGATTAGTTACTCGTGATCTAAACGGGCGGCGAAAAACTGTGAAATCGTTTAAGTATTCGAGCGTATAATATATATATGTGTGTGGTACCGACCGATCGTCGAGATACAAAATTCCAGTGAAAATTGGAGGGACTTTGAAGTTAAAATACTGTAGTAGCGTTAGATGATAACTCGATGACGGCTATAGATTCGAGTGATCTCCAAGCTTTAGGTGTCTGTGTGTAGGTTTCCCTATATGTATATACAGTCCCCGGGTTATTCGTACGGCACGGTGTTTTATTTTTCTCTGTAGTATATAGACGCGTTACTTTTTAACGCCTTGTATTTGCTTTCCGTAAAATTAGGCCCCTTTAAATAGACTCCCTCCCCATACCGAAAGTTTAATGCTTTGTTTGCTTATCTACCGGGCGTTTAATAACCTGCCGCGGTCTATCTATTTTATATATATGTATATATATGTATATATATACATATACATGTATGTATATACTCACCGAGTCGTATCTGCCGCGACTCCGCACGGTCGAGGGTGAGAGCCGCCAGGATTCCCAGGATGATCCAACGGCACGCTGGCATCCTGCTACGAGTTGCTACGATCCTAGTGTGGCTGCGACATCAAGCCGGTCTGCAACAACACCTCGTTTACCTATTTATTTCATTGTTAAACACTTATATTTATGATATATCGCGTTTATATATGTATGTATAGAGGCTGTAAGGGACGCTCGACGCTCGAATTCGGAGATTTTCGGACGGGCTGCAGCATACCGAGACGCGAGGTTGAGAAATCGCTCGAGCGAAGACAAGCACGTTAAAAGTCAATAAACAAACGACATGAAAAAAAGTCATCGAGTTTTGTTAGAATTTTTCGAGGTTCTTCGGCACCTCGGGAACTGCATGCAGTTGCGCGCGTGCATTGGCGATTCGCCAAACCTGAAAACCCACTCCACCGAGGACGGGCCGCCAACAATTTTAGATACACTCCTCGTGACGCTATATGCGTTTTCGCCCTCCCTTTTTTCTTATTCTCCCTCTCTCTCTCCCTCTCTCCCTCTCTCTCTCTCTCCCTCACTCTCTCGACGTACAGTGCGAATTCTACTCTTTATAGCCATAAAACGTTCTCACTTATTTTTTTCGGGTGAAATTTCTCCTTTTCTTTTATTTTCAACCTTTTAACCGGAGACTTTTGTTGGTGATGGGTATACATGCACGCGCTTCGGATGCCTCGGATATCTTCTTTATTCCTGCAAATCCGGGTACGTAAGCCAGCTTTGCCTTAAATCGCGGTACATTTTTCCCCGTCTCGCGAGCTTTCTCTCTCTCTCTCTCTCTCTCTCTCTCCTTTGACATTCGGTAATTGATACCGTAAATATATAAAGAAACCTCTTTGTGGACGATTTATCCGATCTGTCTACGCGAGGCGCTTTATCAAACTCGCATATATATACACCCGATTATATTTTACCGAATAAATTGAGTAATATATCCGAGAATATCATATCTCGAATCGAGTCTTAAGGGGAGTCCGTACAGATTACACACTTCTGTATTTAATTTTTTATTTTTATGTTTTCTACATTTTTTTAACACACGCGCATTTGTTGCTCATACATTTGAAAAAATATGCAATTTGAAAGATAAATTTGTAAATTCAATCAATGTCGGTATAAGTGCGAAGGTGTATTCGTTCAATGCCGATTACGCGCATATACAAATCGTCCCTTCTTCTCAGGACATCGTTACATTATTTTGAGGAAACTAGTTTTTTTTGTTCGCGATTGGCCCAAAATTTACTTAGAAACGACGTTGCGATTCTCAGTTGTTAGAAATTAATTTTAAAATTAACATTCCCTAATTGTTCACTTATAATGTCCTCATTATTAATATTAGTATCGTATATCTATTAAAAATCGGTTAAAATTAATTAATTCTTATAGGTATTAAAAATACGCGAGTAATTAATATTCCATCAGAATCATGTACGCATATGTTTATATTTTAAAAAAGCAGATTTTTAACAATTGATTAATTTCGTAGTAGTACATACTACTCTGAAACTACATCGTCCGTATACCCATAAAAGATAATTTAGAATTTAACGAATTAGAATCAGAAATTTCCGCAATGAAGTACGAAGTTGAACGTGCAAAAGGCTGTAGATCAAGGTGTTATCTCCTTTGGCAATATATACATATATATACACATAAATGTATTTAATCCGCATCTCTCGTATATATATATATATGTATGTAGTTGGCAATAAACGAGTAAAGAGATTCAATGCAGTTGCACACGCTATCGCGTTGCGTCGGATAGGCTTAATATTTATGCCTTTACAGAGAAACGGGCTGTGGCAAGTGAAACTAAAAAAAAAACAAATTTGGTTAGTTTTTTTTTTAGTTCACTCGAGGAGCACGACGTTTCGCTTAATTGTCACAGTCGTGCAGGAAGAGCCCTTTTTTTTTATTAAGTCATTGGTTTGAAGATGCACCGCGTGCGCACTTGCCGACTCTATCTCCCGATATATACCGATAATCTTCCTCCTCTCTCTCTCTCTGCACTCTTAATTTGTACAGAGCGCAAGCTTTATAAAGATGCACTTGTGGATTTCCTTTCTAAATTCCCTGTCTTTCAAGTGTGTGTCTTATACGTATGTATCCTATACGTCTCTAATAGGGTAATATATTATATACTTTGGTGTATTATAACCGGTTGTAACCGCGATCTCCGGACCACGACGCGTATACATTATTTGTTTTCGTAACCCTAATTTATACCAAATTAATCGACAGATTTTACGATTAATTTCGACGCGATATTCCACGCGATATAAACATTTATTTACTCCCGCGTAATCCCTGTATATATGCCGAATCGCGTTTATGAAAATAGTCGATTTTTCTCTCGCGTTCGTATGTGTATAAAGTTAGTAAAACAAGCTCGCGTTTAAGGTTTATAGATTTTACGAGAAGAACGAGTAAACAAACCGAGGCCGAAGAAAAAGTTAACTTTCGACTATTTAACCTAAGGGAGAGAAAAAAAGCACCCGTTGATTCCTCTTTTTTTTTATACACTTTAGCAGGGTTATACGTCCAATTAGCCGGTACGAGTAAGAACCGCATGGTTTAGAAGATCAAAAGATATACCGACTTGTGGACCGCGAGTGTATGTGTGTGTGTATCACCGTGTTTACCCGTCGAAAAGGTCTTTTACAAATTAAATCGAAAGAACGCGACGATTCCTCGTGACAAAGCATGCACCTAGTCAACGTCAGAGTATATATATATATATATATATATACACGAAGGAAAAGAAAATCCATCGAACGCGCGCGGATAGAGTTGTTGTGTATACTTACCTCGAAAAGGAAAAAGAAAAATATATGTTGAGAGCGTAACACGGAGCCTCCCTCGAGAATACTCGAGATTCCTGAATTTCGCGAAAAAAAAAATGAGTGGCGGTATGTACGGTTAGAGAAAGAGAGAGAGGTCAGTGCGAGCACGCGAGATACGTAAGAGGGGAAAACGTCGACTCGGGTTTAACGAGTTGGTGCTTTTCGCGTCTGATCGGCGTAATGGACAGTTTCCTGAAGAGCCCCGAGACTCGAGATGAAACTCAGACGGAGTAGCGCAGTGCCTCTCGGTGTATAGCGGCAGCACCGCCGCGAGTCGAGAAAGTCCATCCCGCGTCATATTCTGGATAGACTAACCAGAACTCTCTCTCACACACACACACACGCAGCTTAATTCCTATATGTATATATAAGTAGCCCTTCGAGCCCGACGCCGATAAACTCCCGAGCTTTATAAGCTCCCATTTTTACGGATTTACGGCTGGACCGACAGTTTGTTTTTAGGATTTATTTCCGAGAAACCCGGGGTTTATACACCGACGCACTCCTCGGCTAAACAAATGATTCGCCCACGATTTTCATCTTTTGCCTTAATTTTTTTTTTTTTTAACGACGAATCGATCTTATATCCCTCGGTTATTACTCTCGGTTCGTAGTTAGACACGATTTTCCCCTGCACACCGGGGTAACGAAGTTATATACCAATGGGAAAAAGAAGGCATGCAACGTTAATTCATCATTCGTCATCGATTGCTCGGCCTTAATTCCAACAATATCGATTAATTGCGCATAGAGTAATAATGAAACGAATAGACGCGGAGGCTCAGCTCGATCAAAAGAACAATATTGGGCAAAGTGGGAAGGTATGCGTAATTCTTTTATATATATATATATATATATATATATGGGGACGGTACATAGTAGAGGAGAACGAGAGAGAAAGTGAGATAGAGAGTCGAGTAAACAATGCACCGAACGGACGACGAGACGAGACGAGATTTTGTAAAATCTACTCAATGAGCCCCCATGCGTTTAAAAGTCTCCTCCGACAATAGAGTTAAGATTAATGGGGCTCGAGTGATCGTCCCTTCCTATTCACCCGGAATGGGCTATAAAACCTTATGGAAAGTGTCGCATCGATCTCTATATACGTCTACACCGTTTTCCCATTTCATTTCGCGAAGGAGATAATTAACTCGGAGCTATACTCCTTCGAAAAATTCGAAAAATTCGAGAGAACCCCGAAAATATATCGTGTACGTACCGAGTGGAAAAACAAAAAAAGTAAAGGAAGGACCGAGTAGACGAAACATTTAATCGTAATAAGTCGCGGGACGAAAGTCGTAAATCTGCATGAAACATCTTGAAAGGAGCGTATATAGCGTATATGCCCGCAAAAGTGAATAATACGAATATAATGCGTCCAGACGCGCGGTGACCTTCTCCAAAACGAGGGAGAGTAGGTGTCGAGTGTGGTAAAAGCTTCGTTCCGTCTTATACACTGATGTGTTGTGCTTCTTAGGCTCGACTGACTCGACGGATCATCCGCGCGATTACGCGACGTCCCCAGATTACCTTCGTTTTACAATATTTTTCTCCAATTCGAGGCCGGCATTAGAGTGACATTTAAACATAATTTAGATATAACAGGTTTCGTTTATCGAAATTGAAGCGTTGATCGATTTGTAAGAAATAATTGATAAACGAATATACAGCCGAAAAGGTATATGTAAAGTTAATTAGGATACATTAAACGAAAATATTGCGGTTGAACGATGAAACGGTTGGTCGGTCGAGATTCGTGCGCCTCGTAAATAAGACAATTTAAACGATACACCTCTCACAGCTATTTAGATATATAGCTATAAATAGATAATGTAACGAAGTAAAAATCTAGCGATAGAACGAGGAAGCTCGTCATTGACCAAATCTCGAGTTAAAAAAAAACGAAGACTGTTCTACTTCACAGGCTCGTAAAGCCTCGTATAAATCCAATTAATAAAGTTACAAAGTTATCAAAGGCATAAAGCGTTCGTACATACTTACACACAGCTGGGAAAAGAAAAGACGCCGGTATAGAGAGAAAGAGAGAGAGGAGGGGATCTTATTTAATCTACAAAGGACAGAGGCCAGTTTCCATCGTTAAAGACAAGTGGAACTCCCGAAATCTCGGATGTGTATGTAATATGTATACGTACTTGTGTGTACAACTGCATCTGTTTTCGGCTTATCGACCTAGGCTCTTAAGTATATATACTCTCAAGTACGTATATGTGTGCTATACAGCGATGCGCATCAACGAGGAAAGAGGAAAGGAAAATTTAATGAGATATAATCCTTTCTGTTCTCGAATCCCAATGAAAATGTAAGTTAATCGCGGAAAAAAAATAAAAGACGCGTAACAATATCGCAATATACATACGCATATAGGTATATATATATAAATACATACCAGTGGAGCGAATCGAATTAGTTTATATTATTTCTATAATACGCGCGTGCATATACTTACGTACGATCGTTTGCGTACGCGCGCGAAACGGAAGCTCTAATTTATACGAAGGGTAAACAAACGATTGGATAGACGGTGCACACAGATATACACGACGTATATCGAGGACCGATACCTTTTAAATTAATAGTTATTTCTTTCGCGTTTTTATTTTCAATATATATATATGCGAACGCTCCTCGCTCTCTCTCTCTCTCTCTAAATCGCTCCGATGTGTGTGCGTAAGTGCGCGTGTGCGTGCGGATAATCATAGGGACGAGGTCGTAACATTATAAGCACAAGTCTCTTCAAATTGGCGCAACGAGGACAACGAGACCGAGTGATTGGCGAGTCTCCCCCTCCACCTCCTCCACCTTTCCTGTCTTGGTCACTGGGCAGAGACCCTTTCGAAATGTACGAATTCGAGAGATCGGTTAAAAAAAAAAAACAACAATTAACTGTATAGCGCAACTACATACAACTATGTACAACTATATAAACGAACCTTTTATACACCGATCTCACCGTGTTTGCCTTGGAAATGTACCGAGTATATGTGTATGTGTGTATACCTTTAGAATTCGCGTTTAAAACGGTTATTTATGGTAATTATACCTAGGTGGTCTACGCCTTAAACGATACGAGATCATTATATACCTCTCTTATGCACTTGCGCATAGATGCACTTACATGTCCGCGTAAACATTATTCCACGTATAATCTGCACCACAATTTTAAAATACTTTAAAGACCGAGGTATATTTATATACTAATGTTCGGTTTATCTATATATCCTATACAACTATTATTAGTCGCGAGCGAAGTTATAATGCGACCACGTGGCGTATATATCTATAAAGAACACAACGAGAAAAAGAAGAGAACAATTTTTTTTCACCAACCGATGGTGATCCCCTTGTTACACGCGACTACGATCCGTCCTTGTAAACAAAACTTGCAATAATTTACGATCACCTCTCTCTCTCTCTCTCTATAACGCGTACATAGACGGATTACCGCGAAAAATCATTCAAAACTAATAAATTATTATTTTACGAGGAGGAGGAGGAAGAAGAAGAATAAGCAGGAAGTATTTCGTACGATGTGTATCTCGAGAGAATTCTTTTCGCTTTGTTTTCACTCTGAAAAATTCAAACATAAAATCTGGCATCCGGCACAATCAATTTTCACGAGGAAATTCGGCGCGCCCCGAGATTGAGAGAGCTTAAAATATCGTATAGTATACTGTATACAACGTTCTCGCGGCTGCTTTCGGCAAATGGACTACCGATCGTATCATTCTTATTATTAGTGGCCATACCCGAAAAATTTTGTCGTTTTCTATTTCATCGTTGCGTACGTACGTTTTCACGTTTATTCGTTCCGCGTTTTCTTTAATACGGTTTATACCGTACATTCGAGTATTTCTACCCAGTTACTGGAATTTTTCTCGTTGCGACAAAATAACAAAAAATTAATACGTTCGTCTGAGTCACGTAAAAGGGTTCGCTTCTCCAATATATCATATATATATATATATATTTGTACGCTTGACCAGAAAATATGAATGTTTACATCTAACGAGTTTTTAAGAGAGAGAGAGAGTCATTAAAAATGAGTAAACGTCGAGATTCGTAAAGCGATTTCTTAGTCCCGAAATCTTTATTTACCCGGACTAATGTAGATAATAAATTAAATCTTTCCCATTAACATTGTTTTTGTTACTCAATATATCGCGTAAATTTAGCATCGTAAATATACACCATGTATTTAATTTAATATTTAAAAATCAATTGTGGATCAATTACTAGTATACGTATATATTATATTGACACACATCTACATTTTATAGTGTAAAAAATACTCGGAATCATTCCCATTGTTACATCTTTCATTTAAATATACCAATCGAACAATTGTGCAATAACGCGAAGCGCGCGTGCACGCAGCCCCATAAAAAAAAGTGTATGTATTGTTTTGCAATTATAACGTCCCGTAAAATTGATTTATATAAATCCATACGTTTATACGATTTAAATGTGTAATTTACCAGTAAATGTTTAAAATCATTTTAATAACGCCGAGCGATAAAAAACCACGAGTGATTTTCGAGGACGCGTTCGCACGACTCGGTGCATCTCGTATACGCGCGGCTTGATGAGTCGCGGGGGAGTGAGGAGGAGGAGGAGACCTCGGCGTGCAGCCTCACTGTTCCAAGCGAAGACGGATGACTGCCGGTCGTGATGCGGTCCGTACCGTTCAACGCATCGACATAGGGATTCGTCCTCCCATTTGTCTTTTTTTTTTATCCTCCAAGTTTTGGCGTCACCGTTACGCGCGCGTATACATAAATGCGGTCCACATGCCTGCTCTTTTTTTGCAAGATCGTGATTTTCCAATGTTTAACTTATACAGGACGTTTTTGCGTATTTTAACCGTTACGGTTGTTTGTTTGTTCGATTTTAAAATAAATTGTATTATGATTATACCGAGTGTTTACATAATTATACTGCGCGTCTAATTAAATATTTCGCGATGTTTTATTTTGACGTTGGATAATTTTACCTTTAACGATCGTTCTCTATACGTGTACGTATTTTCAAAAAATACTATAACATACGTTAATCTAATTTTAACCGTCACTCAGCGAACCTGTGGCTATATGATTTATGTAACTGTACTTCCAAACCAAGGGAAAAAGCAAAAACTCTCTCTTGTTTTTTTTTTTTCATAAAGTACAAGAGAGCACATGTGCTAAATCCTTTCTCCTCGTATACGCATTTTTTTTTTCTTATTTCTCGAGTTACAAGATTTACACGTTTGCATCGATCGAACAAAGTATATACGCGCGCGCCTTCGATCGAAAAGTACAAAAGCTTCCATTGTTCGAGCGAGAGGCGCGTTCGTGTATTACAACTCGAGACGGATTCGTATATGTTTAATTACCGAGAGCCTTTACATTTTGGTATACAACAAATGTAGATATATTTTATTCGGTATATGTATATACATCGAAATTTACGCCACCGCGATAGTTCGATGGAATAATGTCCTAATACGCAGTGGTCGATCCGGCTAGATCGAGAGAAAGAGGAGTCATTTTCGAATCGAATAATAAATTTTTCAATCGCCGACTACTCGTCCGCTCGTTCTAGGAGTGCTCGGTCCTTTGCCGTCGTTAAATTAAAAGGGTAATGCATCCGTGCAGTCGTGTTTCGCATTGACTCGTAACTGAACGTTATACCCCGTGAGATATAAAGCTAATAAGTTATAACGAGATATTATATTCACTTTTGATTTTACACTAGTTAGTCTTCATTTTTGATACATCAGAAACAACATTAATTCTTTTTAATATCTATTAAATAAATAATAATAAATTAAACGTGCATATTTTAGTAAATAAAGTAAACGACTCGCATATATATATATACACCGAAATACGACAGGTATAGATATTAATCATCCGTCAAAAATACATAGTATAATGGTCTGAAGCATCGGCAAAGCTCGAAAGCGCGCGCAAGCTCGATCAAAATCACGCATCGTCGACTTCCGCCTCGACTCGATAATCTAATCGCGGGTGCGTGTAAACGAGAGAAGGAAAAAAGAATGGAGCGTGACTATATGAGGTGTAGTTCGAATGATGAGAAAAAAAAGAAGATAAAATATAATAAATAAAATAAACATAAAGTAACGCCGGAGAGTGTTAATCCAACGAGGAAGGAGAGGTATATACGATGGGACACTACTCGGCTGCTCGCGTCGCTTCCCAGTTAAATACCGGAAACGAGTATAGGCACTTCCGGCCGGATTGAGTTTGGCTGATCTTTCGCGCCTCGACAACCGACGGGCTAGGGGAGAGGGAGGTACACACACGAGCGTACGCATATATATACATCGCAGTCATTATTTCGAGTGAGAGCTTTCGACAAATTATTTATCGCTCGATCCAACGGCCGATTATATCGTCTCGGTGTTGACCGACTATTTCCATTCGTTCCCATGTTATTGCCGTACGGGATTTTTTACAACCCTGCATTTCTTTCCTCTTATTTATATTGCGTAAACGAGTAGCGTGAAACGAACCGCCGATTTATAGATCCGCGGTCTATACGTTACTTCTCGATCGATTAATTTAAAGATTAGATTGCGGCTAGTCGACGATTGTAGTCAATTGTACGATTTGAATATTTATAATTAGAATATATATAGGTACGTGTGAGTGACGAGTGACGAGCGGTTTAAAATGACGTTGTCAACGCGTTCTAAATAAACGCCGATCGGGTGTACGAGTAAGGAAAGAAAGTGGCGAGCGTATAGAGATCGAGTCGATGAGGGAAGAAAAAATGAAAAGTAATATCTAGTCCAATCCGTTCGGAGTGGGTTAATCGGCGGTATTTGCAGTGGGTACACCGGGTAGTAATATAAATCGATTCTCGGACTCACCAGACGTCAATTCCGTTCGAACGTTCTCGGAACGGGCTTGTAAAAGCTCGGATTCCTAACTCGAGCTCCGGCTCCCCAGCATCTCGTCGACGAGTCGTATATAGGAGAATAGGTGCAGTATGTTCGGTCCAGTTGAATCCTCGGTTGTATTTTGGTATACGGATGTTGCACACTGGTCGATGCACCAACGAATCACACTTGGGTTCGGGATGAAAAAGTCACCGAGACGAGTGGAGGAGGGTATTATACGCGGTACACCACGGCAAGAGGAGCGTTCGGATGCGCTCGGGATGCCAAGTGCCGGCGAACTGCGCTACGAGCTTGAAATAACCGCTCGTTCGCCCACATTGCACTCGCCCGCCAACCCTCGACCGCGTAGCCCCACCCCCGACTAGGCGCCTTCTCTCCCCCCCCTCCCTCTCTCACTCTCTCTCTCGCTCACCAGCTCCTACTCCTCCGCCTCCACACCGCCTCTCCTCGCTCGATCGTAAATCTCCGCGCGTACGTATGCCCCGCGTAGTCTGTACCTCGAGCACGTGCGACGTATGGTTACGAGCTTTTTTTACGTGCTGCTGCTGCTGCTGCTACCGCTACTCTACATGCCCGATTCCGACTCCTTGCGTTCGTGGTATTCTCGAATTCTGTAGGTGGGTTAATGCTCATTTTCACGGTGAGGTGCATCAATGAACAGGTCGATCGTTCGTTAAGTAATCATCGGTGTTATACCCTGATTTTCAGGGATTTACGCTTTTCGACCCAAATATCGTAATATGTTTAACATTTTGAATCCAAAATTACAAAGCGATTCGAAAGATAAAAAAGCTTGGCATAGGACATTTTCAGAAAAACAAACAATTTTTTTTAATTTAAATGAATATAAACAATACTTTATAAACGGATATAAACGTAGCCCAAACATGATATTCAAATAATATTTAAATTAAAATTTTAGCGTATTTCTTGAAGCAAAATCGAGGATAAACTATTTATAAAAACATCCATTTTACATACAGATATAAAAAAATCAATTTTAAATGAAAAAATAATTTAATATTTGATATATCTTTAATTAACTATATTTCTGTGATAACCGACTCGAAAATGGTAATTAGCTGAGAGGTGGAAGGGAAGGTGTTGTAATGAAAAGAAGTACCATTTATATTACAATCGTTCATAAAAATATTTATTGATATTTCTTTTAATTTCACAATTTTTATGTTAACATCATTTTGTGTATTAAATTTATTGATGTAATCATTATTTCACATTATATCGAATAGTTATCGAAATTATTAAATTATTGTTGACAATATAAAATATAAGTTTGGATAATACCGAGTATTTGGGTTATTGGGTCATTAGGTGTAAAAATAAAAAAAAATAAGTTTCTCCATGACAAAGTCTTCTTTAATTTAGTTTAACGTTACTCTATCAAAAAGTCCCGAATGTTTTGACTAAACGGAGTAAAATGTCTTTAACAATGAAATAACAGACTCTCGAAATTCAAAAAATGACATGATATATATTACATGGATTATTCTAGTTAAAATTACAAAGATTCTAGCAGATTTTACTACAATCTCTGGTATAATATTTTTATTTGATTTTGACAGCTTGTTACTAAATTATTAAAGAATTTTCTCCGTGTATCGTTAAACAAAATGTTCGTCGTTCGACAGTTTCATATGCCGTTGTTAGCCTTGAACCGTTACCGATTCCACCCCTCCAACGAATCCACACTTTCAAGGAGTATAGATCACGCGATGGAATCGCGAGTGAATACAAACCGATCAACCGAATGCTTGCGAAAACGAGGAAAATAAATGTGTGTTTCCCATAACCAGTCTCGGTCTTGATTACAAAGCGCGGCACAGTTTTACAAAGCTTGAGACGGCGAGGACAATGACGATGCCGTCGATTAATTCGTATATAGCGGAATTCAATAACGAAACCAACGAAAGCACGTGCATCGTAACGGAGAAACGCGCGCGCGCGTAAAACAAAAGCAACGAGACCGTCTTCACCGCAATTCGAGTCAATTGTTCGTAATTTCTTCGCTACCCGAGAGAGAGAGAGAGAAAGAGAGATTACTAGATCGAGAGCACGCGCTTAGATTGGTGTTGCGCTTGCGCGAGCGAGAAATTGAAAAAGAAAAAAGAGAAACCGAGCGAACTGAGCGAACCCGATACTTACGAAGCGCGCGCCGGTCGTCCGGTTTTCGTCACCCCGCGTGCTCTCGCGACCGGCAGATTTTTCCATCAACCCCCGGAAGTCGCGTGACTCTCGGGGATACTTATAAGCCATCGTTCTTGGCTCGTCGCGCTCTTAGAAAAAAATTTTTTTTTCTTTTCACGCTTTTCGAAAAAAAAAGAGACGGCCCTTGTGTATATTCTTATACGAGATTTACGCGACGAAGCTTCCGTTTATGTCTTGAAAAATGATCGAGGAAGCGGAAAAAAAGGAATTTGTGAAAAATAACGTGACTTAATGTCCTTACCGCGTTAACGATCAAGCTTCAACGTTTTAATGATCCTTTTTTTCATAATCCGAGGAATGTAACTTTATACATACATTTCGTCAAAATAATATATTCACGTATATAGCGTACAACGATTTAATGATATAATTAACTTGGATCTTGTCGATAAAGTCAATAAATTTCTTGTACAATATTTGCCAAACTATAAAATGCTTGTTACATATATTTTCAATTATTGAACAACTAAAGTAATAATGAAAAAATCCCAATAAACCTATTAGACTATATATGTATGGTGGCAAATCTCTTAAAGTAAAATAGTAAAATTTAAATATTTCGAAAAAGTCAATATATATTAAAAATAAACGTTAGAAAAGTAGTAAAAGTTAAAAGTACTCCATTTGTAAAAATAGTTAAATTCGATAATAAAAGGGCAATAAGGCGTTTAATGTAATGCTAATGAAATGTTCACTGTCTACCTATATATAATGACTAAACGATGAAAGAAACGATTTCGAGTCACTATTAGCAACTGAATACTTATTCGTTATTTTTATAAATGGAAAATGTCATCCACTCAAGTAGAAATTTTAATATTCGAATTAATCGCTTTTATTTTTATTTAATGTTTAATTATAATGTTGGAAATTATTAAGAAAAAAAAATAATAAAAAAGTAGCTTCTAAATTTGAAATATTATCGATTATAATTTTAGTAATGTTTAGTTTTCATAACTTACTGTTTTACTATACTTATTTGTTTAAAATATAAAAATAATGATAATAAAATACGTTTTGGCGATTTATAGTAATTGTTAATGGGAAAAATTGATAAAGTTAAAAAACGACGATAAAGAAAAATTTGTAATTATTGGGTTATTGGGTTATTATATTTTTAGTATTAAATTTGAGTATTAGGTAGATTTTTTTATTTTCACGAACAGATATTTTTTTGGTTAAACGTTAAAATGATACTGATACAATAACAAAATGATAAAAGCGAAATTTTGGACAGTTTATGTTTTTACTGTTATTATTTGGTAAAGAATAAAAACAATCGTTTGAGTATCAGACGGATTATATTCGTTAATAACTATATATGTATTATAAAATAAGCAACTTTAACGTTATCGCATGTAATTATTATTGGCAAATACAGAAAGAACATCGAGATATGAAGAAAATAGTATTTGCAAAGAGGACTAAGTATAGGCAATATTTAGCCACCGAACGCGAGCAAAACTGAAAGATTACGGTATATCCAAAGTCTTCCGTAAACTTTAGCCTCGCAACGTACACACACCCACATATGCGTAAAGCCAAGCGAGCAAGTAGAGTTTGAAAAAGGAAAAAAGTGTCGTGCGGGCCGAGTTTAGAATCCTTGAGGATTTGGCGCGCAAAAGATAATCGAGAGGTTGTTTCTCTTTTTTGTTAAGAAGGAAATGGGCAAGCATCAGGCAAAAGCTACACCCTGGAAATGAAAGTGGAACTGGAAGCTCATTTTTCTTCTTCTTCGTCTTGTTCTTCTCGTTTTATTTTTTTGGCCACCGGCCCTATAGAGGACTCGATGCATGTTTAGAACACGTGTCGCCACAGCTTGGGCACCCAAAGAGAGAGAGAGAACGAGAAGAGGAGAGCTGCGCGGCTTGGTTGTGTACCATCGGTTATAGCGGATCATGACCTGCGCCTTGTCGTATTTTTGGCTCTCACTCTCTCTTTCTCTTTTTCTCTATATAATCCCGCGAAAGCGACGCGCGCGCGCCCATGTAAATACACACCGGCAACCAATGGATCAAGCTTCTTATTTCTAATCGTACCCCCCCCCCCTCCTCGCTTCTTCCTCTCTAGCTTTAATTCCCCTCTCTACTCTTTTCTCGACTTGTTAGTTAATTGCAATTAATATTTTCATTGCCTACCTATATTTAGACTGTTCGATAAACTATACCTTTTTCCATACTAAATGTGTAACATATGTATTTATGAAACAACCAAAACGGAAATCGTTTAAGCTCTGAACTAGTAGTAACAAATAGTAAAATATAATAACAGTTGTAAAATCGTATATACTGTTCAATTTCTGGCATTTATCATTTCTTGTTTTTATAATAATGATAATTTTTTTAATAATCCCAACAGAAATCAAATTGTTTATTAAACTATTTTTAGTCCAAATTTTAGTGATTCTACCGAAAACGGCCAACAGAAATCTATGATTAATGACCAAACAAATGGTTTCAATTAAAAAAAAACTCGAAATCCTCAATTTCTACTGCGAGGAGTTTTTCAATGTTTTACCACAAAAGAAACATCTGAGCTCACCGAAACCAAATAGAATAGCTATAAATTATAACTAACAGTTACAAATTAATGTTATATAAAAATAATTTAAATCTCATCAGTAATCAGTTACTTACTTGTTCTCGCACGAATTTCATAAATTATCGTTAAATAAATTTGTTCATATTTCAGAACTATCAACTTAAATTATAAAAATTATAAACAAGTGATATCAAATCCTAAGCAAATAAAACTTTGATTACTAACATTATAATCCAATATTTTCAGTTTTCTAGTTACTTTTATTTAATAGTTTTTTCTTCACATTTATATTTTTTATTAATGCAAAATTAAGTATTATAAATTATAAATTTTATTGATTTTTTAAGCTAAATATCTTTAAATTTTTATCTAACGGATTGAGTATATATCTTTATTATCTTAGCTTTTCATTAAACTTTGGTTCATATGTTAAAATTTGATTGTTTAGAACAATTTATAAGCGTTTAAAGCGAAACCTCTTCCTTTGTAAATTTTGCTTTAATAGCGTATAATTTTCGTGAAAACAATTGTTAGAGTCTACGACTCTGGCTTTCTTTATATTTTGTATTATTAGAAAACATCCTATACAAACTGGACACGATCCGTTTCCGAAACACATGATGGTTTCCTTGTAAGTAAAACTTCCACTTTGGCGTACTGTGCACAACTTACAAGATTATTATTCAATTCTCCGAATGTAAGTATACAAAAATACAAAAATTCTATAATTATATTTTTTTTAGTATATCAATATTTGGGCACAGCCATCATCGTAAAATTTTTTATCATCTGGTCAATCGTATATATAGGTACTTATAATTTAGTGTGCAAGTAGTACTTGTAATTTATCGAAACTACAAATTCATAATTCATAATCGATCGCATGAATCATTCATGCCGCGCGTACAAAAGTTTTAACAATGACGATATCATTCGATATTACACATCGAAATTTAAAGTCTCGATTACCTAAGAGCTGTAGATTACCCCGATGGAATTAAAAATTTATATACCCAACTTGTATTTCTATATATAGATTTTTAAATATTTTGCATCGAATCGTATGTTGTGCAATATACGGTATTCGAAGAGGTAATAGGCATTTAAAAATTATTATTTCAAGTTAATTTAATTTAAATAATCAAAAATTCGTGATACGTCGAATAATATATCCATAATAGTGTATGCACCTATTCGAAATATATCGACTTAAACACACAAGCACGAAAATGTAGAAAAATAATGAAACGCCGCTATTACGAGTGCGGTAAAATGTAAATATCGTACGCGAGGTAAATGTTAAAAGTGTTGGTATATGGGTATAGAGGGTAACGAAATCGTTTAAGGAAGGAAAAGAAATTCGTCTCGCGCGGTAATAAGGAAATTAGACCCGGTCTAAGGATATAAGGACGAGGTGCGAGTACGCGTTAGGTGGTCGCGTGCCTACCCGATTCCTAGGATGCCCCTGGGGGCGTAGACTCGCCTCTATCTCTCTCTATGTACGTATATACATCCATCGAAGTGAGAGAAGGATGGGCAGCACCACGGAGTCACATCTTGCGCGTGATTTCCTGTTTCCTGTGCCTCTTCGCTTCCTCTCCTCTTCCTCGGCACGCGCTCCTCTCTCTCTCTCTCTCTTTCTCTGAGTGTATTATTTCTACTGTGCGCGTATCTCTCTATACACGCCCGCAGTCTTCGATCGAGCCAAGATTTTAATTATACATTTCCTCGCGGAGTACTCGGAGGAGTTTTGATATACTCTAAAATTAATCCCGCGCGATAGTCGAATCCGCGCGCGCGCGGTATATTTTATTCGAATATTCGTTGTATATTTGTATACCTCGTTTTCTTTCGCGAGCGCGCGTTCGGGTCTACACACGCTCCTCATTTTTATCGTATATTTACATTTCGCCGATGAATAATTTTACGGATATATATGCAATGTACGCACCGTCATAGTGATTTTTACGCGGTGTTAAAAGTTGAATCGCGAATCGACGGCAGTCCACTGTGTCAATAAATATACCGATGTACAAATATATCTATTCGATCTATAGGCTATATCGAGGCGTTCGATTATAGAGGCATCGTAACACGAGGATACATAGGAGAAAAATATTGTAAAACGAAACGGCGCTCATTGTGATGCGAGGCGGCGCTCGATGCCGTTCGACGGATATACGCCGAGTCGAACTTGACTCTTGAGCCCGTCGTCGTCGTCTTATCGAGCTGATCAATTATTCTTTACGCAAGTTCACTGCCAAGATGGTATACGCTTTATTGCAAAAGAAAGTTCGATCCGAAGTGTATATACACAACTATAGACATCAACTCGGACGACGTATCTCGTAATCAATGATGTTCGACCGATCGCTTTTAAATTTGTTGGTCAACTCGTCGTCAAATGATGTATAAACGCAATTCTGGTAACTCAACGAATTGAACCATCAAAATTGACATACATTGTTTATTCAATAATAAATAAGAGATTCTTGCATTTACCAAGAGCGATATGCTTGCATTTATATTCAGATGTATTCATTATATAAGTTACCACTTGTGGATTTTTGTCACTTGAAATTATCAATCTTTTAAATATTTTGCTTTGTAAAACACATCCTTTTTTCAAAATGTCGCTCCGTTAAGCTTAATTAATTATATCTACTAAATTTTTTCTTGAGAATTTAATTTAGGTTCTAATGGAACGCAACTTACCAACCGAGTCAATGGAGCCGAAAAAATGATTTTAATTAAATAAATATAAATATGCTAAATTAGTTAAAACTAAGGAAAGCTATTATTCCTCTTCATCTCACTATCAACTATCACTGTGCAAAATCTTAAACAAAAATAATGAAATTTAACTCTTAATTTTCTTCCAACCCTTTATAATCATAGACTAAGAGTCAAATACCCTCCCATGCCATTTTGCATCTATATTTTTCTGTTGAAATTTAGCACAGTGATAGACAATACTTACAAGGGGAGTGCTTGACCTTCGGGAAACGAATTTTATCCTAACTTTGGTATGTCTTTTATAATATAAAAATGTGAAGAGAGCCAAGTTATCTCTTGCCAATGGTCACTTTTACGGGAGTTATTCGATATCTAATAATAATGTTAGCAAAAATTACTTCCAATTTGATCGCTTGTAACACGGAAATAAATAAAGATAAGCATTCAAACCAAAAACCAGAAGAAAGTTGAGTTCAAGTAGATATGGTTTGAAAAAAATAAGCTCAAATTGCTTAACTTGGAGCTAAGTTATGAAGAAAATAAGAAATTAAAGATTATTAGGCCAAAAGAAACAATAAATTTTTTATATTAAATTTTGGTTAAAATTTCTTCAATTTCTTGTTTTTTCATAACTTTGCTCCAAATTAAGCAAATTGAGCTTATTTTTTTCAAACCATATTTACTTGAACTCAACTTTCTTCTGGTTTTTGGTTTGAATGCTTATCTTTATTTATTTCCGTGTTACAAGCGATCAAATTGGAAGTAATTTTTGCTAACATTATTATTAGATATCGAATAACTCCCGTAAAAGTGACCATTGGCAAGAGATAACTTGGCTCTCTTCACATTTTTATATTATAAAAGACATACCAAAGTTAGAATAAAATTTGTTTCCCGGAGGTCAAGTACTCCCCTTGTTAGACAAAAAGCAAGAATGTCTTTGTTTTTCATGATTTATTACATTTATCTAGCCAGACGAGTTTTTTTTTATCGTTTAACCTACCAATATCTCAATTACTCGGTCGATGACAATTGAGAGTGACAACCCCTTAACCGAAGCAAATCTATGAAGCGAATGCAAAAGAGTTGAATAATTTAGATCATGCTGGTCAAAACAATAAAAACAGTAATCGTAAGAGCAGAAATTAAAATAAGCAAGGAAATGTTATTTGTTAATGTAAAATGGGATGTTATTTTGAATAATCTGATGACGTTAAGTTCTTGTATATATATACTTTATATAATACTTTAAACAATAAGTACGAATTTTTAAAAAAAATTTCTATTGTTAATATCAATATAACTTTTTTCGAAATAGTGCTTATTAATTTACCTACCAAATTGTGTTTATTTAAAATTATGGTCAACAAAATTATTTTATTGAAAAAAATCGAAAACGACAGGTTCTCCGTTACGTTTTAAAGTACTCACTAAAAATAAATTAGTAAAAATTCCACTAGATTGATTAGTTAAAAATATTTCACTAAATAATTAGTGGATTTTCCCTAATTAATTAGTGAATTGTGTTTCTTTCATTAACAAATTAATGAATAATCACTAATTAATAAGTGAAAATTATTTATTAATTTTTTTTTGAATATTTACTAATCCATAATTGGCATACAGTTATTTTTTAAATTAGTGATTTTCAGTGATTACTTTCGTGGATTTATGCACTGAACAGTGATTTTTTACTAAAAATTAGTGACCAGCTACTTATTACTTTTTCAATCGGTGATTCTTCACTAATCAGTCAGTGGATATTTACTAATATTTTTTGTAAAAAAGTAACTTTACGAATTTTGTTAAATTTTTTAATTTAATGTTTTAAACATGATTCTTGAGTTGGATAAGATAAGATCCCTGTAATCTGAGTCGGTAATACCCTTACTATAATATAAAATTTAATACATACAAATATATACATGCATAAATTTACTTATTACGAAACAATAAAATATTGGTTATATATACTTACAGGTGCGTCAGGACGCGATATCGTTGGATGCTTATTGCGTACGCGCGATGTCGTCCCCTCTACTGAAAAATGGTTGAACTCGTCTTTAATGGATTTTCTTAGACTCGAACTCGGTGAAGCAGTCGAGTGATTTTTATTACCGTCCGACAATCTCTGCAAGACTTATTTCGTTTCTCGATCCGTGCTCAAGGAAGGCAAATCGACGGCCTACCGTATATACCTCTTGGATTCTCGTAACTCGCGGTATATCTAAAAGGGATATTTCTTTTTTGATCTTTCCCGACCGTGCACCGTGATGCAGAATTTTGCTCGAGCGGAATACATGCGCATTGCTCCCGCGTATATACCTCTGTACCTTCGACGCATTAGCATATTTTCTTTTACGTAGATCGCGCTACACACATCGAGAATGCGTTTACTCGATAAATTATTAATACTTGAGAAACAGCATCGTTGCGGTTAATTATAGGAAGTATATTTTACAATTACTGTATAGTATATATGTATGATGATATAGATTTATCTTTGAACTAATTGAATTTTCGGACGCGTATCGAGATAATAGTTGACCATTGAAATTAGATATGGATAGGTGCAGTTTACTCGAGCGAATGAATTTATGAACAATTTTAAGGATTTTAAGTATTACTGTATATATACCGTAGCGTTCAAGTGATTTATATAGTTTATATATTTTTAACTGCGTGCGCCGAAATTTCACGTGGTCCTTTACAAAATGTATGTATAGGTTCAACCGTAACATATATACAGTATATATAACGCAGCGATAATTAATAACCGTCCGAGGCGAGTAATAAATGTTGGTATAAGTCTCGTTAAAGTCTCTCGAGCTCCGAAGGTTACTCACAAATTCAATCCTCGAATACATGGTATAAAGAAGAACCCTTTAACTTTCTTACTACAAGGTGTCGTTCGTTTGCTCATTGCGAAGTTAATCCAAACCAAAAAAGCATATAGAGAGTTACGGACGTATATAACCTTGCAATATCGAGCGATATACACTCGTCGTTTTTTATCACCATTATCTTTATTGAATTGTGACGAGTACACTCGAAACCCAGCGCTACTGCAAAAAAATCGTCCGCGAGTGGAACGAGATATTATCGGATAATATACGCGGGGGAGAATGATAAAGGACGTTTTTGCCGGCTCGGGTTTAAAAGGACGGTAGTCCATCGCGATATATTCCCCAGAGGTAGTTTACAAACGGTGAAAAATCGAATAATTCAATCGATCGAGCACATCTCTCGCATCTCTCCCCCATGGTAAAAGCTACCGAAGCACGTTCCTTCGACCCTCGGAATATCTATACGTATATGTGCGCGCCCTTGAGAGGAAAAAAAAAGAAGCAACCGCACCGTTTAAGAATGCTCGGCGAGTCGTCGGTGCGATGTGCTTCCACAGATAAAGGCCATTCACGTGCATCCTTGTGCGCACTTCCGTCGATTGTTTCTTCCTTTTACGTACTTTTCTCAAATTTTGCCATTGATTATTTTCTCTCTTTTTTTCGGAGGAGGAGGAGGAGGCACCACCAACGACACTGCTTTCCGTTATACCTTTCAACGCGATCGATCGAGAAACAACGATCCTACGCACTCTTCGCTCGAGAGAGTGAGAGAAAATGTGAGATGTAACGAGTTCTCGTTCCGTTTGTAACGCCTCTCGTTGACTATATGCATCCGGTTTCACGGTCGATTACGAGTCGAACCGTGTATTATATATTAATTTTTTTGTTTTAACAAATTCGTATGGGCTCTACGCACGCGACCGCTTTCGAGCTTGTACATACTTATATACTTATATTATGCTTACCTTTTTCAAATTAATCGGAAGCGCACCAACGTACCGACACTCCTTCGTATAATTTACGTCACGATCGTCTATATACGAAACCCGATGTATATCGATATATACCTGCCGGAGATTAAACGTTCGCGTACGCGTAGATCATTTATATATATATTTATTTATCAGTGACATCAACCTAAATATTTACCTGTCGCTTCCTCTTATGTAACCTCGATAACGGACGTGTTTCACAGTGGATATTCGCAATATCACCTTCGTTTTACTGGATTAAAACTATATCGCTTCGATTGTGGTGAATAAGTATTCTTAGTTGCTTTGGGTACTGTATAACTCGGTTTTTCATTTAACTCTATATGCTTATATACAAAAAAAGGAAAAGTTTCATTAGTTTTTAATGCGTAAACTATTTTAAAAGGATTACAGACTTCAAATTGTATAGAGATCGATATGCTAGTCAAACTGACTGACTTATTACCGCTCTTTCGTGTTTCTCAATATATTTTTAATTAACACTCTTAAGTTTTTAGATTGAAAACCAATCTAAACGATTGAGTTTTGGATCAATACGCTTAGATTGCACGATCAATATAATAGATTAAATGGTTTCAATACCATAGGTTAGTATATTAATCTATAATAATGAGAAATCAGTCTATAAGGTTTAATCAATTTCAATCTACTTTACGATTACCCTTTATCAATCATTTTTAGATTTAAAAATTACTTAATCTATATTAGATTAAAAAGTTTAATATAAAACTTTTGAGTGTACTTATTACATTACAAGAGTAAGTGATTAAATCAATAAATAAATATAAATAATATAATAAATAATAATAAATAATAATAAATTACTGATAAAAGCGAGCTTAAAGTTGTAAACATATTTATTGTATAAACATAAAATACTTAGAAACATTCCACTAATATACTATTTTTAGAATGCCAATACAAGATTAATCCGATCTGTGATTTATCCCAAAAAAATGTCGAATCTCGGATGATAAAAACTACCTGAATATCAATATGTTTCTCGATAAAATATTGTTTACCCAGTAAAAAAATTGAGCTAATCCATTCAAAATATACATCCTAAAATTTCCTAAATTTAATATAATCATTATTTTTGCTCAATCTTTTTTATCTATATACAGGGGTAAAAATGAAAAATATACAGTTTACAAATTACGCTATAAACTGTTATAAATGTATAATAATTAATATTTTTGAATTCACTATTGCGATACGGTATATTATACAAAAGTGTATTAACTTGGATTTAATTATTTTTTCGTAATATCGCGCATCAAATTTTAAGTGTATTGTTGTTATTATAATTAATATTTTGGTACAACTCGAAAGTTCATCTCGTAAACAATTTAAGTATCATATATATCACTTTGAAATTTTGATAAAAATAACATTTCTGTAACAACAATGTAACAGACGAATAACACAGAATTACAATATATTTTAGGTTTTGATAAATGAGCTTTACACGGTACTGCGAGAATTGTATTCAAATTTTTAATTTAAAAATATGAAAAAGATCTTTTTTAATGTGAATACAATTTTTGCGAGTTATGCCATTGGAGCTTCTTCATCGAGTGAACAAAACGCACCAACAATCAGTTATTCAATTTCAATAAAAATTATTTTGAAATGTTTCATCATCGGTTTGTTCTACGGGCTCCAGATAATCCTTATGATTTTTATTAGAATTTTAATTACTTACAAGGGAAGTACATGACCTTGGGGAGACGGATCTTATCCTAACTTTGGTATGTCTTTTATAATATAAAAATGTGAAGAAAACCAAGTTATCTCTTGCCAATGGCCACTTTAAAGGAAGTTATTCGACATCCAATAATAATTTCAATGAAAATTACTTCCAATTTAATCGCTTATAACTCCGAAACAAATAAAGATAAGCAATCGAACCAAAAACCAGAAGAAAGTTGAGTTCAAGTAGATATGGTTTGAAAAAAGAAGCTAAAATTGCTGCATTTGGAGTAAAGTTATGAAGAAAATAACAAATTGAAGATATTTTAACCAAAATTTAATGTGAAAAGTTTATTGTTTCTTTTAGCCCAAAATTCTTCAGTTTCTTATTTTCTTCATAACTTTACTCCAAATAAAACAATTTTAGTTTTTTTTTTAAAATTATATCTACTTGAACTCAACTTTCTTCTGGTTTTTTGTTCGATTGGAAGTAATTTTATTACTTTGATTAGATTGGAAGTAATTTTCATTGAACTTATTATTAGATGTCGAGTAACTTTCATCAATGTGGCCATTGGCAAGCAATAACTTGGTTTTCTTCATATTTCTACATTACAAAAAAAATACCAAAGTTAGGGTAAGATCCGTTTCCCGAAGGTCATATACTTCCCTTGTTAGTTTTAACAAAATAATCTTTGTTATTTAAGTTCAAGATCCCCAATATTATTGTAATAACAAAAAATAATCGTACTTCATTTGATTTTTATACTTACGTTCTTATACTCATCTTCTAGAATTCGCGGTTTCTTTAAATTAATCGCCATACATTGTTAAAAGATCGTAATTACGTGTACGCGTATACGCAAACGAGAGTAACGGAGCTATATATCTTTGGTTCGCGTAAAATAGAGCCATAAAACGGGTGTCAACAGCGCAACGCATAAAAATTATCGAGACTCGAGTTAAATGTGTTTTTTGACGCGAGGGACGGATCATCCCGGGATCTCCCTCGCGAGACGAACACGCCAAAACGTCTAGACGTCGAGTTTCGAACGGCATCATGGTCGATCATCCATTATCCATTATCCAGCTCGATGACGGAATTACCGAGATTGCCAGTTAACTTAACGGTAATCACTGTCATACTGTCGTATTGTCGTCAGCTCCCGTTCGTATGTGTACGTATATTAAACTTTATGTTTTATATATATGCGTATGCAGACATCACTTTATGAAGAATTTTCACTCCCTCGAGCGATACGTTTCTTTTTGAAATTTGCATCTTAGTAATTTTTCAGGACTCGCTACTCCGTCCCGCAGATTATGTACGTATACCTTTGGATATGACAGATTGCATTTAAATAACTAGATTAAATTTTTATTTTAAATAAGTTGCGATCCACCGATCGTCGTACTAATTTTTTTATCAAGAGATGACAAGTGTGATTAAAACATTCAAATTTCCGGTTTTTCAAATTTTTGAACGTTCAATTAGAATAAACATACAGTAACGACAATGTATAGATATTTTTTTATCTATCGACGCAATCATTTCAAGTTAAAATTGATTACTATCTTTTATTTATTAGATTTATTAATTATTCTATGCTAGAATATATACATTTGCAAAAAAATTAATTTAACGAATGTTAATGATTGTGAAAAAATAATAGATTATGAAAGCACAGTGCACACCATCGTCTTATTTTTATTTCAACTTAAAATTTTATGTACTTTAGATATAAAAAAGTTTGTTTCTTATATATACTTAATAAATCGACTCACTAGCAAGAATCGTGATTTTGAATCTAATTGTTTTAGTAAGTGAATTCTATATATGCTTAAGGGGCGGCCGTACAGATTACACATTTCTGTATTTGATGTTTCAAATAGTTTTTTAATTTTTATTTTTCTGAATTATTTAGCACATACACAATTGTAACTCATACTTAGAAAAAATATGCAAATTGAAAGATAAATTTCATAAATCAGTTAATATCGATAAATATGCATATTGAAAGTGCAGCATCCACTTATAAGGGGATGTTAAACTATTACGTTACCATCCGAATCATTTACCTAGTCCAATTGTACGCAATACTGTTTTTATAATAAATTATAATTTACATTAAAATTAAAGTTAAAACACAAGGTTATAACCTTTTGTTACCAATGCAATCTAGGATTGCGTAAAGGTCGAGGCAAAGGTTCAAGCGATTTGTATATAGATTGATTAACAAAATTAATTGTTATAATAATTATAGTTACTTTGTAATTGCTTAAAAAAACCGCTGCCAATTCATTGACACGTAGTTTCCTCAAAATTAATTTATCACTCCTATATATGTGATATATTATTCTAATGTTAAATTAATTTAAGTATAATAAATTACTTCAACGGAAGTAAAAACGCATTAAAAACGTGAGTGAATGTGTAAGAATTTAAAGAACACAATATTAAAAAATAAAGAAATATACTAATCTTTTGATTTCAGCGTTCATCTGTTTTGGAATACAGTTTAATGCATTATCCAATACCCAAATTAGAGATATATCTGCTTTTAAAAACTCAAAAATTTTCTGCATTTATCAAACTAAAAATCTGAAAAAATATTCATACGTGACACTTGAGTAATATAGACAAAGCTGACGGAGAGATTTTTTTGAAATAATTAATTTTAAATTAATTAAAAATTAATAACCACTTCGTCGATAACGATTAGGTGAAAAATTGATCCTTGTCGCTACACGAAAATCTCGACCATTTAGTGATTAAAAATTAAAAAAAAAACATACGTGCTATTCAAAGCAAGTAGAAGAGCGTTACAGAGAGATTTTTGAAAAAAGTCAACCTATTGTTAATTAGATAAATTTTAGTCTCACACCTCCTTAAGTATATTGCTAATGTACTTCAAAACTTTGTTTCTAAAAAGTTTTAATAAAGTTACAAATGTTATTATTCCAAAGCATGTTTTAAAATTTAAAAAAATCGCATTATAGATTATAATTTTTTTATGAAGAACCACTAGGTGAAATATTCCGAAATTTGTACAACATATATAACTACTATTACATTCTATTACCATGATTTTTTAATGTAAGTTTTAATTGAATGGAAAGATACATCGTATATTCAACAACAACTATAAATATTTATTATTTTCCAACACTGATTTGTTTAAGCCGGTTCAATTATAGTACATTGTGTACCAAGGGCCGCGAATCCCCATTGCGCCCGTGGTGCACATACTATTTTCTGTCCGAAAGGGTGAAAAATGCTTTAAAAAGGGTTGCTGAAGAAGAAACGTACAAACATTGTATGAATTTAGAAAAAGGGCGAGGGGGCGCAGGCGGGGTTCAGGGGCGGAGCCCCCACCGGGGGGGTTTGGGGGGGGCGGAGCCCCCCCCTAGAAAGAATAAAAATAAAATTATTATAATTATTAAATTGTTAAATATTATTAAATTATTAAATATTATTCATTATTATTAAATATTATTAATTATTAATTATTAAATTATTATAATTTAATATAACAAATATTATAAAATTACGGGCGAGAAAACTAATAAAAAAAGCAGGCGGGAATTGGCCATTTTGCGCCCGCGCGGGCAGAAAATATTTTTTTGAATTTACTAATATCATTTTCAACGTGTAGATACTTGATTATTCTCTATAAAATGTTACGTATTATCATATTCAGGGTGTATATCAACACATCGCACCTCTGATAAACAAATAAATAAATATAAATAATTGGTATTTTTGGTCATCTTCCCGAACCAATCGGTAAGGTGTTTTCCGTGTACCAACTTCCGTATAATATAATGCGAAGTAAGAACACGAGATCGGATCAAACGTCGAGAGGTGCAGTGCACCATTGGAGGGACGTAGGTTGTTGCCGCGGCGCGCGAACTCGCCGACTCTAAAATAAGCTCGCTCGCGGAAACGTATCTCGAGTCAACTAAAAAGTATATCATTGACATCTGGCAGTCCCGTGCGCGGCGAGCTAAATATTATTATATACCACGAGTTATCCCTTTTTCATAGGAGGCGTACACTTCACCCTCCTATGGATATTTACATAACACTAATTACACAAACTTCAATGGAAAATAAACGAGTTGAACGTAATTTACGAAATAACTGTAATGCAATATTGCGATTACCGATGGTATGGTGTATATTTACAGAACGTTTTAAATATTACTATTCTTTTTTAAAAATATACATGGATGATAGCATGTGAAAGATCTTATATAGCGCGCTTGGTGAGGATTTTTTAATTTTATTGTTACAATTCGCAATTCGTGGACTGGAGAGGATTTTGTAATAAGAAAAATATTACTTTTTAACAAAGTTACTTTTTAATATAGTCGCATCTCGAATCACAATATGCACACAAAAGGATCAAAGCTATTACCGAATACATATTGAACATTACTGAAATTGGGGAAGATTTTACCTATATAAGATCATTGCAAGCTTTTACGTATATATAAAACACAAAGATAAAAGTGAAGAGTAGAAAATAATACGCAACTGTAATAATGGAAAAGTACTAAAATTTATTTTTATAAATTTAAGTAAATAGCATATAGAACAAATTCAATTATAAATTCTGATCATAATACTAACGGTAAATACTTACCTATTGAAACCGTTTTTAGTAAAACAGATGACATGGTGATTAAAAATAGAATGAAAATGAAATATATAAAAATACCTCAACATAAAGAAAGACATATCATATTCGGGGATTTAAAATCATATAGAAAATAATAAAACAATTTTGTATTTTGACAGAGGTATTAGAGGAAAACGAACCTTGAAAAATTCCATGTATCCACTTCAACAACAGCATATAAAGACATTTAAATTTATATGCGAATGTAAACCATGCAACCACCACAAAAAAAAATGTTTTTTACTATAGAGTTACATTCCTTGCAAGACTAAAAAACATAGAAAAATTCCTTTCCTGAAAACACTGCCAGATCAATGTTGGTAAGATATTAAGTATACAATTTTTCACTTACTAATACCTATACATTGCTTGTACAGGATAACTGCTAGCTTTATATGTTCTAATTATTTTAAAGTTTTACAATTTTAAGTATAATTGTAATTTTTTCACATCTATCTATATAGACACATCGATTTTATCTCTATACGTTTTTACAACATTTCTTGTAAATTATTGTAAATTAAATTATATTGGCACAAACAAATAAATAAAAATTATTAAATAATTTTACTCTTCCCTTTTGCACACCTTGAAACAATAATATATAATTGTTTACGTAGAATTAATAACATCCTTTGATTCGTAGATTAATTGCTTTTCTCGTTATTATAAAATTGGTCAAGTTTATAGTTATTACGGTATAATTTACCTCAAAGCACCGCCGTTAACTTAAATAATACGTGCGCGCGCGCGCGGGGTAAGTCATTATCAAAATGACTAATTTTCAAAAACGATTAAATTCGCATTGAGTCCTCTTATACCCAGAGAAATAATACAAAACCCAATAAATTTTGACGAGGCGATTGTCGGTAGATAAATAATAAATTATCAACGATTAAGAAAAAACATGATCGCGAGCGCGTACAAAACGACGATAAAAGTGCAATAACTGTCACTGCTTGACCACTCTTTTTTCTTTAGAAAAGAGGAGAAAAAAACGTAAGTGGAATAATTCCCAGTATAACGTTATCTCGGATCATCAATCTCACGGAAAGAAGAAGCAAAAGAAGAAAAAGAAGAAGAAGAAGAGTCTGAAACAAAAGAGTAATTTCCAACGATAAGGGTCTCTCCTCGAAAGGTTTATAAACGATCGCATGCGGGTCGTACCCGAAAAGCTCGCGTTCTCGAATCTCTGCGCGGCACGAGCGCCTTATATACGCGCGGAGCAAAAATGTTCCGGCACGCGCGCGCGAGTCGGTTGGATTTTTTGCGTCTGGTTTGCGCGAACGGGGGTTTCTCGCTCACTCTCTCTCTCCGTATCACCCGAAATAACCGAGCGGAGGGATTTTAACAGCGGAGTAGACCGCAAGGCGCGCGCGCACTCTCGATACACTCGAGAAACGCGCGAACCCTCGTGTATTTTAGCGCGACTCGAGATGTATATACCGTATTTGCATGAAAATAACGGCCCCGTGCCCCTGCGACCCGCGATAAAAATATCCATCTTTTTACCCTTTTTCTCCCTCGGAAATAGATTTTACGCTCGCATGCCTATCCTCCACTTCTCCTCTTCCTTTTTCGCGAACTCTCTCTCTCTCTCTCTCTCTCTCTCTCTCGTCCTAATTATGTATATAATATTCACCGTTTCAAAATATTCGGGAACCGTTACGTTACGAATCTGTTGAATGAAAAAAAAAGAAAAGATTGAGTTAACCGAGGCGCGCGCGTAAAGAATTTGATTCGCTTAAAATAATACTTAGGTTAAATCAAACGTGTAATACGATATTTAACGCGCATCCGCTCGTTACGTGCGCGTCTACATCTTTCTTTATCTCGATGCAAATAAAACGGTCGTTGGGTATATATGTGTGTACCGAAACCTCCCGTATACATCGATTCGAGAGATAGAGGGGGAGAGAACAAGAGAGTTTAATTGACCCAGCAATTAAGGAGTCATCCCCTAATGAAATGCAATTAAATCGTTTGTATCCGCTCCGACTGTCACTGCAGCAGCGTCTTCGTATACTTGCCGGACTGTACACGCGTGCCGCGCAACTAAACATTAGTTTTTTCTTTATTTACCAAACTCGTGGATCACAATTAACCGATAATTTTTTTTTATTTTGGTCAATCGAAAATATAAATATTACGAGTATCCCGATCGCTTGGCGCGATGAAAGGTGGTGCGCGTTCTCTCGTGAAAAAAAAGTATCCTTATACTTAGCACCCGAGATTCTAAAAATAATGGTGTTTCATTTTTTTGTACCTCGAGACGCTACCGTCTGAACAAATATATACCCGTAGATATCGTTTGTGTCGCTGACAGTCGCGACGAAGGAATAGTCGTTCCTCCCTTTATTACCACCCGAATAAATGCAATCGTCGAGTGACAAGTTTATATACCGTGTTTCTTTTTTTTTTATTACCAAAACTCTGTCAATTTCGTGATATAACAAATAGATAGATGTTTAAAATTGATTGTTGAAGAGGTCGGGTAGCTCCATGTAGGGATCGTCGAGTGGGAGTTCGAGATCGTCGTTGACCTGGTTGAAATCGACCGGAGTATCGGGAACGAGCTGAACGAGGAAGTTGCTTTGCCAAAATTCCCGCCACCTTCTTCCGTGCAATCTGTCGAATGAAAGCGAAAAAGAAAAAGAAAAAGACAAAGGGAAAAACCGAGTGATTGTAACTGGTCGAATGGTGTCGAACCTCTGAAGGGTGAGAAGCCAACCCCAATAGGCGACGAGGGTTACCGAGCAGGTTGGGAGCATCGCGACGATCGTCCAGGGTATGTCGCCGATTCGGTTCTCGAGTGCCATCTTGAGCGTCATCGCGCACACGTAAGCCGAGAAGACGGCGAGGGGTGTCGTGACCACCAGGTAAAGCGTGTCCAGGAGCATCTAAACCGACCCGTCTCACTCTTTACCTCGGATTTCTCCGCTACAGAGAGTTGCGTTATACTCGCGTTATACCCGCGACGGAATGTACTATATCGTTTTTCCTATCATGTGTACTTTACTTATTATTCTCTATCGGAACCTTTTTTTCACTTGATTTATCTTATAAGGCTTAAACTTTCGAGGCGACACGAATGGTAATCGTTCAGTTTGACCAAATAAGGGTGACCGCGTAGACGATATGCGCGAGGTGTAGTAATTCGTGTAATCGAACGATGTATACTTGGCGAGTGGCGACGAATGTTCTCATCCAGATGACGAGGCTCCGGAGTACTCCGTGACGCGGTATACGAATCGTCGCGTATTTGTAGCCGCACAATTCGCATCGGGTGTGCTTCGACTGGGTCAGCCAACGTTCCAAGCATTTCGTGTGCACCAGACCCACGCTTCCTCGGCACCTTCGAACAATCGTTCTATCACTTATACTCCACGTTTTTCTCATATATTCTTTACGTTTACACCGTGCATTCGGTTCATATTATTTTTTAAGCAAAACCATGAGAACGTTGCCCTTCCTAAATTGTAATGTACGATTTTACGCTTTTTAACATGATTTGTGCAGTTATTCATGATAGATTAATTTAATCAAATTATTTTAAAACAATTTATTAATCTTTCCTTTAAAATTTCGTATAATCATAAATATCGCGTTGTAAAGAAGGGTAATGTTTTCGTCGTTTTCTTCCGCTTTTAACATAAAACATTAATGATTATAAAAATAAATTTAAATTATTGATTTAATTTGAAGTCTCCTTACAATTCTACACGAAAATAATAATATGATAATTGCATCCCTTTTTGCGCGGATATTAGACAAAAAATACATTCGCCAATTGGATGAAAAGTACTTATATCTGAAAATAGACTTGAACACCATAGGTATTTTTAAGCATTTTCCGAGATAATTTTTATAATTTTAATCAATTAAAATATAAAATTAATAAAAAATTGATATATTTTTGTGATTTTATAATGCTCTGCCTACTTTTCATAACACTCGTATTAACGTTTCCAACAGTCTGTTTAAAAGCAAGTTGCCAGAAGTTGAACCAAGCACTGATGGAATTCAGAAGTATATACGACTCGCCTACTCGTTTTGAGACTAAACTGACAATTTGTTAAAAATGCAGTTTAAAATGAACGCCGCAAATAACGATAAGTTAATTTTATCCCAATTGGTTCAAGAAGAATAAAGAGTACATCGGAATTGAGAATTTGAAAAATGTCTTGATTATCGACTAAAATTATCTCGGAAAATAGTTAAAAGATTCTAGAAATGCTTAAATGACAATACTTAGAAAAGTAATATTAACGGGATGTCGATTACAAATTACAAAAATCTGCACCTTTCAACCTACCAATTATATCTAAAATATTGAAATAAAAATCTGAATAAAATTTATACGGATATCCTAAAACGTAAGTAAGGGCTTGACGTTTTTATTTTTTACAAAAGAAAATCATTTTTTAAATAATAATTAAGTAAACAATTTTTGATCGGTAATAATTAGTCAAACAAGGCATATCAACCCAAACATCGTAATCAAATTATGAATTTTAAAATCTGGATAAATTTGGGTATATTATTTTAAACATACCTAAAGGTTTGACCTGTTCAGAGTTTTTAAATAATGTATTTATTTGTTTATAAAAAAAAGTAAAAAATGACCATTTTCTGAGTCCGACATCCCCTTAATCGAAAATTTTTAAAAAATATTAATTTGCAATTTACCTAGCTTTTAATTTCAGTAAGTAAAGTATCAAAAGAAATGATTTCCACTGATAAATTTGATATTTTGTTCTATCGTAAATAGTCTTTGGCAACCAGACTCTGATAATGTGACACTAAGAAGAACGAAACTCGAAGAATGATCGATTTTCGTTCAACTTACAATATGAAGCGTACTAAGAATAAAACCAAGTATAATAATACGTGAAAGGTGAGAATGAAAATAAGATAGTCTAGAAAAGAAGGTGCGATTACTATGAAAAGGTATACCTGCACGCGGAAACCAGTGGACCAAAATTGAAATTGCTCGAGGAGCTCGAATTCCGAATCAGTCGATCGCGATCGTTTCCGGTATCGTCGTTCGAGGTGCCTCGATTCGACGGCGAGCTGCCCATGTGACAAATTCTGCAAATGTCATTGTTGCTGGTGGAACTGGTGGTGCTGGTGGTGCTGGTGCTCGGCTCAATGGCGCCTTCCGTACAAAGAAAAAAACGCTCAAGATATTTTGCATACGATAACGCGAAAGAAGATTTACCATCGTTCTTATCGGTTGACTCGTCGTTGAATTCCTTCTCGAACTTTTCCCGGTACTCGGATCGAAGGTCCTTGGTCGGTACGGGATCGACTATGGTTTTATCGTGATTTTGGTGGGTACTGCTGCTCGTCGACAACTCTGAAATCTCTTCGTATTCTAATGAAACTTAAATCTATCGATTATCCCGTTTGTCGTCGTTGCGAATCTAACCTATGGTTATCACTTCCTCCCCTTCGGTCTCGGGTTGAGATTCCTCGTACAGTGACATCAACGACGCACCATTCCCAGATTTTCTCCCAAAAAAAAATATTAATCAACTTGTTAATTTAGTTTGTTATAATTGCATGATTTATTTTTTTCTTATTTTTATTCTTTTACGATGATTGAGTTTGTTAAACTTTTAAATTTGTCACTCCTGAAAAACGATCTCGAAATTGTCACGTGTTGCTAATTTCAATGTGGATCATTATACACTTCTCGCGAACCTCGTATATAGCGCGTTGTAGAGGTATAGCTCTATATACATAGCCGTCTTAAATTAACCCGAGGGTAATGGTAATGGCAATCCAGATGAATATTACGGATTACACGAATACGAAAATAGTCGGAATCTAGCGAGATGTACATCTTACACCAATTCGAGTGATACGACCATAAAGCACCTGTTTCAATTCGGAGCTGTAAAAATATAATTAAAATATACTCTTTCCACGTCCGTTCGACTCTATACGTACAAAAAGATTTCATACTGCATATTTTACAAAACAAGGGACAAGGATACGCTAAAGGTTACCGTACTTACTTACTGTTTTTGTTATTTCATAATTGAATATTATTTATAAAAAATTGTTTAAATAAATTACTAATTTATTCGGTTTATAATTATTATTTTGAAATATACATTTCAAGAGAAACTAATAAAAACGCTGTTTTATAATTATTTTTTTAATTATGCAAAAATATTTGTAATCAAAACTTCAACTATATGTATGTACTTTATTACTAAAATTTATTATTCTTTTTACATCGTTTTTGCAATCATTGCAAAAGATAAGTTATATTTACGCATCGCATTCATAATTTTTTCAGTCACCTTTTTTTATTTATTTAATTATAAAATGAAATGGTCTAAAACTCTTTACAAAATAGTGAGAGAAGAAAAAAACAATATTAAAACTAACTTATGACCTAAAAATAAAAACATTAAAATTATAAGCAGTTAAAGACTTTAAAAACGCGCTTAAATGAACCAACAGAATGGATTGAAGTAAAACGTGTGGATAAAAGATTCCAAGAGCTTCTTTGATTTGATTTAAAGATAAATAAAACCTAATATTGGATGAAATATTAACTTAAGTTACACACATTGTAATTTACTAGTTACATTTAATAAAATTATTTAAGATCTTATAAGTTATCAAACAATTCTTATTGTTTTTGTTTTTATAATAAGTCGATTAGTCGTCTTAATTTAAATAATTCTGTCCCTGAAAAACGTGTTATCAACGTTTACAAGATGTAAAATAAAGAATGTGAAAATAGTATTTTAATAGTTTATAAAAAAGAATCACTAGAAGTAACAATGACTCGAGAAAAAATATTTTATTAGCTTTAAAATAGTTTAAACAATTAAACAACGTTTTTAATTACAACAATTAAAAATATATTTTAGCCGCAGTGTTCCCCCTAGATCTTTCAAAGCGGCATAAATCTTGGTCGAAAACCCCGATATATAAGCAGGTATAAATGTTTACCGCGTTGAAGAATCATATATCCGTCAATGTGTACGATCACGCGTTATTGGTGAAATAAATTAAATTTCGGTATAATTATAACCGAATCCCCTGCTCGAACGAATCACCACATCCCTATAGGCTTCTGCACCTTTAAACGTATACAATGAAAATACAAGCGACCTCTTGAAACAACAATTTAAAAAATCGCTGTAAAGACAAAAAAAAAAGGAAAAACATTCATAAATTCGTATAAATTTTCCACATCAAAATATTTATCGTGAAAATATATATATATATATATATATATATACGAGAATGAGTGTGTAAAGCGAGTAGCCAGTGCTCGCGAGAAATAAAATAAGATAAAGAAAATAGAAAAAAAAAACGACCGAGTAAACGATATACGCGGTGGATATACGCACGAGGGATATTATATTAATCCAAGAAGTCGAAGGGAGGAACGGAGTTTAATTTAAGCTACGCTACTCTCAACTCTCAGGGAGCAACGTACCTATACCCTCTCTCTCACCGTTTTTTTTTTCTTGGCTTATCCAAAATATCAAATCCTCCAAGTAGTACGAAAGTGGTTTTCAACGTTACACTCGCTCGGTTTAATCGTTATTTAGGGTTCTAAACCCTCGCGCTCCATAAATCAGTTGGATTGGCGCAACGCGCGCCTGCCGCGCCGCGTAATCTCGCGAACGTTTTTCGCGAGCGACGAATTATATTATTATTCGATTAAAGTTAAAAAAAGTTGACGGAGATTGTATTAAATAAAGGGAAAAGGATCATCCCGTGGATATATAGCAGGAAGGACGGAAGTAAGAAAAGTCAGCTCGGTGTTTGTCTCCGTGATATATCCGTCTCTCGTGACAATCGTCACTCTCGTTATACCCTGTATGTATATAGGTATAATCATATATAGACGCGATAGCCGGTATAAACGCGCGGAAGTTTACGTCGATTGTATAAGCGTTCTTTGATTTATCCGCGCTCGTTCGCAAATGCGTATAGGCCAAATCGTCGCGCTCGCCACATCCTGTCCTTAAACCTAATGCCTATTTATCTATATCCATCATTTTCAACGACCAACAATTAGTTTTCCATCCGCATATTTTTCGTTTAATTATATTTTTTTCCTTATTATTATTTTACCGATCTATGTATAGAAGAAACTTTAATATATATATGTAGATATGTCGAAATTTGAATAATTACACCTTTGTACGCACCAGGCGTCTAACTATATACCAAATCTCTCTCCGTGTTCTGTTCCGTGCAGTGTGTATCGAAAAGAGAGGTGTAATTTTAGCCCGCAGAAGCGCATTTACTTCCCGCTGCTCACACCGACATCCGTCGTCGTTGTCGCGCGATCCACCGAGATTTCTCTCTGCTGCTGACGTTCTTCCCCCAATTAAATTGGCTTTGTTTTCGTTTAAAAACACAGACCAGCCAGGGAAAAGTATTTTAAATCAAGCGAATCGCGGGTAGCTTTGATTGATTAAAACTATATTTATACGTTTCATTATGAATATAAAATGTGGGATACTCGCGGATACTAAACTCTTGTTATTACTACTTATTTTCACGTCTCCTTTATTGCTACGAGGAACAAGGAACCTGCAACTATAACATTTACTCTTACAAGGAGACCCTCGTATGTTTGAGAAACGGATCGTGTCCAGCTTGTATAGGATGTTATCTTATAATACAAAATATAAAGAAAGCCAGAGCCGTAGACTCTAACAATTGTTTTCACGAAAGTTATACGCTATTAAAGCAAAATTTACAAAAAAAAAGAGGTTCCATTTTAAATGCTTGTAACTTCTAAACTATCAAATATTAATATATAAACCAAAGTTTAATGAAAAGCTCAGATAAAATAGATAGAATTTAAAAAAAAAGTAAGCTCAAATCCGTTAGAATGGAACAAAGTTACACCCGAATTAAAAATTTGAAGAAATTTAACTTAAAAAATCAATAAAATTTGTACTGCCCAATTTTTGTTTAAAATTGATTCTAATTCTTAATTCGCCTATAACTTTGCTCCATTTCAAAGGATTTGAGTGTACTTTTTTTTTAAATTATATCTATTTTATCTCAGGTTTTCATTAAACTTTGGTTTATTAATATGTTGGAGTATTAATATTTGACAGTTTAGAATCTACAAGCGTTAAAAAAACCTTTTTTTTTTTGTAAATTTTGCTTTAACAGCGTATAACTTTTGAAAAGACGATTGTTAGGGTCTACGGCTCTGGCTTTCTACATATTTTTGTACTAGAAAACATATCTTACAAGCTGGGCACAATCCGTTTCCCAAACACATGAGGGTTTCCTTGTTAGTCGATCCTCGTATTTTTTTAATAATTATTTTGGTAAATTTAACCTTTAATAACATATTTTTAACTAAACGTGTACGAATGTACATTAGAATACTTACTTTTAAAAAGAAATATGCAGATTTTGCCATATTTACAATGTGCCTATATATGTGTATTGAAACAAAACAAAATGATGTAGACAATTTTGTGATTTTGGAATATAACACAATTTATTAGCTACTGTAAAATTTGTACTTAAACACTTAGATTTGTAGGTAGGAAATAATAATAGTAAATAAATTTGGAAATAAAGCACCAAAAATACCTATATTAGAGTAAGATATATAAATCGACGTAAAACAATACGGTACAAAAACTACTAAATAAAAATATAACTCAATCGTTATATTATGCTCTCTGTATGTGTCTACAATTTAAATAATATATAAATATATATGTACAAGTCAATAATTTTATTTTTCATTGACTCTGTACAAATTTTCTTTTATAATTTGTAAACTAATAATAAAAAAATATAATAGGTAGATAAAGATAAGGGGGATGAAATTAAAAACATTGAAACGACTCAAAGCAAGTATATAAGTTTTTCACGAAATGTATCTTTCTGTATGAAAAGCTATGCTATAATACAGTTTTTGTTTTTTTATAATCACTAAGAACTATTATGAAATGCCAACAACAATGAGTTTATCTTTATCATCTCAGTAGTAAAGCTTTTTAAAGCCAATACGTCTCATTCCATTCTCGGTCCTCGAATAATTTTTTTTCTAATTCATTTTCTTTCTTTCTTACTTCTTTCTCCCTAACAAAAAAATAAATGTACATACTTTGAAAATTCATCATCTTGTGTCTATCTGCGTATATCGAGTGTATAGATGTAATCTCTCTCTCTTTTTTTCGGTTTTGTTATGTATATATACACAACTAAAAGTTAATTAGCTCTATGTCACTTTAATTCCAAACTCGAAGTAATTCTCGATCAAAATACAATATTTGTTATCGATAAAATTTCTTCAACACCACGCTATCTCCCGATTAATTTCTCACGTTCAATAGAAGTGAAGTTAGAATTAGTTTAGTTTTATTTTTCATCGAACCATTAAATTATCTTAGCTCCTAAAAATCTTTTTTCATTAATCATGCAATGCTCTCCCTTGAAACAAATTGTCAAAATAGAAACTAAAGCAACAAAAGTGACATTTAATTGTTCGACCATTTCACGTCGACATTTTCTCTTTTATGGAAATAATGGTACAATCATTTAAATTACGTATTTGTTCCTTCGTTTCCTTTGTAAATATTATAATAATACAGATTTAATCATTGCTACATATCAATTTACACCATATTTCAAGAGATAAATCATACAAATTTGTTTTCCGATCTGTTCGGTCGCACAATTTCACGCTTCTTTACCCCGTACACATGTACAAAGTGCTATTCACGATCGTATACACACATTCGAAACGGAGAGAAAAAAGAAAAGGCACCGCGAATCGCGGCTCAACGGATATTATAAATCAATAGGCTAAATACCTCTTATATATTTCTGACATGCGTTTAACAAATCTTTACTCGAGTAAATTCGTGACATACATGCTTCATTCTTGCTAATAAAATCGGAGACTCGAAAGCAAATCTGCAAATACAAAGTAATGATCGACTTAGACATTGTGTACTTTCGAGTAACTCCGCGTAAGGCAAAAAATATTTGTGTACGATTATAATAATGTATCTCCCCGATTGGGGGCTTCATATACATATGTATGTGTACATATATATATATATATAAGGTTAATATTCATTTTGCAGATTACAAAAGTATCCTCTGACAATATAAACGCTCAATAATATATATATAAACGGTCTCGTAAATTAAATGGAAAATTAAAGTAAAAAGAAAATAATGACGTCGACAGTATAGCTCATCACCGTTTTACAAAGGGATAAACAAATGATCGATATAACATAGTAAATAGAAACTGTATCATACTTTTTTTATCATCTGTCTGAACGCGCACCATTTTTAGTCGCTTATGGCAGTTATAAGTTTACATTCAAGAAGTACGAGACAGAGACAGAGACAGAGAAATATATATATATATATAGAGAGAGAGAGAGAGAGAAAGAAAAAGAAGCAGAGGGAAAGAGACACAAAGAGAGGTGGGAAAAAAGGTAAGGTGAAAACTTAATGTACGACGCTCTCCTATAAAGTAAATAGGGGATACGAGAAGATAAAGAGAGGAAGAGAGAGAGAGAGATAGAGAGTAAAGGGATAATACGGTGAGTTTTTCTGTTTAGATTGCCGCGACGACGGAAGCTGCAGCAGGTGTCGACGAGGATTTCTTCTTGAGGACAATATCCTTGATGTTAAGGTTGACTTTTTCTTTCCTTGGTGGTGGTACAGATTGGAGGCAAAATCGTTTGAATGCCTCGAGCTCACGTTCAGCGTCGTCCATCTCACCGTCTTCGAGGTCTATGTCTTTCGGCGTGAATACGCTTTCTGGAAAAGACACCGATAGTATGTAACCCAGGTGATGATCACACCCAAGGTTTTTTTATCGTCTCATCGATATCTTTTTTTTCGTTTATAAATTTCTCAAGCCCAAAACCATCATAAATGGAAATAAAATCGTTTTATTTTTATTTTTATTTGAAATATTATTTATGTGACTGATAAAATAAATTGATTGATGTTTTATTCAACTGATACGTTGCGTATATTATGTAATTTATTTATTTTTCATAATGAATATGGCAAACGAGACGTTGTTAAATATGTTTCAAATAAATTTTATCATGAAAAATGTGTATTTGAATTTCAGGTTGCATTTACAAAACAATTTTGATAATACTTGAAAAATACTTTTCTTTATTACAAATGTATTTACATATGACAATAAAAAAATGGGTACTAAACTTGCAACATAAGTATGCCAGTCAGTCACGAATAATAAAACAATGACTTTTTCTACTATTGTTTACACGCATCGCTTAACGATTCTTTCTTTTTCTTTTTTTTCTGCTTGAACTCTAAAGTCTTTAAGTTATTCTATAATAGTATCACTTAATTTTAGTATCACAAAAAATTATTTTAAGTAATTGATCAAAGCAATGTAATTATAACTAGATTTTCATTCTTATTGTCTACAAAAAGAAAGAAAAAATCTATAACGTTAAAATTTAGTAAATCTATTTCAAAATAATTTATAAACAATGAAAACTTTGTAACAATTGTGAAAACTTACTAGGAATATAGAAGATAGAGTAAGGTTTAAAAAATATATCAAACGAAACTAACTAGTAGGATGGTATTAACAATATCTGAAATACTTGTTTATAAATATTAGAGTGCTTTCTCACCAACGAGATTCCAGTCATCGCCGTATTGTCGCACTCCGTTTCCACGTTTCTTCTTTTTTCGACTTTTAACGTTCGTATTTACATTTAGGGCATTCCCCTTAGGCTCCTCAAAATGTTGAGGTGGTTGAGGTTGGTTAATATGTTGGTGCTCAGTGTTTCGAATTTTCGTAAGCGTAACACTGGTGCCCTTCAAATTGATTCCGTTTTCGGGGATATTTGGCGACTGGCCATTCGTAACCTTACTGATTTGAATACTAGGGAGGCCGTTGTTAAAAATCGTCGACGAACTTGTGCGCTCGTTTTCGGATTGCTGAGTCAATCGTCTACGTAATTCGGCGAGATTCGTTGACAATTGCATTCCATTCGAACCTTTCATACTACCCGATAATTCACCACTATTCATGAAACTATTATTATTTGGCTGAAAAATATTATTTTCATAAAATGAACGGTTCGAGTTGATAAAATGAACTTAATCATTTGATACTCCAATTTTAGCATTAACGAGTATATGTATTCCGAAAATATTTTACCTTAATGGAATCAGTTGTGTTGGGACTTCCTTTAACGATAAAATCTGGCTTAGGTGGTGGTTGTAAACCAGCGTTAATTGCCAGTTGTAAGGCTGGACTTCGAATCGTCACCATACCATTTTCTGCGACTTTAATAATAGCAGCTTGCTGTGTAGTTGGTTCCATTTTCGGTGGTGGTGGACCAAATGCCGGATTTCTTATGGTTACCATATTCGTCGACGGATTATGAAGGATTCGTGCTGGCTCTACGTTCATATAATCGTTCCCATGTGGTTGTTGCTGCATTTTGTTCTGAGATGGATGAATGTTACCGTTCACTTTTTCATTTCCATTTGCTACAGATACATTTTTGTTCTTCTTCTTTTTCTTCTTTTTCGACGTCGACGACTGGTTGTTTAGATCCTTTGATGAATCTGTAAACGTCAGGAAACATCGTTTATAACTTTTGTTAATCTCATTTTATTCATTTCAAACACAAACGGAAATCATGCTGCACCCAAAAAAATTATTTCTGAATTATTAATTAACAATTTGCAGTTTTACCAAGATATAGATTTAGATAAATTTACTCCTGAAACTGATAAGAAAGTTAAAAGAATGCCAGACAAACAATGCAAGAGATATATAATACGAAGAAAGTTACTTGAATAACTCATTTTTCGTGAGAAACTGAATAATATTATTTTTTTATCCTTGTAGAATTTTTACAGTATTCAGTAATAAATAAAATAACGATGCACGCAATTTTAAGGATGTTATGCGTACCTTTATCCATATTTTTTGGTATCAAATCCTGTTTAAGCCTCCCTGTATCGACCACAATTAAATTACCAGTACCCTGTCCATTTCCATAATTTGACGATGGAACACCACTCATAGGGGCGGCAATAATCGTCGTTTGTTTTGGCGAATTATTGACGGGTTTAGGAGCGGACGCTGATTTTAACGGAAGAGGCTTCGTTGGCGCATCAACTTTAGTGATAGTAATACCTGGAGGAAGTTTTAAATTTTCGATATTGATACTAGACGAAGCATTGTTCATCTCTTTATAATGGTTATTAAGCGACGAATCCATTTGTTCTCTCTTGTGATTCAGAGTAGCCTCGGTATTCACTTTTTGCTTGTTTGATAAATTCTGAGCTACTTTCGAACCTTTTTGATTGTCAATTTTAGACAAAGTTACGTTTTGGTTGCTGTTGCTATTGGTATTGGAATTCGTATTATTCTTTCCTCCCTTACCAGAATTCATTAGATTGTTATTGTTATTTTTCTTCTGATTCTGATTATTCTGATTTTGATTCTGATTCTGAGTAGTTTGTTTGTTGGTTTTTGAATTTTTATTATTGGAATTACTATTCACTTGTTGCTGATGCTGTTGCTGTTTTTGCGTTGTAGATTGAGTATCGCCAGTCTGTAAGAAAAAATATTGCTTAAAATGCAGAAAATTTTGAATACAAATTGATAACCTTTCGTAAATTAATGTATTCTACCTTATTCGATTTTTTGTTATTTGTGTTGACATCTTGCTTCTGTAAATTTTCATTTGTTACGTGTTTCATTATATTTTCTTTATTTTCACTATTCTTTTTCTTATCTTTCTTTGATTTTGTACTTTTTGTTTCGACGGTACTAACGTTCTGGGTTTGATGCAATTTAACATCTTCCTGTTGCTTTGCATTCTTAGATTTATCTTTATTAGATTGTTGCTTCGTATTTTTACCGTCCTGCTTTTGGCTCTGTTCAGCCTTAGAATTACTGTTATTATTATTACTATTATTCGACTTTTGCGACTTGTTATTAGCATTCTGAGTTTGCTGCTGCTGATTATTATTTCCCTTCTTTTTCTTCTTACCGGTAGTTTGAGGTTCTTTATCTCCAGCTGAATCTTTCGTTTGACCATTGACTAATGTAAACAAAACTCTATCTTCAGCTGGCGTTTGGCCTTTTAAAGTTATAGTTACAGTTGGCTCTGCGTTATTGGATTCCATTATTCGCTTGATCGTAACTATCTGCGACTGACTTTCCGACGACGATCCCGACGCTTGTTTACTTTCGAGTTCTCTCTTTAACGCTTCTTGTTTCTCCATCTCACGTCGCAATTTCTTCCTTTCCTTTTTAGTCAAATTACTGAGATTACTAGAATTATCGTTAACAGCCGTCTGAGGAACAACTTCATTGGTTTTTACAAGCGTTTTGGACTTGGCATTATTTAAACTAATCGTTTCATTAATTTTCTCTACACTAGCAGTCTTTTTCTTAACATTTTCCGCTGACGTTGTTGTACCCGATGAGGATACAACTTTAACTTTATTAGTATTCTTAATATTGACATTAGGTAATTCATTGTTCTTTTTCTTGGAAGCATTACCTAGCTTCGATCCTGACTGGGATGTTGACATAACGGTAGGGAGTATTGAAACTTCTGGCAACTTTTGTTGTGGCACCATTTTTTGCGAAGATACTTGCTTCTGAGGATTCACTACGGTTATAGTTACTTCTGGAGTCTTCTTTTGCAGTTCTAACAGTTTTAGCTTCTCCTCCTCTTCCTTTTCTTTCTTCAGTTTCTCGTCAAGCTGTAATAATATTAATTTCAATTCGTAATGAGGAGTTTCAGAATCATATCAACTGTCAAGGATGCATATATTTTAATTCAAACGAATCGCCAATTAAATTAAAAGCCTTACCTTTTTTTGTTTTTGGCGTGCTTTCTTCTCAGCCTTCTTCTTATCTTTCTTCCCGGTCTGATTACCTTCGATATACTCGACCGCAGCCTCTATATTCCAAAGTTCCTCTTTAGGTTTAGCCTTAGGTACGGCAGGAGGAGCGGCTAAATTAGAAGCGTTCACGGTTTTGTTACCGACGACCGGTGCAGTATTTGTCGAGACGGGTGTGTTGGACCTCGATGCGGGAAGAGGTACAGTCAACGCCGAGTCCACGTTTGTTATCGTTGACGAGGTTGATGAGGACGACGACAACGATGACGAAGACGACGACACTTCAACGGAATTTTTCGTGTGTGGATTGCAAGCAGCTTTACACACCTTTGCTTTCTTCTTGGAGAGCAGCTGCCTGAGTCTCTCCCGCATTTCGTTATAATTGCGACTAACTGGAGCTACGGATGGCTGTAAACATTAGATGTTACACGTGTTAATACTTTGGTTGTAAGTTGTAATTTATATCAAGGAAGATGTAGATTATTCTCGGTTATATTTACCACACCGTGCCCGAATACTTCGCAATAACAACAATCACAGTGTCGATTTGAATCTCTGGGTGTTGGGCTGTTTGTAGTTGAACAAGAATCTTCATGACTACTTCCGGAATCTGAACAATCGCCGTTCTCCCCAGGACTCACTAAAAATTTATATAATATTGAATTACGAGTTCATTCAATTGGGATTATCATCACTCAAAACATTACGGGAAAATGAAACAAAAATGAAGCCCACATAGCACAAGGATCTGGAAGACTTTATGAAAAGGTCTAAAAGGTGATAGTCCTCGCATTTCATGCCTTCAACATTTTGTACTATTTGGGTAAAAAAATGAAAAAGAAATCTAAAAAATAGATTGAGAGTATTTACAATCGTTGGTCGCTAATCGTTTAATTTGTTCGACAATATGCTGCTCTTTATGACAAGATGCTGCTGCTGATAATCGATGAGGAGCGAATTGTATTGCAGCGCTGAATAAACTTCTGCGCAATTGAGATTGAGGTGAACCTGTGCAACATCGACAAAAAATTCGACTCACGATATACGTCATTCAATAGACTAAAGAGTTCCTTTTTGTTAACTGTACTTTTATATATATTTCAGGTTTCTCGTCTAATATTTACTTTGGTCTTTCATTTGTTGCATTTTGTTCTAAAGTTTATTTTTATACGATACTAAACTTTGTTTAATGAATGTGATGAGATTGTGATAGGATAAAAGATAGCATGATGTAGATTCTACTGAGTGTGAATAATGAGCGTTTCGATGATCTACTTACATCTACCTTGATGATGGTGCCGATGAACGTGACCTTGATTATGCGTTGTACTGGGAGTTTGTGTAGTAGAATGCCTTGTCTGTGTTTGAGCAGTTTGAGCAGTTGAAGTCTTTGATACTTTATTAGCCGGCTCGCTACCGCACTCGTTTGTAGACATGGTTAATACACATCGAGAAAGCGCATTGGAATAGACATTGTCATTACCTGTTGATGCGACATCTTCTGCAATAAATACAACATTTATATTACATTAATTATTGACTAATCAATGTCGTCAATTCTTTAAAATTGGTTACAATATATCATTTAAAATAATAATTAATAGTTTATGTTACCTTTGAGATTGTCAGAATCAACGGTACAATTATTTAATGCACTATTTTGTAAGATCTGAGAATTTTCTTCTACAGGCTAATACACAACAAAATGAATAATTAATTTATAGTTTTTAAATCAATAAGAGAATAGATCAAATAACTTACACTTGAAGGTGAATCAACAATAGAATTTTTAAAGTAACAATTGCAAGTTTGTTCCTCGCAAGATACAGACTTATTAATATCTTCTTTTACAGTCTTTTCCAAACAAGAAGGATAACACTTTTTTTCTTTTGAAATTCGAGATTTCTTTTCCTCCTCCATCGCGGATGATAAAGTTAACGCTTCTACTAAATCAGCTAACCTTTGTTGAGGAGATCTCTTCCAATCGTTAAACATACTCTGTATTTCAACTGCATTGGGGAGGGAACAGGATTGGGAGTCAGAATTTTGGTTTGCAACCTCTTCGTTCTGAACAACATTATTACTGTTATCACCCGTTTCTTGTCCCGAATCTCCTTTATTATTTAACTCAACATCAACAATTGGTTGACCAAATATCATCCTCGTTTTAAATCTCTCAAAATCTTCTCGAACTTTCTTCATTATTGAACCTGTTACTTGCTCCGCACTATAAAATAAAATTGAAATTTAAATAAAAGTAAATAAGTTAATTATGTAACTAATTTGATTGACATTAATTAAGAACTTACTTATACTTATCAATGAGTCGTTCTATTTCTGGACACAGAGATCCAATTTTTGTAATATCATCATCAAATGCAAGGTAACGTTGAACAAGATAATGATACTCCGAACCTTTCAGTTGCAAATGTTTTCTTAACTATAATACATAAAAAATGAGTGTCTTAAACTGCATTATTAAATAATAATATACATATTATATGAGCATTATTACCTGTCCTAAAAATGGAGGCAAATTATTTTGTATCAAAGGATCGCTGTAAACATAATTTTGATACAAACTCTTATTGATGTATCCCCACGTTAAGTTCACTTTACTAAAAAGTTCCTTTTGCAGGGGTTCTAATAAATCAGAAATATGTACAGCAGTTGCTAGTAACGCTTCATATCCATCTAATAGTTCTGCAAAATTAAAGATATTTGAGAGAGTCTAAAGTTATTCTTTAAGTATTCAAACATACTACATTAAATATTTATTGATTTACATACTTGTTAAAAAAACTTCTGCTAGATTATCAATACTACGATCATACAGAAGAGTCAACAATTGAACCTTCACACCTATCACAAATTCTTGTGCCTGACCCAACAGCCACACAAATAAGTGATAAGGCACCCTATCACATAATCTGCAAAATATACGAAAAGAGTAAATTAATATATTTTTAAATGAAACTATCATACATATTTTAATAATAATTGTGTTAATAGATACTTACATAACTACAGATTCTTTTAATTCAGCAAAGTTTTCAATACAATCTGCAAATTGAGGTTGATGAGGCAGTGGTGAAGATGAATTTATAGAAAATCCAGAAGTTTCTATGAACCAATTAAAGGTATAACGTATATACTGCCTCAAATCCATTCCAAGGCGCCTCAACTTCATCATTTCCTGTAAATCTGCTGTTGATAAATCTCTGCAATAATAAATATTAAGAGTAGTAATTATTTGTAAAAAAACTTATATTAGTGCAAATAAATTTTAAAAAGTTTAGAGATAAACCTTTTCTTTCCTTTACACACTTCACAATTACACAAATCATCGGTAGCAGTATCAGTAGCATGACACTGCTGATTATTTTCCATAGGTGCAGTGTCTTCAACATTTTGAATGGTATTCTCACCATTTGCTACCGAATCCCCTGACAATCTGTCTTCTAATTCCTCGCTTACCTCCACATTCTACAAAAAAATTTTACTTATAATAATGACAAATAATTTTTATTTTATTTTATGCAAAATACTATTTAACAGTATAAAGACTTTGAGATTGCTACATTATTCACATTCACACTAAAACCATATTTTAATAATTTTCATACATTTAGTATTTACAGAATTGATAGAATAGAATTCTATATTTTAAAAATTTAAAAGTAAATTATTCAATAAACTAACTATTAAGTAATTATTAAGCAGTACTTATTAAATATTTTTACCGCTTTAATATTACTTAATACTTATTATATTATACATATTATTACATATGTTTTATATTTTCATTGTTTAAAATTCTGCAGTATATAAAAACAGAAAAACACAATTTTACATCAATCTGTAAACTTGTATTATTTAATAAAATTTTTAGTTATTATCATAAAGTGTCACGATTATACAATTAAAAGTAATAGGTTTTTTTAACAATAGCCAGATTATACAGTCTACATACGGTAAAAGAATGAACTTTTTTTATATTGTAAGTTTTAATAGTTTTAATAATCCAATTGTTTAACAATAATAATGACAACGTAAATGAGTTTGGTATTTAAATCAGAATAATGTCACTTGCAAAGAAGAAATTTCATGTACTGCAATGATTATTACTTATTCGGATAGACTATTTATTAGGTTTATTATAAAGACATAACTCTTTTGTACAATTAAGTTTATTTAAATGAAAGTTTCTCACTTGTTATTGATTGTAAAGAAAAGCAAAACAGTAAGATGTTCAAGCTCTTATAGTAACTTTCTTCAAAGTATGTACAATTAAAGTGAGTTTTCTAAGAAATATTGCAAAGTAGTTTAGTTTTTTTAGAAAAGTGGAAAAGTATGTAGTAATAGATGCTGTTTAAGGCATTGAATCCAATGAAGAAGGATCCAGGATGGTTTTGTAAGATCTGTCCAGAAGAAAGTTTGCAGGCGTAAAGATTCAACAAGACACATAAAGTTGAAGCTGGCAAAAGACCAGGTAAGAAGAATTGGTTCACCTCATCGGACAGGGAAGCAGGCTCGGGGCTAGGACTGTCGTCAAGATCCAACTGCCTGGTTTCCTCTTCATCATCCTCCTCATCGTCATCGTCGTCATCGTCGTCCTGCCGCTCCTCCTCCTCATCGAGGTCGGACAGGGCCGGGAGAGGGGGTGGCTCGAATTCCTCGGAGACGATTTGAGGCAGCTCGTCCTTACGCTGCTCCTTGGCGAGCACATCACCCATGAGCGCGAGCTCCTGTTCCGGCGTGGACGCGAGTAGCCTGCTCTCCGGAGCCTCCTGCTCGTTGCTCATTCTACGTGTATTGCCGCGAGCACGAAGGGTCGAGACTCGAGACGAGGGTAGCGAGCGCGCGTGTACGTGTCTCGCTCGCACTCTTCCTCTCTCTCTTCCTCTCACTCTCTCTCTCTTTCTCTCTCTTCCTCTATGTGTGTGAGTGATGTCTCTCTCTCTCTCTCTCGATCCGAAGACAGGAGCAATGGACTCGCAGAGTCGAGGGGTGAGAAGATTTCGGGTTGGCCAGAGACTTGCCACTAGCCAGGACTGGCAGGACTGGCAGGACTGGCAGGAGCCACTAGTAGGAGGCACCGCTCGCGGATACGAGGTCGCGAACGATAAGACCTCGAGGATTCATGAGGGTCCGTCGCAGGGGCGCGAAGTCGACGGTCTCGCCTTGGTCGGTTGTCACTGGTTGTAACGCGAGGCGAGGCAAGGCACGACACAGCTAGCACATGCCCATCACCGTCAACACTCTCTCGAGCAATTTCTCTCTTCTAACATGGCGGCGGCACGCAACGCGAATCTATCACTCTCGAGAGTGTGTGGGTGCAGACTGCGGAGCGGAGCGCCGATGCTGCTGCTGCTGCGGTGCTGCCTAGTGCTGCCTGCTCGTGCTGGTCCGTTTCCCGATAGAGCGCGCCCATCACCAGCCAGCACATTTAATGCTGCGTCGACATTCTTTCTTCTCTCACCCGCGAAATACGGTAGCTCGGTATGATTCAGGATTCTCCCAGGGTTTTTCCACCCGTTGTTCAACGCGGAAAATCGAGTGCTTCCATTCTCGCTTTGACGATGATCTCGACTCGATCTCCCGAAATTCAAAATATAGACATCAGTTTCGACTCGCGAATCACCATCAGAGAGGGAGAGAGAGAGGGAGAAAACGAGAGAGTCCCATCGACCGTCCACCGAAGTAGTTTATAAGTACCCGACTCTAACCAACGTAAACCAACGTTGGGCGTTATACATTCGATGCAACGATGCTGTTCCCGCGGTCTAATTGCAATTAGAAGCGTCATTTCATTGCATAATAGTTACATCTGGTACCGAACACTGGATGAGTATTCGTAAACGTTACTTTTGCATTAAAAAAAACGGATCATTTAAAAAAATAACATTGTTGTTTTGAAATAATTATTTTCATTTACTCCTGTTTATTTTTCTCTTAATTCTAATGTTTCGGATCCTTTCTTCGTGATGAAAAAATTCAACGTTTTCGTAACGTTTCGACAATTAGAAAGGCTCACTCAACCCGTACTTACTTGACCGGCCTTGAACGAACGCGAATCAATTTGTTTAAGTATGCGATCGTTCGAGAATTTACTCGAATACGATTATTAAGCTCGTTCGTGTGCGCCTATGACAAATCGACGATATTTAAATTTCCCGCTACACGGATCAATCACCCTTCTTATAAAACACTACTGGTGTAGTATCGTACGTTTTTGTGTAAATCGTGCAGTTTTACAATTTTGGTGCGGCCGTACTACAATAGTGTTGATTGGGTCTGTCTGCAACAGATCAGGACGTAGTATAGGTACATACATCAAATTCTTCTGCACCTATACATTGTTAACGAAAAATTAATTCCTAGCCTACATTATTTAAAAATAACGAGTAACAAGTTTTAATATAATTGTAACGAGTGACGTTTGACGTTTGCTTCGAGATAAATGATCTTGCAATCTTTTCTTTTGACGGATTGACGAATAAACCAGTCGACGCAAGTTTATGCCCATTTAAAAATGAATTCTTACTGCGAATATACCAATGAAACGTACATATAAGGTGTCCATATAACAACAAAAATGTTTAATTCGTTGTCGCGCATCGATAAAAAATACATTCTTAAAACTACAAAAAACGATGTGGTCACTAGACATTTTTATAAATGGTTGATCAACATATTCAATGGGTAAGATTTGTTCGAACAATGTTACACTCTGACTGTAGGTCTTCCAATGACATTGTTAAATTTAAATATTTATTTGCAGTACCAATGAATTCAGAATTGAAGAAGTAGGTCCTGATAGAGCTTGCGCCGAGTGGCTTTTGCGTAATGGAGCTGCTATCAAATGGAAAGGTACCAATCATTACCTCAGAGATTATAACTTATTACCAAAGGAGCAAGAGAAACACATTTTGCAAGCTGTAGATGCAACTGATTCTGCTATTCATCATATTGGATTTAATCATTTTTGTAGGTACACAATATTTTTCAACGAATTGCCAATTATTATAAGAGATTGTATTTACATTTGTTTAAGGTGGCTGTAATTACATAGAAGAAGTAAAGCTTGTACGATGTTCCTACATTGAAAATGAAGCTCTGTCGTTGATATCTATATTGAATAATACATTGAAGAAGCTTGAAGTAATCGATTGTAAAAATGTTGATGATGCAGGACTCCTCAAATTAAAAAAATTGACGTATGCAAATGTTTTTTTATTTATAAAATTAGACTACTATTTACAGAATGAAATAATTTTATTTAAAACATTTCTTCTAGGAACTTGAAAACTCTCAGATTAGGTTGTTTTCCATATGTTGAAAACAAAGACAAAGTTATGTCCGAATTGACAGCTGCATTACCAAATTGTAAAATAGTATATGAGTAAAATATTGATAATGGTAACAAATTCGAATTTGTACATACAAATCAAATGATTGTTAACTAAAGACAGTTGTTATAACATTTTATGATACAAAAGTTTATATTTGTACTTAATAAAGATTAGTTTCAAATATATTTACGCGCGTTTTCTTCTACTTCCGGTATCTTATATCTACGCATCCGGAATTGACTTTGCGCGCGAAAATACCGGCATTTCCTCAGTTTCATACTTGCCAGTTGCCTTGCCAATTGTTGAACTCGTTTGCTTCAAAGAATCAACTTGGTTTTATCATTTTAATCAGCAAATTTTAATCAACGAAATATTTTACAAGATGCCTGCGACTGATAAATGTGTTCTGAGATATGTTAAATTGACCGATAAGGCTTTCGCACCACAAAAGGGTTCACCCGCTTCTGCAGGTTATGATTTGAAAAGGTAAATTTTTAAGTATCATCCGTTTCTTTCTTTAAAAAGATAATTTTACTTTATCGAATAATTATATTAAAATTAATATTTGATAATTTAGTTAGAAAACAGTTTGTAGAACTAACAAATGATTTTTTGCAGTGCTTATGATTATGTAGTTCCTGCAAAAGGCAAAATGCTCATTAAAACTGATCTTCAATTTGCTGTACCTGAAGGAACTTATGGAAGAGTTGCGCCAAGATCTGGCTTGGCATTAAAAAATTTTATTGATGTTGGTGCCGGTGTGGTCGATGCTGATTACAGGTAATTGATTTCAATACCTATTTTGTTTTATATAGGACTAATTTTAAATTTATAAACTATTTTAGAGGAGAAGTAGGTGTTTTACTGTTCAACCACAGTGATAATGACTTTATCGTTAAACCAGGAGATCGTGTAGCTCAACTTATTTGTGAGAAGATTGCCTATCCGGATTTGGAAGAGGCAGCATCGCTGGACGATACAAAGAGAGGAGCAGGAGGTTTTGGATCAACGGGTATTAATTAAGTTAATAATATATATTCAACATTGTTCAACAATGCAGTGCAATGTTCAACATTGTATGTAAATTATTTTATTTAATAAATCAGTTTTTATACATTTTTTAAGGAAAAAATATTGTAAAAATAAATGAGTGTGTTAAACTACTTAAAAGTGTTTTGGTTAATAATAAATCAAAATTAATGCACAGGAAAAATGTTTTGACTCGACTATGAATTTTTATTTAATAATAGATTCTAATTTGCTTTGTTCTAAAACAGAATGTTTACATTAATTATACTATTTTTAATTTACCTCCAAGGCAAATAATCTATCCCTCTTGAATTCTAAATAACTAACAAACAACTATAGTGTTAATGGCATAACCAGTTTTTGAAGTCATTTGCAGTATAGATAAAGTAAATGATTGATTGAGGTGAATCATCATTGAAAACTAAAAAATCACTTTACCAATGCGTAGGAACTTATTTATTTCAATGTAGACATATGTACACCTTTACTTGACATGCATAACAACAGTAAACTTAAAGAAAAATAAAACATATTGCAAAGTTCATAACAATATTGTGAAAATCCAGTTAAATTAATTTACTTTGTATATACTTTTAGTATAAAAATTTTTTATTTCATTCAAATGGATTGTTCAAAAAAACAATAATAAAATAAATTTTAAATACAATTCTACCTTAAAAGTCGCGTAAATTTAATTGCGCATGCATCCCATTCGTAACGTACTTACACAATATAGTAAATTGTAAGTATATATATAAACGATTCGTATAGAAAAAACTGAATTTTGCGCTCTCTCGTTAGTCACAGTATATGTACCTATATACGTATGTTCGCTGTAATAAAAAAATGTCAATATTTTGACCAAAATAAGACTTCAAAATTTGAACAATCAACAAAATCCTCTATCACATTGTATACATTAGAATATTTTAATCTAACGAAATAACGAAGGTACTTCATTTAAACTTTGTGATAAAATAGATTGTTGTATATACGTATAGGTCAACGCTATTCTTGTTTTGGTAAATATCATATTGCAGGTATATAGGCAAAATTTGCGCACATATAAAATTGCTATCGGCAATTAAAGCGGAGGAATCAAGGATTCCGTAGTTGCTCCGTGTGACCGCATGAGGGAGCGCAATCGAAGTTTCAACGTTGCATTAAAAGTCCAAGATTTTCGAACGAGGGAAATTTGAAGTCTCGACTATAGCTTTGACGTTTCTTCAAATCTTTATTTATCCCAGAGAATGTTGGCATGAACCAAACTAAAATTAAAATAATATATTAAGAATATACAATATATAGATAAGGTTGTATTATTATTATAATATGATTTAAAAAACGTTTTTTTTTAATGTAGTATATTAACAGGTATACGTATAAAAGAAGAAAATGCGTAATGAAACTTGAGTTAATCAAAGAAAATAAAAAATAAATTGAGGTAATAATTAATTTACTAAATAATTAAAATTATACAAAATGCGAGAAATAGTGTATGTATATTTTACCAGAACGAAGACAAACTCGTTAAAAAATATTTCCCGTAGAAGAACTTTAGAGATGTATAAAAAATAATAAGTTGATTGAACAGTCTCCCCGTATGGTACAAGATTGAATAAAAAGATCAATATATAGACGGAGGAGGAGACTAGGATACATAGTTAGTAACAGTGTAGCATGCAGCGGTATAGCCGGCATCGAGATTCGAGCAGCGAGGTGTTGAGCGTTGAGCGGTTAGGCGTTTCCTAGGTGGCGTCAAGATCGAAATCCAAAACCGTCCTTAAAACTATCGAGATGGTTGACCTGAGCGGCGGTCCCGAGAGCCCAATCGAGCACGGCTTCAGCAACGGGGTATTCGTCATCCCCGCCGTCATCGTCATAAGTCTTTCCGGTAAATAAAACCTATCGCTTTCTCTCCCACCCTATATCGACGCATTTACTCTTTTACTTTAGGTACATTTATTTTATTTCAACTCGAATATTCACCGGTGCACTCGTTTCTCCTTTATTTTTCATCGGTTCTCGTCGACCTGTATACCCACTATACGCCCGCACCCGCATCGTCGATAATTACTCGTTGTACAGTTTCTCCTTGCGTGTACAGTGTATACCCTTCAACGTTGATTGTTTGTTTTTTAAATCGAGTCGGATTGTAGGTTAGGTGCAGGCTATGCTATATATCCTTTGTTGTGCAATTACCGTTCGCGGCTTCTTTTCTCAAACCGCTGTTACACCCTGTATACATATATATATATATATATATATATATATACATACACTCTCCCGTGGAATATTGATTTTTTTAACGACACCCGCCGGGTCACGTGACCATTGTTTTTAAAGGATTATTGGACGACTCGGAGTCACGTGTCGCGGCTCGCGCCTCGGACTCTTTACTTATCACTCCGTGTAAATATTTCATTTAAGGTGCACTCGGTTGACAGCTTCTTTCTTATATACACATTTTATTTTTATCAATTGGTTTTACGGACTAATCGAAGAGGTTCGATCGATTCCCCCGATTGGTTACCACTTTCTTTAAAGGTATATCACTTTGCCTTTTTTGCACGAAAATATCCTTGAATAAAATATATACGTTTAAAAAAGGCACTTATTTATATATATTTAGCGTAAAAATTTGTTTAATTATAAGTATTGTGTTTAATTAAAGTACGAGGCGTGTAATTAAAATACTTGCTAAATTAATTAACCACAATGACGGTGAGACCTGTTTTCTTTTATATAAATATAAATACTGGTTAAAAGATAAACTAATTTTAAGCTGCTGAATCTTATTACAATTTAATTAACGTTACTTCTAATTGTCGCGATACGAATTCTAAATTGAAAATGTTATGTTTGATTTATGTTAATTGAAGTATAAACATTATATACGATCAAAGTGAAAAGATAAATTTTTTAATAAAAAAAAATTAACTAAATAACGATTTATCGACAGTTACGGAGTGAAAATATGCAAGTGTAAACGTTAACCCGAAAATTATACTTAATTAAAAAATTTAAAAGAAGTCATGTAAACTATATTAACAAGTACAACAAAAGCTCGAGAGAAGATTGTCCGAAAATCATCATTAATAAAATATAAAAATAATACTTAAATTTAAATTCTTAATTGATACGTAAATGATACTTAAATTTAATTTCTTTAATTAATTTTCTAATACCTCTGGCAACATTTAAGACTTAGCGATATGCAAGTAAGTTGCTAAAAACGAGGGCTTGCGCAATATTTGAGAAAATATTGAGAAACCCAATTTATCTCGTAAAATACCAATAATATATTCATATATACACAGTAAAAATAATACTTATTTGTTTCCTTTCCTTTCTTTTGGAACGAATTGTATATATGGATACCCAAAAAGTATTACTGCTCAATAATGTGCGAACAAATACCTATATAAATATATAATTACACTATATTAGAGACAAATTTATATGTCTCGGAAATTCGTATCACTCGTCATTGTATTATGATAAATAGTAAAGAATATACTGAACAATTAGTCGTGCGGATCGAAGATCGTATAAAACGATCGGTATAAGGAAATATCAAGTTGATCAAAAGTTGTGAACGAATGCGGCGCGCGCGGCACTACGAGCGCCAAGTACCGAGTATATATGTGTGTATAGAGATAGAGCGAAAGAAGAAAAAAAAAGGAAAGAAATATTACACACGCTGTAAGAGAGGAGAGGCCACGTAGCTAACTCACGAATCTTCCGTTAGCGAGTCGCGCTCCCTCGGTCTGAGTCTCAGTCACCCGCCGTATGTTTTCCCGACCGGACAGGACGGTTTAACCTCCCGTTTTCCTTCACTCGAGGTATATCTCTCCTCACGCTTATATACTTACTTGTAACCATATTTATTTTTTTAACCTTGCGTTACACTGTACTTACCTATATACATATGTAGTATGTACGAGTCACCGATTTACCCGCGAACTTTCGACTTCTTATTTTCATTTCGTTTCGTTCGTTTATACATACTTACTATACTTATCCGTGTGTTGTTTTGGGACCCACGTTCGAACACGTTGGTACGATTGTACGCTACTGGGATACTTCATTCGCGTGCAGATTAATGTAATGTCTATATTACCTGGTACATACGTTTTCCCGAATTTCCTTTATAATTCTATACCTTCAGTTTTTCATTTCTCGCGGTGCACGTGTGCAAATTACAGTGAAAAACCAATCGAACGATAATAATTTATTAAAATCGTCATGAAAGTAAATTAATTGCTACAATGCGTATTTTTTTATCGACGAATCGACTGTGTTTTCATTAATCAAAGTTTAACTGCCAGATTGTAAGTTGCCGTTGTTGCAAACGGTGACACGTCGCAAACGAACAGGCTCCGAGTCAGTGTATTAATAGTAGTAGTTTCAGCTAACGTGCCACTTGGGTATTTATCTTAACGTTTCATTTACTTCGTAAGCAGTTTATGTACCAAGATAAGATAATGTAGTCGAAATTCGTATCGACGGGTTTCGGTTTTTCTCAATCGATCTATTTATACGTTGACACCCCTTTTGCTCTTTCGATATCACTTTTTTTTTTTGTATACCGGCGCGGTTTGTTTGTTACCTTTCATTTAAAAAAGTTGACCCGCGCGTCCGGCCGGCCGGTAAACTTCTTTCAATTGGTGACTCTTAACGAACTCTGTACATACTTTACAAATAAAGCACGTGTACTTACTTATTAATTCTCGCAAACTATATTTTAATTTTACTATTTTCTTTTTTCATTTAAGTTTTCGTATATTTTTACGTAGATCAGACGAAACCTATATAGTGTTTTTACCGACACATTATGTGATGATAGACAGTCGTTCATTTTTTTAATTCTTACAGTCGTTGAGGACTTATGACACTACAGCTTAATTTTATTTAAATATTAGTGTTTATAATTAAAAATTGTCAAACCCACATGTCGGTGAAAACGCTGTCCTCGATATCCTTATTCTTAAAAATATGTTGCAGTCAATTTTTTGTATCGACCGAGTGAATAAAGAGGGTAAACGATGAAACAAATTGTTCTACATAAATAAATATCGTAAATTATGGATAGCCACGGCATCGTTTTCCTTAACTTGAAGATTATCCATCACTGAGATTAATTTCAAACAAAAATTGTAATACATTTAAAAATGTCGTTAAGGGAACGGTATACTCAATATTTACCGAGCGACCGAGAATTCTTTGCTTCAAACGTTGCAAAATTGATAAATTTCCTTCCTATGCCATTTTTTAATGCAACATTATTTTTATTTGAAATTTCACACAGTGATAGATAATAGTTAAAAGTAGGGCAATGATGTCTTTATTTTGCACAATTTGCTTTATTTATTTAACCAGAATAATTTTTTCATCTATATTAACCCGGTCGCTTGTAATCATAGTCAAATTTTCTTCTATTGCCATTTTTAAATGCATTGAGATTTAATTGACTTTAAATACAGTATGATAAATAATTTGACTCGTTGTAAGTACAATTTGACTATTACACATTTTATCAAGTTAGATCATTACCGATACCTCGATAACCGATGTATCGCAAAGATAAGCAACTTTGTCGGTAAAACAGTTGAGATCGAATGGTTTGATCGATAACTAAGTACACGTGCTTTATACATATCCGTGACGCAAAACTATTAAAAACGCACGCATGAAAGAAAAAAAAACTCGTCAGGCAGAAGAATATATAAGCGAGGATGCTGGCCGCGCTCGCGCTTTTGGTGCTCCGCAGCGTGTACGTGAGGGCCTCGAGCGGCGATGACGGGATCGAGATCGAGAACGAGCCGACTGGTTTCCCCGGTGGTAAAATCCCGACGGCCGAGGAGCTTCTGAAGGCCCTCGAATCGATGACCGGACTCTCGGACGAGGAGAAGGAGCAGCTACGACAAGACTTGCTCAAGAAGGGAGGCTCCGGATTCGGCGAGGAGACTGCCAGTCACCTCGCTGCTTCCTCTTTCATTTCCGAATTCTTCATGCTCATCGGGCTCTTGACATTTATCGGATTGATCTTCGGTAACCGGAATTCCGTTGTGTTTCGTTTTTCCCTTTTATCTCTCATAACTTCGGTTTATTCCCTCGGTGGCCAGCTTTTACTAACACGAGCTTTTATCTGTACCTTACCGACGTTTGCTTGCCTACTAAGAATCTAATACCTATACCTAATCTGTGACTTAACTGGTTCATTTTAACTATTTTAACCGGTAAAGTAGAACTGACTTCCTTCCTTCCGCTTTGCTATCATCGTAATTGGGTGTACACTAATCGCCTAATTATGCAGCTAACTTACTTAAGCTAAAAAATTAAACAAAATATATAATTTTCTACAAAGATCCTAACATATACGTAATTTGTAGAAAACTAAAAATCTTGACACCAAAGATATCTAGTTTTTGGTGCAAATATTTTTAAAGGGGTCTTTTAATTATTGGTGTTACTTGGATTATCCATTAAATAACTTTTACATAGTGTACCGGAGCGCATTAACAATCCTGCTTGATTATTCAAAGACAAAAATGGTAATTTGGTGTTGATAATTCTTCGTTGGTGATCTTTAAAATAAAACAAAAATAAAAAAATATAAATATTTAAGTCTTTTTTTAATTATATTATTTTATTTTACAACAATTTTGTTAAAAGTGTCTTTCGAACCAGCCCGTAAATAATTATGTTATACAGTGTTATTCACTAATTCGTTTAACTCCAACGCCTCGCGTAATTTGATTCAGCTAAATAATCGCTCGTTCGATATGCAAAATTGCACAATCGACGAATCGATAAAATATTACTATTTCTTTCTCCTTTGCTCTTTATCGACGCGCAGTCGAAAATATGTTCGTTTCCTTCGAATTACGTAAGATCGGTGCGATATTTATACATCTTATTGTATATCAGTATCAATATATAATCGAACTCGTATTAACCATGTATCTAATCAGTCATTTAACGATTTCACGCTGTTCAACTTCGCGTTCGTATACATTTTAAACCACCCATTTTTTTTTATTTTATCGTTCGTTTAATAATCGTTTAATGTTTTGGGGGTGAACAAAATTTTTCCAATCGTCGGTATATATAAAAAGAAAGAAAAGCGATCGCGTTTGGATAGTTTTTTGTAGAAACGTTAAATTTACCTGCTGTATATCTACGAGTGCACTGAAGATTGTATAGGAATCTATTATTTTGACGTGGCAACATTTTTCATCGAACTTTTATGGACTTGGTTAAATTGATAATCCCGTATTAGATGTTATTCGAGTGGAATATATATGTACACATATTTTTGAACGGTTTCGGTTAACATGACTCGGGATTTTGTCAAATGTTTCTAGAGACAAAGTGGGAGAAAAAGAGACTTTACGTTAATTGAAATAACTTGGATTTTAATCAATTTTGCACAGTCATACAAAGATTAAAAAGAAGCTTAGATCGCAAGCTCTGATTTGAACTTTGGTTTATTCAAATTATTTTAGTGTAAATGACAAATTAACAAATAAAAATTAAAAATTAATGTTAATCGTAAGAATTATTTAAAATAATCAGTTTACATTGAGTCAATCAATCAATCAGTTTGCTCTGAGTCTAAGCTTTTGTTTGAATTGTTAAGTGGTGGTTAAAAGATCAATAAAATAATAGGTGTTTCAATTAGTGCAAAGATCATTTTCCTTTAGATCGTTCGTGTATTTTCGTTTCTTTTGGCTAAAGATTTTTATTCGATAATTTGTAAACAATCTAACAAACTCGGATACTTGTTATATCTAAATACGAATTGAATTAGCGATAAGCTATCCTTTACACGCGCAACATGCAAATTTGTTTATTTTCTAAAATAACTAAAGAACAAAAATATTAAATTATTAACCTTTTTTAGGTAGATTTATGTAGAGTATATTACTTGATTTACTTTTTTATAGGTACCGAAAATTTTGTTCACCTTCGATATAATCTTTCCATTCACGAGTGTACCATTCAATGACCGCGATCTCGTTCGATAATTTTTAGATTAACGAGTTAATTGTTTTCAATATGTCGGAATCTATTTTGGAAAAAATAGCGAAAAAATACGACATATCGGAGGAATTGCAGTCGAAACTTGCGACTCTCGTAGATAGGTACAAGAGTCTTGATCAAACGGAGAAAAAGGAATTTATCACACTAGTCAAAAATATTAAAAACGCACGCATGAAAGAAAAAAAAACTCGTCAGGCAGAAGAATATATAAGCGAGGATGCTGGCCGCGCTCGCGCTTTTGGTGCTCCGCAGCGTGTACGTGAGGGCCTCGAGCGGCGATGACGGGATCGAGATCGAGAACGAGCCGACTGGTTTCCCCGGTGGTAAAATCCCGACGGCCGAGGAGCTTCTGAAGGCCCTCGAATCGATGACCGGACTCTCGGACGAGGAGAAGGAGCAGCTACGACAAGACTTGCTCAAGAAGGGAGGCTCCGGATTCGGCGAGGAGACTGCCAGTCACCTCGCTGCTTCCTCTTTCATTTCCGAATTCTTCATGCTCATCGGGCTCTTGACATTTATCGGATTGATCTTCGGTAACCGGAATTCCGTTGTGTTCGTTTTTCCCTTTTATCTCTCTAACTTCGGTTTATTCCCTCGGTGGCCAGCTTTTACTAACACGAGCTTTTATCTGTACCTTACCGACGTTTGCTTGCCTTGAGTTTTATCTAAAACTTCAGAGGGTGCTGTTTTATAAAAAAATAGATTGCCTGTACGTAAAAAATATACTGCAATCTCAGAAATCATTTTCTTACAAACGTACTGGATAAATATTAAATATATAATTTTCATTAAAGCAAAATATTAAATACTTATACTGAGTAGAAAATAAAAATATAAAAATTTTTAATAAAATTTTACTACTTGTATTCAACGGTCGAAGTAATTAAGTTCGGTTCATATTAAGTTTATTTTAATATACTCAGATAAAAAGCATAAATTTAAATTTCAAATAATAAATTGAATCAAACAGTAATAAAGTTAAAACAGAACTAAAACATTAACTATAGATATACATTGTTATTAATTAATAATTCTTTATTTACAATTAATTCTGTACATTCTTACAATCATTTTCCGTCTTAAAAGTGAACTAGTCCTCATCACTATTTTTATAACAAAATTGTCTACACTTCTACCTAATAAAATGTCTTATTGTCGGTACAAAATGTTTTTACAAAAGTATCCAAATAACTATATGATTAAATGGTTATCATGATGTAAGATACTTGAATTTATTTTTAAAGCACAATTTTATACACATCGACGTAAGGATATTTTCGTGAGGACTTGAAAATTGTTGCGTACTGTAGATTTTCCATCGTCTCATCGTTTTAAATTTTCCTTTCAGTTTTCTTCGGCTACAAGCTGTACAAAAGCCTATCGGAACGCGAGAGGAAGCGGGAAGAAAAGAAGAAAAACAAGCAGATGAAGAAAAAAAAGTGAATATGGACTGAAGGGTGTTTTTTTATGAAAGTTTATGCGACTGGTGTACAATAAAACATTCCTTATATTTAATTTTAACAATATTTTGTTATTAAAAAAAACAAACGTATATTTATAAAAAAAATATATCGTATCGTCTTTTACGTACCCTTCACCTACTTTTCCCCATTGAAACTTATTTCTCAAACTCAATTTCTTTCTATTTTAGAAAAAAAAATTAGCCAACGTTTTACTGATTCATTGTTATAAGTATGCTTTTATTTTGTACCTTAAGTGATTAAAGTTGTTTGATTAAAATAATGGACGCATATAGCTGCTTTTATTAATATTTTTATTTTTTATTTTGATCGTTTCCGTTGGCTAGTCACATTTATACAACGTTTCGCTCGAGCCCAGGTAGGTCTACGTCTAAGGTAATTGTTTACATACTTGTAAAACCTTACGTTTAATATTCAACGTGCACGAAACGTTGCACAAGGACAACACGGAGCACAATAAACAAACGTTTTATTGTGCCACAGCGTAAGCAACTTACACCATACAATACTTGAAATAATTACGAAATATATAACGTTAGGTACAACGCCTCAAAGGAAACTAATAATTTTTATACACATCAAAACTAAACTATCGTAATTTTATTCGAAATAATGAAACGCAACGCGTTAAAACAAAATTCGAATGGTATGCTACAATTAAAAAATGCTTCTTATAATGCTAAAAAAAACAATGTACTTGGCACAATTTCGTTTAACAATTACAATCAGGTTGTACAAACCCTGCATTTTGTTGTCACTAATTTTGTAAAGATCTAGAAACTATCTTGTTTACACGTAATAACGATATTCTCGTCTCTGGCACGGTTTTTTGTACGATCACGATACAGATCGACAAGTTATTATAACAAGGTAAAACAAAATAACAATTAATCATTAATCATAACGTAATGCTTAATAACTAAGAAAAAAGGTAAATTGAAGCTTACTACTACTAAAAAATGAAGCATGCAAATGTGGAATAATCAATTATAAACATTCGTTTGCGCATTTCCTCTTGTAACCGGCGAATGTTAATAACTGAATAGTCCTTTTTTGACGAAGCGTCGCAGTATCGCTAATTGTGGAAAAGAAAAAAAACCAATTGCTACACCATCGTGTTTCGGCAACATTGTTTTCGTTTGGCTCATATGAATTGATTTTCGGTGTTAAATTTAGTGGTATGTACGATCATCGTCCTATCTTGGCTAAATAGTCTTTGTAAATAACTTAATATCTTTGAAAAATAAACATCAACGCGACAATATAGTTATTGAAAGTCAACGATCACGGTTGTTTTAGTGCGATGAGGGTTTCAGTAGAAGCTTGTACCGGTCAGTTCCAGGCTCTGAAAAATATAAAAAAAATCTTGTTAATTTATTGATTTTTTTAAAAAAATTCGATATTCGATTAGGATAAATTTTGCCAGAAAATATATCGTTTGTTGAAATGTGCAAGAGCTTTTTGTATTCTTTATATTCGAGTAGCATTATTGCGTAAAAAGCAGACGAATGACTAACGATAACCGTATATTAAAATAATTGAAGTATTCAAAACGAATGGATAATCTGAAGAGAATAAAAGGTATAAGTGAAAATGTAATAAGCAAGTAAAATGTTACAAATTGCTAATAAATAATAAACTGTATTAAGCTCTATAAAAAGTTGTAATACGAAAACTACATTTTGAACAATAGTGATAAAAGATTCGATAAAAGATACTACTTACAATCTTATCGTGTAATTCTTTCATTTTAGTTTCACTCTAAGATATACTTATATTCAACAAATACAACACCGTCTTTGATCATTATTAATAAAACACTGGGTAAAATGTTTAAAAAGAAATTAAACGAAATTGCCCATGCCGTTAAGTGATAGCACGTCTTGTAGCGAATAAAAAACTAAGAAAAGAGAAAAAGATAAAAGTGAAAACGCAGACCTTTAATGGTCTCAACGACGAACATGCTCTCGTCCTTGATGTTGGCGATGAGCTCGTTGGTAACGAGTACGTGAATCCCTTGGGGCCCAAGGAGTAGAACCGAATGTAATCTCTCGCGCGGGAGGTTGAGCGCGCCGAGAAGTTTTCTGGTCAAGGAGGCACTGGTCAAGCTCTCTAGGTAGACAGCTCGCCACAATCCAGCCTCGACCGCGAAGTAAAGGCTGAGCTTGGGTTGAGGGGCCTTGGCGTGGAGGGCGTTGAACAGTCGGATGCCGTCGGCGAGGCCGCAGATCTGGATAAGATCGTCGCGGGAGAGCCGGAGGATGTCCGAAGCGGAGAAGCTCGCGAACGTCGACTCGAACGCGTTGAACCGTCGAGCACGCAGCCAGCTGCTCGTCTGAGCGGCGTTTGCATCCGCCGGCAGCTCGTTTGAGCAACTTCCGATCTGTTGAACGAATTAGTATATTTTATTCTTTGGTGGCCAAATGTACTTAGTTAATAAAATATTACTTATGTCAACTGTAGTATAACTAAATTAATTAATATTTTTATTGACTGTAAGACCGATAAAAATATTAATTAATCAAATGTACTTAGGACGATATCTGGTAAAAAATTGGAAACTTACGTTAACGTCGGGAGACGGTTGGTCGGGTAGAATGGCAGCCGGTGAGGGTAAAGCCGGTGCGGTTCCTACGTCTTCCTTGATGGTCTCCGATGCTGGGATGATGGGCAGGATGCCAGAACTCGCGGATAAGGCAAGAGGCACCGCCACGGGTGAAGAACTTCCACCGATCGCTCCTCGACTTTGAGGTGAACTGCAACAAGATTATCGATTACCTCATTTCATTCGCTTCGCTCCATTACCGATCATTCTTACGTTTACCTAGAGACTGCTAAATATATAAATATCGTGTGCATACGTTTAAAATATTTTGAACGAAGATAAATCGTGGGTTTAAATAAATTTTAACGATTGTACTACTAACATTGATGTTTCTAGTAGTATCTAAATGACATTACATCTTCTTAATTTTTCTATGCAAAGTATAACAAAATTGTGCAAAAAGAATTATTCAGACAATTCCAGATTACCGATGATGGAATTCTCATTCACGATTTGAATTTTCGGCTTTTAGTTATATTTAGTTGTATTTAATTTTATTTTATATAAGTGTATAATCTTAATGTTGAAATATGTTTTAAAAAGTGTTCTCCTAATTAAATAGAGTTTGTTAAACGTAATTTTAGCTTACTTTTACTTTATCCAGTGGGATACTTATATACAAATGCATACTTGCAGGTGAAAGGTCATTCTATCTGAATACTATTCAAAGTATTTAATAAGAAATTATGAAAATCGTTCCGACAAAAATGCTCCATTGAGAACGAATAATAATAAATACCCGAAGAATAACTTATTATCAAAATTACCATATAATACTTGCAACGAATCACTATTAAAATAGTAAATATTGCTTAATTAAATTAGTAAACTACTCACTATTTTGTGATAGTGACTGACTTATCACTATTTCTTTAGTGATTATTCGCTAAATCGTAATTCGAAAGTGTTACATAATAAATTGATTTAATTTAATAAAACGTTCGACTCTATTTAATTAGGTTAAGTATTCGCTTTCATATTTTTTCGGATGGGTAAATTTTAATCTTGCGTTTGGCAAATTTTAAGTTAAAAGTTCATGCACCCGATTCACACCGATAAATTTATAAATAACATTAGAATCGCGTAACACTAATTGTCTTACACTTGCTCATATTAAAGTACAATTTTGCAATAAGTGCATTAATAACACGAATTCTATTTTGATTCAATACAAATTTTTTTTTATCAATGTTACGTATGTATCGTTAAAAAATAAAGTACGTATACGATCGGAACAATGTATCAAGCGTCGGTCTAATTTAACTAATTACTAATTGTAATTATTCGCTTTTTAAAATAACGTTCGTCGATATATAGATCAGAAGTAAATAGATCGAAGTAGAAATTGAGAATAAGTGGTGTACACGCGGAATAAAGAAGGATACAAGTGAATGCACTATATTTAATGAAAAGAAACCGCAAGAAATGTGTAATAGAGGCATGCCGCGAACAACCAGTGACCTCTTATATATATATATACACACACACACATCTGAATGATCGTTCGAATTAAAACGAGTTTATTCTCATTAACAAGTTCGTAGTTTCTCGCTTAATTAACGAGGCCCCGAGCGCGAACAGCCAACCTTCCATCGAAATCCTTATGAGGAAAGAAAAGTCGTACCGATTTTTTAAAAACCAACTATACAACCACGTTTTTGAATTATTTTTACCCGATCGTTTCGTCGAAATGAAACGTATAGCACCGCCCGATAAAGCGCTCCACGCATCGTTTTTACAGCAAACGCTTAGATCAGCTGATCGATACTTTTTTGTTTCCCTTTTTAAATCGAGTAGCGATAATAATTTATGGCTATATAAGATCAAATTCTATTTTTAGATTGCGACGAACGATATTCCGATTGACATGTTCAAGTCTCCGAGTATATTATATACGGTTAAAACGTATATTTAATGATGTATTTCGTGAAATATACGAAAAAAAACAACGTTATTTTATTTTTTTTCAGCGAGTGCCAAACTGGGAATCCGATTGCGTAACAACGAAACACGCGAGTTTATTTTTTTTTATTCGAGTAAAACGATTAATCGACACTAGAATGTAGATTTCATTCTGCAATTGATTCGGTTTATATCAACGACTTGGCAACCCGACCGATGTATTACAATTTCTAGTTTCGCTCCTCGAGCCGCAACTGCGACCAATGCGTTTTTCCACTTTATTTTCCGTTATAGTTTATATCTTACACACGTACTTATCGCGAATAGTAAAATGGAACCGCTCCGATCCTTCTGTTAATTCGGCCTTCGGTTAAAGTGGAACTACATCAAATTCTTTTTTGCACATCTACTATTATATATAAGTATACAATTTTTTATAACCTAGCTGTAACATTTAAAGGGATGTCGATGTCTAAAGAAATTCAAATTTCCTGCGCTTGAAATCTCGACTTTCTATTTGCAATACATAGGTCTATACCATGTTTTATAGTATACAATTTTAGGCTCATTATAAGTTCGTATTCGATCATCACGGGTTAATCGAATTGAACACTTACGACGCGGTACGGATTTATAGGTTAAAACGTATCAGATCGATTGATCCAACGTACAAGTGAATAAGAAAATAATAAATTGAAGCAGCTAAGTTATTTACATTTTAATTGTTAGATGTATAGAAGACCGTGACAACATACGATTGAAAGTCAAGGAATTTTAAGCGCGGTAAATTTGAACGGTAGCTTGACTGAGACCAGATCGAATTAAATCGTTGTTTGTAAACGAGCTTGATTTCGAAGGAACGAATATAGGGAACCCTTACACGTCGATGGATTTGAGTTTGGGTTTGCGGGCGTCGAGCCTCTTGAGAAGGAGACCGCGTTGGTCTCGCCGGTCACGTCGATTCCTGATGACGATGCTGACCAAGCCACCCCGGGCACGAGGCAGCCCGTGCACGAACCTGGCCACGAGCTCGAGACCGGAGCGATCGGTCCTCACCGTGACCTCGTGCTCGAACAAGAGTCCCATGGAGCTTTTGCCCCTGGCCCTGACGGTCCACCTGCTCTTCAAGTCCCACCTCGGTTTGTCCAGCATAATCTTGAGTCGGTTCCTCCTTGTCGACTAGTTCAAGGACTAGTCCAATTGCGTTTACATGTCGCGACTAGTCTCTCTATATCTCTCTCTCTTTTTTTTTCCTTTCCAGTCCACGTCGATTCAGGTGGGTCTCTTACTCCGCTCCGAGGAGATCGAGAAAAACGTAAAAACCGCCATGCGTTCACGATCGAGACTGCAGTCTTCTTTTTAGTAGGGCATCGATCTTTCGTACTTTTTTAGTCGAATGCTCGAACGAACAGAGTGTTAACGATCGGTTTGACCTTTCGATACTGCGATCGTTATATTTCCATCGTCGACTCGGAGACTAGTTTATAGTTTGCATTAAACGAATCTTAATTTTAACCGAAAAAACTATACAGTCTTGATATATCCAGCTCGAATTCACTGGGTAAAAAAGAACCGAGCCTCGATCACTCGAGATTGATTTAAGTAGGTCTCTCCGATCTCTCTCGTGCTCTCTCTCTCTCCTCCGCGTCCGCGTCTCCTTTATTTTCGTATCAAAGTTCACGGGAAAAGAGAAGCGAGAGAAGTGCAAAAGGTCGAGGCGCACGGTCGATCTCGAAAGGGCGAGGAAAAGCCATGGCTTACTCGTCTTTGTAGGATTCAGTCTTTGGGTGTGTGTTGTGTGTGTCTATGTACGTGTGAGTATGCGACAACTGTGTGGTTTTATATAGCCGAAGGAAGGATCAGTCGCGTACCGCGACGGCCAACCGGCTGACCCCCGAGTATCTTCTTTTCACGGCCATGGCTGCACCGCTCCTCGAACGCGATCGCTCGCGTCCGGTGTGCCTCCGGCTGGGTGCCGACTGTCATCTGCTGAGCCGACGCTCTCGCCGATCGAGGACCGCCCTGAGGTACCTCGAGGCCGCCTTCGCGTCCACGCTCGAGGAGGCAACAGCCAGAGGTACCATTCCAGTAGCCACTTCCGACCTCTCCTCCTCCTCCTCCTCCTCCTCCTTTGCGCTCGATCCTCTCGTCGACGATCACCGACGACCCCGCACCCGCGCACTCTTCTCCGTCGAGACCAACCGGACGATTTGCGACGCAACGACCGACTCTTCCGCCGTCTCTCTCTCTCTCTCACTCTCTGTCTCTCGCGGTCTCGACTCTCTGCGAGTGTGCGTGCGTGCGTGAGTATGTGTGTGCGTCCGCGCGCGCGCGCGTTTCGTTGGTGCACTTCCTTTAATCCAAGCGGCTCGCGCCGAGAGGCTATTTATAAACGGCGAGGTGGCGTTAGCGACATGTCACGCCGATGTATACTTCTCCGCTCGGTTCCGTCGATCGTTGCGCAAGCCCCGAGTGCGCGAGCTCGACTGACACTGCCGACTGCCGAGAGCCGCGAGGAGCCAACTGCCAACTGCCACAGGCCACTGCCGGCCTGGCGGTTGAGAGTTGAGAGTCCCTGCCTGGCTGCTCTCCCCTGCTCGCCTCTCCCACCTCCCACCGGCCCACGCGAATGTGCGGCTCCGGCCGGTTCGAGCCAGTTTCTCGCGACTCCCACTTATACCCACTTGGGAACCCGCACACGAGCGCGCTCGATCGCTCACCATCAACTCGTCTCTGCGCTCTTTTCTCTCTTTTCTTCTATATATATATACGTGCTCGCGAAAACGTGCACTCGCACACACACACAGGCACGCACTCGGATGCTCCTCTTTCTTCGTTGATTAAGGGCACATTCGAGCCTCCTTCTCCTCCTCCTGCATATACCGATATCCGACGTTTCTTCGCAAATTCGATCCAAGGCTCATGTTTTCTTTGCCAACCCAGGTCGAGAATTATCGAATTTCCTCTATACGTTCATTCGAATAAACGGTATTAATTTATACCGAAAAGTTCCTCGACCTCTTTTCCCTGAACTTTGCGGTTATCACAAATAGATGTACTTATATACTGACTCGGATACACTAGAAATTAAGGTGATCGGCCCTGTTACGCACACGATATCGAATCGACGTTTCTTCGTTCAAAACGCTGAACTATATGGCACGATGAGTGTACGTTTTAAGTCACGATCGCCGATATCGGTTATTTACTTCTAAATAACGCGTTTCAAAGTTCAGGGACGCGAACCGTTTAGATATTTTTAAAAAATATCCCTCGAAAGAGTTATTGGGTTATTGAGGAAATATGTACACTGAACGCGCGAGCGGTTTCCAAACGACTGGTTTTCTTTCGACGAAATGTAACTTTACAGAAAATTAACTAGACAAATCCGAATGGATACCAGTTAGATCGAGTACCAAAGCTGGGTTCGCGCGGTCCCGATACGACCACGGAATTTCGCTCTTTCCTTTCGTCGTAAAAAAACGCACCGGTGGAATTCGGATTTCGCGAGACAAGCGCAATATTTTTTTTACTTTTTTTCTTCTTCCTGGCTCTTGGTAGTGATGGAGATCGTTTTGTCCGTGGTTTCGGGATCTTTGAATACAAATGATCGATCGAATTACCCTTTTTTCTTCAGTATTACAATATTACAATTCGATTTGACATTTTTATTCTATTTTGTATACATAGATGCACATATAAAACTGATCGATTTACGGTAAAACGTTGACTTGGCCTATCCGCAAACAGTATGACATTTGCATTTTTTTACGTCGACGTATTCGAAACGTAAATCGAACGCTTCATAACTATGTTCTAATCACGAAGATAAAGTTTTAGTAAATTTTACCCCATAATTCATTGGTTTACGATAATGATTAAGGGACGGACGATTAACTTACCCAGTTTTTCGTTTCAAAATAAAAAGACGCACGGTGAGACTCTGAGGAAATTATATTAGAAAAGAATCATTTATGAATATGAAAATACGTGCTCTATGCGCATTAGGTTACGTCTAATTAAAGTTTCGTTCCTGCGATTACTTTACATTTACGAAAAACTAACTATTGTACCTCAGTTTCAATTAAAAATTGTTTTATAAGTTCCACACTCTCGACAACTCAATCTTAACGTTAAAGAATTATTATAAAATTTAGTAGAGATAACGTTTATGCGTCTTTTGTAAATTTAGATTTATTTATGATAGGAATTTCGCGAAAATAAAGAAAACGACAAGAATGCTAATGCATCGCGAAAAGGAAATCGACGTTATCCGATCGACGAAACTATATTTGCCATACGCAGTTTCGCGCAATGGATCTCGGTGCGGCTTGTTTTCGTCTTGCTTATTGATGGCAATAACGTTACAGTTTGACCGTGCAAGCTGCACCGAACGAAAATAACCGCGATGACGACACACGATTCACTTTCGTCGTGTCTGTCTTCCTTCGATCAAAATTTCTCATTTCATTTTGGTGTTTCTCCTCGCTAACGATACGTCCATTATCGATTTTTAATTTTTTACATTTTTCGTCGTTAGTTTCGCAAAAAAGTGAGACTCATCCTTTCCTCCTAATAACTTTAATCGCGTACGATTAACTATTTTACTCGCGAGACTCGTCGTAAGTTTCAACGAATAATAAACGTCACTTTCCTTCAACAGTTTTCTCATTTATATTTATCGTTTCAAACGTTTTTAATTTTTCACTTGAATGTCTCTACAATATGATCGGGAAATGGTGTCACCTTAACTTACGTTAATTAACAGTCGAAAATGAAAAGCAATCTTACCAATAGTGTTTTAAAATTACTTGAGAAAAGCAGGATGAAATTTAATTGTATCTTTTTTTTATAAAACAAAAATTAATTAATATTTAGCCTTACTTTTAAAGCATAATGAGGACACGTTTAAGGTTTAGTCTTCGATATGAAATTTATATATATAATTGATACGTTTACGATGTAGTATCTGGTTTGTGATACGGATACATACAAATTTTACTAATCCAATGGAATATTACTATTCCCATTTTCACTAACATGATTTATACATAAATCATTAATATTCTGCAGTCACGGTAAAATAATTAAAAAATTGATATAAATAAAAATGGTACTTACATGGCATCGGTTGGTGCGAAAGGACTGCCAACATTTTGACTGATCGAGTTGGATGGCGAGAGAGAGGCTAGTGGTATCTGAAATTACGAAATACGTACCTTCTATACCCTTTTACATCCTTCTATACGTACACTCAAACACATCTTACAACTGATATTTACAATTTTTCATCTAATATTATTAAACTCGATTGATTTATAAAAAAAATTAATATTTAGATTTTATGAACGATTAAATTTATAACAATGTATGAGACGTAGTAAAACCATTAAAAAATGTAAATGTTGGAATTTGTAAACGAAACTCACGTCCGAAAGGATAGTGCAGTCATAGCTAGGCTGATACTTGTCCTGCTCGTGCGGCGGTCTACGTTGTATCTTGTCGCGATCCTGCTTGTGTTTGCGATCAGCCCCTTTGAGCTTAAAAACCTTGATTTGGCAAGAAGCGGCGTGGAGTCTTGAACCACCTGGTAACCGGGTTTCCACTTGAATACGAAAAGGGACACCTTTTTCTCCCCCGTGTTTTTTCGGTGTAAACTCGGTGCTTATGCAGTTCACCTAGAAACAAAGCGTTTTTTTTTCTTAAAATATGTTAATTACGTTATCCTGTGAAGTTAATCTTTTTTAATCAATTCTATCATAAAATGCTATCAATTAAAGGAAAAGCAAATCCCATTAGAGCTAGTTTTAATTTTCAATCAAGTTGGTTAATCGATATGACTACATTATTGTGTTATTATAATTAAAAATTACTTGACTTTGATAAAACCACTTCTATACGTTTTACATGACTTTTTCAATATACAGTAAATAACAAAATGATAATTTCAGTCAACGATGTTTCGATAGCGTTGATTATACTTCAATTTTTTAATAAAATTAATATTATTCTATTTACATATACAGCATATTGAATAACAATACGTGTACTGGTACTATTTATCGGTAAAAGAAATATCAATTGTCGGCAATTTTGAGATCAATATGTTACGAAATACTTGTTCGTAAAGAATCGTGCAGAACGATCAATGAAATTGAAAGTTCACCTTGACGTAGCAGCCAACTTCCTTGGTAGGATCCCACATGAAGTCAATGGTATTGTTTAATGAGGAAGGCTGGCACACGTCCACCATCCCGTAGCTCAAGGGTACGTCGACTTCCAGTAGACGTTCTCCTGGTCTAGCGCGCTGCCATGCTAAGATCTGCTCGCGCTCCGTATACTGTAGACGACGCTCGTGAAAGCAGATGCGGATGGTTGACTGAAATTAAAAATTTCCACATATTTAAAAGACTGTTGTACCGACAGATGGTATAAGGTATTGTTAATTGATTATACAAGAGATTAAATTTCTATAACGAGGGGTAGAGCTCGTTAAATAACGGTAAGAAAATTTTCACCGACTTAAGTAATATTAAAAAGCTTGAGGAATGAGAAAATTACGTAAGATCTCCGTAGAGCTCGACATACCTTTAAGATTTTACCACGAAAAGCATTCACATCTCCAAGTTTTTTAAATTTGATTTCATACGATTGTCCTTGATTGAGGTAGGTTAAAGTTTCTTCGTTGACCTTGGTTGCAATGCTAGTCGCAGCAGCCAAAATATACTGGAAGCTGAAAATAAAATGGAATATACGATCAACGATTTTGAGCATTCGTTAAAAACTTATTGTTAAAAACAAACAATGTTTATCTCTCAACGATTGGACGGTCAATCAAAACGTTAACTATTTCAAGATAAGAAGCTAAGTAATTAGGAAAAAAATTGGCGATCAAGTAATTACCGAGAGTCTTCACTAAATTCGTTTCCCTGCTGGGAGGATGAAACGTGATTAGCCGAATTTGAATTTGGTGTATACTCGTCATTAGAGGTGTAGAGGAGTTGATGCAAGCTGCCTGGATTTTGTCCGTTGTTGTTGCTATCCGCTTCCATGAGACCAGCGCTTCCATCGTTACTCGGTGGAGCATTGACGTTTCTCTGAGATACGTGGTTCAAACTGAAAAGTTACCAAAAAAGAACAATGTTTACTCGATCGATCGTAAAGTCATCGTTATCGCTACGCGTGTGTGTATATATATGCTATCGTGAAATATATAAAAATTGGGTTGATTCGTCCCGCCGGTACCTAAATATCGTAGACTTACAAGAGATTGAAAAAAAGCGGTGGCGGAGGTAGCCTGGGATCGGGAAAACTTCTCATTATCCTACACTTGAACGTTCACTCGCGAGAAGACAAAAGAAGACTGTATCACTGATTTTATCACAGAGAGGTCACTTGATTTTTACCGATAGCCAAAAAAAAAAAAATAAAATAAAAGAATTAACGAAGAGATAGATGTAAGAATACTGGTCCGATGGAAATTTTGTAGATTCTCAACGATTGATATACTTGAAAAACCGATTGATCGCCTCGTAAAATTTAAAACATCTCATTTTACGCGCAAGTACGTGTGTTTTCGTAGCAAGAGGCTAGCTGCCACTGAGGAGCCGATAAACTCCTCGACGATCTGACTCATTTACGACTTGACCCCGACGAGCAACTCAGCCACCCCGATAAAGAACCGAGCGAGACCGTTCGCTCGTTCGCGCGATCTTACACGCGCGCGCGCGCTCATCAACTTTATCGGCTGATGCGCCTTCGCGGGGGAGAGATTTTACGTTCATTAAACTCCTCCCTCATTGTTTTCCACTGGATATCGCACTCTCTTTCTCTCGGTAGTGTAAGATAAAATTAGACGTCGCTGCTTTATCGACCGCGATAACAGGGGTGGATTATTTTTTTGCTTCACCGATATCCCGACGAAGTTGCGCATAATTTTTAAACATTTTTCAGTTGAAAAATTAATTTCCGTTAAAATTTGAATAATAAATTGGTAAGTTCGGAATCTCGTTTGAAAAGGATTTTGTTGAATCTTCAAAATCTAACTTACTTCGTACCGTTTAGTAAAAAAAATTGAAAAATTTACAAAATATTACTATAAAATATTAGTAAGTAAAAAAATAAAGAACCTGTAAATTACGTCTCCGTGTAATATCCAATTAATCGGTCTCTAATCTCGTAGTAATACATGTTTTTGTTACGTTGTTTTTCAGAAATTATGAATATTACGTTATATTGTCATAAAAAATTTATTTAGACGTAACTCGCGAGTGCTTTCAAAATTTTAATCGTTTGAGATACTTTGCATATCGGTGCCACTCTGCTTGATTGGACGTAACCCATGGATGTAAAAATACGAAGGAGCCATTATAGATAGAAATCGGGCTAGATGTTAGAAAACGACAGTGAATTAAAAACGAAAAAAATACATATCCGTACAGGAATTTAGTAAATATTTCTAACGTAATAAATACTTATACACTTCTGATTTCGATTGCAAGCTTCAACAGTTATTTATTAACGACTTAAGCCCAACCGAGAGATGGGTGAAAGTGATGAAAGAACACACTGATCAACATTGTTCACTAATCGATTGGAACTTGAATAGAGATACAAAATCGTTTACAAATATTATTAAAGCATGCATTCAACGGTCATTATTTACGCCACGAGCTTTCGTACATGGTGACTATGAGGTTCGATTCTCCTCGGATACACATGCTTTCGACGATTATTTCAATTTCTCGAGTAATTCGGTGATAGTTATTTAACTGTCGAGTCACTACACTCTACTGACCATCTAAACTGGTTTTCATTTTTTATATCAGAGATGATTCGTTTATTAAATTACAACCGACTGATTCAATTTCATCTTAAAGAAAATAAAAGAACTTATACGTTATCTCTAATGTAAATATAATTCAATTAAAATTCTACTAAAATTCCGTTTGAATCGGTGAAATTATTTGTCTGAAAAAATAATAAAGATTTCGCTGAACTTTTAAAGATTTAGCTTTACTAATTTACTACTAATTAAGTCAGTGAGATTTGACATTTATGAGAAAATTGACACTGAAAATAATTTGGAATTTTAATAAATACTATACAAAATACAATATTAAAATTATTTTAAAATTAGATAGTATTGTTATAATACTTTTTTAATACATTGTTTATTTGAATAAATTGTAGTACATTTGTAAATGTTGCATTTTATTGTTCTAGTTGCATTACATCCTATTTTTTAAAATCAATCCAAATCTCTCTGAAAGTGGAGGGGGTTCATTAAGTACTTGGGGGAACATCACTACAACGAAGCAACTCTTAAACCTATCCAAGGTTACACAATGAACATTTAGACTGATTACAAAGAGTGATTATTTCATTTTTTTCATTCAGTGAAATCTCACCGAACATAAATCCGGTAATTTTTACTGAAAAAAAGTAAGTTAACCTTCACTGGTTGATATTTAGAGAGCAGAGGTAAGTAAACTCCTTTTCGAAAACAATAGACCTGCTGTGTTTTCGAGGAGGAGCTTTATTAGCTCTAACGGAGACGTAATTATGATCCTCGAAGAGGATACTGTCCCATCAGAACTCGGAAGTAAAAGCCAAAAATTAACCAAGAAAAGAGTTTACTCACGTAGAGTTGTTGTGTTGGTTGTTGTTTTCAGGCGATGGCGCTTCTTGCTTAAAAACCGTCAGCGATGGCAAGGCTAGCAAAGCTTCGCTGCAAATTACAAGAATTTAAGGTATCAGATTTGATGTAAAGCTCACCGATAGTTCGTACATGTTTAACTCGTTCGAGATGGTTCGCTACTCAAATTGCACTATAATATAGGAGATCGTGAGCGGCGAGGTTCGCGTAAATAAACTATGTGTGTAAACAAGAGTAGATTTTAAGTGAGCACGGGGGAGGATCTAAGATCTAGCGGATGCGTACCTCGGTTTCGCGTAAAGCATGACTCGATGGACGATCGCCGGATCGATCGTTGAAATCTACGGGTTCTCGAGTCGACTCGCAGCTATCGCGGACGGTAGCTATTGGGTGACTGACGCGAGCATCCTCGAGTTAAGCATCCGCGCAGCTCGACAAGTGTCATTAGGGCTCGTTTGCTTCACCTTCTTCCCGGTGCTCGCTCGGTTTTCCGATTCTCCTCGCGCGTGCGAGTTGCGTAAACTTTCTCCGGGTAACCTCCTTGCGAACCGAACGACAATAGACTGGAATATTAATCAATTTGATGTGCATACGTTACCTGTATCGGCCGTACGCGTGGAAAACTTTAACGACTCGAGCGTACATCCTGAACGACGCGTAGATTAAAGAGCAAAAAAATTCACCGATAGTGCCGGAGCGGAGTATAGACGATCCACTATAGTTGATTCGCGGTGCACAACATTTTCGCGTCCCCGAAAAAAGATCGATGTAAGAGGGGAAAATTAAATATACACCGCGATATCTGCTATCGTCGACAAAGAGGAAGAACATAAAGAAATAAAGAACAAAAAAACATAATGAAAATATATATATAGATGCGGTTGGAGCCAGCTCGAGCCGGTTAACTAGCCAGCACCATTTCTTACGTTTATCGCATTTGCCTTCTTTCTTTACCGGTACAATACTTAATCGAGTTTAACAAAGGACCATTACTCAATTTCGGCTAATCTACGTTCTTCTCCATTTCAATTTTACACTCGGGATGCACGCTTCCGCATCTCGATTTTTAGTCACTCTCAGCTATCTCTAATCTGGGTTTTGGAAAATTCGGATTCATTCCGTCAAACGCTTTGGAGTGTGCGATGTTATGCAAAATTAAACGATCGTTGCAGTTTAATCAAGATTCCCTCGCATGCGGTGCGATTTTTTTATTCATCGTTTATAAAAAGAGGGTTCTAATTAGTATTTAAGATTTTATTATTCTGTTTGATTATTTATATAAGACATCAAATTGTATTATTGTTTACTAAAATATTATATACAATTTTAAGCAGAATTAAAAATTACATAAATTGTATATATATTATAAAGAATTATACAAGTTATTATTTACTCGTCTACATTCGCGTATGCAAATATGCTTAAACATTTCTAAATCTAAAAAAATGTTTTCGAAAGTGCGTGTATTAGAAATATAATTATAATTATGATTTCAAAATTTTAAACATAACAATGCAGTACCTAAAGTGTTCCTGCCTATTTTTTACAATATCGATATTTTCCAACAATATTTTTATTTAGTTTCGACATCAATACATGAAAATATAAAAGAATGTACTAAATTATTTGTTAAAATTCTAAAAAATTGTAAATGTACGCGTTTTCTCATGATAACAGTAAATCGATCGATTATATAGGCTCTTCCGCTACGCGTTAGGAAAAGATTACCGATGTTCTTGACCCTCTTGAAAATCGCTATCGGTAGTTGGTAATGACAATTATCCGAGATCGACGATGCAACCGATCGAGGACACCACAGTAATTTAATTAACTCAGGTATCAAGTGCTACTAGATAGCCTGAAATTTTACTTATTAATAATAAAATAACTTTTTGCATTTATATCGTATTTTGTTTGGATTAGTCAAAATTAACAATCCTCATGAAGAGAATTACTTTTAGAAGGTGCATTATTTATTATATTTGTAATGAAAATTCTACGAGAAACGTATCAATTTAAAACTGAGAGGTAGGATTCTTTTATATAAAATGATTGACCCGAATCTTGGAATGATGTCGAGGAAAAATTTACCATCTTTTAGAAAAACTCTGGAGAAGAAAAAGTTTTACTTAATTTAGTGCTTCTTGCACTTAATAATGGGAATAAAAAATAACGAAGTTAAGAGAATATTTGTTTGAACCACAGAACTACCACGTAACTTTTCGTGCCTGTCTTCTGTCTGTCATATTTCTGTCATCTTTCTGTCTTTTTCATCACTGGAATGTAGTATTAATCATATAAGTTGTGTTGTTCACGACATTTTTTCATTTATTTATACACAAGTCATCGATTTTCTGTTAGATTCATTGTTCTTTTATACGCAGAAAAATGTTTATTAACATTTAAGACTTTCCTGCTTAAAATTAAAATTAAATAAAAGTAAATGTAGTGATTTTTACTATATAGTATAGTTATTTTTATATCAATCAGGATAATTTCTCCCTTCTTTACTGTTCAAAACATAAAAATTTAATTCAATATTTTACTCCCTGTAATGCAGAAGAGCATATTAAATATTTTACTTTTTACAGTGAAATACTTAAGTTAATTTTATAAACGAAGAGAATGTTCTTATGACAATTACCAAAACGCGATATTGCAAATTTTCATTAGAAATATGATATATTGAGTTTACTTTCGTCGAACAGCTGATGCAGGTACCAGGTTTATCTCGGAGTCACAGTAATTTTGACAAGTAAATTCTCTTTATGTATCGATGCACAAAGCTACGATAAACGTAAAAGGTACAACATTAGCAGTTCATCGATGACGTTAAATAACGAAACAACGTAAACAGTGAAAGTAATATACCAACAGTCCGGAATCGATAAATGTTATTTAACTTATAGGTTGCAACTTACGCGATATTCATAATTTAGGTTGCATAATTATTCTAAAACGCTGGTTAAACTGTTGCGTTACACATTGTTGGATAACCGTTATTATCTCTCTACCACACGTTATCTCGAATATTATAATTATTATAAGTTCCGGTAGTAAGTGCTGGCGCTTTTGACAATAAAACTTGACCAATGCGTAACATACCGGGTTTCAATATATTGGTGCATCTTCATTGCCCTTTCGTTGTTAGTCAAAGACGGTAACGAGAGGTGTGCGCGACTGATCGAGTCGATTGGATCCTCTCGACTGGATACCAGTAGGTACCGGTACTCGGTCGGCTCGCAACAGGTGTTTATCACGCGTTACTCGGTCCATCGACGAAATTCTACCTTTCTTACCCGAAATCCACTTTTCCGAGAGACGGAGTAACACTTACGCACCACCCACCGGCGCGTACGCACTCGGGTAAATTATTCCATTAGCTTTCCGAACGTGGTTAACTCGCATAAATATACAATACATTATCGGTAATTACATTATCTTAATACTTTAAACTCTCTGATTACCCGTAATTATTTCTCTTTTTATACAAATTGTAAAGCAGTAATTGAACAAACGCTAATTTTCACTCGTCTCCTATCTCACTCTCGCTTTCACTCTCACTCTCACTCTCGTTCTCACTCTAGATTTCGTACGCGCGCACGCTGAACTACCAGCGCGTACCGCGAGACCACGTGACATTTTGGATTTTTGACACGGAAGACCGACGAGGGCAGAGAGGGAAGAGGGAAGAGGGGAACGGGTAGAGGGGAACACGACGAGCGCATCGGTGACGATGCCAGCGAGCGCGAGTCTCTGTCTGGTTTCAACCGGCTTTTCGAGCCTCGACGCCTCTCGTGCGCGGGGGAGGAGCAATTTATCGAGGGTACACGCCTTCTTCGCACGTCGCGCGAAATCCCGCGGTTTTCCATTATTTTGAGGTGAGATCGCGCGCGCGCAAGCTCTTGCTTCGGTTGCGATCCGAGTACCGATACCGAAGCTTTTCTTCGAGATGTAACGTTATACACCGAATTACACGTTTCCTTCGTTACCGAAAGTTTACACTTTCGCATTTTTCTTCTCTGCACCTTGTAACCCATAAGTAGAGAGAGAAATCGGCAAACTCGTCGCGTCTAACTTTTTTTTACGTTTAGTGAAAGAAAAAGACATTATGTTAATTTTAAGAAACCACGTATTATTCATTCGATGGCGGGTATTATCCAGTGTTAAAGTTATACCGTTAATTACGATCAATGTTTTACAAATTACTACTTTTTTACTTATTTGTATAATTGTGGCCATATGCATAAACGAAACAAGAATTACCTACTTTTAACTTGAACTAAAAGTCGAAAATCAGAAAAAAATTATCTGGTAAAACGAGCATACGTAATTACAGATGTTCAAACATTTATCGTAAAAGGTGTTTCAACGATTTTTTAGTCGCCTTTTTCGGTGGATCACGAGTTACGCAGAAACAAACCAACGATACATATTGCACATATTAAATGTTACGTAATAATTATAAATAAAATTATGCGAAGAAGAGTGCGCGAAGAGTAAAATCCGAGCGCAAACACGAATATTCTTAGAATTTAGTTGAAACTAGTATTATTTTGTAACAGTGTATATACACAGAGCCATTGTATTATCTGTTACAATTGCGTGGGAGATTGATAACGAAATTGGTTAAGGTCGGCATATTATCGATAATTACGAGCGCGAGTATATCATCTTTTTTTTCGTCAGTCGGTAACCGATAGATTATAGAAGTCTCACTTACTGGCTCGATTTATTGAGAGACAAAGAAAATTGACATGGAAGCGTCTCGTTGATCGGGAGCTTATAATGAATCGAACAGTTACCGACACTACGAATCGTCCTCACATTCGTCATTTATACTATAAATCATAGAAACATATGTTTATTCATTTGCTCGAACGGTAGTAGTACACCGATGAGTCACGGACCAACGCAACGACAGTTTGGCATTTTCCACTGACAAGGAGAGGAGCTAACCTTTGGAAAACAAATTTCTTTAGCCCAAATAGAGACCCGTATCTCGAGGTTTTAGCCAATGAGCTCTGGGAATAAAGATATTCAGGCTGTTTAAAAATATAGAACTTGAATTCTATTCACCCTACGATCATTAACTTAAAAACAAGAAGAAAGCCGTCATTAAGAGCTATTGTATTTCAACTTTTATTTATGTAAATAATACAAACAGTTCAAAAGTTATGTTCAATTAAAATATAGATACAAATTCATGTTAATTCTTAATCGAATATTTCCATTGACATTTACCTTATCTAAAATACCTTATGTAAAAGTAACTTTTTATTCTATACCCAGCGAACGTTAGTTTTATTAAAGCTCTTGATCTAAACTTTTTCTTTGTTTTCGATCAGAAAAAAGATATTTCAATTTCGAAGTATTTCTATTTTTGATAAGAATAATTTTTTCCCTAGTGCCCATAGATTTAACCCCGAGATACTAGTTTATATTTATATTTTTGCCTAATAATCATATTGCATGGTTTTAAACCAATTAATATCTCAGATGTCAAGTACTCTCCTTGTGAGTTTATTTCGTTGACGCTGCTAATAAGAAATCGAGTATTCGGAAAATCTAAAATGACAAGGGTGGATAAATTTAGTCGATTGAGTTACAAAACCATCTCGAGTAGCGAGTGTACAAATATGATAATTAATAAAAAATACAAGGTTTACCCCATATTATAAGAAGCAACGGCAGTGGCAAGGTCGGAGGCGGTGAGAGCCGACAGGGAATTGTCAAAATCCGCAGCAAGATGTTCGGCAAGCTCCTCAACTTGCGTTGACCATCCTTGAGAACCATTGCTCCCTGTCGATCCTGCTGGAACAAATTTGTTTTCTTACTTACGATTCCAATTAAGTTTTTCTCTCATCGTACACCTACACGATATTCGGATAAATTTTCAAGTGATTATCGACCGAGCAAAATTGATCGATCGTTATACCTATTTAAAAATGCGTCTCACACGAGTCAATGTTCTAAAGACACCTTAAAAGATGTTTGTGCGATTAACGATTCGTTTAAATCGATACAAAAAATTGTAAAGCTTGTAATTTTTTTGAGCAGCAACTTATTTTGTAATCTAACGCATCTATCATTGAATTTTGTTAAATAGTTGCGATAATTAATTACTGCTTTTACCCAGAAGGTTAATCAAAAAGTAAACAAACTGCAAACTTCCATTAAAACGAATAACGCGTGCACATTCAATTTTATTTTCGTACACCTAAAAATTTTCGAGGGTACGCAATCGAATAATCGCCTGATAAATTCGAAAGACTAATATTAAATAATCGTTCGTATAAACTTAGAGTACCGGAAGCTATAAAGAATAAAAATAATAAAAACTTCCAGATTCGAATGGTCTTGGACGCTTGTAGGTACGTTCACGTGTACATATACCGCGCGGGTGGGGGAGCATACGGTTAATAGGAAAGACAAACGACTCGAGAAAAACATTGCGGCATTATCTAATCGAGAGTAAAGCTCAGACACTCTGTCGACACAGAAAAAGTAGTCGATATAAATTAACGTACGTGTACTATTTCCACGAGTCCTGATTTATCGACTCCGCGGAGTTATTTAGTCGAAATTAATGTCTCATCAAACGTCGTTAATGCGGATAAATCTTTAAGCCTTACTCGATAAGAGGATACCTTTATCGGCACTCGCGTTGCACGATAAAAAGGAATGTAAATGATTCTATTGTCGTTATACGTCGGTAAAACAGGAGTGGAAGTCATGAAATTCGCGAATGTTGCGAACGGTGATACGTATCGATGTATGTTACATTGTTATTCGGTCGGTAAAAATCAGCTCGGATTGTAAAATCGAGGAAAAAGTCGAATAAGCGATATACGGGAATTAAGGCATATTTTTCTATGGAGAGGACGGAAGAGCTAAGTAGTATTCCGCGACCTTAACGTCTGAATGATAATAAGAAACTCAAGCTCGTTCGGATAATGTAACGTCGCGCAACCGCCGCATTATTCAATGACACTCTCGCGTGTTTGCAATCTCACGTGTTTAAGGGAATGCAGATCACTGCGTTATCAGCCTTTCCCCGGTTAACCCGAAAATCGAAATTTAAAAATTCAGCAATAACTCATTTTTCCTGTGACTTATCTATAGAGTAAATAATAGAAAACCCCAAGAAGCAAAATTAGATATACTTTCATAAACTGGTACATGCAAGTGATAAACAACTAGTTGCCAAAAGGAAAACGCCGATTCGGTTAATAAACTTAAAATTTTGGGTAAGCAATAACAATATTAGTACCGCGTACCAATGCGATCGTGTGGACGATGACGCAGCGAGTTGCACCAGCGAAAACAAATTAACGGCTCTCGTACAAATATCTCTTTCCACCTCATTCCCGCTTTTTAGAAAGATGACATTTTTTAACGATATCGTGTCTTTGTTCGAGATAACGTGGTATTAAAATCTTATTCGTTGACCAAGAACGTTCGCACTTTCGAGTACGCGACACTTTTTTCGCAGACTCTTTAACGTATTTCGTCTTCATTCTTTATAAATTTACTTTCAGTATCTCAATTTCGCATAAATATATACAATAACGAATTTTCAAACGAAAGACCAATTTGAAATTAAAGTATTTAAATCGTAAAATTTAAAATAAAAAATTATCTTTTATTATCTTCAGAATAAACAATCTAACAAATACAACCATTTTCTCCATAAATTAACTTTTGATTTCATCATTATTTTATATTTTGAAAATACTTTTAATCTATTATAAACATTTGCATATAATTTAAGTTTTATATCTTCTTTTATTTAAATATTAAAAATAAGCTTTCGTACATTTTAAGATTATCCAGTATCTCGTAAAATATTTAACTATCACTTTTGGAAGTGATATCCGTAGCAACGAGTCTCGATACAATTTTTAATTTATCGACACCTAAAAATTAGCTTTTCTTTCCGATTGTATATACTTATTGCCGTTTAACGCGTGTAATTGACATCATATTTACATTATTTCTGTTTTATTAAAAAAAAGTAACAATTTTCAGTAATAAATCGAGTATGGTTTTTGTCTGTACGCGTAAACGATAAGAGTGTCGTTTAAACAAAATTTAGATGTACCATGAAATTGAATGTTCTCTTTACCGCGTTTATATAATATTGTACACGATAATGGGAATCATCTACTTTGAGCATAATGTGCTTTTAATTGTCTTCTTGGATGATACGTTTTTTTTCTTCTTCTATTAAGAATATTTGATAAGATAAAAATATTCATGTATTAGCAAATATTAGACGGCGGAGAAACAGACTGTGCAATTACATTTTCACACGCGGTTTTTCAAATTAAATTTAACGTTGCTCCTTTTATTATATGCAAATATTTATTAAATACAAATATAATATTAATATAATGAAAGCATTGATTTTTACTTCTATAAATTAAAACAATGGAATTCACGATTACGAGGAAAATTTCTAAAATGTTTTATATAGTGTAGTATTTATTAATTTTTAGTATAGACATTTAAATACATCTTAAAAATTAATATTTTTGCAACTTTTCGCCAAGTTTATCAAAATTAGAAATTTTATATTTCTCCATTTATAACATATTTTTGTCACGGACTATATACATAAGTATTTTTTTCTGTACGAGGCATATTTAAGCACTTTATAAACGTTATAAATAATCTTTAGATTTGCGTTTCCTGGTACACGCGGTAGTAAAAAAAATATTTCGAAAGCACGTTCGACAAGTAACACGCAAGAAAAATATGAGTAAGTACAGAGAGTGAGGACGCCAACTCTTTGTATCAAACGAATCGTTTTCAATTGAAACGAATCTTTGGAACAATAGAGCGATACGCGTAAGAAGTGTGATTTGTCGGTAACGTAGGTATCTGCCCGCCTATGTAAATTTTTACCGCGTTTGATACGATAAAAAAACGGAGGATATGGATATAAAGTTGTGAAGTATCGATACAAGATCGCGTAACCCGATACCCGCAGTAACATATTTTATATATATATATAAACTATTGCACACGCTCGTTTTATAAGCTATATACCGAGTCGGAAAAGAGAATCTAGAGTGAGAGTGAGAGTGAGCGAGGGAGAGAGAGAGAGAGAGAGAGAGAGAGAGAGAGAGAGAGAGAGAGAGAGAGAGAGAGAGAGAGAGAGATCGCATGCACGCGTCGAGTGCGTGGTCAGGCTCTTTGCTCGCGCCTTCAGGAAATAAATGATTGACCCATTGGAGGGTTTCGTGGTCGTTTTTCTTTTCCTCGGTCTCCTAAACTCAATTACGCCTCGTTTGTAAACGGACACCCGTTAAAAACCCAAGCTAGAGGGAAAGAGAAAGAGTGAAATCGTGTCATTGTTTATTCGTGGGTTATTTTGTCAGATGCTCGATCTGCAGGCTTCTTCACTATTCCAAGTTTATCTTGAGCAAACATCTACGTTATCGCATTGAGAAAATTTCTCACCTGTCGTCGATCGACCGATTCTCGCTCTTGGAATTTTCAACCTACACGGTAAACTCGCGAAATATATACCTATAGACCATAATTATCGTTTCTAACCAAACTGCTCGAGTCCGCGTAATGAAATAACAAAATGATATTTTGGAGTAAGTGATCGGGATGAAGGGAGGGTGGATATCTTCGACACGTATCTACTCAATATTCAACAAACGTTTGGTCAATGCGATCGGAAGACATTTGACTGGTCGAAGCGCGATAATTGCCCGCCCGTAATAGATATACACCGCTAAGTGATTAGCGAAATAAGAGTGACCATGGGTGGTGTAGCTTCACCGATCGTATATATATATATATAGGATTCGTAACGATAAATATTAGAAAATATTGTAAATAAACGCAGTGTGTGAACGCGGGTAAACGAGAGTCGAAACGAGGACGGGTACTGACCGTTCCGGCGGGAGAGCTTCCTCTTGGGTTCATCGACCTCTTGGTGGAACGACTCGTCGGCGTGGCGTTTCACTGCCTGGGAGGATAGCGGGGGCGAGAGACCCCTCAGCTTCTGCTCGGGTGACTGGCTGCTCGAGCTCAACGGCGAGTCCTGCTGGTGGTGATGCTCGGGTGAACCCTTGGCTGAAATCTCCTTGTCTTGCCAGAGGACGCCCTGCGATCCCTGGTAGCCCAGCGATCCCTTTGCAACAGACGTACCGATAGTTATTCCTCTCGTCAAGCTTTACTCTATCGTGGTAACGGATCGAGAGCTTCGAATACTCTTTTCTAAATTTACGAATACATAACTTTCTTCTTTGTTAAATGGGAATTATGGAAATTTTTTACGTTTATTCTCAATTTCCATTACAATTTTGGACAATAATTACGTAAATAAAATAACGTCGTCGATTTACCCTGAACGATAATGTTTGGAAAATGTTTATACATTTCTTCTTTCTATCTAACGTTTCAATGTGATTTCTATACTTCAAACTTAGAAAAATCGCAATGGACTGCAATGTTAAGAGTAGCAACTTATTTCATTGATATTTCAATTATAGTTCATAATATTTACTTTGATTTGTTTGTATTATGTATGTCATCTTTGTGCTCACAATAAGAGTCCAGAGCTCGCGGAAAACAAATTAATTCAACACTGGGGGCTTTGAGTTTTTGACCCGAAAGAAATTTACCAGTGTATAATTTTCGTCTAATGACCATTCTATTCACAAAGACACGCGATGTTTTCGAAAAATTTATAGAAAAACATAATTTAGAAGAAATGAAGTTATTCTGCTTTCAATACACTTTCATCGCCAGTTAACGAGATGTCACACTCGTTATACATCTACAGAAAGATTTACCGACAAATTAGAAGGACTATTCTTACAAAAATTTATGTTGCTTATATATTATAATATAAATTATATTGCTCTTTGCTACGACGTAGTCTACACTGAGAAAAAAGTTATAATAAAAATTACAATGTTGTCTATTAATGCAGGGACAGACTGACACAATCCAAAATTTACCATAGTGTATAATAAATTTTACTGAACTTAGTAGTAAAACGTAGTAAATATTACCAGAATTGTGGTAAAAATTAATAGCTTTCTAGTAAATTTTATTGTACACTATGGTAAATTTTTGTAGTATGTCAATCTGTCCCTGCATTAATAGACAACATTGTAATTATTATTACAATTTTTTTCTCAGTGTATGAGCGAGTAAAGTTTCAAAGTGTACGGGAAAAAGTGAGCAGACATTGTATCAATGCAAATCCACGAGAAGTGCCAAATGTTTCGATGTTATGACAGCGAGGGCGCATAAATCGCTGTGGTACGTTCACGTATAGCACATGCATCATTCGTATGCTAAAACGCGACGATTTTCCTATCCCGATACACCTGTGTTTACATTAATGGCTGATATGGATATCAACCCTTTCTTATCCAATATTCCTTGAATGAATCGTGAATGTAGAAAAAAACTTTAAATTATTGCACGTATATAAAACAGTATGTAGAAAAATTAAAAAATTAACTTGGGTAGGAAAGGGTTAAAATGACTGAAGTGTGGAAACTCATTTACATTTTATTGTTTAATGTTAAGTTATCTAATTTAAAATTAACTTTTCCATGTAAAGCTTTTATTTCTATATTCACGGGTCATCGAAGGAACATTGGATAAGAAAAGGTGAATATCCAAATCAGTCATCAATGTAAACACGGCTGATGTTAATGCGTCCATAGCTACAGCCAGTGCATCCGAGGACGAAAATCGTCGCGTCTTGCACACATACGAATGATGCATGTGCGTGTACGTATCAAAATGAGTTATGTGCCTTCACTCCCATAACAACAAAGCATGTGGAACTTTTCGTCGAATTAATTAACGAGATTCATTGTTTTAAAAAAGGGAACCGTTTTATACTGATATCCAAAAATTTTAAAAACAATTAAATTCGTCAACTACTGTACCAATCGACTTGAAACTTTGCAGAATTATAGACATCACATCGTAACAAAAGCCAATATTTTCGTAGTTTTGCAAAGCATTAATTTTTGTAAATATGCTTCTTCACAATGGTAGCATAATGAGTTTGACATCCCATTAAAAAAAGCCTTACTTCTGTTATTGAGTTTATTGAAATAACTGTCAAATTGTATCAAAAGTACATTTTTAAACTGTACTGCAGGAGTTGGTTTGATTTGCGCGAAACCCCTTTTCCCTTAATCCTTTTCGGAAAGGTTACCTATATCTTTGTTTCTATGGAATCCTCGTTAGACGAAACCCTGTTAGACCGGTCAATCTTTTTTTGCCAAGCGTCGGATCAATCCGCTTCCTTCAAGGTCTCGACTCCCCTTGCAAGTGATTTATAAATTATCCTTCATTTAAATCTATATAATACATATTTAACGACTGAGGATAGTTGTGAAACAACTCGTGTTTTTGAGCATATTTTGTATATGTCATAGTTTCTTTTAGCTATAGAAAGATTTTTTTCCCTAATAGCAGAATTTGAAAGTTATCACCAGTTTTTTTACATATTTTTATATATTTCGTCATTATTTTAAAAATATTCTAGCTGAGAAACTGGCCTATATTATTATGACACTCCTCGATAAAAAATAAAATTATGGAAATACATTTTGCAATACAGACTTCCCGAATTTTTATATCATTATCTTCGAATTAAACATGTATTGACGAGAATTGCTTTATATACAAAAAAAATTCGAGTAAAAATTTTTACTAAATTATTTATTATATTTATATTCGTTTTGCATTCATAATAACTTCGTACTAGAAAGTATGGAATTATAAATAAATATTCAAAGCTGTAGATATTATAGTTCAGAAGAAAAGAGAACACGTGTGTACACGTCTACTCGTATTCTCATTGGTATACGATTCCTCGATCAGTACAAGAGCACTTGTCACTCAAACTATAATAGACCTATCAGATTTTGCATATTACTTTATATACCAACAACCGACCTGTGCTTGTGTTTTATTTATGATAAATAAATCAATCAAGAATAATAAATAAGATAAATACAAAATTATATAAACTTTTCATTTTTTTAAGTTTTTTTTCAGTTTCTATCTGTTTATAATGCGCACAGATGTGTAAGTGCATACGTATAATTGTTTCTATAAGTATATTTCATTTTCTCAATTTCACTTGAGCTTTTTTCCAGGCAAATTCACTGGCCTTTTTATCTAAATTTATGCCGTGTGATAATACATTATCTAATAATAATCTTAAAAAAAACTAACATTATAGTCAAAATCATTTGCAATATTTTAAATGTTATGAACTATTTCAGTAACATTTATTTGAGCACTAATGTAACAGGGTTACAGATGGTTCATTTATAATACCAATAATGAATACGACAATTATTTTTACTTAAGCACTTTTGTAAATCAAGAAATTGAGAAAATCGTATTTAAATTAATTTACACATGTTTTATCATATGTGAAATAAAATTTATGAAACAAAAATTAAAATGAATGTATTTTATAAAGTTGCATATAATTTTAATTTATTTTGATACAACCGAATAAATACTAATATGCGTCTATTCGCAATTATGACCTTATTTTATGACGACATTTATAATTACATGATAATTTCACTAAATCGATTATAACCATTTTTATTTGACCTGCACAAAAGAAACTTTGCAGAATTAATATTAGTCATTTTTATGATATAAAAAACTTTTTAATTATAAATATCCCAATCGGAAAATAGAACTAGCCCAATTTTCATAAAGCCCTGATAGGGATGACAGAATAGACCCTTAACATAGCGTGTAACGGTGCGCGTATTAGGCCCTGATTTCAGAAGATAAATAAAAGAGCGGTACCCATGCTTTGTCCTTATGTAATTCCGCAAATTATGTAATAATAAAATAATAATATTAACTTTTAACTAGAGTCCTCATCTAAATAAATATTTTGTTTTGTTTAAATTTTTTCTTCTTAACAAATATTTTGTTACAATATAGTTTAATTTTCTCATTATTAATGAAACTTTAGTTATAATTTAGTTTAGAAAACAAAACCAAATTAATTTTTACTTAATCTAATAACATAACTAAACTAATTAATTTCTGCATTTGATTCGTTTACTTGTGGTCCTTGCTTTTAACCTCTAATATGTAATTGTTACTTCTGTAAAAACTATTCTATATAAGTTTCTCTTTAACTGCAATTGTTGAAAATTAATTATAAAATAGTTTAAGAATTGATTATATTACTAACGTAAAATATATAAGGTAAATATTATTTTGAGGATGCTGCCGATAAAGTAATTTGTAGACAAATATTTTAGTATCTTGTTAGATGAGATAACCGTAAAGGTTATATTGGCAGTATCATAAATAATTGTAAAGATTGGGGTGGATTTCGGCGACAAAGAAACAAAGAAAATAGAACTTCAGATATTTAACTTAAAAATAAAAATGTATATTTTTTTATTAAAATAACTACTATTTATATATTAACGAAGAAAAAGTTTTTACGTTGTACATGATTAATTAATAATAAAAAAGCAAAACTTTGATGCTTGTATTTACTTTGCAATAACTATTAATTATTTAATTAAACAGTATTTTCGATTACCTTATACCTTATTAAATAAATTGAGATTACAGTTAATGGAAAACTCGAGGGCTTCAGTAGGCCCTTATATCACATTATATTCTCATTTTTCCATACAAGATCTGGGTTTGGCATTTGCGTTTGTTACGCGTCACACTAGAGGTCCTAGAAAATCATGTCAGGACATAATGTTTATTTTAAGTCTATGGATCCAGCTCTGATAAACGCCCCGAGTAAGGTGCCTTAGCCAGTATCGGAACAGTCACCAGTGAATGAATAGTTGTCTAATAATTAGTCAAATAGGTTTATTTACTAATTAGTATATATTCTGAGCGACTAATTGTATCAAAATCTTACCAGTTATTTTGGTCAATAATATATTAAAGTAGGTTTTTATGAATTTTCAGAAAAATCTCTAAAACAAACGGATAACTATGTTACCACAAAACCGATAATTTCTTAAGGATTTTCAATACCAGCGAATGAACGTTTAAAAAGCATAGGAAAAATTTGAGGTTTTGATGGTCCCAATGTATTTTAAATGTGAATGTCCATTCACTAAATTTAGGTCAAGTTTAATGTTTTATTTAATTTTCAAATAAATAACATAATATCGAGATATTATTTTTTAAATAATTAATATGATAGACAAGGAAGTTTCTTTCTTACAATACTTAAAATTTTCCCTACTCGTTCATTCGCTGAGTAAGTCAACCTATGTTTCCGATTGGGATGTAGTAATAAAATGAGTATAAAATGAGTCTTTTCTTTTCTAAACAGTTCAGAAATATTTCTTTCCTATATGTATATTTGTTTATTGAATATTTGTTTGTATGAAAATTAAAAAATGTGTACGAAACGTCATCTAACTGTCAAGGATTATTGATCAAGGCATCTCGAAACATACATTGAATCAATGTCAAATCAACTGTAGAGAATACAAATCAGATATATAATCGTAGAAATTCAACGTATTAAATGAAATATTAAATATTTAATAAAAAAACTGAAATAAACCATGGAACACAATTTGCAGTGTTTTAATTGTCGAGTGTCTCGAGTTCAATGACATTCCTTAATTTAGTGCATACGTCCCAGTAGAAATGCACATTCCACTAAATCAGTGATAAACAAGTTGTATAAAAACAAATCGAAATTTTTATATTTTAATCTATTTCTCAGCTTGTCACGCATATATTGAGTTAGAATTTAATTTTGAGCTAAAATAAAAATAATATGTGCTTATCTTCGTAAATACACCAAAACTGTGACAAATCAATTGTAAATAACAACGCGACCAGGAATTTTTAAGCTTACTGCTCATGGGAAGCTGAAAAAATAATTTAAATGTTTTCGTAAGTTACATTTATCGTGTTATTAAACGAGCCAAAAAGCGTATTTGTATCTTCTATCCGGGTGGGAGTTAGCCGTAATAACAATAACGAAAACTCGTAAAAACTTTTTTCTCGCGATTGTAAAACATGAGACGTTCGAAAGAAGATGAGGAAACTAATTAAAATTTAATTATTTTAGTCATTGTACAGTAACAATGCTATTATTCTCCGGTCGAAAATCTATTAAAACTTAATATCGAGAGCCTATCCATCTTGAGCGTAGTAAACGAATCGCACAAATTATTCAACCTTCGTCGGTGATCTCACGTTTGCGTCAAAGAAAATTTAACCAAATTTGACGTCGTAGAACTACATAATTTTTTAATGAAAAGACCCGCGGTGGTCAATGTAAACACAACGAAATCGCGGCCCGCGCAGTCCTATAAAGAACGAACCAAGAAGTTTGACGTGGAAGCGGGTGGGAAGTTCCTGCTCGATAGTCCCTTACTCTAGACTTGGAAACGATAGCAGACGCGTCAGTTGACGCGTTAGCGTACACCAACGCTAATCGTAAAATTGGCCTAATTGTCGCGCTGACGTACAAACTCTAGCTTCGTAAACCAACGAATTCCGCGTCGACGAGTAATTTTTTTTCTTTTTCTCTTCGATAATTCGCAGCCAAGGAATCGCGACTTGGTTGCGGGGAAAACGAGAGAAAGAGAGACAGACAGAGAGAAAGAAAAAAAAACTTCACGTTGAGATCGTTAATTTTTGTTAATCTAAACTACTTCTTGGAAAGTATGCGACAATTAATACCGAAGGATCGAATCGAATCGATCGATCGTGAACACGATGATGAATATTTTAATTGTTCGGTACGTAATAATATAGTTGCGCAATAAAAATAAAAGATATTGCTCGTGACGAATGTTCGCGTGGCTTTGGCTGCAGCAATCAAGACTCAATTTATCATTCTAAAGCTAACAAAGACGATACGTGTACGTTGTCAAACACAAGGAAGATGAAAATTACTGATATAAAATCAAGTGTAAAATAGCTCCATTAAACTTTACACAATTCCAAACTGTTCGTTCGCTACACGTTGGTTTTCGATCAATCCCTCACAAAAATGCGTCTCTATTATTTCTCATCGTCGTCTAGCCGCTGGTAATCCGATTCTTTTTCTTTTTGAACGTTTAAGACGCTCGTCGTCTAAATCGTTGTCGCTCGAATAAAAATTCCACGTTCGAACGTATCGTCGAGTGTAATTTAATTAAACGCAACGATAAATGAAATTGTAATTGACAGCTGTACGGACCATTAACAAGATACGCAAAGCTAACGTCGAAAAGCTCAAAGGAAAAAGCTAGCGAGGAAAAAGCGAGGTAAACGAAATACCAGTAGGGTGTAGGGCACGATGAAGAGATCATCGCGCGACAAACGCTACCTGTAGTTAATCCAATAGAATCAACGCTACTTCAAATTTCTTTGACAATGAGATTCCCACTATTGCTTATCTTTACGATTCTGATCGAGTATATGCACCCGAAATACGATCGTTCGTTGCCACCATTAAGTGTATTATCGATTCGAGATACCAACGAAGAACGGTGATTGGATGTCGATGAATCGGTAACCGTGTCAAAGAGATGGAAATAATTTGAAATTCTACAACTTTGTATAGACCGATGCTAGAAGCCATTTTCTAATCTACTCGAAAACCGTTAAACGCATTGTCCTGGCAATAATCAACGGGACGGGAATGACGCTACTGGGTTCTTTCCGCAATTAGATCAGCGATCGAGCTAATTGGCGACGCGATCCTCCTCCGTATTTCGAGAGAAGATCCTCGGCGGTTACGATTCTCTTGGCGTATACGCATGATACGAATCAAGGGTAATGCGAAAATATACCCGTACAAACGACGCGTTCTAATTGACCGAATCAGAAATCCTTAACTCAAACTTGATTCGCAAAAATTATCTCGCAAGGATCTTTTCCCTCGTTATACTCGAGTGATAAAGAGACGCTACTCCATCTTAGCCCTAGAGGCAAAAAAAGTGCATCGTCTAGTTGCGCAAATTAAAAGTAAGCCTATCGAATCGAAACTCGTAGCGAACCCATTTTTTTGACGTTTTTTTTATTTTTTCGTCGATAAATTAAGTTTAACGATCGAATTAAAATCTCTTAGTTGCCTAGCAGAGGAAATATTCTTCTAGAACGGGTGCAGTTATTACATGGATCGAATAATATCCAATCAAGTTGATACGTCTCCTCGTTCGTAACCAAGAGTTATTGATAAAAATGTGGAACACTTGAATGTCAAATGAATTTGAGCGTATTGTTCCAGTGACAATTAACTTTTTCTTGAGTTTGTAGATTCTGTATCAGAGTTTTATCGGACAACTTTACCAATCGAATGACCATATTTCATTTAGGTCGTAGATTAGTAAGGATTTAACAACAAGTATCGTATACACACGCAACTATTCAACTGGGCGGTAATTGAACGTTTGTACATTATTAAGATTATAAAAGTAAGATACATTTACTCAAACTATAAATGATGGTAAGTATGCAATTAATAACAATTAACAATGTTTTCTTTGCATTGCAGTCCATACGACTTCTATTCAGGCAAATTAATACAATTTTTTATTTTAAACGATTAACCGTATTTTTACAATTGATATATTCGGAAGTAATAAATATAAACATTGATTGAATATAATTTATTTCGTCAAAGAAAACGCAAGGTAAGTTAAATTATTTGATTCTCCAAAGTCATTTTTTACCATTCTGCAAATTCTACGTGCTTGGGATTTACTCGAGTATTCCACATAACTTTGTTGCAACGATTGTTCGGAAATGGAAACACCAAACCAACGCAAAATTCAAATTTCCCGCGATTAAATTCGTGAATTTTTAATTAGAATAAATATATACGTAAACGATTGCCAAATCGAAGAGAACGGTGCCCGTAGTCGTAGTCTATTATTTTTTAATGTATTTTTCCATTTGTTTTTACATATTCTAACCTACGCTGCTGACAGCGTTCTCCCTTCACTTCGCAAAAGTGACGTATTTCTTGCAGTACAATGAAAAGTCTAAGTATTTCAAACGCGGAATATTTGATTTATTGGGTGGATGAGGTTCATCCTTCAGGATTGCTATGGCATGTATCAAAATTGGCACTGGTTGACATTGGGATGCTTGAGTAATGTGTAAAAAGAAAATGTGACGGACTTACCTGTTGTCCAAGAATGATATCGCAATCGGTTGGTCTTCCAGGTGAGAGTTGCTCGTAAGTCGGGGAAAGCGATCCGGTAAGCCACATGGCTCCCCCGAGACTCTCCGAGCCCGAGTCCATGATAAGCTGGAGCTCCATTCGCCCTTATCGGAAGATGTCCTCGGGTAAATTTGTAGGGACGACGACGACGACGACGAAGACGAAAAGGGTCTAATTCCGAAAAGTAAAAAAAAAACCGCGCGGCAACGAACCCCAAAGGATAATAACGTAACCGAATGAGCGATACGACCTTCGAGCTTCATCAACAAAGGATTATCACCGGTATCCCCGTACGTTCATCTCGGAATATCGTAAGGAAACTCTAAACGAAACGATCACCGTCGACGCGCACGTCGTCAGGTTTCCTGGGGTACTCGTCCTCGCGTTCGTGGGGTCGGCCGCACCAGACAAGCATAATCACGGAGCCTCGGATTCGAAATTTGTTCCCGGTTCGGTAGGTTCCCTTTGGTGCTTTTCCTTCCGTGACCGCACGTAACGCGCCCTCGGTATTATCCACTAGTCTTAGAACATTACGAAGAAGCTGTTGTACAGTTTCTTGATGCCGGTTGTCTCGCGTTGCCGATGGGTTTCCAGTAGGGCGCAGCCCCGCGACTTGAGGGATAGGAAACGCGAAAACACTATGAACGCGTCCTCGAACACCATGGCAACACCTTGGCTGCAACGCATCTTGTACTGTACCGGCTGTGTTACTCTTGTTATCCTGGCTGAACGCCCAATCGGAGATTAATTCGTCTTCCTCGAGATGGATGTCTTGTTTGCACATATATGTAGAAATGTAGACAGACAGGCAAATAGACAAGTGGGTGGATGGACGGTACGGACGAACAGACAGACAAAGGTAAGTTAAATTATTTGATTCTCCAAAGTCATTTTTTACCATTCTGCAAATTCTACGTGCTTGGGATTTACTCGAGTATTCCACATAACTTTGTTGCAACGATTGTTCGGAAATGGAAACACCAAACCAACGCAAAATTCAAATTTCCCGCGATTAATTCGTGAATTTTTAATTAGAATAAATATATACGTAAACGATTGCCAAATCGAAGAGAACGGTGCCCGTAGTCGTAGTCTATTATTTTTTAATGTATTTTTCCATTTGTTTTTACATATTCTAACCTACGCTGCTGACAGCGTTCTCCCTTCACTTCGCAAAAGTGACGTATTTCTTGCAGTACAATGAAAAGTCTAAGTATTTCAAACGCGGAATATTTGATTTATTGGGTGGATGAGGTTCATCCTTCAGGATTGCTATGGCATGTATCAAAAATTGGCACTGGTTGACATTGGGATGCTTGAGTAATGTGTAAAAAGAAAATGTGACGGACTTACCTGTTGTCCAAGAATGATATCGCAATCGGTTGGTCTTCCAGGTGAGAGTTGCTCGTAAGTCGGGGAAAGCGATCCGGTAAGCCACATGGCTCCCCCGAGACTCTCCGAGCCCGAGTCCATGATAAGCTGGAGCTCCATTCGCCCTTATCGGAAGATGTCCTCGGGTAAATTTGTAGGGACGACGACGACGACGACGAAGACGAAAAGGGTCTAATTCCGAAAAGTAAAAAAAAAACCGCGCGGCAACGAACCCCAAAGGATAATAACGTAACCGAATGAGCGATACGACCTTCGAGCTTCATCAACAAAGGATTATCACCGGTATCCCCGTACGTTCATCTCGGAATATCGTAAGGAAACTCTAAACGAAACGATCACCGTCGACGCGCACGTCGTCAGGTTTCCTGGGGTACTCGTCCTCGCGTTCGTGGGGTCGGCCGCACCAGACAAGCATAATCACGGAGCCTCGGATTCGAAATTTGTTCCCGGTTCGGTAGGTTCCCTTTGGTGCTTTTCCTTCCGTGACCGCACGTAACGCGCCCTCGGTATTATCCACTAGTCTTAGAACATTACGAAGAAGCTGTTGTACAGTTTCTTGATGCCGGTTGTCTCGCGTTGCCGATGGGTTTCCAGTAGGGCGCAGCCCCGCGACTTGAGGGATAGGAAACGCGAAAACACTATGAACGCGTCCTCGAACACCATGGCAACACCTTGGCTGCAACGCATCTTGTACTGTACCGGCTGTGTTACTCTTGTTATCCTGGCTGAACGCCCAATCGGAGATTAATTCGTCTTCCTCGAGATGGATGTCTTGTTTGCACATATATGTAGAAATGTAGACAGACAGGCAAATAGACAAGTGGGTGGATGGACGGTACGGACGAACAGACAGACAAACAGGCAGACAGGCAGCCAGCCAAACAGATAGGCAGATAGGCAAATAGAGGAAAAAAAGAGAGAAAGTGAGAGTGACAGAGAGACAGAGAGAGATACAGAGATAGAGGTAGAGATAGATATAGAGATAGAGATAGAGAGTTCGTTAATGAAGAGTGGTTAAAGACCACGCTTTGCTCACACACTGATTAGTGTCTTGGGGTATCTAGCCACCAGCCTGGTGTCACCACATTTTCAGAATCCTCAGTTCCATGTCCATGAGGGATCAGTCATACGTGTGCTGCGAGTTCATGCGCGTCTACGCTAACCGGTACCGAGCCAATCTGGCTAAACCTCCCCTGTATTACAAGTTTGCCAAGTACGCCAAGTATACTCGAAACTCTGATCAACTGTGTATATCAACGTCTCTCGAAGAGGAGCAGCCAGTAGATATGGGCCATTCAACTACGAGTCGAAGCGCAACGATCGCGCACTCGGTGTAACAACTCGGCGCTACCGCGTGCGTGCGGCCTGCGGACTGCGGACTGCGGACTGGGGACTGGGGAGCTCGACTAGGACACCTCGTGTCGTGGCTCGTGCACGTTCCAAGTTCAAGTGCTGCCTCCTCTGGCGAACGTCGAAGCTCGATCCAATCGCGAACCGCACCGGATTAAGGGCCCGGCCAATCGAGCCTCGCTCGCGCTCTCTTATCTAGACGCTCGGCTCGGCTGTGCTCGGTAAACCTCCTCGACGGCACGTGCGCACCTCTTCGGGGGGATTCTTTCAACTCTCGATACCTCGATTCGCGGACCCACGTGCACCCGGTACACTCGTCCAGCTCATCCGGGAAGAGACGGTCGATGGTCCACGGGATACAATCTGAAACAATCAACGGGCGTATTCGTCCGGTCAGACGTCGGTTATGTCATCGCTCGCGTTACACTTTTTATCTTTATCTCTCGGGTGCCGGTTCTTTCGTTAATCGTTTTATCTGACGAGTCTGTCGCTCGCGGTGCCACGTTCTGACTTTTCTTTTATAAAACTCTTTAATGCTTTTATTTACTCGTCCTCGTTTCTATTCTCCCGCGACTTTTACGACGACGCTTTCTTTTAATTCGGTAGCGACCTCAAATTACCACGATTCTTACCGTCTATCATCCCACGTTTCTTCCTCCTTTACCTCGATACATATTGCAAATGCGATTCTGCGGATAATTACAGTGTATCATTATCATCGAAATTTAACTTGCTATTTTCTTCCCACTCGCTAATAAACCGTCTATTTAAAGTGTCGAACCCAGTATCTTCATCCGCACCTATACGTGCAAGGTTTATCTACAAGTATTTGCATGTATTTAACATTCGAAACCATCATTTATCTACAAGTGTTACAATGTTTTTAAAAATTGATACCATCATTTGCAATATTTTATTGATGATAAACGACAAAATAGTAATTCAAGTATAGCTTCTAACAGTTTTCAAACGATACTTACGCGTATATTCGATCTATCAACTATAAAATTATAAATATCACAAAATATGCTGAGACGTTATTACTAAATATTTTGTATAAATATATTTAGGACTTTGTGCGTTACTATTACTTAAAATGAGTTTTTAATTTGTATAGCATTGCGATTCATATATAACTAAAATAGTTTCGGTCGGACTGGTGTAAGTACCATCTATTTTTGTTAAACAAAACCTTGTAATTTTGATCTAAAGTTAAGTGTTCTCATCAAAGAATGCTATATAGTTAATAATTACAGTGCTTACAAAGATTAGGATCAAGTAAACTTTAATATGACGTTTCACGCTTCCTAACTAAAAGTATTACCATTTATTATTATTTATCAACTAAAAGTATACGCTTGAAATATTGGTATTTAAATAGCTTTTGCAGATGTAGAGATATCGTTTAGATAAAAAAATGAAATGGAAATAGATAGAATGAACATTTGACTTGAAGAATGTAAAATGACTAAATTACTTTCAATTAAAAGGGATTTTAGCAATATAATAGAGAATCTACAAGTTAATATACTGCATTATTTATTCTGTACCGTTTACGATTAAGCTCCTCGATCGTTTGCAAGGGAAACCGATGCGCGCGCGCGGTGGATGTGCGTCCGACGATTATTGGCCACCTCGTTTGCGCCGGGACAGAGAGAGAAGCGCGATTCGACGGGTCTGGTGATTGGTGTCAATGGGAAAGGTCGACGAGCGACTCACTGCGCATCTCCAGCCGACACTTGCAAGACTATGCCTTTTAATCCTTACCATCGTCTACGCCTCTTAACGATTATTTTTTTCTTCAAATCATTTTATACGCTACTTTATTTCGTGCATTATCTTTTTTTTTGGCGCTAATCCCCCTCAGTGCTTTTAACGAATAATAATTTTAATTTAATTAATTTATTCGGAATTCCGAGGTTAAGATTTTGATTCGTAAGCGCGATGTCGCAAAATTCTAAATAATCAAAAATATATAGGTATATGTATGTATATATAACTGACAATTTAATTGACAATTTTGGCAAGAAGTTTAGTGCTTTTCTATTTTGGCTGAGAGGATGTCGGATCTAAATTATAGGGATCTACCAGTTTCAATACAAAAATTACATCAATAATTATTTAGGTGAGTCCGTACAGATTACAGATTTCTGTGTTTGATTTTTCAAATACAGTTTTTAATTTTTATTTGAATGTGCCTTAACTCATACAGTTGAACAAATATGAAAATTGAATGATAAATTTGAAAAATTAGTTAACGTCGGTAAGTGTGTATTTTAAATGAAGATGCGACATCCCCTTAAAAAAAATCTAAACACAATTCGTAAGTTTATAGTTTACAACGTGCGAAAGAATCAGATGGAACTACTTTAACGAAAAATATCGCTTTGTTAATGAAAATTAAATTGAAAAATTATTCCCCATGTGAATATAAAGTACGAATCACATATTTCCGAATACCATATCTCCTTAATCTAATATACCATAAGTTACAATATCTATTGCTTTTCCGTATAAAAAACTAAACGACGTTTTCGAAGCCAAATTCGGATATAAGAACGATGTACAAAATTAATAAATTAAGAGGTAATTATTAGCGTCGCGAGTACATGTTATCTCCTCTCGAGAAAATTGGTCTAGGCGTATTGTCCATTCTATCCGAGTGGTAGTCCGGGTCCACATTTAGGGGCAACGTACACATAACCGCTGCGTCGCGCTGTGCATTATACCACTCGTAAACTGGCTCGCTGATTAGCTGATTCTTCCAAATTGACGAATCAGCGTCGTAGCCTACATCGAGCAGCAACGCGCGACTCGGCACACAGCGCTTACATCTCGCAGTCTCCCCCTGATACATTCGCCGTTCCTCTTTGTTGCTTCAACAATTTTTTAATATCGCGTACAAGCACTGGTTAAACGTGCAGTTTTGAACAACACCCTTGTCAAATTCTTATGTAGTTTTTCCCAAGTATCTCGCATAAACCTATATAGCCATCCGGCTGGTGTTGTTAAAATTTCCACAACCGGACGTTAATATAAATTGTTCACTAGATTTGATAAAATTTCAACATTTGCACGTATTTACAAATTCTAATGCTCCTAAATACATTTCATTTTAAATGGCATTACGTATTTATTGTTTATTGCCTCCGGGTATATTTGTCCATCACGGGCGAATGGAATATTAACTTGAACCGACGTACAAATATCGCGATAAGCATTCCAGATATTAACGGATTTGATTTATCGAAGATAAGTTGACTAAGAAAAATGGGCCATTTTAGCTAGGAATAATAGCTATGAACAAGCTCCTAAAAATGATTTGGTTCAATTTGAGAGAAAAATGATAAACTTTAAAATATCTTTAAAAGTACTATTTATATAGCGTAAATAAGCGTCTGTATCTATTACAAATGGTAAAACCGATCAAATTCACACACGCTTTAAGTTTTCTTTACAGATTACCCAAAAAGTTGTTTCATATTTGATGAAGGTTATGTCCATCTAAGAAATGGTCAAGAAAGGTGTGAAAAAGCGTTTCATTTTGAGATAGAACCTGACCAGTTTCACTGGCCATTTCTTAGTTTCAAGCCCATTTTTGATATTTAAAATTCTACCAGGGTATATAAATGATAATTTAATTGATAATTTTGGCAAGAAGTTTTGTGCTTTTCTATTTTGGGAGGATGTCGGATCTAAATTATAGGGATCTACCAGTTTCAATACAAAAATTACATCAATAATTATTTAGGTGAGTCCGTACAGATTACAGATTTCTGTGTTTGATTTTTCAAATACAGTTTTTAATTTTTATTTGAATGTGCCTTAACTCATACAGTTGAACAAATATGAAAATTGAATGATAAATTTGAAAAATTAGTTAACGTCGGTAAGTGTGTATTTTAAATGAAGATGCGACATCCCCTTAAAAAAAATCTAAACACAATTCGTAAGTTTATAGTTTACAACGTGCGAAAGAATCAGATGGAACTACTTTAACGAAAAATATCGCTTTGTTAATGAAAATTAAATTGAAAAATTATTCCCCATGTGAATATAAAGTACGAATCACATATTTCCGAATACCATATCTCCTTAATCTAATATACCATAAGTTACAATATCTATTGCTTTTCCGTATAAAAAACTAAACGACGTTTTCGAAGCCAAATTCGGATATAAGAACGATGTACAAAATTAATAAATTAAGAGGTAATTATTAGCGTCGCGAGTACATGTTATCTCCTCTCGAGAAAATTGGTCTAGGCGTATTGTCCATTCTATCCGAGTGGTAGTCCGGGTCCACATTTAGGGGCAACGTACACATAACCGCTGCGTCGCGCTGTGCATTATACCACTCGTAAACTGGCTCGCTGATTAGCTGATTCTTCCAAATTGACGAATCAGCGTCGTAGCCTACATCGAGCAGCAACGCGCGACTCGGCACACAGCGCTTACATCTCGCAGTCTCCCCCTGATACATTCGCCGTTCCTCTTTGTTGCTTCAACAATTTTTTAATATCGCGTACAAGCACTGGTTAAACGTGCAGTTTTGAACAACACCCTTGTCAAATTCTTATGTAGTTTTTCCCAAGTATCTCGCATAAACCTATATAGCCATCCGGCTGGTGTTGTTAAAATTTCCACAACCGGACGTTAATATAAATTGTTCACTAGATTTGATAAAATTTCAACATTTGCACGTATTTACAAATTCTAATGCTCCTAAATACATTTCATTTTAAATGGCATTACGTATTTATTGTTTATTGCCTCCGGGTATATTTGTCCATCACGGGCGAATGGAATATTAACTTGAACCGACGTACAAATATCGCGATAAGCATTCCAGATATTAACGGATTTGATTTTATCGAAGATAATGTTCTAAATATTTGCATCTGGTAAAAAGCTTACAAAGCTACTCTCCGAGTTTCTCGATTGTTTTTTCTAAATTTTAATAGTCAATAACTCAACCCCAGGTGCAAATTCATTTACTAAGTACACACAATCATTGTACCACTGAAAAAATTGAGTGAATTCTATAAAATATTTGCTTAACAGTCGTAAACAAATGTTTATAAATTGAACTTTATTAAGATCGAATAAAATTTTAATTCAAAGGTATCCGAAGACAATAACTAAGAAATATTTATTACTTTTTAACAATGGTTTGTTTGTTTGTGAAACTATTCAAACAAGTATTTTATTGAATTCGTCAAATTATTATTCAGTGTAACAATCGTCGTAGTGCAAAAATTTATATATTTAGAGGCTGATTTTGAAATTAACGATTTATTCACGAGTAATTCGCGTGTACATAGTATAATGATTTTATTTACTTTTTTGAATAACTAGTCGCTACTCGACTGGTTATTATTAAAGAAATTGCCTATGGAAATGTAATTTTATATTAACATTATTAATTACATAATAAATAAACCTATCATTAATTATTTAAAATGTAGGCACTTATATAATAAACGTACGAAGGTTTGCAAAGTACATCTGCAGACCAAAATTATTGAGGTGGAATAATAATATTTCGAATGACGCATTGATATACATGCGCTAAGCTGAAAAACCGGTTGCAGCTTTCCGATGTATCGATACTTTTTTATTGAGATAGAATTTAACGTACGTAGCAGGTAAAACTTAGAATATAACTTAATTTAAGTAGTGGGAAATATAACGGTTGTTAATGCTAATTGCGTAAATTAATAGTAGTTATAAACAAAAATCCGTTTGATGATAATTACGTATAAGAAGAAAATTTGAGTAACGATAATTTGAAACGTAAACTATTTTGAGGTGTAAATCGTTGTATAAAACGCCTTTTCACTCGTAATTATATATAATTTTATTAAGATGATGATATTAATAAATCAATTGATTTTATGATAAATAGTAATATTATTAAATATCTGAACATACAATAAAATAAAAATTTTAATCGTCTAAACGTCAAAAATATAAACATTTTATAAAATCATTGGTAATGAGTTAATCAATATTTATTATATTTATCAACATTCTCTTTAATAGTTAACGTCGTGATAATTGTGAATGAAGTTTTTTAATGATTTGTTGGGGAAAATTACAAATTGTAAAGTTGAAAGCCGCATATCTATTTACATTTACATAATCGTATGCGTGTCAATAACAAAAGACTGTTACAATTAAGCAATCGTAGTGTGACAAAATTTTATTACACTGCAATAACGTAATGTAAATATATATCTTTAACCTCCTATCAAACTATCCACAAGATTGTGCATTTGCTTAAAGGCTTAAAATAGTTAAGAAACATCCAAGATACGACACTTTTCGAGCGCCCTTGTGCATTCGTCTTCCAAAACTCCTCCCCAAACTTGATATCGATGATTTAACCCTGGAACCGAATGTAAAGTAACTCGACTGCCAAGGATTCCAGTATTGGGATTCGGTGCTCCATAAAATATCCTCGAAACTCGCGAATGCAGTAACGCCATTGCGCAAAGCGGGCAAGGCTCTTGTAGGAGGATCACCCAGTAGCCCGTGCATAAGTAAGGTCCACATTTTTCATCATCGACTCGCTCCCTACTCATATTGATTTGCTTATCCTTCGTTGCAAAGACTAATGTGGAATTTTTCGGTTGCTCCAATTCGGATAAGGAATTGGGGTAAACCAAAGGCAGTACGTTTTCGTTCATCCTCTTGTTTTGGCTGACTTGGTTTTCAGTGTCATCCGATAGAGTCCAACAACCACCACCTTGGTGCTTTGCCACTAGATCCACAGCTAGCATCGAGGCGTGCCACATCGGATGTCGATCGATAGACGCAGCTGCGATCGACAAGATCTTACCTTCGATAGGATCGACTATCAAGGCACTACCATTGCATTCCTTCGTGCCGGTAGCTGCAATTTCAGCGGCTGAAATGACTAGACGCATGCAAGCTTCTAGGGAGGTCAGTTGGTCGTGTTCGAACACCGCGCCCGAGATCACAGCTTCCAAACTTTGATCCGGATGAAAGTTCACTGGCCAAAATTTGGAAACCTCGGACATTTGCGATTTCGTTCTAGGAGGTGTCGAAGGCACTTCGGCAATTAGAAAATCATCTTCTAGAATGGATAAGTCAAATCCACTTCGAAGCATTAAAGCTTTGAGCTCCTCCGCATCTCCATTCGATTTGGCAATAGGTGCAAGATATATTTTCAAGCCTGAACAACGTTTCAGGTGTTGGGGATTCGGTAGGAAATTAGCCAGACACGCTATCGCCTGAGATATGTACCGCTTTTCCTTGAGAACACCGATGAATGATTTTTCAAGGACGGGTGATCGAATCAGCTCCTCCGCGAGAATTGGTTTCGGTTTCCATCCAAGTTTAATCTTCGAGACTTCGGACTTTGGCTTCTTGGATAAAGGTTCCTCATTGCTCATGATTCGGATGATCCTATCGTCGGTGGCTGCGTCACGAAAAACAAACGAAGAATGTGAAAGACTGTCGTGCTGTTGCTTGCCTGATTTATAGACGATAACGTACTTTAATGTCTCTGGGAAATTTGCTCAAAATTTACTTAATAATGTACCTAATGGTCAGTACAAAATTATGTCGCAATAAAGAATGTTTATAATAATTGATATTACACTTAAAAGTATTGCGTTAATCAAATTGTTTATTTATGTGTATTTTCGTATTAATTTTTTAACAATACGACGATATAAATCTTGTAGTATGCAGCAGATAAATCAATATTATTATATTATCGTACATAAAGTCTCAAATGAATTAATTCATTAATATATATATATATATATATATATATATATATATATATATATATATATATATATGGGTGGTTCTCTGTGACATCGAAGATGAAAAAAATAAATATTGCTATAACTGTGGGAATATGTTTTAGAGGTATCCAGTAGTTCACCTGAATTTTTTCAGATTTTTTCTGGGCCATTATTTTAAGTTACAGAGAGTCAAAGTTGACATTTTAGCACTTTTTTGCATTATATGCCCATTTTCATGAATTTTTAGCTCCCAGGGGATGCATTTTTCACTAAAAACATAAGTATGACTTTTTTTGTAAAATTTTCCGAACTTTTCATTAAAAATACTTCTAAAGACATAAATGTATGCTGTCACACTCTTGTAAGCCATTTAAACCTTAAATAGTGAAAATCAGCAATTCTGCTCCGGACTCTGGTAACCTAATACTGTCTAAAAGATGTCTTTTTATAGTCAGAAACTGCCTAAAAATTTCCAGAGTGGGTCTAAATCATTAAGATCACTTATGGTCAAAATATCCGGGAAAAGTGCCCGAAATATTAATAGAAATGTATATTTGTTGCCTTATAACGATGAATCTAGTAGCATGATCATTGCAAAAAAATTTATGCACTTACCTTGGAATGGTAGAAAAGTATCTCCACTTGTTTCAGTATCCATCTAATCCCCTGTAAGCTGCTAAAAATACAAATATTATTATAAAATTATAAAAAATTATTTTTTAAACATTTATAATGCTGAATTTTTAGTTTTACATCCTTTACAAGAATTATAATATTAATCTGAAGGATTACTATAAAAGTATCAACATTATTATTATTATTATTCAACAATACATTGTTTAGATTTCACAAACTTGTCACTGTCACGTTATCATATTATTCATTATAATTATATATCCGATTTATTTATATATCTTTTGTATTAAATACGTATATTCAGTTATTGTAATAATGATGTTTATATATTTATAGTAATCCTTCAGATTAGTATTATAATTCTTGTAAGGGATGTAAAACTAAAAATCCAGCATTATAAATGTTTAAAAAATAATTTTTTATAATTTTATAATAATATTTGTATTTTTAGCAGCTTACAGGGGATTAGATGGATACCGAAACAAGTGGAGATACTTTTCTACCATTCCAAGGTAAGTGCACAAATTTTTTTGCAATGATCATGGTAATAGATTCATCGTTATAAGGCAACAAATATACATTTCTATTAATATTTCGGGCACTTTTCCCGGATATTTTGACCATAAGTGATCTTAATGATTTAGACCCACTCTGGAAATTTTTAGGCAGTTTCTGACTATAAAAAGACATCTTTTAGACAGTATTAGGTTACCAGAGTCCGGAGCAGAATTGCTGATTTTCACTATTTAAGGTTTAAATGGCTTACAAGAGTGTGACAGCATACATTTATGTCTTTAGAAGTATTTTTAATGAAAAGTTCGGAAAATTTTACAAAAAAAGTCATACTTATATTTTTAGTGAAAAATGCATCCCCTGGGAGCTAAAAATTCATGAAAATGGGCATATAATGCAAAAAAGTGCTAAAATGTCAACTTTGACTCTCTGTAACTTAAAATAATGGCCCAGAAAAAATCTGAAAAAATTCAGGAGAACTACTGGATACCTCTAAAACATATTCCCACAGTTATAGCAATATTTATTTTTTTCATCTTCGATGTCACAGAGAACCACCTATATATATATATATATAATATATATATATATATATATATATATATATATATATATATATACGAGGGAATAAGTTAGACACGCGCAGTCAGTTACTTCCTCTTTCTGGTAAATAACACGTTTAATTATTGTCTAAACATTTTATTAACAATCTCAGCCTTCCGATTATTTATCCCATTAGCTAGCGTCGCAAGAAAAAAAATATTATTGCAGCTTGGATCTTGCATTTTTTAGTAATTTAATTTATTTCCGGATAATATCCAACGTTATTTATTCTAACATTTTGGACGCTCGGTATTTTTGCGAGAGAACGGAGATGGACGGTCAACCGGTGCGGTTTAGGCTCTTAGAAATCGGCGTCTTTTGTTTGCGCGACGTAAGTATCGTGACTCAATGGGGAATGAAGAGTCGACTTTAAATTGCTGTCAACTTAGGCCACGGCCGAATCGTTTGACGGAGTTATAGGCATAATTGTTCGGCTATCTCGTACGACGGCAAAGTCAATGCTGCACGATTTCAGATCCGCGAGGATGATTCCCGAAAGGAGATTTCAATGCATCTCGAACCAGAATTTAATTTTCTTTAAACGCATCGATTGCACGGTACAATAAAAATTCGTATATACTCTCAATAATTTTTCAAATGCGTCCCCTTAGAAATATTATTCATTGAAACACTTAAAGCTCATATGACAAAACTAACCAAAAAATAGTAGAAAATATATAGATCCACGTGTTCCCAACTATATCAAATTTCGCGACGACTTTTATAAGAAAATTATGTGCACGTCCATGGAAATTAAAAAAAAATAATACCATTAACAAGATAAGGTTAACTCCATCAAATAGTGGAGGTCAATAATTTAAAATACTATTTCAAGTGGCCATTTAATGAAAAAAAAGGGAAAATCTTGAAAAATATATAGGAAACTAAAATGTAAACAATTGTAAGAGTACAAGAGCATATGTGCGCTATATCAATTTACGTATCGAGATTCTTACGATTAAATTACGATCACTATATGAACTGCGAAATTGCTTCGCACAACGGCGTCACAAGTTCCTTCGTTTACCCGTCTCCTAGCATCTTTGGCTTAAATATTGAAATTATAAAACTTTTTTTTGAATAAGCTTCTGTTATAAGAATAATTGTTCTGTAACGTCGAGAGACTTTTCCAAGTTTCCAGGTACAATGCGAGTTAAAATATTGTATATATATATAAACGGTAGTAACTTCGATTCATCTAAAATATACACTGAAAAATTCTTGGGGCACCCGATGTCCAACTACATTATTCGTGTATTCGTATGATATTTAGGACGGCTGCTGCCCTAAAATGGTATAAGAACCGTTCAAAACTGGCGCTGTAGTCGCAAAACAAAACACTTTTTCGTAATTTAGGATAGCGGAGCTCCCAAAACTAGGAGAGCTACTGTACTAAACGTAATGTACCGCATTTGTCCTTCACATAAGTTCAGAAGATGCCCCAAGAATTTCTCAGTGTATGGTTTAAGGGGAAGTTGGACTCAAAAAATGGTCACTTTTTACTTTTCTTTATAATCAATCCCTTAGGCATTTTTAAAATAATATACTCAAATTATTTCATATTTTAAAATATATAATTTAATTATGATTTGAGTTGAAAATTTATGCCTTTTTAATTAATGATTACCGAAATTGTTTATTCAAGTATTAGTTAAAAAGTAATTTTTTCTTTAAAAAAATGAAAACGATGACACTTCCTCATATTTTAAGCTTTCCGTATAAATTTTGTTCAGATTTTTAATTTAATATTTTAGATATAGTTTTTAGGTTGATAGATGCAGATTCCTGTAATTTGGGTCCGACATCCTGTTAATCGGATGTTCTATTAAATATTGATGGAGTACTTAATTTGTTTATGTAAAATCCAACAAAATTTGAAGTACATAAATGTATTATCATGTAATTCATTTCTTAATGGTTGTTACACTTATTCAAAGTGATTGATGTATAAATTTGATACCGCAATTAAATAATATAACACGCTATTGCTTTACCTCAATGCGACCTTCTATTCTCTCAAGAAGGATAAAATAATCATGTAAAATCGTATCGTACAGCAAATAATAGTACTCTGGTAGATATTCAAATCTCATAAATAGTTCTAATTATTTTTTTAAACTTAAAAATTCAGTTTACAAGAACTTTTGCAGGTTAGAATTATACTTTAACTTTATCTATTGACAGTCAGAACACAGTTTACTCCAAATGTGAGATAAAACGTTTCATGAACAAAGCGCCAAAAATGAACGCGTTATTGTTGCCTATTTCCACTAAAACTATGTGTATATTACTTATTAAATGAAACACCACTTCTACCATGGTGTGTGAAGGTTACATATTATTAGTTAACGAAACTTTTTAAATTAATCACCCTCTAAAATTATAAGCACGTCTAACTTTTAAATAACGATGGATTTTAATAGTACAATTTTGCTTATGAATGAATGAATAATAGTTACAAAAGTTATCGGGGCAATCAATTTGATTAGATAAACGAATACGACGAGAGACAATAAACGTAAGTAATTCCACGTAATAGAAATACCTTCCTCTCCAACTTCGTAATTTTTTTTTCCAAATTGTTTTCTAATTAATGGGACAAAACAAACGTGTCGAACGGATCGCCAATAATTAATCGTTCTCGTCCTAGGACAAACTGCAAAGATATATAGATCGATTGCGATCCGCGTATATGCGTACAATTATGTAACGTATATATACGCGAGGGAGACTCGACCGAGCGTGAAAGAAATAATCTCTACAGTTGTGCGCGCGACTATTTTTATGGATTTCGATTAAAAACTAGTCGATCCGAATTTTCATTTTACGCTTTTCTATTAAAACAAATCGATACGTCTGATTTACAAAATTTTTGAACTTTTCTAAACGCACATCCACCGTTTCACTATAATATTCAAATTTTTCCAAATTCGATGTAAGTATTACGCAGACGAAAAGAAAAATAAGTAATCGAGAGTTGGCACGGTTCCCTATTATTTTTTAATTTATTCATAGATTCAAATTAAATAAATCCGAACGATCGCCGTGTGACTCCACTGCGCGTAATTGTATATTTTGTTACATTTTCAACACGTTACAGTACCTTCATTATTTAAAAACACTTGTTTTGACAAATTGAAAAGCAGTCAATAACGAGCCGATTTTGCTTCTTCCTCCAACTCGAGGCGTCTTTCCAGTACTTATCTCGGAATTAGTCAATTTTGCCTTATGGGAAAAACAATTTGTGTCAAATTTTTAAATATTAATTACGTAACGGTTTGAAAGTTCGATAATCACGTGGACGAACCAGTTCAATTTAATTATATATGCAAACTTAACGGACAATATTGGTATCCTATTACATAAATTCAAAAAAATTCCATTTAAAGGAAATTAATGTATCTATTTCTAATTTTGAAATAATCCACTCGGGTTTTTCCTTAAAAATTTCGACAACAAAACAAACAACTTCGATCACCATCACCGTATAACAAAGTAGGTACTTTAACGGTGGAAACATCGTTACACATAACCTCAATGTACATATGAAATATGAAATTTCGTAATTAAACGAGCCTATATACTCACTCGTGTACGCGCGACGCTATTGCGAAATTGCTCATAAGAGAGAAAAAAAATGATCTGTCAGGCTTTTCGGAGCGATAGAGTGAGACAAGTTTTTAAATTAACGGACGTCCTAATTTTTCATATACATTTTAGATAAGTTGTGTTCATACGCTTCTAAAAAATATACGTTTGTTTCTATCAGAATGAAACGTTTTTATTTCACCTAATCCCTTTCTTCTTAATTATGGTAATACGTTTATAATAATCTATAATAAATAATGGTTTTTCTATTGCTAACAGCTACACCAGTGACTCGAAAGAAAAAAAAATCATTATTAATAAAGAGTAAAATTTGTGGACCTTGTATTTAAAGCATCAACGAGCTTAGATATATTTATAAACAATCTATAGATTGATATTCTTCAATGATCATTTGTAAATTACATTTGTTGCATTGATAATGAGTTAATAAATCATTTGTCGTCTATGCAGTCTCCAAGCTTCCAAGATTTTATTCGCTACTTATTTGTTATTGTAATTTTAAATTTTATATTCTAGATTCCTTCAGTCTGGTGTACCAAGTTTATCAAAGAGAACGACTAATTAAACGATATTCATTAAATTAGTAAAAAAGTATTTGTGGAGAAATGTATGCAAGTATTACTGAAAAGATAGAAATAAAAGGTTTTGAGTACAACGTATAACATAAACCTGAATGCCACAAGTGAATGTAAATGTGTCTCTGGTAAACAAATAAATAATCTACATAATCATCGATAAGAGATAGTAAAGGCAAGTAAGTAAATATACGACTTATAATAAAGCACTCTTGTCGTTGTTATGTGACAAAAAAAAATAGCTTTGATAAACCTAGACTACCGAGTAAGTATCGTTTGAACAGAAAACCATTCTGAAAAGTACCTAGTGACGTTTGACAGATTGGATCGTACGAAGGAGGAAAATATTAGTGAGTTTTCCTCGAGGATCCCCGGACCACTCTATTTCGTTAACTAGCGCATCGAGACGTTCTTTACGGTTAATTGGACACTCGACTCACCTGACCACTCGTTTTTTTCCTTTTCCTCGACACGAAATCCGATCTTGATCTTCCTTGACGACGTGAATTTCCAACTTTGTAGGTTAAATCGTAAAGAGATATGCCTTTGCGAGACGAGAGCTGCAAAGCTGCAATGGTCTATCTTCGTTGCTACGAGTCTGGGGATCAACTGCGCTGCCAAGACCGTCGACTCGAGCGCTTCGATGTCTCGCTAGTTCGCGCGCTTTTTCTAATTATTCAAAACGCGATTTCAATTTCATTTCCTCTCTCGTTTTTTTCTTCCTCTTCTGCTCGCTCGAGTACCTTGTAATTTTTCTTTTGGCTTTTGTCGTAAATAAATCAACCGCCGTAAGATAAAAGTGTATATAATAATTTTTGATCAGCAATTTCTTTATCTTATATTTGATTCTTAGAATTGGGAACTCGGAACGAGTGGTTCGTACCGCGTATGCCTTTGTCGAACGTAACCTCTAACATAACGCTGTAAGGTCGATGGTCGACCACTCGAGAGAGACTCCGAGAATCGAGTGTTATTATTTTATTAGCAGTTAAAACACACGTGGACCGTGGACGTAGTAGAGAAGCAACGCATTAGCATGGTGTTAAATATGAAGGAGAGACCTTGAAATTTATTCCAAAGTTATTTCTTCAACTTTTTGTGTGTATCGTAGATAATACAATAGTAAGGTTGGTATTCTAACTCAAATATAAAAAATAAAATAAACCTCACTTTTCTGACCAGCTTGCTATAAGCTGCTCTTTTTCTCATAGATATACGTTAATTACTCTTAGGATCCACTACCGGACTGTAATTACAAAATATTTTACCAAAAGTTGAACGAAAAGATCTTGCAGAAGTTATTTTAATCGGTTAGCAAGTGGTAACACATATTCCAAGTAAACCTTACTCTTTTACACCATTAAAACATTTTTATAAAAAAGACTTTTATACAACCTAGCAATATAAATAACAATTGATTAAGAAGCGTTATATTTTGGAATTTTAAATTATACACCCAAAAGAAATCTAAGCATTATTGTACCTTTACTATAATACTATTTGCAATCCAAATTTTCAACTGTCAATCACTATTATATCTAAATTTATAAAATTACATATTTCATTTTTATAAAATATAAGGATTATATTTAAATGTAAAATACACTTTACTGTTAGGTCACAAATGTGATTCTTAATAAATTTATTAAAATATTAATTTTTATATAGGTTCTAAATAAAAATACCTTCAGTCATGGAATTCACAGAGTTAAAACCTGAAATGCTTGCACCCAACAAAGCTCAAATTCTGTGCTGCCAATGTGGGACCCCAATTGAACCAAATCCTGCCAACATGTGCGCTGGATGTGTACGCACAACCATTGATATATCAGCAGGTATACCTAAACAAGCAGTTTTATATTTTTGCAGAAACTGTGAAAGATATTTACAGCCTCCCGGAGATTGGGTAAAAGCGAGCTTAGAGTCACGAGAACTTATGGCTTTATGTTTAAAGAAATTAAAAGGTCTCAACAGAGTCAAACTTATTGATGCTAGTTTCATTTGGACAGAGCCACATTCTAAAAGAATAAAAATTAAGCTCACTATACATGGTGAAGTAATGTCTGGTACAGTATTGGAACAAATTTTTGTTGTCGAGTACACTATAAATCACCAAATGTGCGAAGATTGTCATAGAACTGAAGCAAAGGACTATTGGAATGCTTCCGTTCAAGTACGTCAAAAATGTATAAATAAGAAGACATTTTATTACTTGGAACAACTTATTTTAAAACACAAGGCACATGAAAATACAGTTTCCATCAAACAAATTCACGATGGTCTTGACTTTTTCTTTGCCAACGAATCAAGCGCCAGAAAGATGGTTGATTTTATTACCTCTGTTTTACCCTGTCGTTACCAGCACTCAAAAAAATTGATTTCGCACGACATTCATAGCAATATTTATAACTATAAATTCACTTTCAGTATAGAAATTGTACCTATTTCGAAAGACAGTATAGTATGTTTAGAAAAGAAACTGGTTCAACACTTAGCGGGTATAAGTCCTCTTTGTTTAGTTTATAAAGTTACAAGTAGTATACACCTAATAGATGTATCATCAGGCCAAATAGCTGAAGTTAATGCAAATCTTTTTTGGAGATACCAATTTGATAGTATCTGTAATCCAAAACAATTGAAGGAATATATAGTCATTGACATTGAACCAATGAAAGAAAAAGATAAAAAGAAGTTCCCAGGGCAAGGATATATTTCGCATAAACACGTAATTTCTGATGTCTGGGTAGTAAAAGCAGAGGATTTAGGTCTTGACCAAAATACTATACATACTCGAACTCATCTTGGTGGTATCTTAAAACCAGGTGATTCAGCGCTTGGATATGCCCTTGGTGACAATAATGTAAATAATAGTAGTTTTGATAAACTAGATCAAAACATAGTTCCAGATGTTATTTTAATTAAGAAACACTATGGCTCCGATAAGGCAGCTCGTCGTAGGGCAAGATTGTGGAAACTGAAGCATCTCAATGTAGATGTAGACATGAACTCCGAAAATCATGATTACAATGACTTTTTGGAAGATCTCGAAGAAGATCCAGAAATGAGAGCAAAGATTAATATATTCCGAGATGACAGAAAACAAATTCCAGTTGATACAAGCTGTATTGATCCCACATTACCACAGATTACGTTGGAAGAGATGCTCGAAGATCTTGTTATTGAAGATTCAGAAATGACTGAAGCTTGAGTAAAGAAGTATTTAATTTTGATAGGTAATAGAATATATTTCCTTTATTATTGTAAAATAATGTTAAATATTTAACACGATTGCAGAAACATCTGCAAAACACGTTAACATAATAATAGAAAAAATAAAAAATATTTAAAAAACCATAATTTCTCTCTTTTTACTCAATACATTTGTTTCTTCCTATATTTGTTTTATTTTATTTATTATTTATTTAAAAAGTTTATTATAAATTTCAAATGATTTGGTTCATTTTTATTGTTGTAACTTATAAGGAGGGATTCACCCTCCAGGTCATGAATTTTGTTGCAACTTTGGGAACTGTTTTTTGGTACACAAATACCAAAGAATTCATATGAAATTTAATCTTATAGGCTATTTGATGAAAATTCTACGCAGTTACTGAAAAATTGTGAAAAAAGTATGCTTCAGTTAATTGCTGATAACTCGGAAGCAATTAGAGACAAACACTCAAACTTGAATCTGAAAAAAAGCTCAAATATCTCAATTCAAGATAATTATAGATAAACTTTTTACGAAAATTTAGTATTAAAATTTTATGGACTATTTAGGCAAAAATTTCGTCTTATTCTTATATCTTCAGTAAATTTTGACCGAATTAAAATATTTGGTCTTCTTTTTTTATATCGTATCTACTTGATCTCAGCTTGTTGCTGGAAGATATTTTAACCAAGATGTAGTATGAAAAATTTATTGATTTATTGAGCCTCAATTACTTCAATTTCTTATTTTCTTCAAATCTTTGCTCCAAATTTACCGATTTAAGCCTCTCTTTTGTTAAATCGTACATGTTTGATCTCAACTTTCTTCTGGTTTTCTGTTTAAGTATTTACCTCTATTTGTTTTAGAGTTATTAGCGATTGAAGTGGAAGTAATTTTTATTGAAATTATTATTAAATTTCGAATAACTTTCGTAATAGTAGCCATTGGACAGCAATAACTCAGTTTTTCCTAGTTAAGAAAGATATCCCAAAATTGGAATCCGTTTCCCGGAGTGCGTGTACTTCCCTTCTAAGTTACTTATTTATATAGACTGCTAGAATATGATCAAAACTGCTCACAAAATATATTATAGTTTATAAATTCATTTTGTCTGTTTTACTATTTACACCAATATGTTTGCAACATTGAAAATAAGCATTCGTCTGTAATTAAAGATGTATGATCTATCACAAAAATATGATTCAAAATATGTTCAAGCTGTTCACTTATGAAGAATGAGACAAAAGATGTTCATAATGTATGTATGAATTTAATCGGTTTTTACGAGCTAACTTGCGTCTATTCAATATTTTTTAATATTGTGCAAACCCTCCTTTAAAAAAAAGATGTTTATAGTTACAGAGTAGATATTGCTGACACCTCTAGTGCTGTTCTTCATTATCTTGCTTATTTCGAAAGTGTTTACTAAACTTATAAAAATAGTCTTGCAATTTACGTTTGATTATTTGCAATAGCAATGTGGTTCTTCCACATTATTATTACTCCTTATGCAAACCAAAACTATTTTGTTCTCTTTCTTATATTTTCTCGCCTAATTTACAATGAATTATGTACTATATTATAACTATCTAGGATTTGAGCTATGTTTATCAAAAAGATGTTTATCATATTTGTATTGAAATTCTTTAGTAACTTAGTTCAGAGCGCTTGTATATCTATTGTATTCATCTTTCAGAATAGTATTTTCTATGTTTTGTTTTTTTTCTATATATTATAAAGAAAACATACAGTGCAGTAATAGGATTAGTAAATATATTTCCTTTTGGTTTAAATTTATTATATCAAATTTTGGTCCAAAACAGACAATACTGATTGGTTAAAATAACTACGCGAAGAGCAAAGTTTCAGTAAATTTTACTAAATTTTCATTAGCGCTGTAACAGATTGCTGAAATCTAAAAAATCATTGGACATTTTATTAAATTTTACTAAACTTTTTATCATTTGTTAATGAAAGTGTAGTACCTTTTTAAATTCTGGCAGTCTGTTACCGTGTTAATGAAAGTTTAGTAAAATTTACTAAAATTTTTCTCTTCGCATATGTTAGCATTTAAGTTTATTATAAATATAATTAATTAATTATGTCAGAAGACTGTTATTTAAAAATGGAATAAGAGGATCATAATCATTATTTTATGTAGGTGATATGATTAATTTTATTAAAAATAATGAATGTTTTTGTTTTTCGTTTATTGAGGGCGTACTTACTTATTTACGTTAAAATCTACAACCTGCAAAGTTGTTATTTCTATATTCAATTCAAGGCTAAATAATGAATAACGTGAGAAGATTTTTTTTACAAAAATAATACTATATCCACTTTATTAATTTGACTTTTATTTTAGAATAAACCAGATAATTTAAAATAGTGCAAAGGATTCTGCAAAAGCAGTAATATTTTAACCGTAATAAATATCAAATATAATGAGAATATATAAAATCAAATAAAAATTAAGATTCCTGAAAATTATTCAATATTTGGGATTAATAAAATCTTGTGAAAATAATTGTTAGTCATATTATACTTACAAGGAAATTGTTAAACTAAGGAGAATACCCATCTTTTGTTGCCCTTTGAATTTCAGATCTGATGCATCAGTATAGTCGCACACTCGTATTTACCGTTCCGCTGGCGTGACAGTGACAAATTCCTTTTATTTTTTCAACACTTTCCGTGTCTTTCCTGGTTTTGTTCTGGCGTAGTTAACCTTATAGAACGTTTACCCGAGACCTCGGAAGTAGTTTTCCATACCTACACTTTTAAACAAAAATAGAGACATTAATTTATCATTTTCGTTGCTGCGACTTATCCGTACAAAAAGTAATTTTACAAATATTATATTCTAACAATTTTTAGAGATTCTACAAGTTTACTATTGTTGAGTTTTGTTCAGTGATATTAAATATAAGCTACACACGATATAAACAAATAAGAATTGTCAAACGGTCTGGATGTACCGGTTGGTTCATAAAATTAAGCAATTTGGTTGGCTGCGTCGTTAAAAAGTGAAAACGTTTGTTAAAACTGTTACAAAAAAAGCACATCTACAAATCATATTACCTACCAACGTATCATTAGGAAGTTGCAACCGTTAAACTAACTAAACAGTCACTTTCCTCCCAAGACGTTCCATTGACTTGATAACAATTATGCTTAATGCGACTTTGTCCGGAGAAAGAAAATAATCCCCATATATTACTAATGTAACTAAAATTATACCGTTCGTTTTTTTATGAATTTTTCACGCTTTTGCCGTATATAGTAACGGTTAGAATGTCGGTGAAAACGATTGAATTTCGAATATACACTTTTATTTTATTTTATGTCTATACAAACGGTGGAGTACATCTCAATTACGAAAATTGAATATATTAACAAAATTCAACGATGACAGCTACTTAATGTAATTGTTATTTAAAACTAAATTACAAATTAGGTACTATCGCAGAGCTGTCGATCGTCACACTTCTACTTGTTTATATACCAGTGGAGAATAATCAAGGAAATCTTTACTCCATCTTCAAAGGAATTATATATGAACACCTGTCGTAAAAAATATATTAACAAACAAATTCTTCACTATTGAACCAATATCGGCAATGTCGTTCTCCATGAATTTAGCGAGCTGCAATTTTCATTATTTTTCCAGTGCAACGCACACGAGTGCACACGGCAAGTCCAATTACCTCCTCACCGACTTTTCCCCCGTTTGTTCTCTCTTTCCATTGGAATAATCCTGAGGAACCAAGTAGATAAAAGCACGAGACCCGAGGTTCGACGCTTCTCAGTCTGGATGTACACACGCGAGCTTCCTCGATTCTGAGCTGAGTTCCTCGTGAGTTTATTGAACATTCGCAAGTTAAAAGTGCAAATTTCAAAAAAATGCAGCTGTTTTGGGTAATCCTATTCGCTATGACGTCGGTGGCACTTTCGGCCGACCGTCAGCTCGAGAGTACGAGGCATAGTCGTAATCCTGAAAGACAAAACAGGCCGTTGTGGAAATCTGGCGAGCGTCGTGTTTTCGAGGAATCTGGGCAACAATATCGCAATAAACTTGCTCAAAGGAATACAATTCGCGATCCTAGACGTAAGATGTATTTAAATAGCTCTTCTCGCGCACTATTTCGCGTGTAATATAATTAATAAATTACAGCTCTAAAAGTAGTCTTAATGCATGCTTATATCGATCATTTATTTTTCCATTGTAAATTGCAACATTTGACCAATCGTTTTTCGTCTACCGCAGTCCTCTCGCTCTTCACGTTAGTACGGTTCGAGAACAATGTTTGCGTCGGCATGTCAGGGGAAAACGGCACCTGTATATCTCCAGCCGAATGTGCTCAACGGGGTGGACTGTCGAACGGTTTGTGCGCCAACGGCTACGGAATCTGCTGCATTGGTATGTCAAAATCATAGAGACGGAGAACCGAGCTACTGAATTCGCTTCATTATTCCTTATTTAAATTTAAATAATTTTATCTTTACATCGATGGTGGGAGCCAGTGAGTTTCATGATATTCAGAAGGATCAGAAAACTTCTAGAGGCGTAAAGAATTAAATTTTTAGCTGTAATGACTCAAAATGAATTTATTTGGCCAAATAAAACTTGAATAAAGCTGAAAATCATAATAATAATGCAATTGATTGTTATTTTGAAATTTTGACAATTTTAGCATTTGGCCTTTATACCGTACCGGATTGCGATACGCCTCTACACGGACAGAAAAAATTTAGTAAATTTTACTAGACTTTCATTAGCGCAATAACCAGACAGTCAAAACACAAGAAAATTACTAAACTTTTAGTAAAAATGAGTAGACTTTCAAGAAAACTGTTAGAAAGTTCAATAAAACTTGACAAAAGTTCAGTAATTTTTTGGGTTTCGGCAGTCTGTTACCGCGTTAGTGAAAGTTTAGTCAAATTTACAGAAACTTTTCTCGCTATGTACGCGTAAGGGGTCTGACCTGCCAACATCCCAACTTACAAGGTGAATGTCACATCTTCGGGAAACGGATCTAGGATATGTTTACTATACTATAAAAATATGTAGAAAGCCAGAGTTTTAGACTCTTAACGCTCTTTTTTAACCCCTTGACTATGATCGCTTATAATCCAAAAACAAATAAAGATAAGTACTCAAGTCTAAATTCGAAATAATAAGCTTGTGGGATCGATTAGATTGAATTAACAAAAAGAAGCTCAAATATCGTTGGGATACTCTCCTTGATAGTGTAGAAAAGTTACAACAACCAGTTCAATCAGCTAAAAAACTTTTTTTTTTATATTGAGTCCCATCATCGATCCAACTTAAATTATCAAAATAGAGTGATATATATCTACTAAATCTATTGTTAAATTATTGATATATACTTATAGTTAGCGTATCCTGCGGTCAATCGACTTTCGACAACAATACGTACTTCGTCAATCCAAATTACCCGTCGACGTTCGATGGTACCGACTCTTGTCAACTAACCATCATCAAAGCTCATCCCGATGTTTGCCAATTCAGGTATTGATGTATTAACTTTTTCATTCGAAACCATTTCAACGGTATAATAATTGAAGCTAATCGACGAATGCTTGCATTTAATGCGTTACCAGGTTGGATTTCGTTCAGTTCAACATACGCGGACCGGAGACTATGAACAATCTGTGCACCTATGATCAATTCATCGTGTCAGGTGGAAATCCCGTTTCACCGATTTGTGGAAACAACAATGGAAACCACAGTAAGCATAAACTCTTGTTTATCACTATATTCGTTAATAAAAGTAATATTGTTAGTTACCGCGTGTATTTTAGTGTCGTACATAACAGCATTTTCCCTCTGCTCGTTGTAACTATCTTTTTAAAAGTTTATATATAGCAAATACGTAACGACATTATCGGTTGAGTAAATTCAATGTGATCACACGGTATGATTTTGTCATCAAAAACAAGTGTACATCGACGTGGGCACGGGACCAACGAATCCAGTGACCCTGTCCTTCGTAACGAGCGGCAACGGATTTGATCGGTCTTGGCGGGTTCGCATCGCTCAAATACCCTGTAGCAGCATTTTTCGAGCCGAGGAGGGATGTATGCAGTACTTCACCGGTGTCTCGGGTCAAATCAAGTCCTTCAATTACGATCCGAACGTCGGGTTGCAGCTCTCCAACCAGGACTACAGCATATGCATCAGGATGGAAAGGAATTTTTGTGGGATTCAGTACATGACCTGCGACGACGGAGGTGAATATTTATTTAATTACGTTTTGTTTTTTGAGTCCAGTGATCGATTGCCTGCTATTGGACTGGGTTAAAATTACAGTGACGATCACGGCCCAGACAAATCCAGTGACGAATCCGTCGTCGATGCAACAGATGGCTAGAAGTAGCTCGTTCACACTTTCTGGAAACACGTTGAATGGACAGTACACCGCGATGTCGGATCGAACGTGCCAAAACGATTGGCTGATGATACCCTGCGCGGGTAACTCGGGACGGCAACCAGGATCGCAGGTACCTTGCGTCGATCGGCTTTGCGGTGGTGCTTTTAACACCGAGGCTTCCATCAACTCTACCTCGATCATCAGTACGTATTTCTATTGTTCGTTTATCCAACCATTCTATTTTCTTATCCCGAAATATGATCGCCTGCACTGTCAATCGAAATAATATGGCTATCTAATATCTTTACTGTATTCAAAACATACATCCTCATAATACAAAATGTGCTAATAACATATATATTATTTACATTAATTTTGTTACCTAATATCTATATGTTTAATTACTTTTATTTTTAATAGACTGTTCTATTACTCGTTCAATACTATCAACTCCTTCTTCTTCATTCGCTCATCTTTTCTTCTGTTTATTTTACGTTACGTAATAAAAAAGAATAGGTTCCACTCGAGACAAGACGAAAAAATAACATAAAGATATGGATGAGCAAAACAACGTTGTAAGCGCACACTCGCTTGATCACGAACCGGAAATTCAATTTCACTTTCTCTAATTGGAACTTATGGTTTAACGTTAATTTAATGCTCAACTACCGATAAATTCGCTTAATGCGACAACGACTTAGTTTTAAAATCATTTCAAATCTTCTTTGGTGTACGGCGTTCTGTTTTATTGTCACGAAAAAGATTGAAAAGAAACAAGGCGAAATCTTAAATCCATGAAAGATCATTTGTAGACAAATTTTTATTTATCTATTGTTTACAATTAATAACGAAAATTCGAGAAATCGAAGGTATTTTGAACGAAATTATATGCATTCAGGTTTCCGTCAAATGTATATAGCTGACATAATTGTGACTTTATTCCCATTTTCAACATTTTTATTACGTATATGTATAATAGACGTCAAAAAAAATTATCTTTTATCAAGCTATAAGATATATTTATATATATTTTAGTTTTTCATGAAATTCCAACGAGAAAATATGTATGAATTAAGATATTTTGTCTTATATATACTCAATGATAAAAAATGGTAAACCTTTGTCGTTTCAGGTACAGTGAAGCCGTTTCGTTTGGTGTTTCACACGGACGGTACTGAAGCGCCTAACGACTATGGCAATCGCGGATTTTGTTTGAATTACGTGCAGCAGCCGTGCACCATGAAACTACGATGAAACACCGTGTTTACGTTAAACGGTGTATATTCTTTTTTACGTACGTGTAAAAAGAATCTTTCATCACGGTAGTCTTTTCGATATTAACTTTTTTTAAGAGGACGATAACTAATAGTTTTAATAAAAAGTCATGTTGTCAAACACGTTTAATTTTAAACAATAATATTACATTCCAAGGTATTCAAGACGAATTGATTATTATAATGTTACTTGACTTACGAGGAGATTTCAGAACTTCTGGGAAGTTGATCGATTTATAAAACTGAGAGACATGATTCTTTACTCTGTGCATGTCTCGGGATTGGGATTGGATTAGCTTAGGCGAAAAAAATTTTTCCTCAAATCGAAATAACTTTAATCGCAATAAGCTTTAATTTAAACGTTTTTGGTATATTACAAATTTGTTAAAGTCGGATATAATATTTAAATCCAGTGAGCTGATTAAAACAACGAAATTTCAAATTATAGAGGTGACAAATCTTGAAAGTAGACATAGCGCATGAATTTTATATTTTAAAAAGAAGTGAAATGATATTTTGGAACTGTTTTCACGTTACTCTCACACTTTAAGTGATAACTCTTAGTTTATTAGTTTTAATTTTTTTATCTGTGCAAAACATCTTTTCCCCTAAATTTTTCAAAGAGGTCAATATTTGTGAACTAAAAACTCTGGTCCCTTTGTCAGTCGTACAGTTAAAATCAAAATACAACTGCTTTTAACAATCAAACCATTAGATGCTGTTTAATTGCATTATCATGCTTAAATTATTAAATTATACATATAAATATACTCTATCCGTGCTCTCTTCACTTTACTAATTTTCCTTTCTTCACTATACTTAACTGTGTGAATTATCGACATTAAGTATGATTTGAGCAAAACATAAAGATTTTGAAACTTTCTATTACATTAAAAATAAATAATTTATTTGTAGGAATATAACCTTTAAAAGTTACAAAATTGTCTGAAACTCGCAGTCTTCGATATCTTGTACATTAATTATAATTTTAATTATATTTATATTGCACATCTTTATGCTGTCTATCGTACGTCAAGATTTATACAATTTAACTAAATACTCAAACAACCTTCATAGGTAAAATATGGTAGAAGTCACTATATCAAAATAGAGAAGTTTAGCATTCAAAGAATGACTTGTCCTTTCAATAACAATGTATTATAAAAATGTCTGAAAAAATGATGTTATCGTAGATTCCAATAAACTGTCCGATAAAATAAATACCTTAAAATAATAAAGATCATACATACATTTTTAAAAGTTTAAGTTTATGATTATTTATAGAGTTATAAGACCTTGTTTATATAAAAACGTTTTAAACCATTTTTCTCGAAATATTTTAAAATATGTACATTTTTTAGATTTTGGATTGGTGAGCTTTAGTGCGTGACGTCGCAGTAGTAAAAATTGTTTGTGTTGCATTGAAAAAAAATATCACAAGCTTAATTACGAATTAATAATTATCACAAGCGTGCAATTTTACCAAATTACTTGATTGTACACATTTACCAATGAAAAACTAATCGGTATCTTTATGCTTTGAGATAGCATCATTTGTGGGTGTCTCAAATTGTCAATAAAATCACAATGGATGCAAATGATACTGTGTTAGTAATATCAGATTTTCATAGCACATTGAATTAGTTAAGTTCTTTATATTTACAGTTATAAATTGTACGTGTATATAATATATTTATTTACATGTTTTAATTCGTAAAAGTAATTTTACACATTATTTTATTTCTTATTTACTAAAAAGTTTAAGCATCTTAATTTCATTACCGATAAAGCAACATTTTACGAGTCAAAGTAGATTAATTACCTTGAGAAGTAGAGATTAATATTCGTCTGCCAACATTTGTTTGCCAACATTCGTTCTACTTCTACTATTTACTTGTAATTTATGGGATTTTGAAAAGTATATAGTTTGTATTACTTACTGTAAATCAATGAAATAAATATTAAGTTTTTATAAATTATAAACGCATTTTTTATTAACACAAAAGCACATACATCGGTTTGTTAAGATACGACTATTACAAATACATCTTATTGCAAAAACCTAAGTGCTTTTGTAATCCACTTTTGTTTTCAAAAATTCTTTTGCAATTTCGGCATTTACTACATATCAATGACTTAAGATGCTTTTCGAACTCTTCGATATGATATGTCCGAAACAAACATGATTTGCATACGTGATATTTCTCACTATTTTCACATAACAGAAGATGAATTTTAAAATCTTCAAAAGATGTAAATCCTTCGCCGCAAATCTTACAATTGACCTCTTTTCCATCAGGTGAAAATTTCTTTTCCACGTGGTGAATAACAGTTTCCCAAGTTTTAAATGTATCGTTGCAGTAAGAACATTGATATGATAATGGTAATTCGCATTTTTCGCAATAACCTTTGCTTTTATGGTAGGTATAGCGTGATATTTTATTACATTTTACACAGTAGCGTTTGTACACACTTAAATAATTACCTGTAACAATAAAATAGCAATTGATTTTTCTTCTTAAATTTGCTTGATTACAACTAATTCTCTCTAATATCAGAACACCTTTAAAGCTAGATGTAACATATTTGCTGCATTCAACATTAAAGAAATGATATTCCCCATTATGTTCAATTTAATTACTCTGAAAGTGACTGCAACATACATGCTACATCCAATACTAAAATGGTTAGAGAAATGCTTAGAGCACTATGAAATCTTTTAGTTTTACTTTCTATCCTACATATATGTAATAGCTAGAATTTTATTATGTACATAATGTAGAAGTAAAACAATGAAAAGTATTATTTATTTTTAAATTACATAGAACTAATAAGTAAAAAATTAATTTTAAAGCAGTGTTTAAAAAGATTCTGTCGATGATCATTCATCATTCATTCATCAGTAACTTTAGGTCTTTTTAAAATTATTGAAAAATTGAATTCTAAATCACAGTTTTGTTCGTCTACGATATTTTTTTAAGGGGGTTCCATACTCAATTTTTGATGATTAATTAATAAAGTAGTAAAACAGTATGTGAAAAAATAAGAGAAGAGGCGCCTTCGTTTATTGACAATCTAACTGTGTGCTAAATTTTAGATTAAAGTATTATTGCGTTTTCGAGAAAAGTCTTACCAAAAATATCAAATCTTTTCACCTCGTTGAGGTTAGGTTTACATTTTTGGTAAGACTTTTCTCAAAAACGCAATATAATTTTAATCTGAAATTCAGCACACAGTTAAATTATCAATAAACGAAGGCGCCTCTTCTCTTATTTTTTTACATACTGTTTTATTTACAAATTTATTACTAATAATCACGATTGCCGATAAGGTAGGGAGGATAAATATTAACTATGGCACCCCGTTAAGAGACTCACAATCATCCAAATTCTTTTTTTTTAATGTTTGCATAAATTAATTTAATTCATCTACATAAAATTCATAAGAGAAATAATAATCTACTGCGTTTTCTTAGAAGCGACACAGAATTAATATTGTTAAATAAATAATATATTTTAAAAATAAAAATATATAAAAATATTTTACTGTGTATAAGTTTTAAAGATAAAATTCTTACAGTTGTTGCGTTTTGCCTCCAATAATTCTTTTTTGCCATGAATTCGTGAGTGATTCATTATATTCAGGTACGTTTCATGAAATATACCACATGATGTACATTGAAACAACAGTTTTGCACTGCAATTGGGACACTCTAATGATTGTTTTGCTGATTTTAATTCGAAATTATTTTGACAATTGGTGCAGTACAGAACCGTAATAATACTAAAAACTGAAAATTTATTATGATCAAATAATATATGTATAGAAAATTGCAATAACTATTTAAACAAAAAACAATAAGACTAAATTACTGACTTGATAAATATTCTTCATACTCTTGATGTACAGTTTCAATGTGATCATAGAACTGAGTTAAGGTATGTAGAATATTTGGACATAGTAAACACTTAAACACCATTTTTTTTTCACATTTGATGCAGTTATGTTTTCTAAAATACAAAGATTTTTTTTCTATTATGTCACACTCTACACAAATTTTGTTCATTAAATCACTTAAGCCTGAAACATTTAAATATTTTGTTAACATAACATGGAATTTCAAATAAAAACAATGTCTTTAGAAAATTATAATATTGCAATCATGATTTGATCCCACAAAACTTGAACAGTATAAGATTTAAATATATCTTAAACCAAAATTCTTTTTTCATTTTGGTTTATTAATCTATGAGAATAAGCAAATTTTACAAATTACTGTTAAAAATATATTTTACCAACAAAGTACATACTATATGATATTGGGTGACAATGGTAATTCTTTAAAAAAATGATTATAGAATAATTCTTTATTACCTGTTACATTTTTTATGTGATGTTTTTTCTTTTGAGATATTGGTATTTCCACTTTTAATTCTGAAGATTTCCTTTTCTTCAACACTAAAATTTGGTATCAGATGTATTAATAAAGTTAAATAAAATCACTAATCAACGTAAAATGATAATATATAAATATTTATCCCATTTATTATTTGTTACACTTTTATTTCCAATATTTTCTTCATTATTTTTTCTTATTGATAATAGATAAAGTTTAGTTGTGTTTTACTCTGGCTCGTAAAAAAAATATAATAAAATAATTTGAGAATTCATTTTAAAATATGAATTCCTGCATTATTATGTGAAAGTAATACACAAATTGCAATGAACAATCATTGTAAAGAGAATATTACATTTAAAAGATAATGATGTGATTATTTTGAATTATCGAATAAAACTAATAATTATATTAATTTTTTAGAGATTAAGCGGTTACATTATTTATAATCTATGGATACTAAATATATAATACAATTAAGAAATAATACAAGTATCCTAATGAAAATTAGTGATTAATATTGCTTGAAGATCAATTCAAAATTTACCTGATGTAGAGTACATCATTCATCGACAAAATCAAAAATTCAATTTACGAATGAAACTTGACTATGAATTGGATATACTAAATAATGAAAATAATACAAACACATTTAGATTGTTTGATTTGCCATGGATAAAAATCAATGAGTTTGCTACAGTATCCTCTTATAGACATCTAAAATCGTAATGTCATATCTAAAATTGTTCAAAGTAATAAAAATGAGAAGTCCATTCAGATTATACGCAAGCTATCATATGTGATGAATTGTTAACAATTGGTTTGTTTTAGTTTTATTTATTTGTCAGAAAGTCTCTTGAGAGCATATTTTCATGTAGTAAAATAGAAACTTTAGATGTATAAGATAGATTACCTATAATCACAATAGACATTCCAGTGACTCCAGTTATATAGTGAAATTCACTATAACTCCAGTCATTGAAAATAAATAGTACAATATTAACCTGAGTAACTGGGAACACTCTTAACCCTAAGAGTAAAACTGAACCTTAAATGAGTTATTTGTTAACTTTACTACTCTTTATGTAACGTTAAAAATCCCAAAACTACACCTTTCAAACGTCTAAACAACTAAAATTACTCTTTGAACAGTGCAAAATATAAAAATTACTCTTTGCAATAGGGTAAAAAATAAAAATTGTCCTTTAAAGAAAGAAGAAAGTGGAACTACTGCTCTATTGAAAAGTATAAACTAATATAATCTGAATGGACTTCTCAGTTACTCGAGTAGTATAATATTGTACTATTTATTTCCAATCAGTGGAGTTATAGTTAATTTCACCATGTTTAACAATCATTAATTTATATCCACTATACTGGAGTCACTGGGAAGTCTATTAAGATTATACGCAAGATATCTTATACATCTAAAGTTTCTATTTTACTACATGAAAATATGCTCTCAAGAGACTTTCTGACAAATAAATAAAACTCAAACAAACCAATTGTTAACACTTCATCACATATGATAGCTTGCGTATAACCTGAATGGACTTCTCAGTTACTCGAGTAATATAATATTGTACTATTTATTTCCAATGACTGGAGTTGTAGTGAATTTCACCATGTTTAACAATCATTAATTTATATCCACTATACTGCAGTCACTGGGAAGTCTATGTTTAACAATCATTAATTTATATCCACTATACTGGAGTCACAGGGAAGTTTATTGAGATTATACGCATGATATCTTATATATTTAAAGTTTCTATTTTACTACATGACAATATGCTCTGAAGAGACTTTCTAACAAATAAATAAAACTAAAACAAACCAATTGTTAACAATTCATCAGATATAATAGCTTGTGTATAATCTGAATGGACTTCCCAGTTACTTGAGTAATATAATAAATATTTTTACTATTAATTTCCAATGTCTGGAATTGTAGTGAATTTCACGATGTTTAAAAAATTATTAATTTATATCCACTATACTGAAATCACAGGGAAGTCTATTGAGAAATAATAATATAAAATGTTTAAAATTTATATAACCAAAAAAAAAAATATTTGTTGATAGTCACAGCTTCACAGGTCACAGGTAAATATACAGTAGCTCCCTCTCGCTGCTATGTCTGAAATTCTGCGCCTGCCAATCGTTGGGAGCTCTGTACACGTTGTTTGACCGGCTGTCACGCAACGCTGTCATTCTATCTCACACATCTCCCATATACCGCTATCTCGCTTCGCTTTCCTTAGTAATATATATATACAGGGAGACGAAAAAAAGGAAGAAGCAAACATCGAAAAAAGGAATTCAGCAAGCAATATCCTTGGCATCGATTTTCTTATTTATGCGTGAATGAATTCGAACAAAACTTGTTGTACAGTGAAGAAGAGTAAATATAATGTAGCGGTTAGAAAAGTAAAAAATCTGGGGCTAGTTAGCTGTATATATAAAATGGCTCTCGCGCTATACTTGCGTCAGGCGTTTTCGCGCCTTTTGATTGAATGCTGCAAAAATGTAAACACGCAAGGCGCAAGTCGCATAACTCGTTACCGTACAGTGGCGCTACACAGTCCACCGGCGGACGGGATTGAAGGGGCGTCGGTAAGGTTAAGAACTTTCGTACCGACGAGGTTTAACAATCGACCGTGCAAGATAATAATAAGTATATTAAGGGGGTTCCATACTCAATTTTTGATGATTAATTAATAAAAAAGTAAAACAGTATGTGAAAAAATAAGAGAAGAGGCGCCTTCGTTTATTGATAATTTAACTGTGTGCTGAATTTCAGATTAAAATATTATTACGTTTTCGAGAAAAGTCTTACCAAAAATATCAAATCTTTTTACCTCGTTGAGGTTAGGTTTACATTTTTGGTAAGACTTTTCTCAAAAACGCAATATAATTTTAATCTGAAATTCAGCACACAGTTAAATTATCAATAAACGAAGGCGCCTCTTCTCTTATTTTTGTACATACTGTTTTATTTACAAATTTATTACTAATAATCGCGATTGCCGGTAAGGTAGGGAGGATAAATATTGACTATGGCACCCCGTTAATAGAATTACCGTTTGACTATTTCTTTAAATAAAACTTCATCAGATAAGTCAACTGCTCAGCTTAAAATAATTTATTTACTATTATTCTTTTGAAGTTCTTGAAGTTCGTGGTGAAGGTCCCCTATGCTATTTCATTTAAAATAATATAGCGCAGGCTCACTCGTTAATAAATTGTTGAAAAGACGAGTTATAAGAAGCGCCATAACTTGTAAAATCCTTTCGTTGAAGCTTCGTATACATGGTCAATAAAGTAGGTGTAAAGTATTTAAAGAGAAGAGAGAGAGAGAGAGGGGTTCAAACATTTGGAAGTCAAGTGTGTTTAATAGTGGTAAAGGAATTTGAAAAGACGTGGTGAAGGCGTATGGGTTTGCTCTAAGTTATCTTTTTCTTTCGAGGCGACATATAGACGTCTGATGCACCAGCGAAGAGTAGAAAATAGTTTTAGTACAGAGGCAGCGAAATGTAATGACCCGAACGACGTGGAACTTGGAAGGAAACGGTTTAGCTTTACCTCCTACATTTGTATATACCGATTATTTTTAGCCAACGATTTTCAAGTTTTTATATAGTAAATTGTATCCAACTGCTTCTTTCATACAACTCTCATACTTATCTATCTTTTATTATAAGTATATCTTATATTTGTATCGTTTATTTTTCAATCCAAATATTATTTAACCTCTGCATCTTACGAGTCAAATAAACACTATATTCGTAAATTATTTGCAATTTTTAATTATTTTTTTGTTTTTTAACATATTGAACCATCCAATCTAAAATTAAAGGTCGGTGTGAAAAATATATATTTTTTTTTAATTGTCTCGAGTCAAAGTTATCTCATGCCAAAATTGTAGTTCCAAGTCTACTCAAAACATTTATTATCACTCGATGACTACTTGTCGACGGACGGAAAAAATTTAAAAACTGACGTTAACTAAAATTACATTTTTCTCGTTAACTTTGGCTTTGTAATTAAAAATAAGCCTTCTATAGAGTTAAAAATTTTGACGTCGGTGGAAAATGTGAAAAATCTAAAAAATTTACTGAAACCTACTAATACAATGTTATATTATTAGTTGAACTTAATTGTTAAAGTTTGAAGCTAAATGAAAAAAAGTAATAAGTGAAATTTTGTATTAAATTCTTTTGTAAAAATTAATTAGAATAATTTCTAGTAAATAAATCACAGACTGAGAAACTGATAAAAATTATTATAGTTTATATTAAAATTTACAAAACTTGTAGTAACCCTACTATAGAAATTTGTATAACAATTTTACCGAATTCGTGTATAGATCTATTCAGAGCGCTATACTTAATAATCGATAAAACTAAATAAGTTTCTCCCAGGAAAATGTTATAAGAATTATAGTAAATTTTATTATAAACTATAGACAATTTTAATACATAATATAAGAATTTTCCTAGTTTGCCAGTATCTGACTCGTTTACTAAACCCTACTGTAATTTTGAAATTTTGTAAACTTTTTCTTAGTAGTGCTATAGTAATAATTTCAAGTAATATGTATGGATGTGCTAACTAAATGTTACCCTTTATTTAAAAAAAAAAAATTTTTTACAAAAAAAACGCATATAGATTGTAGATTGATATAAGGTTATCAGCAAAAATATCAGCTTCCTTAGTTCCATGAACAATTTAACACAAAAAATGTCTGTTTGCGCCCTAATCGTTTAAGGTTTCCACCTTCCAAATAGTGCAACTTTTTTGGTTTTCTTCTACATTTATTTTATCCATATTTTTTAACCGCCTACACTGATCGGATGAACGTCGTTAGCTATTTCGGGTTTAGATCTCTGTCTCACCGATCTATAGAAGAGTCGAGGATGACGATGATGGCGGGTAATTACAAATACCGGAAGCATCTTCTCGTAATTGAAAAAAAGATAACGTATTCCGCGTAATAGACAACAATGGACAGAGTCCAAGTGGTCGTAAAAATAAGAATTAATTCAAACCGCGATCTCGAGAGATCTGCTACTTTGGAATGTTCTTCTATTTATATTTGTTAAATTATTGTTGTACATTAACATATTTTTATATTACAAGTACATTATATTTAATGCGTCTATGTACATTAATAATGCATTAAATTTAAGGTTTTTCTTAACAGTGTATCAATAATCTACCTATAGATATTATATATTTTCCGTATTCGAAAATAATTATTCTAATTTTCCGCTTCGATATCTCTGTAGGCGTGGCTGTAGTTTTGTGACCCATGTACCATATTAGCGTACCTATACATCTTTGCAAAATGTTGATAATTTGCCAAAGTCGTTAAGCACGTTACGTTGAGTCCGTTGGGAAGTAAGTCGATGTAAACGCTCGTTGATATCGGAAACGATGATTACGTATTAGCTCGATCGATCAACGGTATTACGTTCGAGCTTTCGTCGATCAGGTCGATGTTAATATTCCTAAACTCTCTCAAACTGACCTGATACCTGCACACGAAGTAAATTCTTGCGGTAGAGCATTCGGGAATTGATACAGGATTTTCAAATAGAAATTATTACATTTTTAATTTCAAAATTATATTATACTTCAAACAATTCAGGTGGTTTCTGCTCTCATAATTTGTACGATCATCGATGGAATCGAGTAAGAATTTCTTTCGATTTTGAAAAATCGATCATAAGGAGAATTTTTCATAATTATTCTACATGGCAAAATAATTTAAACTTTGATACAAAATTGACAATAAATCTTAATATACTTACCACGAATATGAATTATTTATTTACTATTTTCGGATCAACAATTAAAAACATGAAAATATCCGTATATCCATCTACGTACAATGGACGACGGTACCGACGAAATATAAACAGGTAATACATTTTTTCGCTTTTAACGTCTCAACCGCCGTGACAATGAAGATGTCTATTGTTACGGCTATCGTATTTCTAAATCAGCCTGTGGTGGTGAATCGGGCACTCGATCATTGGTCGTGTTATCAAAAAATTCGATATACTGTCACAGGGTTGACGCATAGGCCTAAGGCCACACATTAACATTGAGATTCGAGGATGATAAATCGCCAACGAGTCTTTAATTTTGTAAAAGAATTGGCATAGCGCTTCTCGTTCTCGCCAATTTTCTCGGGTCTGGCCACGGTTGTGCAAAATATCGCGAGCCACTTTTCCGAGAATAACACATTTATCTTACCTCGCGTTCTCCCCCAAGGCGAAGCCCACGTTTGTTCCATCCTTCTTCTTTTTTTCAGGTTTTCTTCTCGTGACAATTGTGTCACACCGATGTTGGGTACTTTGGATTATGCAATTAGAAATGTCAATCTAACTATCCAAAATTTAATATAATAATCCTCGTACAGGTGATTTTTCGAGGCCTCGAATATGTCGGTATGGTGGGCCTTATAGCCGAACCGAGAGAAAGAGAAGCGGATTGACGGCGATCTCGAGTGTAAACGCGAGTAATGCCCGTATGAGATGCACTTTTTAATTGGTTGGTCCATTTTCCCCGATACATACTTTTAACGAGGAATACCCGCGATCTCCGTAAATTTGTACAATCGAATGCACGGTAGCATTTATTTATAAACAATACTTCATTTGAAGAGGAAACGAAATAATTACCTTCCTACTCGTTGCTCTTTTGATCTAGATTACGAAAAATATGTACAATTAAAAAAAAGTTGTAGTAAAAATGACAATGTTATTGAGTTAACAAGTATTAATTGCCAGAAATTATGAAAATTACTATTTTTATATAGGTCATCCATAGAAACATTTTCTTATAAAAAAAGTAATTTTTCTAATTTTTATCAAGTATCTCTCGATAACTCAATAACATTGTCATTTATACTAAAACTTCTTAATCAATTGAAGAATATAATCATCTTTTCTAAATTTCTCTACAAAAAAGTATTATATATGTGAGTATAAAGGACGACAGAGAATAAACCGAAGAAAAAATTACGAAGCGAGACTATTAATTTAATTAAATGTTCTAGCTGAGAAATGTAAAATAAATAATTGCGATATATCTTTAGTGCCGCCTAAAAGCGTTAACAGATTTAGATATACCGATTTGTGCGGGAAGAGAGAAATAAATTTAAATGTGAAGTTAGCTCTGCACAGCATAGGTGATTACGCAACTCGCGTATATAGTGTTATACACGCAAAACTCAAAATAATAAGTTGAAAAAAGTTTCAAGGCTCTCTATTTTATTAACGCGGGTGCTTAAGGTGGAAAGTACCATTTGTTACACAAATAATAGAATTAAGCGCGGACGATTTATTTATTGTGTATATATATACGTACGCGCGTGCACGCGCAACTGAGACATTGGCAGCGACTCTGGTGAAAGCAATCAATTCCTTATCTATAGAATTATTCAAAGAAATATTAATGTTTGACGAATCTGTACATCCATGTCGTATTGTGTGTTTTCGTGATATTTATAAAAAAAAGTATAAAAGTCATACTTATCCGTAGAGTCATTTTTTAAGTTTGTACCTGCGTATATCTTTATTGTAATTTTTTATACTATATATTATACGTACAAACCATTTTCGCTTTTAAACTTGACAATAACAACTACAAAATGCTGTTAAGTATAAATACGTAGAATATAAAGAATAATGCGATATGTTATTAAAATATCATTTTGTGAGGAATTCGACGAAATTTTTAATTAAATTATATATAATTATACTTATTTGATTAGATGTGTATGTTCGTTGTGTATTCAAATATAATATAATAGATGGTGACCGTTGTGCCCATCAGTGAGAATTTGGAGGTAACCTGATGCAGCGTTTCATTATCATAAAGCAGTATATAAATATTACCTCGAGTGAATTTAGTTTAACTTTTTTATACACATTTCAGAATTGGCATAGCGTTGTCTTTAATTGAGCATATAATTCCACCTTCGGAGTTTTCAGCGTGCGAAAGAAAGATTTCAAATAACGAAATACGCGAGAATTTCCAATTGATCGAATCTTCGTTATTAGGTTACTGGTCATGCATTGTGTAGGTATATATACACATACTTAACGAAAAATGAGTCTTTATTTTAGTTAATTAAGAACGATTAAACATTGCTTTGTGCTTACGAATCTCGTTTGTTTTAAATAATATGACGTAATTAATTGCTCGATAACAAATCGATATATAATATCGTATATATCTGTCATCGATAAAAACGAGTAAGATCAATGCTCAAGGTTTCGATTGACGAATATACTTTCAATTTTGAGTATTGACATTTATTGAAATTGCGCAATGTGTTATATACATTAAACGTCTTAATTAATTAATGATTGCAAACGTGCATACGTGTACGCGTTAAAGTAGAAATCCATTTTGATACGTCGGCAAAGCTATAACAATTAAACGCACGTTCTCTTCGTTTTAAATATACTTATTTTTAATGGCAATTATTTTATTACTCTAAAAAAATGACCCATCGAGAAAAAAGATAAACCAAATTTTGATTTATGACGGTTTTATCTTGGGATCGGTTATTTTTGTATATCTTAAACATTTTACACGTAATAATAATATATTTAATTAGTTTTTAATTCATTTACACGAAGAGGTAGGGCAGAACGCGTTAATTATTGCAAAAAAGTTGAAGTGTCTTTCGGAATGTCCAAATGCACTTGGAGACGTTTGAACAATATGAGATAATCAGACTAAAAATTTCTTGTTTAACAAAGGTGCCAAAGTCAATGTTTATCTTCTCTACTTTATCAACTTAAAATAACGCATTAATTCGACGTGTTGTGTAAGGAAGTGTTAATTAATTCAATTTTAAGAGTGCATATATTATGTGAAATACTAGCTCGTTATGTATAGTTTCAGCCAGAAATATTCATTTAATTTCTTCTGTAAAATCCCTTTTTTTAGTTTAATGCGCACAGCTTAACATTGCGAGAAAGTTATCATAAATTTTGGTAAGAGGCATAGATCTCAAAAATCAATAAGCACTTTTAACCAAAATTTAGAACGAACTCTTAAAATTGCATTAGTTCACGTATTTCATCATCATATGTACACTTCTATAGTCCTCGGACCTTTGTTGTCACCTTAAAAAAATGTTATAGTATTTAGTATCTTTTGGAAAATGTGTAAGTATTTTATATCTGTACTACATACACAGTATTATCATTATTTTTCTCGCATAAATATTAACAAGCTTATATAGTAATATTCATCATAAATTGTGCTAGAAATTACTATAAACATGTGAATATATACTTACTATAGAATATATAGTGACGGATATTTATTTATTTATTTGTACAATGCAGTATAATTTCTGCGTTTCTTGCAGAGAAAAATAATATTTCCTGTTCTCAAGTTTGGTATAACATATACATTATATTATATTAAAAACAAAATTACTTAAAACTAAAACATGAGATTCATATTGTTAATCCATACTACCAAACTACAACACATTACAAGTTATATCTATAAATCTATAAAAGTATATACATCTCTTTAAAACAAAGTCTCAGATATCAATTTGCTTAATTTAAACTTTACAGTTGCTTTTTGTATTTTGCATGTTTTTAAACGTATATCTTTAAAATATACTAATTTTTTTAATGTACATTACTTTTATTTATATACCGTACTGTGTGGAATTATAAACCCCTGTACATAATTCTGGTTTGAATATACGTAAAAGTAAAAAAATGTATTTAATAATTTTCTCGATTTTTGAGTAATTGCTTGAAGATTTAGTTTGAGATAACATATAGGTAACGCTGAGAGTTTGATATCGATCTTTCATGCAGCTCGGCTGTCGTATTCCGGGGTGCGACTTTTTAATAGACTCGACCGTCGACTGGACTTGACCTAGGTAACTCCCGGCTTCCGCAGCCTTTGTACAGTCTCCTTTGCTATGCGTGGAGATACCTATATGTGGGTGTCTTCGATTAATGGCTCGAGCATCGGTCGCTCACGGTGTTTCACTTTATCTATATTACAATCTTCACAATTACCAAAACTTTAAAGAAAAGAATATTCTTAATAGTCTTTAGTATATATATTATAGATTGTACTGATTATGGTATATTTAAATCTGGTATACAATATTGGAACTTAACATTATACGTTCATTACACTATTTGAAGATGTCCAATCCGCAGGTAAGTAAGCTTGTCTAAAGATCCCGTTTACGAAAATGTTGTTCTAAAAAAGCAATAGGAAATTAATATAAATAAATAAAAATAAGTCAAAAGCCGTTCTATCGAATAGTCTAAATATTGATTAGATTACCATCGAATGTATCATCCATCATTATAGCGCAATATAATTTTTATTCGTCACCCTGCAATTCGCGGACGACTTTCGCTTTTCGGTGAGGGAGGGCGAGTTGGATCGGTGATGGGGTGGGGAGACCTCCAAGAGGAACAGCGCGTTAGGGGTAACTCCAGAGACGCGACCCAGATGAGATTCGGTTCTCCGGAAATGTCGAGTTTAAGCTACTCTTTAAATTACCCCTTTCCTCGTCCTCCTAATCGTCTGATTTTTTTTACTTTGAATTTTAGCATTTCATTTTCTATTTCATAAACCATATGCATTTATGACCACTAAATATTATTTTTTCTTATATACATGTACTTGTTCAATAACAATTACTCGATACTCAACTCTTCCGTTAGAGGTTATACTTTTTTTAACACAAAATTCACTATATATCGTAAGTCGTGTTTCGATCAATGTTAAATTCTCTAGTTTTGTCGGTTGATTTTAATGAAATCACTGTAGGTATACAACTTATCATAAAATTGAATTGGATAAACGACGCGGTTTTAAAAGAAAAACTGCTTTTATTATATCGACGTTAGTTTTGAAAGTTGGTTGAAATTTTTATGCAGTTCCGGCTTCGGGTACGGTTCCGGGCAATCGTGCGTAGCGAGCTTTAAAAGCTGCTTCGGTTTCCGCTTTCCGGCTTCCCGCTCGCCTTCGTCTCAAGGTCGACTATCCGATCGATGGGATTTCCACGACGAATTTGTTACTCGGAACACCGAATTTCATTATTTTCGAAAACAAAACACTCGGGGGAATCTCGTGCAGCTACAACTTTTAACCTTCCACTTCATCTTTCAGTCGTATTTTAAAGAGCTTTAATTTTCACGAAAATAAAGTAGCTAAAGTGTCGTAATATATATAACGCTCCTCGAATAGTTTAGCAGAGACATATATAATAAATATGTTTCGTTGAAAAGATTTGTTGTCACTTATGGTTGTTGTCCTAAATTTGATATCGGTGAACTCAGAATCACAAATGTTAACCGAAAGTTTAAATTAAAAATATGCATAAAATGGTAAAAAAAACCCTGTTCTGCGTGACACGCAAAAAATTCGAAGGTGTATAGTAAGATTAAATCAATCAATTCAGTAAATTGTTCATGACCTTTCTAAATGTACCGGAACAGTGTTGATTAATGGAATGCACGATAAAAAAATGTTTGAGGTCACATTGTACGAGCCTTTTCACTGCTAAATGCCCTGATCCATCTTCACCCCGTAGTAATCTAATAAAAAAATATTTTTTTCCTATAATAAAATTAATTAAATATACATCTCTCAAGAAAGGGTAAAACGTAAAATTCTGTATACAATTCACTTTTGATTTTAATAATATATCGTTTAGGAATACCTAAATTATTTTACCAACCATGTGATTGGCTAAAACGATGATTTTTTTAGAAACCTTATTTTAGTTGATTTTATAAAAAGAGCGTTTCGATCTTTACGGAGAAAAACATCCCTTAAAAGGTAGACCTCTGCTGTTCCTCCCTACTCCCTTGCATTATACAAAACGATAAATCAACTATAACTCATTCGATAATCATCTATATAGGAAGGGATACAATTCGAGTGTAAAGGAGCGAGAAATGGAATAACCGTATTCAAAATGCCTGACTTTTATTTTTGACAATATATAGAAGCAAAAAGATACGAACACTCTTGTTTTTCGGCCTTCAAATTTAATCGCGTGGATCGGAAAAATCTCGCTCAAAACTTTGCAGCGCTTCGTCGAAAAATTTGGCAATAAGCAGTCAAAAATAAAAGTCAAATCCTTACGTAACAAAGAATCTAACGAACAAAAAAAACGGTAGAAATATACAATTCGAGCACAGGCCAAGGTTACTATTTACATCAAAATTTAATCAAAATTACTATATATATTATTTTTTTAAAGGCACTTAGTAAATTTCTCTATCGAAACGATATACGGCAGACTAATTTTAGAAGAAAAAAAAAGTTATATTTTACAACAAAATTTAAAACAAGATTTAAAGGAATTAAAGCGTAAATATTTCTCGAATTACCCAACTACGTTATAAATATATATATATATATATATATATATATATAAAATACGTGCATTCACGAGAGTATTATATCTAAACGAAACAATGATTATCTATTTATTAGCAATTCGATAATCAAGTATAAATATCGTATTGTCCGCGCATTAAAATATTGCGTTACCTCGTTACGCGGTAAGTACGGACTGCACAGACGTAAACGTTACGTAATTAAAAAAGAGGCACGGATTAAACATGTATACCAGATGGGCGTGAAAGATTTGTTTTCTTGGTCAAGTGAAAAATGAGAAAAATATCAAGATTAAAGGACACGTGTGTGTGTATATATGTACGAGGGAATGCGGGACAGGCAGACAGATGGATTATCGATTCACCTATCGCCCGAGTTTCAAGGTTGCACTTTCCGCGGATAAGTAATTGAATATATATATATATATATACGTTCTATCGGTTCCTTTGAATTCGTTGAAATCGCGTTTTCTCCACTTTAAAAGTTAATTTTCGTGGTCCATCAGAAGTGAAAATCAAAATCGAGAAACGGAACGTCGTTGATGCGTACACGGGGCCAACGATAAGCCTGTCCAAGTGTATAAATGAAAAAGGAGAACGTAACTCCAAAATTCACGAGCTGTGAAGAGAAAAAGAAAAAGCGTTAGAAAATCTTTTGTCTACTCGTTCGCGAAGGAACACTGACGACCCTTTTTGTATCGATGAACACAAATGTACATTACACGTATAGACTCGATATTACGGAAACTTATTTTTACCAGTACAAATAAATAGATTTTAAATTCTAGTATTTTTTGGACAAAACGAGAACCGACTTACGCGGTGAGAGAAAGAAAAAAAATTCTAAATTTAAAAGAATTGAAAATAGAAGCGGCGAGGCGCCCGAACGAAGAGCGACTCCGCATCACGAGAAGAAATAATGGAACGAATGTTAGAGTAACAATATTTACTGCATATTCGAGAAAAATCACGTTTTGTAATGTCGTAATTTTTGTACTCCTGTCTATACTATTCCTTTGAACCCTCGACTATATTTTATTTCAATGAGTATAATTATTAAAAAAATATAAATATATATTAACTATGTACGCATCAGAATTTATTTGTTAAATTGGATTAGGATTTTAAGATCCAACATTTTACAATATTATATTTCTTGAATCGTGTTGATTGAAATTTTCACTTTTCATTTGGTTTTATAACGATGGTGATCAATTAGGAAATAGATTTGTCGGAAAGTAAAGGTAATAATAATTGCAATCGTGAAAACATCCCTCGCGCGATTCTCCTTCGCGATACGTATTTCGTACCCAGGAAAACATTGAATTCAAACGATCTCGTTGATTAAAATTTTGAGTGGCTGCATCCGCTAGGTACGTTGTTGGTGCTTATTCGCAAAAATAAAGGTACTTTGGCACGTAACGGTAGGTCTAACTGTGCGGATTTCGTTAGCGCTAGTGCCAAATCAATGATTTATCTCGTATATACTGCACCTATCCCGTACACCGTAGCGCGTGCGCGTATTAATAGTTTCGAGAGAATAGGTGGACAATCAACCGCGATCCAACGGGACGAGCGACCTTGAGAGATAACGCGTATCGATCGATATCTATGGAAGTATGGATCGCTCTCTCGCTAAAACGAAAGAGAGAAGATACGATCCTGGAATCTGTCGATTGGTCTACATTTCGGAGCGATTAACCTTGATTTTACCCGAAAATCGATTAAACGGAAATGCAGTGGGTTACGCAACCACTAGGATCTCGGAAGGAGAAAGAGAGAAATACGAAAAATTCACCCCTGGAGCGTTGGTGAAGGAGTAGGAAATAAGGAAATAAGGAAAATAAATGGGAATGATCCCGATCCCGCGTGATCCCGCCGGAGGCAGCGCCGCGTCGCGGGCAGCCGCGGGAAGGGCGGCCTACCAACGTCCAACTGGGAGTATAGTACCGAGGTACCGAGCCTAGCCGTCGAGGAGGAGAGGTGGCGCGGGGAGTGGGGACGGAGGGAGAGACTGAGAGAGCCGAGCTAACCGCCACCACCACCACCACCGCCGGCGGCGCACCAGCACCACCGTGTCTCGAGTCTCGACTTTCGCGCGGCGCGCGGCACTTGGCTCCTGGCTCGCGTATCCGCTCGACGTGTTCTTCCGGCCGCTCATCAACTTTAACCTCTCTCGTACTTTCGGCTCCTTTGCTTCTCGAGTCACAAGGTGAGTTCATCCTTATACTCTTCTGTCACCTCTATTCGCTTCTCGCGTTACCCCTCGTCCAATCATTTACCTCGAATCGGCGCGATTGAATGCACCTTCTATGCTCTCTGTCTCTCTCTATACCGGTCGAGAGGTACGAGGAACGCTCTTGGGCGCGTCCAAATTCCCGAATATCGATGCAATTCTGTATCTCCTCGCGGTGTTACTGTTATCTAATCGCGTGCTCTTAAAAACCTGCAACCGTTTTGCGGCCAACGCAGGATTTTCCGTTTCGTCAAGGTCGATCCCAGTATATTGCAGCTCTCTGCGCGTGCACGTACCTCGCTCAGGAATTCCATGGAATCGCGCGCGGCGCGCTATAGTCACGTGAGAACGAGTGAGAGAGAGCGAAAAAAGACGACCGTTAGATTCTCCTCGTACCGTCGATCGCGCGTTCGACCCTTGCTTTTTTTCTTCTTTTTTCCCCATCTTTTCGACCGATCGATATCGTTCTCTCTTCCTCCTCGGGAGTGGGAGCGAAGGTTACCCCCCTCGTGCACCTCGTTCGTTATTAATAGACATTTTTATTATTAAAATATAGGTTGTAACTTGTAACACCCGAGTATCGACAGGTGTTTATTGCCGTTCGAGCCGAGTTATCGAGGCAACTTTTCAATTAGCCCGACGATCGTCCAGACGAACCGATCGATTTTCACGGCTTTCCGTTAATACCTCTCTCTCTTCGTTTTCCGTGTTTTCCGCGCCGATTATCTCTTTCTTCTATTAGTTGTAATTTTAAAGAACTAAACGAGCCTAAATAATTGCGCAACCGAATCTCTGACTCACCGATTATATCACATGACTAATTCGCGTTTCACGCGAATACTCTTGCTATTCCCGGTCGAATGTATTGTATCGACCTTTTTTTTTAACGATGCAATTTCGACAAATAATTAGGATAAACGCGTACACGCTCTCGCGTGGTATATCGCTTACTCGTACGAACCCCAACAATTTAGTTTTTCCTCGAAATTTAATGGAAAACTTCAGGTGATCGAAGTCGAAGTAAAAAGAAAATTGTATCGTATATACAGTACCGAGTCCTTGGTAACGGGAACAGGGTTTTTACCGTGCCGCGAACGCGAGACAACAAAGGAAAGAAAAAAAAGAGAGTAAACGGTTCGTAGCTCGTCACGCGTTTGAACGGCCAGATTCGACATTGGATCTAGCCGCGAGAGGGACAAGGTCACCGTTTTTAGAGACTCCCCCGGCCACCGCGCTACGCTGCGCTGCTCTTTTACTTTTCGTCCTTCTCGTTCGGCTCGATCCAAAATTACCAAGACGATTGCGCGGTACCCGCCCATTCGACTTTTTTTTTTATTAATTAACTTTTCGATGCTCAAATCCATTTAAAACTGTCAATTTGTGCATTTATCATAGATTTTTTCCTAAACTCCAACTACGAAATCCTTGACTATAATAGTTGCTTTGATTAGTTAGATTCATTTTTTAAATGTTCCGAAACAAATTGGAATTTTCGTCTATATTTGTTGTATATTTAAATAAGTTATAGAACTGTCAGCTACCTTTGCATCCGGTGATTAACTCGACGACGGAATGCGCACCCAAACCGTTACGTAACGCGTCAAATTTTACGGCAGTGTAAACTAAAATCGTTCCAATTTAATCAGTATCTTAACCACGAATGAAAAAAAATGTAACAACGCTCCATCGTGTAGGATACATTTATTCAGATAGATTTGCCTTTGCAATTAAAAATGAATTGGACAAAGCAATTTATATTATTATATAGATGCGAGTCCGAGAACGTATATGTATATACGTTATAAAGCCTCGGATAAAGAGAAAAGTTTAAACAAGAGAAACGTCGCATCGCTCGTACAAAGTTTTGCGAATATAAAGATTTTATTTTAAAATACCATGTTTATTTAATCGATTAGTGACAAAGTAGGTTAAAATTAGAATGTCGACGTGTATCGCTTTTGTTTCCACATGGAACACCCATTTGTTTGCGCCTTTTTTCCTTCCGAATGTACATACTCCTTGCACTGCTAAAAGGTAAACAAGATCGATTATTATCTCACGCAACGGTGTGTATATGTATATATGTATACACGCCTCGGGTGTCTTTTACATACCTTCCAAATAGGAAGAAAAGATTCGATTGAATTTTTCCAGTAATTGGAAATAGTTCCGCGAACACCCGCACTCGCGTTTACGACCCTCGGAAATGCAAATCGTCTTTTGCCGTACGTGTGTATATACATATATATATACACACAACGCAACGCGACCTGAAAAACTTGGCTTTGAGCGAAAAAAAGAAAGAAAACAAAGAAAAAGGAACGAGGTGTACCCCCACCGAGACCTTGGGTGACACGCGACCACCGTTCGATCGCACCCGATGTATATTACATTTGCCTAAGCGAACTTGGACCTTCCGATGTCCCAACTCGAGTGAGCAATTACACGAGGTAAGCTACGCAGAGTCCTTGGTTACCGACTGTATATACGCAGAAATGTAAATATCCGTAAAAAATGACAGGTATGATAGGCGCCGGCTTCTCATTTTATTCAAAAAAAGGATTGTTTTACTACCAATCGTTATTCGTAACACCAATTTTCATCTTAAAATTAATTGGCTCAATGTCGCAAAGCAGGATTTAAATGAATGGAAATTGCATAGTCGTGATCCTCGTAAAATATTAATACGAAAACAAATAAACAAAAACTTATTCGTATATAGGAATATAATAAATTCTTGTCACCCTTCAAACCTCTGCGAGTCTCTCGATTAGCATCCTGTAATCGGTCATACGTAATCGATTCGCCGATAATCGATTGGTAAAATCGTCTTGCGTTGGTGAACGAGTTGTCGTTTTTCGATGTACCAACGGAATCGATCAACGCGCGGAAAGGTTCATTCTTAGGCTTGAGGTTACTGCAAAATGGGCGCAGCGAACGAGGAAAGCTGCGATGTTACGTAACACGGCGCGTCGCAAAGGAGTCGCTGCATCGAGGGAGATGTATATAGCAAACTCGTCGATGAATCCGCGCCCGCCCACTAGACCAAAGAGCACGCCTGATTTGTTACTATACCCAATAATATACCGAGAGATGGATCACTTTTAGATCGATGCGTATCGTCTGTTTATCACTCTCGTTTCTTCTTTTAGATATTTACATTTGCATAAACCTCATTCTCTTTTACCCTCTAATAACATCCTCTTGAATATAGAGTATGCGCGTTTTTTTTCGTCTACAGTGACGATTATATACCACTGAAATTATTAAAATAACTTTTTTTTTTATTTTGTTACAAACTGCGTATTCGTGTAGGTTTAATTCAGTACCTCGTGTAAGGACTAACGTAAACTCACTATTGTTTTATTTAAACCTAGCAATTTAAAAGTTTCTCCGTTTTAATGTCTATAACTATATTGGTTTTCGTTTATTGAAACTAGGAAACTTTAATTAAAATTTAATCGATAATCAATGTTAAAATTAGAGCCTCATGTTTTTTTTTCTCTTTAACGCTTAAGTGGAATAAATATATATCCTGTCTACATATATTCGATTTTATACGCCGATTACTCGATAATAATGGGATGCAAATATTACTGAAGATCTATTCAGAACTTACAGTAAAATACACAGATTGTATATTTGCATCTTGAAAAAAAGAATTTGCGGATCGAAACTCTCTCGAATAATAACCGAAGAGGTCGAGTCTCCGACAGCCGACTCGATTTGATCAATATAGAGGGGTCGAGTTTCGTGTTACGTTGACTGTTTTATGGGTGTACACGTCGATATAGGTCTCGCACACATCGACATCCGATTTCAAACATCGTCCTCTCATCTGTAACAATTTAATTGTTAAAATTGAAGGATTCCTCTTGATGATTATCGCTATCGTTTTGTTATTCCCCATTATGCAATGTTGATGACATCATCGCGAAGCCATTTTCTTTTTAAATACGAATAAGAAGAAGACGAGGAAGGCAGTCAAACAAGTTTCAATGTTCCAACAAACGTAACATTGTTTGCCGAAGGTAGTTTCAAAGTTTTTTTCTGGCGCAGTGCGTTATACTACTCGTTGCGTTGGCTTAGCTCGTGCCAAATATTATTCTTCATCCTCTACTAAGTTTACAAACTTTATACTGAAACACAGATTAGCATATTTGCGCTCCCTCGGTTCGGTCTTGTTGAAATAAACGCACGGTATATATACATCATTTACTTTTGTCATCGACTGTTCCACGTAATGTGTGTACGCCAAATTTTACAATGCCTCGTTACATTGTTACTTGCCGCGCGTGTGCATCACTCTCAAATAGGGTTATGCAAATCGTCTTTGTACAAATTAGCCATATTTTATCGTATAGATTTCCGATGTACGCGACATATTAAAACATATTTTTGACTACTAATAATTTATATTTTTTTTTCTTTAACAGATTACTTCTATTTATTTTTAAATAATTTATATTACAAATAATTATTGTAATGTATGTTAAAATATGAGGTATGTATCAATAGGTACGTAATTGATTATAAAAAAATACTATTTTGTGAATCGTATACGATAGTAAGTAATATTTCCTGGTTGAAAAAAAAGAACTGCACGTTTCTTAGTAAAATTGCTGAATCGCCTTTTTCTTCAACTGTTCTAAGAATGTGGCTTATAAAGTTAAACGTACTGTCATTAATTGGAAGCAGTGATTCATAATACTGGAGGAAACGTCACATAATTCGAAATGGTATATATTCTCATTCGAAAATCACGTTTAGGTGTCGTCGTCGTCTAGTAGGTAAGATACACGTCATCGTTAGATAACCTCGGCGTAGCATCTTGTTGCACTTGAAAAGATCCACCGGTTGAAGCAGATGACTCGTTTCGTTGCGGCGCGTTGCACAATTCGATTAAAGCTGCCTAGTGACATATCTGCTGCTCTCCGGACCTGACCGGAGATTCGCAGGAACGGCTCGCGCTCGCTTAACGAGCCCGTTTGGTAATTCAAAACGGAAATTGATAGTTGCCGGTCTTGCTTCTGTCTCTCGACCTCTTGTCTACACGTTTTTAACGCTTGCATCGAGTTTTTCCACGCGCTCGCACGGGCAACCCAACCGTTATAATATGCACGGAGATTTTTCTGATTCCGTCGAAATTGGATATTATTTTACGTTTTAAAATCGTATGCGAAACGACGATCTTTTGCGTATATTTTTAGCTTTTACTAATTTCGTGACGTCAGTGGCAATTATATTAATTGCGTTGGTTAGGACTGAAATTGAACGAGTGCGATGACTCGAAGCCTCCGCGTGAAAATAACACGAATTCCTTTGTTAGGTATATAAAGTATACACATTCCACTATGTGGAGAAATCGTATTCCGTTTAATAAGTAGTAGACCAATTGATAAAATAATATTAGACATGTATCGTTAAATAAATGTTGGGAAATCGAATAAATATTCAACCAATACTGTATTGCTTCAATTAAAAGATATATTCCTCACTTCAACAATATATAAATGTAGAAAAATTGTTATTTGGTGAGCGTAACAATGTCATAGCTCTGTAATAAATACAATGTAATATTAATCGAACGAGAAACAAAATAAATAGAATAGAACAGTTCTTATACTTGATCACACGTGGTGTAGATGTGAGAATAATGCCGATTTTTAGAATACGCATTCGTCACACTTTTATGTGAATACCAAATTTAATGATAATTAGATTCATTTTTTTTTCTGTATTCAGTATAACCATGCGTCAACGTATACGGGTATCGGTAACGCAGGAAAATGAGTTTACCCGTACTGGTCTATCATTCTCAAACCAACAGACTGCGCCGCTGGCGTAAGTTACGGTATTGCTAATACACCCGTATATGTACGTTAGTGTCGACCCTACTTTTTTTTTAATCTAGATTGATTTAATGGAATTGATAAAACATGTATATAGCCTTTAATTACAATTTATAAATTTTATTCGAGTACAATATCAATTATTTATTTTTCGAGTTGCAACTGTAGATTAAGTTTAAATCTCATTCCGACTTTTAGAATTGATATTAAATTAATTGCCAAGTTAAAAATGTATAATGAGAATTAAATATTAATGGAACAAATAGTTTATAAAATTAGCCGAATTGCGAATGTATAAGGATTTTTAAGTTTATAAAAAAATAGTCTAAAATTCACTTATCACAGTTGCCGAAATGTTACATTAATGAGTCGATTAAAAAAAAATTATCATACATAAATTCGTTAGTGATAACACTCTATATAAATAAACTTTAATAACCGTTTGAATATTTCCTTCGGGTACATTCATGCAAATATTCGACAACCTCTGCAACTTTCTATTTTACAATGGTATCAGGGAGGGTCTAACGCACACGCTGAATTTGTCGTAGCGTTTCCTATTCCGATTTAACAATGCTATTGTTGGACATTACGTAATTTGTGGATTATCGGTGGGAGTTCCTTCTTTGGATTGACATTCGACAGTAAATAATGTCAAATATTTATTTGTTCTTACAAAGACTTATGTCAGCTATTATCCAAGATGATGCACTAAAGTGCCTGTTGATTGTTAAGCTTTTGCATTACACAATAACGATAGCGGTTGAAAAGACATGAATTTTGTTTACCAATTTTTCCAAACAATCGAAGTCAATATCAATTTGCAACTATGTCAAAAACGTTAATATAATAATATTGGCGCCATAATAATTACATAATTACATACTCTTTCGGAAAGAAAAAGATCTAACCTTAACCTTCAACTCTAGGGTCCAAAAAAAGAACCCACACAGAAAGATTAAATCTGCAGAGAAGCCAAACCCAAATGTCGATATCCAAAAATAGACGATCGATAATCTTGGCGCCGCCATTAAGAAGAAACGCATCACTAGCTTAAAAATAAGCGAAGAAACGTACTCAATCAAAAAAGTTGAGTTGAATCTCTTAACATCATAGTATAGGTACAGAGAACCTCATATAGGAATTTTCTCTCAGTCGAACTTGAACACGATTCAATCTCGAACTTTGAATTATTTCAACAGAAAATTTGTGTTCGTCATTTCGTCTTCGGTGTAAGATATGAATTTCTACCATCGATAACTGAGCGTAGAAATTATAATTTAAATACAACCTCTTAAAAAATGAAAATAATTCGAACGAAAGTGCGTGGGCGCGTCAAGTTTTTCTATTTTAGGAGCGAATAGTCTGGAAAGAAGCTGGTGCATTGTCGGCCGCAGACGCGCCGGGAATTAGAGGCGGCTCGCTAATTGCCTTACCGTGAGATTAACGACCTCGCTGGCGCGAGCTCATGCCAGTTTTCGGAGGGGAACTCTGTCATTTTGGGACGTCTTCCTCCCGGATCGCTCGACTTCGCGTTGGTATTTCGGATCTTCGCCTTCTTTCTTTTCTATCTCTCTTTCTCTTTCTCTCCCAAAGAAACTGCAAGCACTGTAAAATGGTGGTGTCGAATCGCGAAATTTCATGTGTGACTCACATTGTTAACGTTATTGATGCACCTCGAGTAAGATGATTAATATCTTAAGTGTGTAGAGCACTAGTGTAGACTAGTCCAATGTTAAACTTTGGCAAGGATAGACCTCTGCCTCACAATTGATGAGTTTTAAGATTTGCATAATGGTTTAGTTAAACGATTAAATTTCCTGCAAATATACTTTTTTCAATTATACTATCCTAATTTTCTTATTTATAACTAAAAAGTTAAAATTAAGGGGATGCCGGATCCAAATTACAGGGATCTACCTTATAACCCAAAAATTATATCTAACCTATTGAATTCAAAATCTAATAAAATTTATATGGATAATTATAGTAATAATAATAATTGAATAAACAGTTTTTCTTTGGTAATTATTAATAAAAACCTTCAACCCCAACATTCTAACTAAATTATGAATGAGATATCTGAAAAAATTTGGGTGTATCGTTTAAAACATGCCTATCAGGCCTAGCGATCGTGATTTTATCAAATATTCATTTTTTTAATTATTTAAAAAATATAAAAAATTACCATTTTCTAAGTCTGACATATTCTTAACGCAATGATTGATATTCTAGATAAAAAAACAATTGTTTAGTCTTAAGTACATAACTTGTAAATGCACAATATTTCATTCAAACGATTTTGAAACATCAAACAGGTAATATACAATACGCGTATATTTTTAACTATCGCGATGATTACAGATCATGAAATAAAACATTTGCGAAGGATTGTTTAATTTATCGATGCCATTGCTGACGTTACGATGTCAAAGCCAATCGCACGCGCTTCGTCTGCATCGAGAAAAATTAATAACTGCAGCACAGCCAAGCTTGTAAACTGGTATCAATTCGAGACGGTTAACCGGTTAAATTAAAAATAAACTTTAAAAGAACCGTTTGCGTTGTTTAACATTTAAAAAAGATGCGTTAGTGCGTAACCATTATTTTGTTACAATTTTTAATTTTTCATTGTTTCGTAAAATAAATTTAATATATAGGTAAAACTATTTTAATGTATGAAAATTCCAATACGTTTTATAATAAGATTTTAAGATAACTATTGCAAAAGCGATCAAAATTCAATTTCCTGCTTCCTAAACTAGGTAAATTTAAGTTATTTAATATTGTAATTTGCAAATCAATACTCTATAATGCAATAATGTATGAAAATGATTGATCAATCGAAATAGATAACTTTGCTTAAATAATGAATGCGCAAACATAATCTTCAATTATTTATACTTAAAGTTGTTATTTATGATTATTGTATAATTTGAGTTTTCTTATGTCAAACAATTAAAATGATAGAATGCAATTAATAGGGTATGGACTTTTTATTAAGAAATAAAATTTCATTTTCCTAATTAGAAATCGATGAAATTTACAAATCAAGTACTGATATGTTGTCACGTGTAAACTATGGTACAATTTAAAATGTATGTTATAACATCTTTAAATTATCATTTTTTATACAGAATATCAAAAGAATTACGTGGTATTTTTTTTAGTGCTGTGTTTGCATGATATTATACATATTTCGTAAGCCAATTATTTCATTCCTATTTTCCTTGGCTCTAGAGGTTGAGAGACATCACTCTTAACTGCACTTTATAAAGAAAGTAATGTATTTTTATTCACTCGGTCTAAATTTAAAACTGAAGGATATACCGGTTTATTATCTAAACAAATGAATACCTTCATAAATAATGGAAAAATCGTATTAACTGCTATAAATAAATATTAATCACGTTCCGTTACCAAAATAGTTTATTTTCATTATAACGATATAATTAATGTAATTAACTATCTTTTTGGTTTTTCATGTAATTTACGACTCTTAGTTCAGATCTTTGTAGAGGTATAGTATTTTCTGAAAATAATTTATATTATTAGCAGCATTTAACTGTTCATTTTTGTATACGTTTTTCAAGTGAATTTTGTAGCAGGAAAATCTAATTAACGCAGTAATTAGTGACGGTAATAAAACAGCATATTGATTCAACTTCGTTCTAGTTAGTATCAATAAAATTGCTCTAATTGCAGTATTAATGTAGTTTCTTCCTATGCACATTTTATACACGATTATGAGAATGTATATCATCCGATAATTTTAATAAACATTCTTTTTTTAATTTATATACGCCAGACGTACGATACGGTCCAGTCCATTGTCTAAACTCGATACGAGTAACTTTATACTTAGCTAGGCTGTCTGTTATGCTATTTTAAAATCTTGAAACGATCCGTTTTTGTCGTCAAGAAAGAGCAAGAGAACAAGAGCGGTAGATGAAAATTGCATCTAGCGTCTCTCTCTTTAAACCACATCTTGAGCAAAAAATCCATTGTAGTACAAAAAAGAAGTTGTATTAATTACATAAAGATGAAACGCTGAAACGAATTTCGAATAGAAAAGCTGCCCTTTGCGGGTGGGCTGTAGGGAGGAGGGAGAAGCGATTGTCGAGAGAGTCGCGGCGCGACCTTGACCTTGCGAGGGCGCGCAAGTTCGGTTTCATCGACGGACGAGAAGTCACGTGCCGCGAGCAGGTTTTCCTTCGCTTCCTCCCTTATCGACGCTGCTAGGGGTACGGATGACTTTGTACCCCACGGGAAAGGAAAATCGATGCGCCCGGTGTATGCGCAAACTTGCAGCTTTGGTTACTCACTGAGCAACTGCTGAGTAGTCAAGGTTAACCTCGTGACTATTCACATTTGAAAGGTCGATTGGCGTTCCATATTTTTATTTAGTTATTTATTTATTTGTTTATTTAATTATTTATTAATATTTAGTTATTATCTAGGCTAAAATTGTGGAAATTTATGTTTGTGGTAACCTTGTGTATGGAAATTGAATAATCGTTATAATTGTTTGTCGCATGAAAAATAAAATTTGTTACTATAGGTAAATGCATCCAATATAACTGTAATATTTAGAGAACGCTACGAATGTAATCGTCAACGAATTAAGTATAGGTATTCATTATCATTTGTTAACCTCGATAACAAACACTGAAAAAAGTTATAAAATAATAATAATAGTTATCATGATCTAACGTGATTTTGTGAAAAAGTCGAAACAAAATGCTTTACCAATATTCGAACGTAGTACATTACTTATATCTTAACAAGTCGAAGGACAAACAGGCAATTCGGCGGATAATCACTCGTTTCAGTAATTTCTTTTGCACGAAACTGTGCCATTGTTTAAAACAATTTTCTAAAATGACGTTTACTATAGTTTTAAAATATTGACTTATCGGCCCTTCGGTTACATGATTTTGCATGCAATTCGACATTTTTTAAGTTACAACCTTTCATTATAAGCAGTAAGGTTTATTAGGCGCAACAAAATTAATTTTTCAATGTGTAAAAAATATTATTTGCTTTATTTTATATATTATTTTTAAGCAATTTTCCACAATTACAATTTATTACCTTTTTTCTTTACGTAAGGCAATTAAATGTTACCGGATAGTGTATAGTCGCCTCCGAGTTAATATAATATTCATAAAATATTTAATGTTAACAATTATAAATAATAAATGTTTGTTTTTATAATATTTAATAAAGTTTTTATTTATTCAAAGGAGTTATTTAAAAAGTAGGTAGTCGCGTTGGTAATTATTTAGCTCATCGAGAAAGAGAAAAACTCTTAATTAAAAAGTGATGCATCAATTAAAATATATGAAGTGCACGGGAAAGGTGCTCAGATGCTGGGTGCATCACGCGAATATCATTAGGTCGAAGGAGAGAAAAATTCTTGGATGCGCCGTCGCGTGGCTCCATCTATACTACCCAACTCGCAGCGTTGCATCCTAATTGATCGTTTTTCACGCGCAACCGAGAGAATGCCGAGCAATTGTCAATCTTGTGCGCCTAAACCGAATGACAATATTGTTCAAATAAAATTTTACCTCGGGAAAAAGAAACCTTACGTAAAGCATGTGTCCAGCATAATTAAAAATTAATCCAGCAAATATACCGCACTTATACCTACGGTCGATCATTTATTTACTTTCAAATTAGGAGGTCCACTCATTTTTCTAAGTAGATAGTTTATGAGGAAATATTAATAAGTTATTTATTTAAACGTGAAATTGATCGACCTTGAAGAATTACTCAAATGTTTCCTAATTGAATACTTGTATAATTTATTAGTTTGAAATTGATCTTACGACGAGGAGCACCTACCAAACGAAGTACACTTTCACGGAGAGAAAATTTTGAGTAAATTTTACTAGATTTTCACTAACGTGGTCACAGAGTACCAAAACGCAAAAAATTGCTGAAGTTTTAGTAAAAATTTCTATAGTTTTAATAAAAATTAGTAAAGAGTTTCAGTAAAAATTGTTAGAAAGTACAGTAGTGAAAGTTTAGTCAAATTTACAAAAAGTATATGAAACTTTTCTTTTCCGAGTACGTTTGAACATTACTGTTTCGAAAGCCGCCAATGAAAGTGTACGAAATATATTGATGAGCTAAGCGAATTCAATGATATTATTTATTGGGATCAAGGAGCGAAGCGCAGTTATTATTGCTTTGTATACGTTGGTTCGATTAGGTGCTTAACCAAATAAATATTGTATTTATTATCTCGTGAATTGTATTAAAAATCGATTAACGAGTGAATCAGACCAAAGAAAGATTAATAGTTAGTAAATTTACGAGTTACATTTGCTAATTGTTAATTATATTTAATCACCTTTTTTATAAAAATCAAACATCAGTGAAGTGTTAGATATCTCAATCTGCGGCCATAGAATGTAAATAAATCTAACACCTTTATCAAGGTGTATAAGATGGCAAGTATGAGTTGTTATCCGACCTATATTTCATGTCTTACGGTTTTTCCTATCTCCCACGTGTTGTAATCTAATTTATATTTAATCACCTTTTTTATAAAAATCAAACATCAGTGAAGTGTTAGATATCTCAATCTGCGGCCATAGAATGTAAATAAATCGAACACCTTTATCAAGGTGTATAATATGGCAAGTATGAGTTGTTATCCGACCTATATTTCATGTCTTACGATTTTTCCTATCTCCCACGTGTTGTAATCTAATTTATTTATTTATATTTAATCACCTTTTTTATAAAAAGCAAACATCAGTGAAGTGTTAGATATCTCAATCTGCGGCCATAGAATGTAAATAAATCTAACACCTTTATCAAGGTGTATAAGATGGCAAGTATGAGTTGTTATCCGACCTATATTTCATGTCTTACGATTTGTGCTGCAATTTAATTTTCTTTTCTTTTATTTAATGACATTTTAAAAAAAAGCATAGATGTTACATATTTTTGCTTTTATTTCATCACGTTTGACAACAGTCTAAGTGATTTAACAAATCATAGCTTAGTGAAGTATTATATATTTCAATCTGCAGGAATTAAATGCAAATAAATCTATTAACTTTAACAAGGTGTATAATATGGCAGCATGAGTTGTTACCCGATCTTTACTGATATATTTACGGTCTGTTTCCGATGAAGCGTAAAGGTAATTTTTAAACTATGGGAATCGCTTACTGTACCATCTGTAGGAGTACTCATAAAGTACTTATAGAGGTGCTCGATGCACTCTTTAATTAATGATTATTGATGTAATAAAGTCGATAACTTTTATCTTCTATATTATTATTGAGTCGTCTGCGTTCGGGTCCTCTTGGTGTACAAGAAAAATTGAAATTAATTTATGACAGTGCATTAGGAAAAGGCATTTTTTTGTCTTTATCTTTATCTTCATCACTCTTAAGCATATCTCAATGGTTCTCGTATTTTATTTATTTTAAAGGACTCCTATCAAGTTCGTAATTCATGTTTAAAATATTTGGTGCATTCATGAAATCTTCACAATTGTTAATCGTATGTGCATATCGTTCTGTTGGTTGCATGTATACAAATGTGAATATGTAATTTAATATTTAAGTAATTTGTTTTGGTTTGTAAGGATTACAAAATTATTTCACAAAATTATTATAAGAATAAGTGTAAAAAGACTTTTAAAAGTACAAAATTAATACAAAATGTTATCTCTTTTTATTCATGAGTATCTTCGCAATAAAGATAGCAAAAAATTGTTATCTTCGACATAAGTACAAAAATGTATATATTCTAATACGTTAACAATCAAAGACTTAAATTTCGTGTGATCGTATACTTGCCAGGCCCGTCAAACGAGTAGCTTAAGGTGATTTAAATAAATTGATGGTTTTCATATATGCATCCATAATATGAACATTCAAACACATTCGATACATGACTTAAATACTTTTATGACACTTCGTGCGATAGGTGCCACTTTTACGCACGCTCGCTAAAACTCCTATGCCTAGCAATGGCACTTATAGCACGAATTGTCATAAAATAATGTTCGATACACGCTATAAAAATGATTTTGACACGAGTGTGAGTTTGTCGGCCGAGCGAAGCGAGACAAAACATGTTTATCGCACTAGTATCGAAAAAAACTATTATTCTATACATTTTGTTAGATGTATATGATGATGTTAAATTATAAGTACAGCTGTAATATAAAGAAATCAAAAGTGTCGTTGTTCGATCGAATTGAAAAATGTTAACTTTTACCTTAAAATATATATATATATATATATATATTTTCTTAAGAAGTTATTACGAGAAAGATATTTAAAGCCAGGTGCATAAAATTCCATTATAAAAAATTGTAAAATTAAAGAGATATGATTTTATGTATATTGCATAATATATAGGTACAAAAAATACATAAGATTCCTGTTCACCTAGAAACTCCTCGTTTGACGGGCCTGGCAAGTATACGATCACACGAAATTTAAGTCTTTGATTGTTAACGTATTAGAATATATACATTTTTGTACTTATGTCGAAGATAACAATTTTTTGCTATCTTTATTGCGAAGATACTCATGAATAAAAAGAGATAACATTTTGTATTAATTTTGTACTTTTAAAAGTCTTTTTACACTTATTCTTATAATAATTTTGTGAAATAATTTTGTAATCCTTACAAACCAAAACAAATTACTTAAATATTAAATTACATATTCACATTTGTATACATGCAACCAACAGAACGATATGCACATACGATTAACAATTGTGAAGATTTCATGAATGCACCAAATATTTTAAACATGAATTACGAACTTGATAGGAGTCCTTTAAAATAAATAAAATACGAGAACCATTGAGATATGCTTAAGAGTGATGAAGATAAAGATAAAGACAAAAAAATGCCTTTTCCTAATGCACTGTCATAAATTAATTTCAATTTTTCTTGTACACCAAGAGGACCCGAACGCAGACGACTCAATAATAATATAGAAGATAAAAGTTATCGACTTTATTACATCAATAATCATTAATTAAAGAGTGCATCGAGCACCTCTATAAGTACTTTATGAGTACTCCTACAGATGGTACAGTAAGCGATTCCCATAGTTTAAAAATTACCTTTACGCTTCATCGGAAACAGACCGTAAATATATCAGTAAAGATCGGGTAACAACTCATGCTGCCATATTATACACCTTGTTAAAGTTAATAGATTTATTTGCATTTAATTCCTGCAGATTGAAATATATAATACTTCACTAAGCTATGATTTGTTAAATCACTTAGACTGTTGTCAAACGTGATGAAATAAAAGCAAAAATATGTAACATCTATGCTTTTTTTTAAAATGTCATTAAATAAAAGAAAAGAAAATTAAATTGCAGCACAAATCGTAAGACATGAAATATAGGTCGGATAACAACTCATACTTGCCATCTTATACACCTTGATAAAGGTGTTAGATTTATTTACATTCTATGGCCGCAGATTGAGATATCTAACACTTCACTGATGTTTGCTTTTTATAAAAAAGGTGATTAAATATAAATAAATAAATTAGATTACAACACGTGGGAGATAGGAAAAATCGTAAGACATGAAATATAGGTCGGATAACAACTCATACTTGCCATATTATACACCTTGATAAAGGTGTTCGATTTATTTACATTCTATGGCCGCAGATTGAGATATCTAACACTTCACTGATGTTTGATTTTTATAAAAAAGGTGATTAAATATAAATTAGATTACAACACGTGGGAGATAGGAAAAACCGTAAGACATGAAATATAGGTCGGATAACAACTCATACTTGCCATCTTATACACCTTGATAAAGGTGTTAGATATTATATACATTCTTTTCTCACTAGTATTATAAATTTATCAGGAAGATTATTAACGCGGAATATTAAACTATAGAATATCACAAAAATTCGATAATTAAAATATTGTAACGTGAGTTCGATAAGTAAAATATTGCAAATATTGTAAATGCTAATCAAATGGATAAAATATATGAATATAACGAATATCGAATTTCGTTAATCAATGTTACAGCTTCTGTTTCTAAACCGTAAATGATATAATTCCAAAAGTTTTAATTAGTACGCAACTATTATTATTACGCGTAGGTAAGACAAACTTTCCTCGACTAAGCAAATAGGATCGGATAGTTGACTTTTAGTTTACAGTATAATTGAGAAGACTTTGTTTAAATTAAGTTGATCACGTTATTACGAAAAACGAAGGAATTTTGTTTTTCAATATTTTACCTATGTAACTACGCGAGCTAATGGAAGGGTTGACCATTTACTTTTTTAATACGCGATGTTAATCGTTTACGCCTAACAGACGACTTATCGATGTTTATATATGCCAAAGTTGTAATCGTTTAACAATAACAGATTTTACCAAAATAAAATAGTTTTACTTGAGGTAGTATATAAATCGATTATAAATTCGATAGTATAAACTGTAATTTCCCAAACCTCGTAAAATTTTGGTTGTACGATGCGGCTGATAGCCTAATTAGCAAGTATAGTAACGAGGTATAGTTCATAGTTTCTCGAGCACACGACATTCGAACGCGTCGTCGGGGACAAAAGGCATCGCGCCAATTGAATCGGTGACATGGTTCTAACAACCGCGACGTCTACATTGTCAATCCGTTGTCGAGAACATCGAGAGAATTACCTACTGCCAATTTTCCTTCTTTATTTGCGACTGATCGACAAACTCATCATTTCCCTACCTCAGCGGTGTCGTTTTTGTCGTATTTAATAAAATTTCGAACAACTCGTAGCGTCATCTTGTTCAAATCTGCTTACGTTACGTCGATCGCATCGTACGAGGTTCGCGTTACGATTAGGCGTTACCGCGCGAGATTTTTGGCAAGTTGGTTCGATTTTGTAATAAGTGGAACGAAGTGTCAAACTCGGTTCGGACTTGAAAATGAAAATGAAAGTTATGTTTAGAAGTGTTGTTATGAAACTCGTATAGATTGTCTTTTCTACGAAAAACCTGTTGGCGTTACTCGATTCGTCGAACCGTTCCGATGTCTAATAATTGAATGATTTCTACACGTGCTCAATGCTTTTGTAACATTATAAACATTTAAATCTTTTATTAAGTCATAATAAAATCTATTGTATCGTGGCGTGAAATGATCGATAAATGTTTGTGAACTCGTGTCAGCGTATACTTGAATTCGCTTAGCGAATCTCGTTTGAGAGATCGCGCGTTCGTGTATGCTTCTGATTAAAGACTAATATAGTCATCATAATTATGATGTATTTAGTTTATATATTGCTATGTATACACACCTTTTTATTTGAAAAAACGTTATAATTCAATGCAAAGATTTACATCTTTTGAATAATATGAAAATTATGGAACGAAGTTTGATTCGTTAATCGCGGGTATATTTGTCTTTATACTGCAAATTTGGCGCAGGTTCTAAAATACTCGTCAAACAAAGGAGAAACATCCAAGCAATAAGTAAAAATGTTAAATAAATATTGATATTTGTAACGTAATTGCGTCATAATCAAATATTAATTGTTTCGCGAAGAGATAAGTATTTTTCCTTTAGATAAAAATATCGCGCGAATCTGCAAAATGTTGCGTATCGTCAAATCCCCAAATAAATTGCCGAATCTCCTCGGATCGACAATTGCGAGGCGTCACGCACGCGCGCGTAGAAATGCAAAATTTATCGCTTCTCGCTACGAGTCACGCGGTTACTTACGGGGCGAGTGAAATTTTTTGGTATTAGGGTTGTCACCGCTGGATTGCACCCGAGGTTGGCTCGGTTTACTCCCGTTCAAGTTCAGGAATCAATTTTGTTTTGACTGTCCGTACGGGATCGTTCTCGACTAATTATCAAATTGAATAATACACGCACAATGAAGAAAATTAAGTGAATTTAATAAAGTATTGGTAATATCTTGACTAATATTTATTAATTTTAAACTAATATTTTATTAAATTCATTAAATATTTATTGCATTTTCTTGAAAAAAAATAATGTGTGAAAACGGTATTCCACCGCATTTTTCCTTACATTGATTCATAATTTCAGATTGTTGAGTAATCGGATAACAAAGGCGATAATCTGCGCGCGGGTATATATGTATAGACGTATACAAAAACACCTTAAGCTATTTACAGCGTTTTAAGTGTTATTTTTGAAAATATTGCGATTCTTATAAATAAAGTTAAGTTCGGTTACAGATAGAGCCTTGTCCCCTTTAATTATTCGTTTAATCTCTGCGATTTGACTTGTGAGTCGCTCCTAAGTTACAGTGAAGATACAATTTCATGCTCAACTCAAAATTAATTCGACCTCGCATATTTTTCTAGACGTTTGAACTTTTAATTAACACGGTCATTTCTCCTCTCGGGCATTATTTGCAACTTGAAATTTAATAAAGAGACAGTAAGAAATGAAAATGTTGAGCATTTGTATAATTAACGCACTACTGGGATGGGTTGGACTACTCTATTTATACACGGTATATTGAGAAATAAGTATTCTCTTTTTAGAAGGAAGTCCGTTAACCGATTCTCTTTTTGCCCGGGTGTATAGTTGTTCGTCCGTAGCAAATCACCTGTCCATTTAATTACATTTCTTCGAACTTGCGGATCATTAAAATTGGATACGAGGCTGAACCTACCGGTTAGCTATGTATTGCCCGGCACAGAGACGGATGCATACCTCCAGGATCCTAAATCATAATTTCCTTTCAGCTTAAAAAGCATTGCATCAAAAAAACATGTCACTTTTTCTACGATGATGCGGGATATTTGTAGAAAGTTTAAAATTATCTACATTCGTATCGGAACCAAGCCCTATAACGATAACTACATTCATTAAATAAAAAATTAATTTTAATGAATTTTCGAAGTCGCAGCTTATACTACTTGTTAAATTAATCGAATTTTTTAAGCTTAAAACAAATTTTTATTTAGGGGCTCTCATTTCTCTATCCGTCCCTATCTCTGTGAGCAGTAGCTACTGACTATAGACACGATCTTATAAATTAAGTAACTGCATCTCTAAGTAATGCGCTACACTTGGACTTGATTTATTTGTATTTGCAACTTTGTGAATAATACTGTAATATTTGGTGGTAATTTTAAAATTAATTTTATTCGCAGTCCTGATGCATGGATTGTAACATAGTTAATCAGTAAGAGAGGTACATCGATTACATTACATCTGCGAAAAGGAATCACCAAATCCTTTCTCTCTCTCTCTCTCTCTCTTTCTCTCTCTGTCTGTCTTCCTTTCCGTCTTTCAAAGTGTCAATGACTGCATGCTAAATCGTTATTCTCGTCCGGTGCTCTTGATTACTCGAATCGAGTCTCGTCTTGGGCTTAGGTTGCTCCATGCATTATTCATTATCTTACCGAATGATGGTACGTTTTTGCTTAATCAACATTGATTACCCCGAGGCGCATCCTTCTCCGTTAAGCTTCGAGTCCATTTAAAGCGTAACCTTCCTGAACAATCTCTCTTTCTCTCTCACTCTCTTTCTCATATAACGGCAAACTGTTAAACATTTATTGCCTTGCTTACTCTAATTTTTTTTACGCGACTGTATAAACTATTAACGTGGTGACGTAACTTCCAACCGAGGAAAATAGGTTAATGGTTACAATTTATTTAACAAAATTTTATACTATTAAAAATATCTGTAAGCTGAATATTTTCGGGTACAAGAGTCTGTTAAACATTTGACTCGGTCGGTAACAATCGGATGTACTACTTTCTTAGCAATGCGGAATAATTCGTGGTGTTTACTAATCGGATAAATTTCCGATTACGGAAAATAATCGTTACACGGCGCCAAGGTTTCAAGTATATAGAAATTTTTTCTCGCGAGATTACTTTAAGCATTTGTCCAGTCAATTCTTTGGTAAATGTTTTATTGTATTTTTTTTAGTTTACTTTACTACATTCAGTAGGACGAAAAATATAATAATACGCAATACAAGTTTACAAAATGCCTGATATAAAAAATGCGTCTTATTTATAAGTACATAACCGTTGATATACAATTATTTGCATATAATCAATGTAATCTGAATAATCACAATTAAAAAAGTAAGTAATTATCCCAAATCCATGAAACTGACTCCGTTTACAAAAAATGTTTTAATTTACCATCGATCTACGCATTGCTAGTTTCAAAATTTTTACGGCTAATCCCATTTAGAGAATGGATTTAAACCCCTAAAAAATTATAAATGTGTAATAGTAGACATAAAGTAAAAATAGCAAAATATGTACAGGTAAGTTAAACACCCGGATCAAAATTGCACATGGAGAGTTGCATTGTTATCCGGTATATTTCACCGTGAGTGTTGTTTATCCTCTCGTGTTTCACGAACGCGTTATCAACGTGAATAGCGATCCTCGGTGTCGCGATAACGACGAACAAGAGACACAATAAACTCGCAGGTGACTCACCATATTCTTTTATTTTATCTTCCTCTTCCTTCTCTTCTTCATCTTCATCTTCATTTTTATTCGACTATACCCACTTAATGTCATAGGTATTTACCTTTTTTTATATTGTAGCAGTTTTAATTATTAAAAATGTATCAAACATTTGTTTTGCATATTATCAATGCGCGTGTATCGATTATTGATAAATAATACGCTTACTTGAAAAATCTCAAAGATCGCTTAGATAATAATTGCTGTTCTGTCACTGGGGCATAAATTGCGATCTTATTGACAAAACGTACACATGTGATCGGTAATATAAAGATTAGTTTAAAAATAAAAATGCCAACTTATTACCAAGAATAAATGTTAGAAATTACATTAGAATAAAACGCGTTAGTCGATAAAGTAGATTCCTCGTTGTTACGATGCAATCAGACTGCAATGGCGTCCGATAAACGAAATCGCCTTTGTCTCGAGTGTCCCGTCGGGAAAAAGCTCTGAACAGTTCACACATACACGCTCGCACGCACACGTATACGTGCACACTCGAGGGACGAGTCGCAAGCATTTAAATTAACAATCGAGATTTCTATCGTCTGTTTTTTCGCAGCAAACACATCAAGCTTTATATTTGCTCCCGGCAAATTTCCAAGGACGCATCTTCCACAACCGCACAAAAGCGTCTCGTTTATTCTATTTTCATAACTTTTTTTTTCGTTCCTATATATTCCGGAAATGAGACGATTTTTTTCACTTAAATTTCGAGCTCGGGGTCTTTTTCAGTACCTATCAAAATAAAAATAAAATTTGCGTCTATTTAACAGTACTGATCAATCTTATTAATCTTTTTATTGAGTCACGTTGCCCAGACTTGGAAATTATTTATTTAACACCAACGTAGAGTCGGTGAGGTTGAATCAACACCTATGCTACATCAAGCGATTCAAATTAATTCGCAACGAAAAGATGTCACGTATTTTCTTTATCAAAAATTATATGTGGCAATCGTAAAAATAACTATAGTACGCATTGTAAACGTACCCAGTTGTAAAGAATAATAATTCCGATAGATTAAATCATTCTCCCGGCTCAGGTGATACAAATCTGATAAAACGAATGTAAATTAATAGACGTTTTATTTTTAAACAGGCTTGCCTAATATTTGGACAAGACATTTGAATGATTCGGTCACTTGTGAATGATTGTTAAACGTCCTATTACTTAACTATTTTACTTTGAAATACTGTTTTAATTACGAATAAGTTGATACTACATTGTGTTTAAAAAAAATCGAAAAAAATGTATTAAGGGTATTTCGGACTCAGAAAGTGGAAATTTTTAATATTTTTTTATAAACAAAAGAATAAATTTTTGAAAAAATCCTAAACGCTATCATCTTAGACATATTTTAAATAGTGCACTTAAATTTTTTCACATTTTTAAATTTCTAATTAAATTCTGATTTTTGCGTTGAAAGTTAGTTTTTTTAGGCCAATAATTACCGACCAAAAATTGTTTATTCAAATATTATTAACAAATTTATCTTTTTCTCGAAAAATCAAAACGTCATGCCCGCGCTTTTGTTTTAAACTACCCATATGAAATTTTTCAGATTTTTAATTAATATTTCCAACATAATTCTTATGTTGAAAGGTATAGATCCCTGTAATTTGGGTCTGACATCCCGTTAACCATTATTTAAGTATTAAGATTCAATTAGAAAAAAGTTTACACCGACTGGGAGGAAATGTTTCTTAATATTTAATGTACAATTGTAAAAAAAGTTTTTTTGTATAAAAAATATAAATTAGTGCAATTTTATAATTCTGAAAACAAAGTTAGGTCTGGAAAAAATGTATCATAATTTTAAACAGTACAAAGGAAATCATAAATAATTATGTATATACAATAGAAAAAGATCTGAATAACAATTAGCGTTGAGTTGAAAACTAACGGTATCCAAATGAAAAAAAATGATTAAATTAATCTTAATTATTTAATCAACCTTAAAAGCTACGTTAAAAAATTGCAATGAATACAATAAGAAATGAGTTGATGGGTTGACTCGATATAATCCTGTGCGATGGATCCATCTGCTTATTTAAAAACAGTATTGAGTGATCTACAAAAGGTGGTTAAGGACGGTGTGTGGTAACCAGAGTCGAAACATCCGAAACTCGCGTTAACGAGCGGACGTATTCGTAAAATTAAGCGGCAACCGGCTTCTTCCGGTAGTCTTAAAACTCAAGCTGTCTAGGTATACCCATTTCTTGAAGATAATAGAGCAACCTTCGCGAGGAAAGTGCCGCAACGGCACGTTTTTGCTTTCTCGGCCAGTCGGTGCGATCGCTCTACATACACCACGTACATTCTAGACCCGCAGGTGCGTTCAGTGGAAGCTTCGAGTTTGCCACTCGCGTATTTTTAATTTAACTGAAAACCCCTTTTGTTTACTTTAACAACGTCGCAACGGGTGACGTGCGTTTTCAAGAGATCGCGAAGGACGATTTTACGATTCGCGATGGAATTTTCGGTTTGGACAATTTCCACCTGTGGACTAACAAATTCTTAAACATTTTCGATTTTTAAGGTGACGTACATCCCAATTGTACTTATAACCACGTTTAAAATACACTCTTGCTCAATTAGCGATAACGTTTTGGTTTATGATTTTTATTAGTTTTAAAGAGTGGAGGGAAAGTCAATAAAGAGCCAATAAACAATAGAGTAAAATTGAAAAGACGCCCGCGTAGAAAAGAGAGAGTTGGAGTTGGAGAACAATACGTAAAAGTTTACGAGGGAACATAATAAGAGAAACTAGAGCCAGAACGATTAAATAAACAAAGTCAAATACTCGGAGGCAAATAGGCTTGACGTGCAAAAAGGTTATACAGTGCGCCTACAGTTGAGGGCATTCGTTAACTCAAGGTATTTACGGTGTATTATTTAAATTAACTTTTTAATTACGGTGAGAGTCACGTACACGTGTCGGGGGTGCTTATTTTCTATTAACTTCCCCGTTACGAGGCACTCAGATTCACTAAACGGCGTGTTATTTTTTTAAACTATTTATAATTATCCAATTATATTTTATTCACGAGAATTACACGGTTCGGCTTACGAATACGTTATTCGATAAATGACGTACACGCAGTCATTAAAGTGCATAAGAAAATTAATGTCCCACTGCAATATTCAACTTTATTTTTGCATAATCCATAACTTGATAAAAAGCTGTATGTCCTTAAAACACCGGGACGTGGCCTTTCGAGAATGTAAATATACGGTCGATCGACGTGTTGTCATCGATGTGTAATTTGATTTTAACTTTGACTGGATGTTTCTTTTAAATTTGTTTATTAAATACTAATTATGGCTACAGTAGGGCGTTAACCAATTACGATATTTTAAGTTTTTTTTTTAAGAATAGTCGAGAAACTGACGTGTACTGTTCAAGTTTTGAAAATAGTACAGAGAGTGACAAGTTGAATAAAAATTACCCAAATTTTTTGGGTAAAATGCTGATGTTTCTTTGTTTACCTAATTTTTGTTCAGAACTTTATAACGTTACAATTTTTATCATACTGGATAGTCATTTTTCCCAAACGGGAAGTAGACTATGGAGCACATGTTTTGTTTTAGAATTTTGACCATATTGCTGGCACCACAATATTTCCCTAAAACGTTTTTAAATTTTTTTGAGCAAATTATTTTGTCCGTATAGGAAAACGTAATGTAAAGAGCGATTTAACCTATATTATTTAAAAACTAACAAGTTGAGAATAAAGTTAGATTTATTATTACGCGATCGATCGATAAGGGAAGAGCATAGAGCTTTACACGGGTGAACGTAATTCAGCCACCAGTTACATCATGGAATATTAATTGTGCCGTAACGTACGAGCTTCGTACTGCAATTTGTGCGCCGTGCATATGCACATCCCACAAATTTATCGATTGTTCTTCCGTACTCGCTCCATTTGTTCCGGGTTACCGAGAGGTGACGAGAGGAGGTACAGAACGTGGCGGTGCTCCCCTGACACGAATTCTCGACAATTCGACTTCCGTTGACGAAGTGTAAAAAAAAATAAGCTCGCGGGGGTGGGGGGAGGGGCAGCCTCGACGGGTAAAGCAGCACCGAGCGATACGCAGGATGTAAAAAAAAGTCCGGCGCTCGGATTCGTAGCGCATCTGCCCCGGGATAATTACCCCGAGAGGTCGAAAAGAGAGAGAAGAGGAAAGCGAGAAAAAAGGAGAGAGGAAAGAGGAAAAGGAAAAAGGAAAAAGAAAAAAGGGGGCAGCCACTGCATTACCGGGGATCCAAGGGGAGCGGCGGCACGTCCGCGCGTGCGTGCGCCGGCCGGCTCTCGTGCGTAATATCGACCGAGGACGACGGGAATGCTTCTACCACGAGAGGAAGGGGCTGCTGGCCCCACCCTGATGCTCGGGGAAAAGAGCAACTCTGAAACGGGCAAGATGAGTTTTGGCTCCCTCTCTCTCTCTCTCTTTCTTTTCTCCCCCGAGTGTATGCGTGCATCGCCAAGGCGTTTTTCACTTTTTGTTCTCGCACCTTCCCGGTCGGCCGGTAATCGCCACCCCTCCCCTTAAGTTTCACGTCCCTTTCGTCAGTTATTTACTTTTCTACGGGGACACGTTGCAACGCGTGTTAGCAGCCTTATCGCGTCTCGATTTAATTTTTCTTCGCACTCTTGCAAGATTTTTTTTTACAAAAATACATTAGGAGAAACGTACACCGATGCGTTTTAGTTGCGTACAGGATTCTCGATAATTGTACGTCGAGCAAATGAATAAACTGGGGAAGAAATTAGGCAAAACAAATTGGAACGACTGATCAACCGGTTGTAAACACGAAAATTTCGATGGAAATTCCCGGGATTAGGTGTAACGTAAATACCAGGTCGCGAAACGAATAAACAAATGAGCAAATAAACATGTCATGATTGGAAGTAGGAGGAGGAGGAGGAGGATGATGATCAGGATGGATCGTGGTAAAATTTTGTAAAAGGACACGGGACACGAGAGTACGGGGTACCCGGCATCGTTAGATTTCCTAATTTTTCCTTCTCCCCTCTACCGGCGTGCGCGATCGTTGGAGGGAGCGCCACGCTCGGCGTACACACCTCGCGGGACACGCTGCACTTAGTGATAGCGTAGAGACTGTAGCGTCCGGGTCGCCGCCGCGGCTCTCTCTCTCTCTCGCCGTCTCGCCTCGCCTCGCCTCGCCTCGCCTGCCTCTCCTCTCCTCCCTCGAGTCGTGTACGGGGTATACGGGGAAAACCGACGCCCTCTTACCGCGAGGACGGACCGGGAAAATCGCGCGCGCCGGCAAAGACTGAACGTACGCCCACGCACTCGCACCCGCAATCGCACTCGTACTCGTACTCGCACCAGATAATCTCCTTCGGTTACTTTTTACCTCCGATCGTTGTGAGCTCTCTTTTTCTACCGCATTTTACTCTATAAATATATATACATAAATACGTACATATATATTTACAACCTGATACCTACCACTTGCGTCTATATATGTTTATATAAGTATATATATACAGACACATTTATACGCGTACACACATATATATATAAATATATTTAAAATAAATTTCCTACGTAGTGGTATATAGATATACACAAAAGAAAGTATTTAGATTTAAGGAAGGAGAATACCGAGAGAGGCAACCACACCCCTTCCGGCGAGAGAGGTCATTTTTAATAAGGGTGCGCTTGTGTGTGTGTGTGTGTGTGTGTCGTGTGTCGTGTGTAGGTGTGTGCGGTGTGCGTGCGTGCGAGGGCGCGCGCGTGCGAGTCCTCCGTGTCTCCTTCTCCGGGACGAGAGACGACGGGTTGCATGGACCGCGATTCCTCGGGATCAAGAGTGCCGCCGGCGAGTGCCAACGCCGCGTGAATATCGATCGAGAGAGGGAGGAGATCCGTGCATACGTGCATTACGTGGAAAGCTCTCAGGAGCGATTGTGCGTGCAGGACGCATCGGACTGATCGTTTCGTCGGGTCGTAAGCTCGCGTCCGAGTTCTCGCGTGTGTTAGGGCACGCCGCCCCCTTCGTCACTGCGAAAATGGGCGGATGCACATCAAAGGATACCGCTTCGAGCGATGAGTACGTAGTGCCATTTCCTTCTCGCATCCTCGATCGCACTTGGCTCCTATATAGCTTTTCTCTTCTCTTCTTTTTTCTATCTTTCTCTTTCTCTCTCTCTCTTTCTCTCTCTCTCTGTCTCTGTCTCTGTCTCTCTTTATGTCTGCCTCTGTGTATGTATACGTGTACGCCTTTGTCCGTGTCTCTTGAGGCGTCAAGAGGGTATTCGAGTCAATTCAAAATATATATGTGTACAAGCTTCTTTCGCACTTTGACAAATGTGTGATCGTTTAATCTCTGTGTATACATTGTTCACTATGTGTCATTACTATATTGAGTATATTGATTTTGTCGTATTTGTCTTGTCTCTAATGTCGTGTACGTGTGTGCCTCTCTCTCTCTCTCTCTTCTCTCTATCACACAGAGTTGTGTATATGTATATGTATATGTGCATGTGTGTATGTACGTATGTGCATGCGTATACGCGTATGCGTATAAATGTGCGTGCTCGTATGAATATTGATTTTTCAGAATATTTCATCTTATTAGAAATTCGGGAAAATTTCACCATAATTAGCCAAATTCATTAATGTTACTTAACATCGTTGTTAGTGTAGATTTTACTTGTAAAGTAAGTTCGCGGCCTTTGATCAGTAGATTTGGAAATGACCGAAAACTAATCTCTGACCAAAGATGGAAATCTCGACGTTCGTCGACGGAACCTATAAGGTCAAAGATAAGCCATAATTTTTCGAAAACGTCTACGGGGAAGGAGGTGTATTCGCAAATTCAAGCAATTCGAGCTCTCAAATAAACCTGCAGCCATTATTCACTAATGAAAAATAAAGTAATCAAGAATTCAACTTTATTTTTGCATAATCCATAACTTGATAAAAAGCTGTATGTCCTTAAAACACCGGGACGTGGCCTTTCGAGAATGTAAATATACGGTCGATCGACGTGTTGTCATCGATGTGTAATTTGATTTTAACTTTGACTGGATGTTTCTTTTAAATTTGTTATTAAATACTAATTATGGCTACAGTAGGGCGTTAACCAATTACGATATTTTAAGTTTTTTTTTTAAGAATAGTCGAGAAACTGACGTGTACTGTTCAAGTTTTGAAAATAGTACAGAGAGTGACAAGTTGAATAAAAATTACCCAAATTTTTTGGGTAAAATGCTGATGTTTCTTTGTTTACCTAATTTTTGTTCAGAACTTTATAACGTTACAATTTTTATCATACTGGATAGTCATTTTTCCCAAACGGGAAGTAGACTATGGAGCACATGTTTTGTTTTAGAATTTTGACCATATTGCTGGCACCACAATATTTCCCTAAAACGTTTTTAAATTTTTTTGAGCAAATTATTTTGTCCGTATAGGAAAACGTAATGTAAAGAGCGATTTAACCTATATTATTTAAAAACTAACAAGTTGAGAATAAAGTTAGATTTATTATTACGCGATCGATCGATAAGGGAAGAGCATAGAGCTTTACACGGGTGAACGTAATTCAGCCACCAGTTACATCATGGAATATTAATTGTGCCGTAACGTACGAGCTTCGTACTGCAATTTGTGCGCCGTGCATATGCACATCCCACAAATTTATCGATTGTTCTTCCGTACTCGCTCCATTTGTTCCGGGTTACCGAGAGGTGACGAGAGGAGGTACAGAACGTGGCGGTGCTCCCCTGACACGAATTCTCGACAATTCGACTTCCGTTGACGAAGTGTAAAAAAAATAAGCTCGCGGGGGTGGGGGGAGGGGCAGCCTCGACGGGTAAAGCAGCACCGAGCGATACGCAGGATGTAAAAAAAGTCCGGCGCTCGGATTCGTAGCGCATCTGCCCCGGGATAATTACCCCGAGAGGTCGAAAAGAGAGAGAAGAGGAAAGCGAGAAAAAAGGAGAGAGGAAAGAGGAAAAGGAAAAAGGAAAAAGAAAAAAGGGGGCAGCCACTGCATTACCGGGGATCCAAGGGGAGCGGCGGCACGTCCGCGCGTGCGTGCGCCGGCCGGCTCTCGTGCGTAATATCGACCGAGGACGACGGGAATGCTTCTACCACGAGAGGAAGGGGCTGCTGGCCCCACCCTGATGCTCGGGGAAAAGAGCAACTCTGAAACGGGCAAGATGAGTTTTGGCTCCCTCTCTCTCTCTCTCTTTCTTTTCTCCCCCGAGTGTATGCGTGCATCGCCAAGGCGTTTTTCACTTTTTGTTCTCGCACCTTCCCGGTCGGCCGGTAATCGCCACCCCTCCCCTTAAGTTTCACGTCCCTTTCGTCAGTTATTTACTTTTCTACGGGGACACGTTGCAACGCGTGTTAGCAGCCTTATCGCGTCTCGATTTAATTTTTCTTCGCACTCTTGCAAGATTTTTTTTTTACAAAATACATTAGGAGAAACGTACACCGATGCGTTTTAGTTGCGTACAGGATTCTCGATAATTGTACGTCGAGCAAATGAATAAACTGGGGAAGAAATTAGGCAAAACAAATTGGAACGACTGATCAACCGGTTGTAAACACGAAAATTTCGATGGAAATTCCCGGGATTAGGTGTATCGTAAATACCAGGTCGCGAAACGAATAAACAAATGAGCAAATAAACATGTCATGATTGGAAGTAGGAGGAGGAGGAGGAGGATGATGATCAGGATGGATCGTGGTAAAATTTTGTAAAAGGACACGGGACACGAGAGTACGGGGTACCCGGCATCGTTAGATTTCCTAATTTTTCCTTCTCCCCTCTACCGGCGTGCGCGATCGTTGGAGGGAGCGCCACGCTCGGCGTACACACCTCGCGGGACACGCTGCACTTAGTGATAGCGTAGAGACTGTAGCGTCCGGGTCGCCGCCGCGGCTCTCTCTCTCTCTCGCCGTCTCGCCTCGCCTCGCCTCGCCTCGCCTGCCTCTCCTCTCCTCCCTCGAGTCGTGTACGGGGTATACGGGGAAAACCGACGCCCTCTTACCGCGAGGACGGACCGGGAAAATCGCGCGCGCCGGCAAAGACTGAACGTACGCCCACGCACTCGCACCCGCAATCGCACTCGTACTCGTACTCGCACCAGATAATCTCCTTCGGTTACTTTTTTACCTCCGATCGTTGTGAGCTCTCTTTTTCTACCGCATTTTACTCTATAAATATATATACATAAATACGTACATATATATTTACAACCTGATACCTACCACTTGCGTCTATATATGTTTATATAAGTATATATATACAGACACATTTATACGCGTACACACATATATATATAAATATATTTAAAATAAATTTCCTACGTAGTGGTATATAGATATACACAAAAGAAAGTATTTAGATTTAAGGAAGGAGAATACCGAGAGAGGCAACCACACCCCTTCCGGCGAGAGAGGTCATTTTTAATAAGGGTGCGCTTGTGTGTGTGTGTGTGTGTGTGTCGTGTGTCGTGTGTAGGTGTGTGCGGTGTGCGTGCGTGCGAGGGCGCGCGCGTGCGAGTCCTCCGTGTCTCCTTCTCCGGGACGAGAGACGACGGGTTGCATGGACCGCGATTCCTCGGGATCAAGAGTGCCGCCGGCGAGTGCCAACGCCGCGTGAATATCGATCGAGAGAGGGAGGAGATCCGTGCATACGTGCATTACGTGGAAAGCTCTCAGGAGCGATTGTGCGTGCAGGACGCATCGGACTGATCGTTTCGTCGGGTCGTAAGCTCGCGTCCGAGTTCTCGCGTGTGTTAGGGCACGCCGCCCCCTTCGTCACTGCGAAAATGGGCGGATGCACATCAAAGGATACCGCTTCGAGCGATGAGTACGTAGTGCCATTTCCTTCTCGCATCCTCGATCGCACTTGGCTCCTATATAGCTTTTCTCTTCTCTTCTTTTTTCTATCTTTCTCTTTCTCTCTCTCTCTTTCTCTCTCTCTCTGTCTCTGTCTCTGTCTCTCTTTATGTCTGCCTCTGTGTATGTATACGTGTACGCCTTTGTCCGTGTCTCTTGAGGCGTCAAGAGGGTATTCGAGTCAATTCAAAATATATATGTGTACAAGCTTCTTTCGCACTTTGACAAATGTGTGATCGTTTAATCTCTGTGTATACATTGTTCACTATGTGTCATTACTATATTGAGTATATTGATTTTGTCGTATTTGTCTTGTCTCTAATGTCGTGTACGTGTGTGCCTCTCTCTCTCTCTCTCTTTCTCTCTATCACACAGAGTTGTGTATATGTATATGTATATGTGCATGTGTGTATGTACGTATGTGCATGCGTATACGCGTATGCGTATAAATGTGCGTGCTCGTATGAATATTGATTTTTCAGAATATTTCATCTTATTAGAAATTCGGGAAAATTTCACCATAATTAGCCAAATTCATTAATGTTACTTAACATCGTTGTTAGTGTAGATTTTACTTGTAAAGTAAGTTCGCGGCCTTTGATCAGTAGATTTGGAAATGACCGAAAACTAATCTCTGACCAAAGATGGAAATCTCGACGTTCGTCGACGGAACCTATAAGGTCAAAGATAAGCCATAATTTTTCGAAAACGTCTACGGGGAAGGAGGTGTATTCGCAAATTCAAGCAATTCGAGCTCTCAAATAAACCTGCAGCCATTATTCACTAATGAAAAATAAAGTAAATTCAAGAAATTCATTTTAACTTTAATTTATAGCAGAGTACCATTAATCATTCAAAAATAATATTTGAAATGTATTGTAAAAAAGAAATACCATGTTAATAAAATTCTTGTTTGTGAATCGGTGCAAATATATGTATACAAGTCGAAATTCTTAATTTTAGTTTACTTTTCGTTGGTGCGAATGGCAAGTACAGGTTTATTCGAACTCGAGTTGTTTCAACTTGCGGACACGCCTTTTTCCCCTAGACACTTTCCGAAAATTGGATTATCTTTGTCCCTGTAGGATCTACTGGCATAATCACCCGACTTTGGTCAGAGAATAATATTTTTCGGTTGCTTCCAAATCGGATTATCGAAGGCCGTGTATTTACTTTTAGGATAACTTGGTGTACTACTCTATACGCGATACTTCGAATCGCTTTAAATTTTTATAATGGACATTAACGTATGTAACAATATAAATTCGTTATTACGTAAATAATATTTTTCTTTCGCGCAAAGTACATCCAATTGTTCTTATAACCAATATTTAGACATTTATTAGTCCCCGAGTGTGGCTTACTACCGGAATCGATGCGGCTATAGCATCAGTTTGAATAAAAATTACAAAAATTGTTGCATCAATATTTCATATCGTGAAAAAATCGTAAAAACGCGTTCGCGTATTAGTTCGAGGTGGACATTGTTAACAGAAATGTAAGTCGTGCCACCGGAATTCTCCCAGCTGGAAACGTTCGACTGAAATTGGCTCGTTGAACGTCAAGCGTACTTTACGCTGGTGTTCCCATTTCGAGACGAGCGAGAGACGCGCAAAATTTTGCCATTTAGACGCGACGTCGATGCCGATGCCGATGGCACAGTTTCCATTGCGTTCCGAGGGCTCGTTCACCGATCGGTTTCAATTTTCATATTGTCCGGGTAGTCGATTCAACGCGTAATTTGAACTTTGTTACACACATTTCTCCCGTAATTGATTGATTGATTTATTTATTTGTATACGCCGTGTATATACGGGCATTCGCCTAAAGCTATATAAACGTTCGGCACCGCCCAATGTAAACGAATGTTGATACATTAATAATCGGAAACGAATGTGATTCAATTGATTTCTCGAAATCGTCAATTGATTCCAGTTACGTAAATCTCTCGTGAAAGGCATTAGCCATTTGTTACAAGTTTAATGAAAACCCAAAACTCCAAGAAATATTTTATCGTTCGTTTGGAAAATTTTGTTAGCGTACCAGCCACTTATTGATTAAACGATTTAACATTTTACGAGGTAAAAACCGTGAACGTGATAATAACTTTACATTTGAGACAAAATATTGTCATTGACCGTTGACGAACGCCTCGATTCGGTTTTAAACGAACTGGATATTCATCCTCAGTTATTGTTCGTACTGTTAACGAACGTAGATATTTCTGACTCGTTTAACGAAATTATTGATTCGCACATTAAACGCGCATTACCACAAATCGTTATTTTTCTCCAATGACACAATAGGAGCTATATGTATACATCGATATCCAACGTAACATTTTTATAATCGCGCTCGAATATAATTATTCGCATCATTGGTTTTGTCAGCTTGATTGAGGAAAAAATTATTTTTCAAACGTGTACCGCGATATCTCAAATTTACAAGCTAGTAAATAATAATATATTGTTATTCCGCGTATGTATTTCCAATTGGAATAACAACATTTAGCGAGTTGGTAACGGTAATCGAAATTTGTAACATAATTTTCCGCATCAATTTTCGACGCGAGGAGGCTGGATGTATCTACGCGTGTGCCTATGCCTATACATATATTTTCAAATATTACGGTGGGTAATTAGTCTCGTTCGATCGGAAATACGATCGACTACCTGTTTCGTCGTGAAAATGTATGTTCCATGGTATCGAATCTATTCAATTAGATTGCAAAAGTAGATTCTTTTAGTTTGCTATTGATGTGTTTATGTGTATGTATATATAGATATATAGACATGCGTTTGTCATTTACATATTAATCAAATCGGCGTTTTACGTCTTCACTCTTTTACTCTCTCTGTGTGAGAAAGCATCGCATATCCTCTCTTGGTACTTTCGAGCGCAGAGAAAATCGCATGGCGACATTTTTATTGCCTGGTTCATTGCTTTATTTACTGCCTGTATTTATTGCTTCTTCCTTATATTTCTAAGAGATCTGTTACGTTATTACGTTGGCTCGACCGAGCTTTAGTAGTTTAAACCACTCGGTTCAAAGTACTGCCGAGGGTTCCTTATACCTTACTCCTCTTACCGACAATAAACAAACTTTTTATCATTCGAAATACAAGATTTATTCGTAAACTCAGCGATACTCGAAAAAATAAATGATACTTGTCGATGGACTCTTAACGGGGTGAACTTTAATAGATTCACATTTTTCGAGTCCGCGAAAGATTCCATTTGAGAGACTGAAATTTAAAATCTTGTCCTCGGGTATATTGCAACCAAATCAACCAAATTGAATTAAATACCTTTTGCTCGTCTACTTAACTCGAGTGAGGTTATACTTTCATATTTATTTTATTAAATTTATCAATTTTTTTTACTAAACGTTCAATGAGAATAATAAAAAAGGATTATTTCTTTTGAAAAAGGTGTTGAAAAATATTATTATTAAACAATACATCTTCATTAAGGAGACATCTGACTCAAATTGCGAAGATCTAATGTTTTAAATCGAAAAGTAACGCTAAGAGTACTAAATCAAAATGCCTGATAAAATTTATGACGAAAGTATAAAATTATAGAAAAGTTTAAAATGTAAGAGAGCGAGCTTTAAAAAAAATAGTCTCTTTTATAAATTATAATTAAAGAAACCACAGTGCCCTCGTAATTTTAAGGGAAAAGAAAAATATATTACTCAAAGTAAGTACAAGTGGCAGACGTCTCCTTGAGTGACATGTAATTAGTATGAAACTCGTGTATTGAAATATTTGCCATAGAACACGACGTAAGTAATACTATTTGATAGAAATCACCAAAAAAAGGAAAGATAAGATTTTCGTGCCGTGAGGAGAGAAAAGGTGCAATTGCTTAACTCAAAGCGCGCAGACAGAGAGAGAGAGAACTCGGATCAATCGGCAATGCGCGTGAGAGGGTACTTGCATTTGCATTTCGAGGTGGAAATGCCGCGCTTTGGGCGTTTCGCGTTCGCTCGTCCGACTCCTCTGCCGCTTCTCTTTTGTTAGATGGCGGTGACGCACACACGTGCACACACGCACGCGACTGCTCGAGTTAAGTAAACCAAGGGAGGGTCCGCTCGCGACACGTGGGGTTGGCGAGAAACGTCCTCAAGTGTTGGCTTTCGTTTAAAATTTTCAAGATTCCACTCGACTACTCGGTGCTTGAAAATGATCCGCGCCCGTTATCTTATCGCCTTCTCTCTTTTTCTCTTTCGGTCCCTCCCTCTCTCTCTCTGTCTCTGTGTACCTTAGCATAATAAAAAGGAAGCCGAAACGAGAGCTTCACCGATAAGCCCGTTAATAATGTTACACTTCTATTATTGTTGCCGTTACTGCCTTAGCGTTGTCAAATTTGTAGCCTTCGTAAGAGTCGTCAGGTCCTTTTGACCGTCCGAGACCTTTGAAATATCTTACAAATAAATATGAAAAAGTTTTATTTAAACGTACGGTTAAAATTTCAATTTTGTGATCAATATGTATTTTTTTTTATTTAAATTTTGATAATACTCATTGTTGGTCGAATACTTTGTCAAATTGCTATTATCTTGGTTCGATTATTTCTGCATTTTCATTTTGTCTACATTTGATTACAACGTTTGGGAAAATTATTTGAATGCTCGTTGAAGTCTAGACCGTCGGATTAAGCTGTCAAGAGAGTATTCGCGTGCAAATACATAAATTTACATATTAACCTCGTATTTTCCAGTATTTTTAAAGACGTATTTGTAATATATTATCACTCAGACAACTGTAATGTTAATTGTCGTATACAAATTTTTGATAAACTTTATCATGTTACTTAGTCTATTAGTTTATCGCAGTACATTGTTACTTTAACGACTTGTCAAATTATTTACAATTGGCCAACGTTGATGGAGGATTAACGTCCCTATCAATATATTTCGAGTAGCGATCAACGTTTCGCAAACATATCGAAAATACACCGCCGATAAATCAGTGAAAATTATTCTATTCAAAAGCTACCGATTAATACGCAGGGAGCTTATATTATCCCATTCAATCATTTCTGATTAAATATCGTCACATTTTGCCAAATTTTGATCAAACGCGATTTTTAAATTTTTAGCAGGATTGTTACGTACACCTACAATCCAAAAGAAAGTCCAGTTTTCGCGGTATATTTCGACGGAAGCAGAGTTGTAACGAGACTGGTTTAACGATAACTTGCCAGACGGTGAAATTGCTGCCGAGAGAGAGAGAGAGAGAGAAGAGTGAGAAGGGGTAGAGTGTGCGTACTCGCACAGCTTGCACGTTTATAAAGATTGGAGCTACGCGCCTTATTCGGTCAGACAGGAAATCGCGTAGGCGGTGACGCAAATCTTGTTCGATTGTTTTTTCTTTTTATTTCTTACATTATTCACCGTGAGTCCTCGGTTAGCGAGGATTACCTTCACGGAATTCCATATTTTCATCCCCTGTATACTGATATTTCATACCGGAAAACGATTGTTTATTTCTTCTCTATGTGGTTACGCAACCCGATTCAACTATACCATTTTACACTGATTAATTTCGCGGTGTGACTGTTACGAAATTCAGTTCAATTATTATAATTCAATAACGATGTTGACCAGCTTATTTGTACAATTGTAATTCATGCAGCGACATTAATACACGCGATGAGCCTATACTCGTAAAGGATTTATTACTATATATTACTTAGTATTATTTTATCTTTGACCCAATAAACCCCTTTTTTCAATGTATTAGAAATATAAGTATTATGGGAAAGAAGTTTGAGTAAATTTGTGAAACTTAATTAACTTTTTGAAAAAATGTGTGGAGCGTTGTGTCAATTCGTCGTTTAAACAACGAGTAACCAGAATACAAAACGATGTCGAATCGTATGATTGCTAGCGACTTAAACTTGATTCTAATTAAGTAATACACGCGTACAACAATTTTTAACCAATTTTACCCACAAGCGCGGAGAATAAACGTCACTTAATAAAATGTTAAAAAATTCTAGGTTACGATTACTGTAATTAAAAGTTAACGTTGTAAATTGATTGATTCCGCTTCTTGTAATTTCCGGTGAAAAAAGTATTAGTTACAAATACTGGGACAGTGGTTACTTTTTATAAAATATAAAATAAAAAAAAGAGCGAGTAAACGCAATCTTAAAATTGACGTGACCTCAACTTTTAGCCGATTATGTAGGATAAGAAATTACTTTCCAGTAAATTTCAGATTAAAATTTCACCCTTCGTCCCTTCAATACTGTGTGTTAATTATCTAAAAAATCACTTTGTTTTTTCTGTTTACCTGTTTTTAATTAACAAGGTAAAATTTATTATAAATTGTTCTCATTTTTCTTTTTAATCTTTTCACTTTGAACAGCGTACTTAAACATACTTCAATGTAATTATGCGGTCTTTGTATACACACGTTTGCTTGATTTTTGTTGTGAGAAATAGAATTTCAATGTTTATTTAGAAGTGCACATTTTTTTCTTTTTCCTTACACGTACTCTCATTTCGACTGATGACTATAAATTTTCTTTTATTCAGTCTCGATGTCTTGAAAAAATATGTTTTTTTTTTATCTTACCTTAGATCGAAATTACTTTAATTACATTAAGAATTTATGGTGGAGCAATTTTTTTGTTAGGTTACAACCGACGATCATTTGTCGTGTAATCCGTAATAATTCCTTGAAAATAAAATAATTAAAGAATAAGTATACATGTTTGTCAATAAAATTAATCCCACTTCAATAGAAACCCTTCGTCTTAAACTGCGTCCGCTTGTAATCCTACGAAGAAAGCGTTGGTGCACCGACTACATTTACCGGTATACCTGGCTTATATCAATACTTAGCTTTTGGGCTAAAGCCACATTTATATTGAGGTTACGTTAACGAAATATATTTTTCGAATACGAATATCAACTTATACGCGGCGTTTCCCCAAAAAAATATATACAACCGGTAAATAAACTCAAATTTTCCAAATCTTTCTAAATAATTTATTGAGTCCGAATAGGTATTTTTAATTTTTACCTTCGAGGCGCAGGGTGTTAAGTTACCTGTAAAAGTACATTTAACCGACGTCGCTCCGTAAAGTCAAGGATTAGCGAGTAAACGAGAGACTGGTTCGCGAAATCGATGTACCCTATACCTATACCAACGTGTATATATATATGTACGCGACGATAAAAACAAAGTTAATTAACGAAAGGGTGATTTTTGTGGTTTCAGCAAAAAAGGCGGAATGGTTGACCAGGCAGTATTGGACAATCTCGAAGCTGGTTTCACCAAGCTCTCGAATACCGACAGCAAATCCTTGCTCAAGAAATACCTGACCAAGGAAGTTTTCGATGCCCTCAAGACCAAGAAAACTTCGTTTGGCTCATCTCTCCTCGATGTCATCCAATCCGGTGTCGAGAACCCCGATTCCGGAGTAGGCATCTACGCTCCGGATGCCGAGTCTTACACCGTATTCGCCGACCTCTTCGACCCCATCATCGAGGACTACCACGGCGGATTCAAGAAGACCGACAAGCATCCACCCAAGGACTTTGGTGATGTCGATACTCTTGGCAATCTCGACCCGACCGTAAGTTTACATTCAACCATTTCTTTAATCTTCTACAAAACCTTTATCGGTATATTTATATACTTATCGTCCTATTCACTAATTTTTATTCGGTATTTCGATAAGGAAAAGTTTATCGACGGGTATCTCCTACACGTGCGCGACTCGCATTTTTACACCTTTATCGCAAACCAACTGTATTTCAACGTAAAACTATTGAATTAAGTATATATATTTTGTTTCAAAAATTTTAAATTAAAATGAAAACAATTATTTTTTTATCTCAAAAATTATACTAATAATTGTTCTTGTCTTTTGAATTGGTATCAGTAATAAAGTTTAACCGTTTTAATGTAAAAGAGGATTAGTCGACGAATTATTCACTTGACTTGTTCTCGTTTAGATTGAAGCTATTCACCTCTCGGGAACGGAAACCGCCGTGAAAAGCACTTTTTGCTAATTACGCCTATAGTCATTACGAATATTGTGATGCTTGTCACTACCCGCGGTTACACGAACTAATGTAATGAGAAACATGTAAATTTGAAACGTGATGGTTGGGTGTTGACAGGGCGACTACATCGTGTCGACTCGCGTGAGGTGCGGTCGATCGCTCGAAGGGTACCCATTCAACCCTTGCCTAACCGAGGCTCAGTACAAGGAAATGGAGGAGAAGGTCTCGAGCACGCTGTCCGGGTTGGAAGGTGAGCTCAAGGGTACCTTCTACCCCCTCACCGGCATGAGCAAGGAGGTCCAGCAGAAGCTCATCGACGACCACTTCCTCTTCAAGGAAGGTGATCGCTTCCTCCAGGCGGCCAATGCCTGCCGATTCTGGCCCACTGGCCGTGGTATCTTCCACAACGATGACAAGACCTTCTTGGTATGGTGCAACGAGGAAGATCATCTTCGTATTATTTCCATGCAACAGGGTGGTGACCTTGGACAGGTATGTCTCTCTTTCTCATATTTTTATTTTATCTATTCGATCAGAACGCTGAAATGATCGGATATCTTCTATTTCGAAAGTTTAACTTATTTGAACGCATTGACACTTATTCCCGGGTTTAAAGGACAAAGATGCGTAGCTTTTTCGAAAATTTCTAAAGAAATATCAAATTTACGCAAATTGAAATAATTCCGGGTCTTATCATTCTCGAATTACATATAAGAGCTTTAATTTAAGCTTCAATTCGTTTAAATACTTCAAACGCTTCATTGTTTGATTGAAAAAATAGTTACAAATCAGCGTTAGTTTTTAATGTACAGTTTCTAATGATTTTTTAATTTATTCAAAAGTTACCTTCAAACAGATCAAGCTATTGTACAAGCTAAATTAAAAACCAAAATTTGATCGAAACCTTTCTTACACTTATATATTCAGTTGTAATTACATGTGTATTAAAATGGGGGGGGGGGGGGGGGGGGAGGAGTTACATCAATTGGCGCGAAGCTCTTACATTTTTTAGAAGTACACCTTTATCCGTAAGATACACATTGGATTAAACCTCGTACGCGTGACAATATTTTTTCTTTATTATCGACTAATTCATTTGTACACTCTTCTTACAAGTTAATTTAATGTTTCTATAAAACCTATCGTAAATGTGATTTAACTTTTTTTACTTACGGTAATATCTTAAATATAATAATAAATATTGAAAAATAACTAGAAATTAAACTAAAATGTATCTTGACAGGTATACCGACGTCTGGTTACCGCTGTGAATGACATTGAGAAGAGGATACCCTTCTCTCATAACGATCGTCTTGGTTTCTTGACCTTCTGTCCAACAAACTTGGGAACCACGGTCCGCGCTTCTGTGCACATCAAGGTACCCAAGTTGGCTGCCAACAAGGAAAAACTCGAAGAGGTCGCTGCCAAATTTAATCTTCAGGTACGTTTTAGACTCTCAACATTATTATGATACAATTTTATTTTTAAACCGCACGTGTTTCTTTTTCTCTCGTATGGTTTATTTAAATATTATCTGTCCTTCTGACGTTAAGATTATTTTTGTACCGGAATAACGTAATAAAATACGTAGTAAAACTAAAAATTTTCTTTCACAGACACATTATAAAATATTTTATTCTACGTACAAAATATATAATTAAATAAGTTACAACATAAATAAAAGAAACTTAATCGGAACTCATATATTTTGTAGGTGCGTGGAACTCGTGGTGAGCACACCGAGGCCGAGGGTGGCATCTACGACATCTCCAACAAGCGACGTCTAGGTCTCACCGAGTACCAAGCCGTCAAGGAGATGCACGATGGTATTGCCGAGTTGATCAAAATTGAGAAAGAGCTTTAAAGGGTTAGTGTTTTTAAATATGTTTACGAATTTGTCTACCTAATATTAAAAACACGTTGCTACCCAATTTCTTTTTATGTTTGCAGATTTTAATCCTCATAGGAGTTGGGAGAACGTGTCTCTCTCTCTCCCCAAGTATACCCTTGCCCTGTCCAATTTTTCCCCCCACCTGGTATACACCAAAAGTTATAACATCACACCAACACGCATGAACACAGAATACAAACGAAGAAGCATGAAGAAGCAAAGCGTGATGCGAAGGTGGAATTGACGAACCGAAAAAAAAAAGAAAAAAAACAATTGATAGTAATTTGCTGGCGTATACATATATTATATAAAATATATTTTTTGTTGCGCATTTTTTCTCGAATTTCCTTGAGCATGTGGAAACGTTCATCGAATATTTTACAAATATTGTTGATTGTTATAATATTATATTAGTCGGTAACAACAAGCAAAGAGAAAGACGGCTTAAATCGATAATTTTCGTTATAAAGCTGCTGTTTTTCGACGTTATGTCTCTTCTAACCTGCAGAAAAAAGAAACGATAAATAAAGTTCGATGAGTTCCTTGTATTTTATTAGCGAGCATGTATTTATTATCCGGGAAAATGAGGATGGAGGCGTAAATAAAAAAAAAAGTGGAATAACCCAAAGGAGGAAAAAAAAGCAGGATACCGCGAGCAGCTTGTACTATACGATTCTATGTTGTGATTTTCAGTATTTACTCGGTTTCTTTTTGTCTACTCCTTTTTTTGTACTACCATTGTACTTGATCTGTTGCGTTTTATTAATTTGTGGAGCAAGTAAAGAAGAAGCAAGCAACTGCTTTATCTAGCTTACAAGAAACACTTGTTCTTTGCTTTTACGCGTTACTCAATTTTTACTTTTTCGTTCATATTACTCTTTATTATTTCTATTTGTATTTGCGCGCTGAATAATTCTTCTATATATGTAAAACGTATAGTCACTCGTGCTGTCCGACGTTTTATTGTGATCGTTTCGTTGGAGCGAAGCGCTTTAGAAACAAACATTGTATTTTAGATTATAAAAGCAAAAGCACACTGGCGTTGTATGTTCATCCGATCGTTCAATATAATTTTAAAAAGATTAATACAACTAATCAGAATACGAAAAATAAGTCTAGTCCGGATGGATGGTTATTTCAAAATCTCTTAATTACAATATTAATATCATAAAATATAAAAAATACGTATGTTTTTCTGCAAAACAAAACGATTTTCCGCTTATTGTCTTTGTTCAAGCTACGTGTTCGATCTTTTTAACGACTGAGCGAAAATCCAAAAAAAAACTGAGTAGATACATTTCAATTGGACGAAAGTATGTGTGCGTGTGCGAATCGTTGTGCAGTATTCGATTATCTATCCAAAGATAGCCAGATGTATTGAAAATACGAGATTAGAACACGAATAAAAGACGTACACCTTAATTTTGTTTTGTGTATATTTCAAACCTTGTTCACATCATTATTTATAAACATAATTTAAAAATCAATTTAAATTCGGCGATGTAAATATATAATATATATTATATTTTTCAACTGTAATGGCACAGCTTAGTGTTGATTGATCACATGATACAAATATTGAAGTATTTGGTGTGTACACGTTTTCGTGTACTGTATACGAGTAATATATTATTAAATCTTCTATAAATTATAACATTTTATATAGTAACAGCGAGAATAACAAATAACATCAAGTATCTTACAGTAAAATTATTGAGTAGTTAACAATTTTATTATCGAGATTCTTAATAATAAACTGATTTATTATAATGGTAAATTATCTTTGTATACACTTACGATATATCTTAAAAACACAACTTAGTGGTTTACATCTATAACATGCAAATTAGGCACTTAATTTAATTATCTCGTTAATATTTAGCAGATACAATTTAATGAATAGGCAAAGGAACATCAGTCTTATTATTACCATAGTCAATTTATCGATGCGACGTTGTGGACAGCTGCCGAGTATAAAACAGAGGCTCTACTTAAATGCGATTGTACAAGATGAACACAATCAATCTCAAAACTATAAGTTTTAAAATCAATCAAGCAGTGCTTATGAGCTTCGCGAGTGTTTTCGTTCAAGGCGTTCGTAGTTTGATCTCTCCTCGAAATATACGAAATCCTGAAACAAATTTTTATTGAATTACTAGTCGAAATAATTAAATCAAATTTCTACTCGGGTTTTAGGTTTACTAGTACTAATAAACTTAATATAATTAATTAAATTTTACAACAAAAGTAGCTTTGACATAAATAAATGCACCTGACTTCACAGTAAACGAATTTAGTATTAGAAAGACATTTGTAGCAAATTGAGTAATACATGCTTCTTTACAGTTAGCATACGAGCAGTTTGTATTAACGTTTTCTTATTTATTTACGTTATTTAGCGTTATTCTTTCTAGAGGCATCCGATATGTTAGTCCGTTGATATGCAGTATGTACTAATCGGTAGAATCCAGGAGTGAACCTGATGTTTCTATTATATTTGTTGTTTAATTATTCTCATAAGTTTTATAAAAGTAGATACAACTTTTATAAAAAGTCATCAAAAAAGGATATACAAGTAAAGTTATGACTTGTTGCTTGTGCAACATAGATTCGTTATTGGTTTATCAATCGTTACCTTCATCTTGTCAAAATAATAGTTATCAGTTTCTTCGAAGAATTATTATGTTATTATTATTATTTTAACGTCGCTCTTTTTATGCTCCCAAGTCGGTGATAATGAGCGACGAGACACCATGCGATGAATTGGAGAAGAAAGCACTTGTTAAAAATACATTCCTCAGTGATGGTTATATCATTTGGCAGAGTCGGGGAACCGAACCCGGGATTTTCGGGTCCAAATCCAACGTAGTATACTCATTTAACCGTTTGTTAATTTTTAATGACGAAATATTTGCTACACTATGGTGCTTTCATATTATAAAAAAAATCTAGAGATAAAAATACATTGAATAGTTAACAACAGAATATGACCATACTGAAGTCCAGAGTTGCAATAGGAATTCGTTAATACAAAATGCACTGTACTTATTTGACAACATTGAGACGAATATACCGTAGGATCTCGTCTAGGAATCGATTACTTACGATTAAAAAACAGGCACCCATGAGTAAGGCCTTGAACTTGACGTCGAGATCGACAGGGAACCCAAGAGCGAACGAATTGCCAAGATTGAAAAATTCGCGGGCGAACCCCGTCCATTTTTTCGAGATGACTCCAACACGGTGTCGGTCGTCGATCGACTTTATCTAGAAGGAAAGAAGGAGATTGGTCGTCAGTCGAAGGTAAAATGGATTGATTGAGCGATCAACTTACGATGAAATCGACTTCACCACCGCAGCACCACCAGAAAGGTCCCTTGACGAGAAGGACCGGCAGACGCTTCGAATCTCTAATGGTGAACGAAGGCCGCCAGGCGTTCCAGTTTTGGGTTATCGAGCCGAGCACCTCGTCGTTCGCGTACACCGTCACTTTCTGGAAGAAGAACGTTATTAAGGTTTACATGTCTACCGGTATACAACGTAGAAGATGCTATTGTGGTAGTACTCACCTGGAGACAGCAAGGAAAGCAGCAAGAGTCGCACCGAAAGTGCCGGGAGAAACGTAATAGCTCGCGGTTATTCTTGTCGATGAGGTGGATGTCCCAAGGATGACTTTTACCCAGGCAGGATCGGGAGAACGGGTTCGACTCCTCGTACGCGGTGTAGACGAGTTGTCCACTCGTCTCGATGACGTTGTACCGGCTCTCGCTGTGCCACGACCGCAACGCTTCAATAAAATGCTCATTGTAGTACAAATTACCGTAAAATCAAATTAAAAAAACTATTATTAAGAAATTGATAAATAATATCTTTAGTTTAAAGAAAAAACAAACTATTTTATTTTATAATGAGCGTTAAATAGATATTCTACACTGAGAAAAAAAGTTTTGGTAAAAATTACAATACTGTCTAGTAAAGAAATTTACAAATATTAGAATAATTGTAAAAAAAATTAATAGACTTTTAGTACATTTTACAGCATAGTCACTTTTTGAATTTTGACAAAGTCCATAATTTCATTACTAAACATTATTGTCCTTTTTATTACAATTTTTTTCTCAGTGCAGGAAAAATTGTTAATTTTTTTATCAAATATTATTATATTTTGTAAGAAATTGGAGAGACTCTGTGTTTTCATTACCAAAGACTATTTTTACTTATTACTCCCGAGTAAGTTCGATTTCCGAAGTTTCCTCGTACCGAACTTCTCGTCGCGAAGGACTCGATACGAGCGATACCATCTTAAAATAGATACCAATCACAGGTTAAAATAGATGATAATATTATAGATTCGAGCGAGAAAATACAAATGAAATTAATCCTATCGCAGAATCCAACGTTCGTGGATTTCATGATATTATTGTTATCGTTGACCGTATACATTACAATTCACCGAGCCAGTTTCGAATAACGAGATCTACATCGTTGTGGTATACACAATAATAGTCTAGGATACGAATGAGTACATAGGTATTGGTATACAAGTATATGTGAATAGAAGTAAATAATGTATACCTTTCGAACCATCGGGTTGACGTTCGATGCAGAGCCGGTCAAGGGGCATAAGCGAGAGCAACTCGGGCGGATATGTCGTAGTCGTCTCTCGCCATCCTTCTGTTCGAGGGAGACCAGCAACACCATCACCAGCGCCAGGACCAGGAGGCGCCACCCAGTACCGAGAACACACAGAGAGGAAAAGAGATGTTACGCAAACTCTCTACCCGTCGCTCGGTCGGTCCCTTCTTCCCTTTCAGGCGAGATTGTAATCCAGGAAGTCGACTCGCGCGATTCGACCACCGTACACTCCGGGCAGCTGGCTAGCCTCGAATCTAAGCTCGTTGTTACAACTTAACTTTAGTATCGTTTGCCTTGAACAATGTACTCATCTACTTTTAAAAATCGATGTGTTTCCCTAACATAGCTATTCACCCCTTCGTCCTATACACATTTCATTTTCATGGAAATTTGAAATAATGAGAAGTACCTTATGTGATGAAATACGCTTTTTCGCCTATTTTATTTTATTAACACTTAACAATATTCCAAAAAGAGAGAGAGAGAAATATTTATCCGAGAGATAGATAGATAGGAAGAAAGAGAGTGGTGTACACGTCAAGACATAAAAATAAACGATGCAAAGATGTGAACCTGAGTCGTAGCTCGTCCTCGGTGCGAAATCGCACGTATCCCGATCGCCGTCTCCTTAATTTGATGCCCACGAGTAACTTTCGAACGTGTCGACCCAACTGCCGTAGCTTCGACTTCCACGAGGGTTCGAGGTAACGGTGCTCGTTCTCCATCCCCTAGTTTCCTCCTTCGATTCGACTTTGACTCGGGGTGTAACCTATACCTCACACTCTCATCTACAAGACGATAAAACTTTCCCTCGGATACTCGCACTCGTTCCCTCCTTCGATACGGTTCGCTCATTAACTTTTTCGTTTGAACGTTACGCCGATATTTATTGACCCTCTCGGGTATCAATAGTTTATCCTCGGTTTTCCACGCTCCGTACACTATTGTTTTTCATCGGCCGATAATTTTATCGGTTCAACGGGAGGGTGTGCGTTCGCCCACCACTCCCCTTCGTCATTGTTATTCACTTTTCGAAGAAGAAAAAAATATGACTATCCAACGCGCGAGATAACAATATAATAAAGATTTACAAGGTTCCTCTTACTCCGAGTACTTTATACTGCACCGCGTGCATCTATAAGAGTTCCAAAGTATGTTTTACGCTCGTTTAATTTTAATTATATTAAAGTTGCGAGACCACTCCGAAAACCGATTTTTGTGGATTCAACGTTGATCGGTTTGCACGCGGGAACGTAATTATCTCGTGTATTTACTTACGTATCCGCGAGCCAATGAAACTTTGTTTACACCGTATTATGTACCTACATCGACGTTATCTCGGTGTAAACTCGGTTTCAACAATCAATCTATACGGCGCGATGCGCGAACGATAATTAATTTTTCTACTTATATACACACGCATGCCGAGTAAAACTTTGACGGTGTACGCGTGTCGAAGTTACAGATAAAGCCACTCGAGTGACACAGATATAATACATATATATATATATAATTACCTAGTCGAACGAGAAGTTACGAAAATGTATAAAAGCGAGGTGCAATATCGGATTAGAAAAATAAGCAATTCGTGTCGTGTATACCGGCGTTGAACGTCGCGTAAGAAAAACTAACATATCGCGGAATGATTAATCGGAGCAATAATTATACATATTTATTATTATTTAATTTTCTCTGTTACGCGTAATACGAGTCGACGAGGTTTAAGGAAAATTCCAAGTTAATACGCGCGTCGCGCATTCGCGATTGCGTTACTATTAGCGAATCGACGAGGTGTAGGAAAATAATAATTTATCTCGCGTTTAGTATGTATAGGGAACAAGAGGTACACCGTTTCGAAGGAGGAGTTACCTGAACGAGTACTCTCGAGGTGTATAGCGAGCGGAGGAACCACTACCCGAATACGGCGCACGATCCGACGAAACTAAAGTCAGACACGAGCTTCGGAGACAACTCGATTGGACGCTCTCGCTTCAAAGGAACGATTCCGTGATCGGTGTCTCTCGTCGTCGACGTCGTTGGAGGAGGAGGATCGAGGATAGGCAGATACGCGACGCAGATAAGCGTAACGCGCTCTCCCTCTCGCTCTCGCATGGCGTACTGGAGAGAGGGGGAGAGAGAACGTTTAACAGTGTCAACGTACGATGATTACGGCTAGGTCACTTATGTTATATGTGTCGGTTACTTTTCCTTTCATCTGTTATACGCTTAAGACGTGTACTCGCAGGTGTCAACTATATATACATACTAAAAGCAGGACCCTTTGGTTGAGATGCGTTGCCGATCCTCGTACTTTATTCCGGAGCTTCCGATCGACTAGATGTTCTGTTTTCACGTGCACCGTTTAACAACGCACCGTTTCACGTTCTAGTTCGGCCCTATACCCTATTACTCACTTTGTTATTCTCTCTATATCTCTTATCGACCTAAATATCCCATTAAATTGCACATAATTAAAACACAGGCATTTATTTACATAATGTGAGACTTTTTTTTCTCTTTGAATATAAATAACTTTTTCAATTATTATTGCATATATATATATACATACATATTATGATATAATTATTATTGCAATATTGGTTACGTTCAATATCATTCGTTTAACATTTAATAAACGTTTCTGACTAAAATTTAGAACACAATTTAGTTATTAACTATTATATAATTATATTTACATGTAAAACCTATGTTTTTACATTTTGGCAATGATCGTTACAATGATATACTAAATAAAAATACAAATTTTTAAAAAATGTTCAAGTTGTATCAAAATCTTTGAGTAGATTTTATGTTATTGATTTAGATTATAAATTATTTACTTTCAAATGTTAATTCATCTTTAAAGTTTATCTTTTCATGGAATATTGATAGTTGGTCACTTCTTGTTATCTGTTGAACAGAATAATTCTAATCACAAATCATACAATAGAAAAATGCTTTGTAATTATAAGACGAACATTTTATAAATTTAAATTTGTTATATAAAGCCGATACGTTTTAATATATTATGAAAAACAGGTATTTTTATGATTTTCCACCAAAATTACTTTTTTTTCGAATATTTTCTTTGAAATAAAAATTTTTGACTATCTAGGAATAAGAAACAAAAAATACAGTGTTAAAGTATACCAACTGAAAACGCTTTTGTTCACAAACAGAAGAATTAAAAAAACAATTCTTTGTTATGAGGAAAAATTAATAAAAAAAATTCGCAATAAACAATACATATTTTGCGTTTTTTAACATTCGAAAAATTATAACTTTGTATTAAAATTATATATAGGTCAATTTGTCCGATGGCATTTGAAAAAATTTGTATATTTATACAACAAATAACAATTACGAAAATCGTAATAAATGTTTGACCATTTGGGAACTTTTTATAGTACACGTAATTTGTGTTTGTACTTCCGTAGTTGAGTATACCTATGTTTATTTAAGGTACCACAAAATATAAGCGATGACACAACCGTGTAACGATGGTAACTAATAAAAACGAAGGTCAATATCAACTATTAGAATAACATAAATGGATGCTGTTGTTCGAATTACCTTGATTTTTACGTGACATTTGATGTCACTGAGGTGTAGAGGGGGCAAAAGGTTAGTATATCAGGTTGTTAATCATCTTTTCGAAAGGTGTTGACCTGATATATGTATATACACATATAATTTAACTAGCCGTGTGGTACGTATCTGCGCGTCTAAACGTTCATCACAATTCTTATCGAAGGGATAAGCGTGAATGATTCTCAAAATCGATGTGTACTTTCTTAACCGAAGTCGAAGGAAATGTAGCCAAACGAGCCAATACGGATTACGCGAGAGAGTTGAATATCATTTTGGGCAAACGATAATAACAACAATCACCGTATAAGAGCTGCAGATACGATGAATCATTACATTACTAATTTACTATACGTTTAAACCTTTTATTCACGTATACAAGGATCTCATTACATCGCAAGTGAAGCTATATATGATCGAGTTTGTTTATTATTTACCTGCACGCGATAATTCCTTAGATTTTGTCTATAATAATATAATGTGTGTACGTATATATATCGAATTATTCTTATCCGAGTGTCTGACCGTTTCTCGGAATCTTGCTCCGTGTGTGCGTATACCTGTTCGCCAATTGAAGACACGTAAGTATCCGTCGTCGATATCGTACCCGTGGTTGTTATAAACGTGTCCTTTGGTCTCGACGTCGATTATCGATACAACATTAATTTATTCTTCAAAGAGAATTATTTACGATTATTTCCAATTGATGCGATCCGTAGACGTTCGCCGATGTTTGAATAGAAGATTTCAACATTTTGGTTCGTATATACGCGAAAACATTGACAGTTGATTGTCGGTTACGCGGACCACCCTTGGTCGATTGATATACCTTAGGGATCGACGTTTCCAACTGCTTGCAAACGCATACGGGACAACTTGGAATTGTTTGTGAAACTGGCAGATATTGTGAAACAATTTTTGCAACTAACATTAGGAATGATTATCGACCGAATTTTCACCTAGATTATTTTAAGCGTATTTAATCAATTGATCAGATTATCAGAATTCGATTTGTTTTATATTGCAATATGCATGTGTGTAATAATTTGATATACAACAATATCAGATGTACAGCTTGCATCTAATTTGGTTTAACTATATGTACAAATTAACACGCATAATCGGCTATTGAATTATTTTTTTTAACTATTCTTGTTTAAAAGCTTAGGAATTTAAACTAAAAGTTAACCCTTAGAGTACCGGCATGGCGCACATATGCGTCATGCTCCGGCTCGCAAACTTTTAGTCTTACAAGGAGACCCTCATATGTTTGGGATACGGATCGTGTCCAGCTTGTAGGATATGTTTTCTAATATAAAAATATGTAGAAAGCCAGGGCCGCATACGCTAAAAATCGTTTTTTCAAAAGTTATACGCTATTAAAGCATTATTTCCAAAAAATAGACTTCACTTCAAACGCTTGTAACTTCTATCCTATCAAATATTGGCATTCAAACCAAAGTTTAATGAAAAGCTGAGATAAAATAGATATAATTTAAAAAGAAAAAGAAGCTCAAATCCGTTAAAATACAGCAAAGTTATAGCCGAATTAAGAATTTAAAGAAATTTAGTTTAAAAAATCAATAAAATTTGTACTGCCCAATTTTTGTCTAAAATTTATTTTTATTTATTTATTTATTTAGTCCACAAATTATACATAACATTTACATAATAAACGTAGTAACTCCTAGAGAGTTATAGTAGAGATATAGTAAATTGCTTCTAATTATTAATTCGGCTATAACTTTGCACCATTTTCACGGATTTGAACGTCTTTTGTTTAAATTATATCTAGTGTATCTCAGCTTTTCATTAAACTTTGGTTTGAATGTCAATATTTGATAGGTTAGAAGTTACATGCGTTTGAAGTGAATTCTTTATTTTTTGTAAATTTTGCTTTAATAGCGTATAACTTTTGAAAAAACGATTTTTAGCGTATGCGGCCCTGGCTTTCTACATATTTTTATATTAGAAAACATATATCCTATAAGTTGGACACGATCCGTATCCCAAACATATGAGGGTCTGCTTGTTAGTTTGGGTTAAAATTGAGGACCTATCATCACCTTTTCATACAAACAACACGCATGGAAAATTTCTAAAATCCCGGTACTCTAAGGGTTAAATTATCTAGCAAAAGCATTTGCTCGTGGAACCGTGTGCGAGAGAAAAGTAAATTATCGCATTATTGAGGGAATTGCCATCGCTTTCGTGATTGGCTTGGGAGATGACCCAAACGATTATCAAATACCTACTACAAAATTACGGGTAATAGCGATCGATCCTATCTGTACCAAACTTTGGCGTTCGCGTAAATTTCAACAGCGTATTTAGAAAAATTTTTTAATAAAAATTACTATTAATATAATGGTAAAAATTGCCACCATTTTGGAAAAATTACCATTAATAATTACAATTTTTACCATCATTAATAGCATTTTTTATAACTGTGCAAGTCTGTCCTCCTTTTACCATTAAAATAGTAATTTTTACTAAAAAATATTTCTCAGTGTCGTCGTTATATATCTATATCCGTTGCGAGCATGAACAGTAACATCTAACGGCAATAAGGCAATTTTGAAAAGTTAATTCTTATGGTTTATATCGTACAAGATAAATAACGCACATAACGGACAATCGGTGAAAAGTTGGAGAAAAAGTTTTGTTTGCCAAGTCAAATGTTGACGAGAGTGTTGGAAGAGAGAAGGGAAGTGGGAACGTCCAAAGGAAAATGTATGTAAATGATGCAGAACGTATCAAAGACTCGTGACGAAATGTCACATCATCCTCTCTCTCTATATCTCTCTAGGCGTTATCTTTTGTACAGCTGCGTAGGTGTTTGCCCGCGGCAACTAGATAATCACTCCCAGTCTTTAAGGAATTATCGCGTTGAGCTTCTTATTCTCTCTTTTTTCCTCTCTCTTTCTCTCTTTTGCAAGGCCGTCGTGCACTGTCTTTCGTTCGAGATCGCCTGACTAACACATACACATTCTCTCTCTCTCTCTGTCTCTCTCTCCTGCACCGAGAAAAGAGGCCTTGCGTTGTCGCGTTACGTATACATTTGCTTCGTTTCGTTTCGTTGATTTATTTAGGATTGTGCTCCTTATAACGATTTTCTTTTTCTTCTTGAGTAACATCGAATAATCTACCGTTGCTCAATCCTATATCTTTCCGTTTTTAGTTATAAAATACGGAGATTCAACTTTGTATTAAATTACGTATCTCAATTTTGACAAACAACAATAAACCCTCACGTATAGAAATTTTACTGCTGCTCCTGATTTCGATAACCATCAACAATATATCCCTTATTTATTTTAATTTACAATTTAATTACATCAAAGCATTCTTACATATACTGTGCATAAACACATGGATTTATATACTATATCAAATGCAGCAGGATATCGACAGTAAGTATTTTCGATAAAAACGATCTTCTGGTTATATTAAAAATTTGAAATCGAAAGAGCAAGTTGTTATACGTATATTAGTAAGTATACATACTGTGGTGTACATTACTTTATATTTTTAATATATTATTTACTAAATTTTTGCAGGTATACAATAACCAAAGTATAAAATTGCACCACTTTTTAAAACTGGATTTTCGGTAATAAACTAGATAGTAGCGAGTACAAGATATTCTTCTGCAAGTAATACGAACAAGTAATTTTTATGAACGAGTTCGCGAAACATCAAGTAAACTTTTCGTTTCGATCGACGTCGTTGCACCTGCCGAAGATTCGAAGCGACGAGGTTCACCTTTCCACCATTCGAGAGAGAGAGAAAGAGAGAGATAAAAAGCGTGATACGCACCTGGTGGCGGTGGAGCAGTCGGTTTCCTCGACGCTGGAGATGCCGAGGACGGCGACGAGCCGGGGGTTGGTGGCGCGGTCCCGCGCATCCTTTCCCTTCGACGATCAACTCTGTAATCGGATGCAAACTGGTTACAAGATAAATTGCGAGTGTTATCCGATACAGTGACTATAGTACTACCGTGTATCGCGTCACCTCGGACGAGACGAAATTCTTTTGAAAATTGCACAATCGATTCGTCAGTTTCAAATTATCTCGAGACACCGGCTCGATCCCACCACTTTTACTTTATTTTATTTAAAACTATGGGCAATTATGAATTTGTTATACTATATTATATTACAAAGTACGCAAGTTAAATATATTAGTATCTGGAGTTTGAAATTATACAGAGAGTATATCATGTACCCAACTGTTTTCAAGATCATTTACGTTTAATTTCTAGTACAGAAAAAATTTTATATATTATTTTCAAGACTATTGAATTTGGGGACGAAATAGAAATAAAAATGCGATGATCTTTATAAAATAACTCTTAAATAAACCGTCACGATGTGTTAGGTCTTTACTTTGCGAAACGTTGTTTAAGACTGGACCGATACTACTCCTCCGAAGTCTCGAAAAATCCGAATATTGTGCACATATGGATACTGCACACATCTGTGTACAAAGGACTAGTTGTAAAAAGTAGAAGCTTAGACCGGCCGCTTAGTCCCTCATTGTATTGGCAGGCAATGTCATAGAATCTTTCTTACTACACATATTGACTGTGAAAAACATTAAGCTAGTCGAGTGATTTTTGTATACGATATTTTATCAATGATCCAACAAAGACTATGTACATTATATTTAAAAAAATTCTCCAGAAAACATTTACGTCTTATTCAAACCATTTTTTATTACTATCACTTATTTTGTACTAAATATTTTTAAAAATTATTTTTTAAGTTCAATTTGAATTCACAAGTTATATGTATATACATAAACAATGATAAAATAAAGTAAAAAAATGTTTTCCGAGACTTCATAAAAAAAAGGTAGATTGTCTTGGAAAACGGCTCGGGGTCAAAAGATATATAGTCTACGACTTTTCTACGCGGTTATGATACTAAAAAACGGAAAAGTCTATGGTGTAGTATCCATTGTCACCGTCTAGTGTTCCGTTACACAGAGTCGTACCAGAATATTTATTTGTTTACCAATATCTTTTTCCCTGCAGTGAGGATGGCGTTTTTCATTATACTTTTAGCGTTATCTTCTGCCTACAAAATATATATCTACATTTTATCATAAACAAATTCAATATATATATATAGGACTGTACTTTCTTTCAATATTTTCTATCGTTTACTTTGACTAATTTTATTTGACATTCAAATCTATCGAACTGTGTAATCAATCGACTGTCGAATCATTCAACTTTTTCTTAATCTACTTTAATCTCACTCATACGCATCGTTCAAATTAATAATCGAATTGTATACAAATTTCGAAGTTACTCGGTAGTTTCAATGAATCGGTATATATCCAAAAATAAAATCGAAAATTTAACCGTGCGTCGAGGAAATAAATCTATATTTGGTCGATGCCTCACTCGCAACGACGGTCACATCATCAGCGTGTTGGGGTGTATATATATGCATGTGCGACCGCGCACAATTGATAAAGATATCGAAATTTTATGAAACGCACAGTTATACGTTACAAATAATTATAATGGTGATTTATATAAAGAAAGGAAACCGTTCTGCCGATACCAGTCGACTTTAATAAACGTTGTAATAATATCTCCCTCGGAAAAACGCGCGCGACTTTTCGTCGATGCACTCTCGTATACATTAAAATATTCCCATCCGATAAAACGTATATTGTATCGCATGACGAATTAATTTATTCCTTTAAATTGTTTGTAAACGCTTTGTTCGGTTTAAATCCTCTTTATATAATTGCGCATTTATATATACATACCTTTATTATATACCGTAAATATTATACGCGAAATTCGATCGTGTACATATTTTTTTTGTAATTATTATTATATTGTTTACAAGTATAACAAAGCGGAGTTTTTTTTAAATAATACGGATGAATAATCGTTAAAAGGAATTTTGGTATACGTGTATAAGTATATTCATAATCGGAGTTCTACCTACACCAATTCTTGGAGTCCAACGAAAATTTACGGAACGTGGATGACACGGCTAGGTCATTAACGTCGTTAGATCATCAACTGCAGTATACTTTCTTTCGATTAGTACTGAAAGACGTTGCATCAACAGGTATAAATACAGTTAACTGTACGTTTAATAGAGATCGTGAAATACCGCGAGAAAAATTTGTTTGTAAAGAAGAATAATAACGAACAACCGTTTGACACGTGCTAGCGAAAAGTTTATATATTTATTTTATAAATATAGAAAAATTCCGGAAAAACTTGGAGTAGAATTGCGGGCATTAACACGGCTCGAAATATGATGCATCGCTCAGCTATGTACGGTTTCAAAGGATGATATCACTGCCGCTGCGCCGAACAAAAAAGAAAGACAGAGCGAGAGCGAAGGAGAGGAGAAAAAAAAGAGAGACCCCTCGAGTTCCACTCGCCGGTCGCCGGACGACGTGCATTATAAAACCAAAGAGAAATATACGCTTTTTCTCTCTCTCTCCTTTTTTTTCTTCTCCACGGGACAGATAAGCGGCTTCCGCTTTTTCTCTCTCGCGACGAAGATAAAATAATAATCGAGCTAGCTGGCGGTACACAATATATATATACGCGTTCTTGCCGTACGGGAAAATAATCAAATTGCTCTCCACTCGTATAATAATATGTATTGAAACGTTTTTTCCTTTCTCCGATCTCCAAAAGTCGCGTTTGTTTCTTTTTTCTTTCGGATAAGTTTGGATATATATACTTATAATACCGTAAGGGTGCGTCACCGCGACTCGTCTCGTCGCGCATGTGCGTTCGAGCTTTTTAAAACGACCCGTATAGAGATACTTAACTTATTTCCGAGCACGCAACGGCTGCAGCAGCTGAGCGCGCCGCGCGGACCAAGAAATCGCACGGTCTCTCGTATACACTTCCATCGCGGGTTTTGCTTTTGAGAATCGAAACAAACTTACGAGAGCGATTACGCATACTTACGCGATGCAGGCGTTTCATGCGGGAATCGGGTATCGGGAAACGAGGTCACGAATCGCTTAGCTCCTCGTCATCGAGTCAAACTTCCAGGAGAATTCTATGAATGTAAAGTCTCGATCTCGAGGTTTGGGCGTTGAGTCCGGTAACCTTGACAGACTGCACACTCGATCGAACGGAGAACGCGATTACAAATTTTGTTCGAAACCTCGGCGCGCGCGTGCTGCAGAGCGAGCAAACGAATGGCGCGTATAAGACGGGAGTTGACCCGCGAGTCAGCGCGCGCACGCACGCGAGGGATCGACCTCTTTAAAAAAAATAAAAACGAAGAAGAAACCGCCGACTAATCGGTATAGGTGTGCGGCGATTCGCCTCCCGTACTAACTCGGATCCCTTGACCAAGCTCGTATCGGCTAATTTTAGCACTGGCCGCGAACCCACGAGAAACATTGGAGACGTCTCTCGGTCTCTCTTCGGACGAGGCGCAAGCGCGGATATCGTCTCTCTTTTCGTCCGTTGCCGTCTCTGGTCGTTCGATCGATCGTCGTCTCGACGGTAAAGACGGCCCTCTCCGTATACTACTCGCTCGTTTGTTCCACGTTCCAGGTTTGATGCTACTTTGATCGATCATCGATACTTTACACCTAGCGACCGAACCATTCAAAAGATAATATATATATACCGCTCCATCACCCTTCGTCAGCAGCGTTTATTAATTTCATGCGTAACGTTATTTGATGCATCGTTTAACCTATTTTTCCTAATTTCCTCAATAAAACATAAGGTGTAGATCTATATATATATATATATATATATATATATATATTCAAGAGCTCTCGAATTGGCACTTATTTGAACAATCATTGGGAAAAAAAAACTTGGTTTCACAGCAATCGGCATGCGTCAGCTGCGGTTCCATGGTTATTCAATTGTTTATTCGTTGTTGCAGTTGCTGGTGCTGCTGCTGTTGTCACTTGTCATTTTCATTTCTCATTGTTCAATCCGTATTCCGTCGTGACTCGTAAAGAAAGGACTCGGAAGCATGCAATTTTCCGTTTTCATCGACGTACAAGGCCTTGGAAGTTTAAACGAATCCAAAACATAAAATTTGCAAAGTCGGAAACTGTATTTTACTGGTAAGTTCGATGGTAAGTTTGATCGAGCCTCGAATATACTTACACGCGTAATCGCTCTGGGAAGGTGAATCAAGCGGGGTGGTGATCGTATGCGCTTTTATACTCAATATACAAGAAGAAATTATGGACGATTTATCAGAATGGTAAATGCGAATATTGGTCCAATATTGTTTTCCAAATATTCGTCGGGAGGTGATTGTTATACCGAGAACTGTAACGAGACAAAGTCCACGCGCGCGCAATATTTCGATCGATTGCAGTTGGAATCGCTCCTTGACATCACTCTGGAGTTTTGCGAATCACTGAAATTCTGCGAGTTAACGACACTCAGGGTATTGGTCGAAATATTATATTTGGGATGAGAAATCGGTATAACGAAACGAGGGAGCAAGTTTACTTGATTAGAGCGGTACTACTCTCTTCAGATTGCGAATACCGCGACTCGAGATTCGAGTATAGAAGCAACAGCTCCCGCGCAGGCCGCGCGCAACGTGTCAGGTGCGTCCCCACGTGCTATAGAGCAACGAACGATCCGATGCCGGTCGACGAGGGACAACGGTGCGAGCGAGCCACCCACCAACCCTCTTCCGGCGCGTACCGCAGCGCATGCGTTCCCTCCGCCCCGCCGGCCGAACATTGCACCGAAAAGCCGAAAAGCCGGGACACACAACGAGCAAGGCAACCGCAACTGCAAATACGTACTTACGTGAAAGTATACCAGTACCCCGCAAGCATGTACCCCGAAAAATCAAAATAAAAGAATCCGTCAGGATTCGTTGACTATACCGAGCGATCTCTTTCCCAGGAGAGGGAACGGTACCCGAGTGACGACTGTGACGAGTCTCTGGCCTCGGCTCCTACCGCTCTACCCGCACAATGTACATAACGAGACTCGACACTCGAGTCCAAAGAGACAGAGAGAGTGAGAGATAGTCGCACTCGCACGTCTCTCGCAAAAGTCCATTCACGATTTCGGTTTGATGGGGCAACGAGGTGGAGTGGAGGGAGGGGACCCGAGGAGAGACCGCCGAGATTCGTTCTCGCAGTCTCGCAGTGCGTCTCGTACGAGACGGTTCGTCGTTGATACCTTCGTCCTTCTCTAGTTCTCTCTCCCTCTCTCTCTCTGTCGTTCTCTCGCTCTACCCCCACCGACACACCGACGTCACCCTTGTAACCTATAACAGCTCGACAGGGTGCAACGCGACACCTATACTCCTGTATGCGTTGTGTAGGCACGTAGTTGCTGGTGCTGCTGGTGCTGGTGCTGCTGCTGCTTGCTGTTGGTGCTGCTGCCCCTCTCCTAGCCGAGCGGGACAAGGACAGATCGAGACACCGACGGAGAGCCAAAGAGAGAGTGAGAGAGACGTCGTGCGCGTCAGCGGAAGGAAGCGCATATATACGCGCTCGCTTTGCTCTCCTCTCTCCTTCCCTCCCTCTCTCTTTCGCGCTCTCTCTCTCGGTCTGTCTCACTCGTCGCGAGAGAAGGCGATAAGATGGCGTCGTCGGCCAGGAGGAAGTAGAGACGAGCGCCTTCTTCATCGACGCCGCCTCCCCCCTCTACCCGCCGAGGATCTCAGCTCTTGGGACCCGATGCACCCGATGCCTGCACTCCTACGCCAAGATCGACCTTTCGCACGTGTCCATTGTGATTTCGACGACTTGTGACTTGTGGCAGTTGTGGCTACCGAGGCTCCTGCATCCTGATACACCTGGACGTCGATGATTACCGCACAATTGCGACTCGATGCCGATGCGATGCGTTTACTTTCCAACTCCTTGTGACTGGTGACCTGTGAGTTGTTACTTAATTGACACTTGTCAATTATGATTCCTGAATTGTGAATTGTGAATTGTGAATTCTTAGTTATACTCTGTGTCGTTTGTTCTCCTCCTTCCCTTGTTCGGTAGGTGCGGTTTCTTGTCTTTTTTTTTCATCACTCACTTCCCTCGGTCTTCCAATTTCTGTTTCTTCTCTCTCTCTCTCTCTCTCTCTCTCCTCTCCTTCCAACTGCTTCGGCAAATTTAACGTTGCGCGTATATACAAGTATATTTTCGTGTCTCAACTCTCAACCAACCTTCCTTGCGGATGCTCGTTCCGCGTGGCCTTGGCACTTTCCGACTAAAACCCAGCTCTTTTCCTATCTCTTCTGAATCACCAATGAATGCAACTCCGTCACTTGCTTGCGTTTCAACTTACTGCAAAGTGCATCATTACCCATTTATGTGCAATCAAATTTAATTATTATTTTTAGATAAAATTATTCCACCCTCATTTTGTGCTTGTGAACTGCTATTGCAATGCCAATCTATAACAATTTTTTTAAAATTCTTTCTAACTTCTTGGTTCAACGATATCTTTGCTCACAGTTTATCCTGGATTAAAGATTTTGTTGACTCAATTTATTGTTATTTATTGCTATTGGCTGTAGGCTAATGATCAGTTAATTTTTTTTTATTAAAGCAATTAAACCTCTACAGAAGTTATTTTGCTGATCAGTTAATTAATTGCAAGTATAATGTGTTGTATTTTCACATATCAAGATTTTTTTGTTAGAAAATAATCCTTTAAATCCTTTTATTTTATTTTGTCAATAGTATTTTATAGACAAGTCATTTGTGTGTATAAGAATAAACTAAATTTATAATACTCTTTGATATTGTCCAATGGTCGTTTGACATGTATAACCATACTTTTTTATGCAAGTATTTCCTTTTTTATTCCAATAAACATTTTTATGATTCACAATTTATAATTAAGTACCAATAGCAGAAATATTTGTAATAGTCTGCATTGAACTTTAATTACTATATACACTAAGCGAGTGATCCAACTTTATCTTTGAAAATAAATATTCAATTTTTTTGTGTTCAGGAGTCATCGGTGATACTGTACTAAGTATTTTGGAGTATCCAAACCATTGGTCTAGATGCCTTTGAAGACTGCAAACTACTGTCCAGCTTTCGAGTTGTAGTCCGAGGTGAACAAAGTCGAAGAGGCTAGTTCTACTGGAGATTCATCCTAGTGACTGCCTCTCGACTCTTTATAGAGAGCTCTTCCAGCAACTGATACCTTTCTACAAATATACACGTAAAACCAAAATCATGAGGGAGTTCAAAGTTGTGGTGTTGGGTTCTGGTGGCGTAGGTAAGAGTGCCCTAACAGTGCAGTTTGTGTCGGGTTGTTTCATGGAGAAGTACGACCCAACGATCGAAGACTTTTACAGAAAAGAGATAGAGGTGGATAATTCACCTTGTGTTCTGGAAATTTTGGATACCGCTGGTACCGAACAATTTGCCAGTATGAGAGATCTCTACATTAAAAATGGGCAAGGATTCGTCGTCGTGTACAGTCTGACGAATCATCAAACCTTCCAGGACATCAAGGCTATGAAAGAGTTGATTACTCGCGTCAAAGGTACGGAAAGGGTACCCGTACTCTTGGTAGCGAACAAACTCGACTTGGAACACCAACGCGAGGTGGACACGGTGGAAGGTAACGCCTTGGCACAAATGTGGGGATGCCCATTCGTCGAGGCATCCGCGAAAAATCGTACCAATGTCAACGAGGTATTTGCTGAAATAGTACGCGAAATGAACTTTAGCCCAGAGAAGGAGAAAAAGAGTTACTGCTGTTGCAGTGTCCTTTAATACTTAATCAAAATAGCGGTGACAGCAGCAACGGCGAACTGATACTCGAGGATGATGCACAAGTGGTGGTACTAGGACTCGGCGACTCGAAAGAATTTTTTAAAACAAAAATTTTAAGATAACAAGAGAGGTATACAATACAGTAAAGATGTTTCAGAGGTTGTACATTACCTTGATAAAATAAGAGCTTAGGTTGCCAAATGACAAACACATTGTGGTCAATTTCCAATGTTAATTATCAAAGTGTGTCTTTGTCACACCTGAAATCTCGATTAATTAATTTTTACGTTTATATCTAGCTAGTTGTAGGTGAAAATGATCTCTAAATAATCTTTACTGAATGTATATTCCTCTTGGGGTAAGCAAGAGAACGCGCTAGGCGGGCTGTGATGGAAGAGTAACGATCATTAGTTTATTAACGATGTTGCGAAAGAAAACAAGATAGAGAAAAAAAAAGGTTTGCCTGATTAAAATACACACGTACGTTCAAGTCGCGTTTTCTCGCTTTTCTATCGGGGATATCGTGGGGCGATTGACACGTCTGCACGTATATTTTATTATGCGCCGATAGTATTACGTGTAATATTATTGTAATATATATATAAACGGTAGACATAAGCAGGCAATAGAGAAAGAAGAGATTCGGTTGAAAATATACAAAAATGATAAAAAAGCAAATGAATTAACGAGGAGGCTAGGACCAATGCGTACGATGGCATTTAGAAAACGAGAGGTTGATTAAATGCAACAGTTGTTCTCTAAGTTAGTTGTTATTATAATTGTTATGAATATGTTCGGCGAGAAACCAAACTTGATGTAATATTGTTAGCTAAACCGCTCAATTTTACGTACGCAGAACTGGCTTTATCGAGCGTTCGAAACTTTTTGTCAAAGCGAAACTATCTATCCTCTTATATATATATATATATATATATATATATATATATATATATATATATATTTTTTTTTTTTTCCGATAACCGCGCCTCAAGCGTTCATTTTTAACGTTTCTTTTTTAGATCCGCGAATTACGTATTTTTACGCCCAGTTCTGTTGCGCCCGCGCGATCCTCCACCGCGTTAAAGAAATTGTATAAAAAGAGAAAAATTTGGGGAAAAAATTTAGTATTTTGACATTTTTATACATTGTTACTACCTTTATTTTTTATTTTTTTGTTACCTTTTTTACGATTGATCAGTTTTTCTCTTTTTAAAGCTTTTTCGTCATTTCGTTGCTCGAACCAAAGTAGTATGGCACTTGCGTGCGATCGCGTGCAATGATTATCGATCATTTTTTTCTTTGTTTTCTTTTTATTTTACCAATTTATCTGAATCGAAATCTCAATAGTTAGTGTACAATATATGTAGATTCATATATAGAGATTTTATATAGAAATTTTAATTTTAAGGTATTCAACGTCTAAATTTTGTATTGCGTGCTTTTGAAATTGTTCTCTGTCTTAAACAATTATTGACCAAATTGGGTTAAAGATTCGTTTAAAATAAGCGTTGGAGAAAATTTGTTTAATTTATACTTTGTATTTAACATTGTTGCGAGGAGAGAGGACCGCTCGCGTATTTTTGTTCCTGCCCTTCCGATTGAATACCTTAAATATGAGAACCTCCGCTTAGAGGTGGAAGATCGCGCGATTGTTCCATTTTTTAAAATCTAGTTATCATATGCTGGGTAGCCGTTACGCGCATAGGAAACACGTGAAACTCGTGTAATTCGGTTAATCTGTATTTTATTGTTTTGTTCGCATAATTTTTTTCCTTTTATTAGTCGATAACTTTTTACACAAAGTAGAAAAAAAAGACAAACTACGTAAATATATAAAAAAAAGTAATCCTAGCAGAAAAGTAAGAAAAAAAATGTAGATCTTTAGGGAGAATGCAGTCGAAAGTTGAAATCACATAATATTTTTCTAAACTGTACGTATGTGTCAAAGGCACAAATAATAAAGTCTATACAGCTAAGGCAGAATGAACTAGGAAAAATGAGTGACAAATAAATGAATTTTGCGCATATCATTCGGATGAGAAAATGGAAATACTGCTCTGCTACCCTTGTAGATCAAACAGTTCTTAAATTTCCACTTAAATAATGTCAAAAAGAGGGTTTTGTACTGACATTGTACAATATTAAGTGGCCTCCTCAGTTATAATTTATGGACAATTGTATTTTTAACTTGAGTGAGTAAATACAATGTTCTAAGGAACTTTTTCAAAATTCAAGTATTTGCAATGTAGTGTATGAATAGGCCACTTTACAAATTTTACCAGGTTATGTTAATTGGTATTAAAGTAAAAAAAATAGTTAGTTCGACAGGCGCGGCTGAATCACATGAAAATGTTTCTACCATTTTTTAGATTTAAAGGGTGGAGAACCGAATTGGGTTTGAAAGAAAACTGCACCTATACCTTTGTCTATTGTGTTCTTTGCGCTCGTCGAATCACATAAAAAAGCAACACCACAATTTAGATGGATATCGGCCTTTCAGTACTACCTGCGTATGATATTGTGTACGAAATATGTTATATTTTTTACAATGTGAAGAAAACTGTAAATACGATAGCGAGTCAGGTTATACATAAATATATATATTATATATATGATAAAATTAATTATCTCACCCGTGAAAGGACTACTAAGTGAGCGGCTTGCAGCAAAAAAATGTGCATTACAGACTTGAAAGCAAAAGAAAAGCATAGAAGAGCCATGCATGGAAGTTTGTTGTTTGTGTCTGGAACTGTATGTTAAGTGAACGTTTGTGGGTCCTTTATGGGGGGAATAAAAAAGAAATAGTGCTCGGGATTACGATAACATTCTTTGCAACGAATTTTGACTGAAGAACAACTTTTGTTTGTAAAATGCAGTGCTGGCAACAAAATGTACTACTTAAAAGCACATAAAGTGTTGTGAAAGCTTTTTTGATCAAGCAAAAAAAAAATTATCAAGAAAACAAAGATAACATTTTAAGGAGATATCTACCATATCTCAAACTTAATATATTGCGTCCAGAATAATCGTGTGCATTTTGCAGTAGATAAGTAAGTACATGCGTCAAAAACTTCTGTTTCTATATGTTGCATTTTAAAAAAAAATAATTTATGTTCTCTAAACTAATTTATCTAGTTGATTTTAGTATCAGACATTTGGTGTTGTTTAATTTTGTTTGCAAATATCTAATTCATTGCAATTATATTTATATGTCTTTATAAAGAATATCTGGACTCTTAAGCATACGTCAATTTAAGTGCTGTAAATTTTTATAGCCATTGTGAACAAGATTAAATGTGATTGTTAGGTAGACAAAAATGCAAGTAATATATAAATTACAAACAATAAAATATATGAGCTTTATATCGTTTGTAATACATTGTAAATTATATACTACATGTATTTACTAGTATACATAGAATTAATCACTAAACAATTTTAATACTGTAAAAAAAAAGAATCAGTCTTTTAATTGGTGATTGCCAGCCCAATAATCTAGTCATAACCGATGTAGAGTCAAAATAAAAAAGTCAAGAAAATGTGTAGGGAAAACTCGAAAAAACTCGTTACGAGGTGTGTTATCGTAATCCCGTAATTTTTGTATGTTGTAAAAATAGACGATTAAAGTGAAGGAAGTATAAAAATGCGGATAATTAAGGAGACAGAGTAGGGAAAAGGCGGATTTGAATGTCAATAGTGGTTTTTTCCTCGCACCTCTTTACAATATATGTTCTGATTTTATTTTTTTTCTTTTTATTCACATTATCGATGATACATCACATTCAGAAAATAAAAAAAATAAATTGAAATCATTTTTTCGCGAAAAAAAAGCATGTACAAATTCTATATAATTATGTATCAATCATATTGTAAATATAGTCGCACATGATATACCGTTCGACGTCGGTTTTGCGCGTGGCGGCTATATGTACACAATTAGTATATTATTTTACGCAGAGTGAATTTGAATATTTTTGAATTAGATCCACACATGAAATTTATACATTTTCTTGTATACTTGTTTAAATATTTACTTATTTACTTTGATCAATACCCAAGTGCGCAGTAACAACTTGGATATTCATTTTATATTGTTAAGATGACAATTTGTTGAATCTAAGCATTGGTTTAATCATTAATAATGTCTGCGTAATGAAGAAATTGTACATATGAGTGACTAAGTGAAAGATGGTACGTCAGACATTAATTATATTTTTTAAATACAATAGTTTAATTCAAAAATATTCTTTTTCAAATTGCTGTATAAAACGATTTTCTTTTTATTATCTATATATGGCTTGAGTAGAATATAACATTTTGGTTTCAACAGAATGGATCTTAGTGAATTATAAAAGGTGTGTATAGTGTGGGTGATGAAAATTTAAAAAATAAGGAAAAAACTAGTAAACGGAGGTTGTATAAGTGGCATTTTCTACTTGATGATTGTAACGATGAGAGGAGAAGCTACTCGTTGATGCGATTTTTTTGTATACTCTGCATTTTTGGTGCACATTTTTTTCTATTGTATAAGCGCAACATTTTTGACAAGCAAACACACAAATTTATATTTTCCCCCTTTTTTTTTCTTTTCTTTTGTTATATTGGCAATATCGCACAAATATATTATCGAAAGCGTGGGGAAAGAAAGAGAAAAAGGAAATCAGCTAATAAACAACTGCAGTGAATTTAAACTGATATATATGTATCTGCGTATGTATGTGTATAAGTATATATATAGAATCGTATGCATACATACATATATATATAGACAGTCCCGTGCAATAACTGCGTTTCTTTAAGCTATGTGCCCTGCCTTCATTTAAAAATTTTATACAATGTATTACAGTAAATAATAAACGATTATTATTATTATTATTATTATTAATACTCTTTGTGATTGTATTTTTATTACCTTTACATGGAATAATTAATCTTTACAATGTTCAATAATAAAATTTTTATTTTCATATTTTATAAAAGTACAAATCTTTATTTTATACAAATTTACAAATGTTTATTAACTTATTATATTATTTCAATTAAAAAAGTCCATATACGTTTTCGTACACTCTTCAATTGTTTCGTTCATGGCAGATGTCACAAGTCTGTGTGCAAACCAAATCTTGATTGCAAATAAAGTATGTATACCATCAAAATGTTTTAATTTTTCACTTAATTGCATACAGCCGAGAGCAAATTGTTCAAATGCTTCAATGCACATTGTAAAATTAGATTTTGATTTTTCAAGACTATCTACAAGTTGATCAAATATATACGAAATTGCAGTTTGCCGAATAGGTTTTAAAATACTGACGTGTCTGGATAAACTGTTACATATTCCTTGGTGAAATTTCTTTAGCTTTTTTCTTTTCATTGATTTACTTATCATTGGTAGTATTTGTAACATGCAGCGTATTAAAAAACCTACACTATCTACAGAAGTAATTTCTGGAAATTCTAAACAAAACAAACAAGTTTCAATTGTAAGACGAATAATTTTATCACAGATGTTTAGTAGATTAGATTTTTTCAAAAAAATGTTATTATGTGCAATTAAACAACCCACATATTCCACGTATTGTGTTCTTGTACATTTTAAAAATAAATATCTTATTACATCCTCTATTATTAGATCACATGAATATTCTTTATTAGTAATTAATTTGGATTCGACGTAACATGAATGAACTCTAATAATATTATTTAAAATAGGGTCATGTGACTTAGTATTATCAGAGAAATAAAAGACACTATAATTACAATTTAATACTTCATAATTTGTAATTGATTTGCTATCTAACAATTTCATAAGATGTGAAATCATAGTTAATATATCAGCAACTAAATATCTAGAAATATGATTACTCTTCAGAATGTCTAAAGCTTGTAATTCGAGTGCTAAAAGAATATTTCCATTGATCTCTGAATCAAACTTATCAGTCACCTTCAATAATTCTACTAGAATTTCCATAAGGTAAGTTAATGTGCATACATTTGACATGACAAATGGAGTAAAAACTTCATTTATAATTTCTGAAACTTTGCAAAAAGAATATAATATTTGCAAAATATTTGCGAATTTTTTAGCATCCCAACCAGGTTTTTCTAAACAAATATCTCGTAATATATCTACTACCAAAGTTATTGATGTATGAGATCCATTATTACAGATACTATGCAACTTGTGTCCTAAAATACAAAGTTATTATTAAATTAGCAAATGATTAAAGGTTAATTAAAACGTAAAATAAGTAAATTAATTATTTTTTTAATTTTATTGAAAATTAAGTTTCATACTTTCTTTCTTAGAACTGCATAGTGTGTTCAGTGGAGATTTTTGACTTCTGACTTGAATTTTTAAAATAGGCAAAAGCGTCATTAAATCATCAAGATTTATAGCTACATCTGGATAATCGGAATGTCCAATTGCCATTTTCAAAAGAATCTTAAGTGTTGATCTCGTTTTCAGGCACATAAAGAGCAAAACCACTCTAAAACTTTTAGGAGTTGATAGGAATGGATTTAGCATCATGAATTTTTCAAAATTTATTATATCAATAATGTTTTCAAACTTATTGCTTTCTCCAAATTTTAATATAAATTTAATTGTTAATTCATACAAATCCATAACTTCTAAATAGAGTAAAGCTTTGGTAAGACAACAATAATACAGATGTAATTTCTCTATAAGTGGTTGCTCATGTGGATGCCTATATTCCGCTGTAAAATACTCCAAAAGTTCTTGACAATCATCTTTATTCAACAATGAAATGTAACTATCAATGGTATCAATAGTAGAATCATTCCATTCCTTATACCTTTTAATAACAGCAACCAAGCAGTCTTTTTTCCCTTTAGCAACTCCATTACAAAGATCACTCAGTTGAAGAATTTCCATAGTGTTTTGTGGATCTGGTTTAGAAGTTATTTGTTGAAGGCACTCTACCAAATGATTATATTCTTGAATACTAGAATCTTTGAATTCCTTAGTATCCTCCATAAAAAAGTAACATTCCAGGCCAACAGATCTTTGAAGAGTTAGCATAGTATTTTCTTCATCGTCATGCTCCATCCAGGCAAGATATATGTTACAATCAATTTCTTTAACTTTTTTTAACAATAAACTTATTAATTCACGATTAACCTCATCAAGATACTCTTGAATCAATAAATTATCAATTTTTTCTAAAGGTTCAGGACCAAATGTTAATGTATACATTTCTTCTATTGCAATGTCAGATGGAGTGGTTTTGAAATTGCTTGTTAGACATGCTCTCACCATTCGAATTAGTGTCTTGAGTACAGTACCATATCTTTTATACTGTTCCTCTTTTGAAATATCTTTGAGTTTTAAAAACCTAAAATAATTAGTTATATAAAAAATAAAAAGTTGTAATGTGTAAGGACAGAAATTTAAAAGTAATAGTCACAACCTTTCATTAGTATATTGTAGAAAAAGTTGCAGCATATTTCCAGTAAATTTTTTAGAACTTTGCTTAACATCTTTTGACTGAGTTCCTGTATCCTTTAAAGTTATCAATTTTCTGTATGAATTGGAAATGATTTTAGATAAAAAAATTGATGATCTTTCAAAATTCATTAAATCTATACATCTAGGAAGGATTTCTAGTATTTCATTGCACAAATCCAATGGGAAATGTAAAATAGATTCAGCTAGAATACTTTCAAAATTAATACGCCATGTGATTTCTATAAATAAGTAAGGTGAGAATGGTGATTGCAAATTAACCAAATGACCATTTGCTGCATCTTTGACTAATAGCGATTGAGTTACAAAATTTGTATTACATATTAAATATTTAAATACTTGAATACTTAAATAAGTTTTTTTAAGAAAAACTCCTTGCATGGGTATAAAATATTTGGAACACAATTTTTCAACATCAGAGCATAAAAGTTCAATATTTATAACATTTTCTTCAGTTGAACGAGATGTAATGTAAGTAAAAGATGCTTGTTCTTCTCGAGCCTTTGTGCAATTTTGCATATCTTTGTAAAAATTATCTAAAAGGATAACTTTATCATCCTTCTGGTTGGACATTTTAGAAAATTAGCTTATTACTTTTCCTATAATCAATAAAAATGATATAAAAAATTAATTTTTGTAGTATACAATTTTATAAGATAGATAAATGTTATATAAAAACATGTTGTGTATTATCTGTGAATTTACAAGTAAATTGTTACCAATAAGCACTACTTTTATTACAAAGTAGCAGGATGTGTGTACATACCCTCTCAATTATATGTATTATTAAATATTTAATCAAACTATTATGATTGATTTGTGTTAGCGTTATCCTGATAGCCTCTCTTTTAAAATAAATATTCTTAGTTTTACTTAAAATCTCGACGATAACATTTTAATTTTATTTATACGTTTAATTAACGATACCGAGGAAGGTGCCTTTGTACATTTTCATTATCTCAAAACAAAGAGAAGAGGAGGCAGTTTATAATCTGAGTCGTCATGTCGTTAATCAGTTAGTCGTCTCGTTTCCCGGTCTCCGACTGTCGCAACAAATAAGTACAGACAATACGTCACACATATCCCAATCTTCCTACTGGTTCGTTAATATTTAAAAAAAGAATTCAGGATGGTTCAAGCTTGGTACATGGACGAAAGCGATGCTGATCAACGACTTGAGCACCACAGAAATCCACCGGAATACTTGAGTATCCCGGAACTTTTCACTTCCACCGGTGTTGAATATTTTAAGGTTAAGAAAAATATTGTGCATCTTATAAAGTAAAATATTTTGTTTTGATTAATTGGTTCGTTTCACTGACATTTAGTTTTTAGTTCATCATCTTTTCTTCCCAGATGTTGGTCTTTCGCGCAATACTGTATGGACACATGTATATATACTTATATATATAAATACTGAAGTTTTTGTTATATTTTAGATTGATTATAAAAACTATGAAAAAGATGAGGTTTTGAAAAATTTGAAGGAGAAAAGAGGATACACTTACGAAGATTCGATTACTTGTTCTAAAGAATGTTTGCAAAATTATGAAGAAAAGGTATTTTGTTGACATACTTTATAATTTTTAATTTAACGGAGATGATAATTAGCATTGCTTATTCAATTCTTTACTTATAAATTTTACATCTGCCAAAAAGATATCTCATAATCTACACTTTTATAATAAAATATTAATTCTTAATATTTTATTTTTAAATTAATATATTTAATTTAAATAATTTGTAGTTAAAAAACTTCTTTACTGAACACTTACATACTGATGAAGAAATTAGATTAATACTTGATGGAAGTGGTTACTTTGATGTTCGAGACCCTAATGATAAATGGATTCGTATTCAAGTTACAGCTGGAGATTTAATTATCATTCCAAGTGGTATATACCATAGATTCACTTTAGATGTAAATGTAAGTAACATAACTCCTTTAGTAATCAAACACTAAGTTCAAACGATAATCTTATTTTAGGATTATATAAAAGCTAAACGTTACTTTGTTGGAGAGCCAGTTTGGTTGCCTTACAACAGACCAGCAGACGAGATGGATTGTCGCAAGCAATACTTGGACCATCTACAAAATGGTTTTGCAATTCAAACTGTTTAAATTTGTAAAAAATATTTTATAAAATTGTTACATATCTATTTGTTATATTTTATAATTTATAAAAGGTAAATTAAATAATTATACATTAAATAATATAAGATCTTTTATTTATACATATCAAACACTTACAATAATTAAGTATTCACAATTGATGCAAAGTTAAAATTGTAATCAGATAATAAAGATTTACTTTATGTCTATTGTGTTAAACTAGGATGATTTTCAATTTTATACAAAAATTAATAATAGACTTGGTGAAAAAATATGACGATTTATAATTGCACTTTAGTGAATATTAAATATTTTCTAGTTATATTAAAAAAATTTTATATTTCAAATTTTATAAAATGCTTCCAATTTCATTGATTTATGGTTTATTTTGTTTAGTCATAAATTTATATACATTATATACACAAGAAGAGCATAAAAATTTGTCAAATTTGCAAGTTTATTATTATCATCGATGCATTAGAATTCGCATTTTAAAAATTTAAAATTTAAAAATATATTTTAATAATTTAAAAATTTATCTCAATTCTTATCTTCATTAATAAAGAGCGAGTTAGACGTTTTCGTTATTTTACATATATACAAACTGCAATGATAGATATGAACATCTTTTTTATAATTTTATCTTGGATCAAGCTTTTCTTCTTTATATTATTGTAAAAACGTTATTTACTAGCGAGGTTGTTTTTCCATTGTAATTTTTTTGTAATACTTTTAAGTATATTTTTGATACTACCTTTCACTATTATTGATTATTTAAAAGTATATTTTCTACAAATATTAATTATTTAATAAATTTATATACTTATAATCATGTTTATAGATTGTTGAGAACCTAATATTAACTGTAAAAAAAATAATATTTGTAATGAAAAGTATTATTTCAAAATTATCAATAATAGTAACGGAGATAAATAATATTTTTTATCGATTAGAAAAACGTCATATTTTAAGACATCTAAGTTACTGTAGCATAATAACTGACAAATGTCTTAGACAAGTCTTAAGTATACACATTAAATCAGATTTCCTTACGAAATACTTACTAAAATAATTATATGCGCGTGAATGTCGAATGATTGTTAATTTACAAAGAAATGAAAGTAAACTTAGAAAAAGTATAAACCTTTAGGGTATTAATTGTGACTTTTTCGCAGAAAAAATCGTATGTCTTTTATCAAGTATTACTTTTCGTATGGTTTTGAATGCTCCGTATTTTAATTTTTAAAAATCTGCTTCAAGGGAAAAATTGTTTCCAGTAGCACCTCTTTCTTGCATCACTCCCCATTTCTGATATTCACCTACTTTCTTTTCAAAGAAATTTGTTTTTCCTTCCAAAGAGATGTGTTCCATGAAGTCAAATGGATTTTCCGAATTGTAGACCTAAAAATTATATTTTATAACCAACATTAAAGTAAATGCTTACATTCGTTCTGTGCAAAATATTTAAAACTTTACTCAATTAATTTTTACATTAAAAAAATTATTTATTTTAAGAGTGTTCTACATCCCGTCAGCGCCTTCTAGTCTGAGAAAAAATTTCTTTGTAATATTTAGCTAATTTACTAGAGTTAGATTCAAGAAAACTAAATTTTCTCATGTGTAAAATGATAAAAAGAGTTATTTAAATGTTTTTGGATAATAGTATTAAAATCTGAAGGTATATTTTGTAGAGAAATCTAACTTGGCTGTGGCAAGTAGCAGACGGCGGTATCAATTTTTCTCTACAAAATACCCCTTTAATTTTCCATAATACCAATCAAAGTAAACAAATCTTTATACCATTTTATACGTGGAAAAATTTAATTTCCTTCAATTTGACTGTCTTAAAGAATCTAAAAATTACATAGAAACTTTTTCTCAGACTAGAGGGCGTTAACGCGGTGTGAAGCACTCAATGCATAAAATTTGCACAATCTCTATTGACTTTTAAAATTATATATTAAATTAATAAATAGATTGCTTTATTTGAAGTATACATTTTTCTCATCTGTCTTTCTATACAGAAAACATTTTTCCATCTTATATTACATAAATCAATTTCAAAATTACCTTTGGACATCCTAATTCACCAAGCAATCTGTCAGCAACAAATTCAATGTATTGACACATAAGTTTACAGTTCATTCCAATCATTTCAACTGGTAAGGCATCGGTCAAAAATTCTTGTTCAATAAGAACGGCGTCCTTAATAATAGAAATTACTCTTTCTTCTGATGGTTTTTGAACAATATGTTTAAACATAAGACAAGCAAAGTCGCAATGCAATCCCTAAAAAAATGTATTATTTAATTATAATCTCTTGAATATTTTTCAGTTGCATTTAACATTCAGTTTTATTATAATTAAAATTACCTCATCTCTAGAAATAAGTTCATTGCTAAATGTAAGACCAGGCATGAGTCCTCTTTTCTTTAGCCAGAAAATAGCAGCAAAACTACCACTAAAGAAAATACCTTCAACCGCTGCAAAAGCAATCACTCGCTCAGCAAATGATGCACTTTCGTGACTAATCCAATTTAAAGCCCAGTTTGCTTTTTTTGCAACACAAGGTAAAGTTTCAATTGCGTTGAACAGAAATTGTCTAAAACGGAATCATAATTTAATAAAAATTAAAATAACATATGAGTGCAACTTTTTATAAGTTAAATATGTTTCTTACATTAAATAATTGTTAATTAGTAAAATTAATTACCTTTGAGATGGATCACTAATATAAGTGTCAATGAGTAGAGAGTACATTTCTGAATGAACATTTTCCATTGCTACTTGGAATCCATAAAAGCAACGAGCTTCAGTGACCTGGACTTCTTGACTAAATCGCTCTACCAAGTTCTCATTTACAATACCATCAGAAGCAGCAAAGAATGCTAATACATGTGAAATAAAATGTCTTTCATTGTCATTTAATTTATGCCAGTCAGCCATATCCTATAAAACAAGTAATAATTATTGTAAAATAATGTTTAATGCTTGGTTACTTATATTCTAATATCAAATATAGTTAAATTGGTTACTTTTGAAAGATCAACTTCCTCGACTGTCCAAAATGAAGCTTCGGCTTTCTTGTACATGTGCCAAATATCCGGCCATTGAATTGGGAAAATAACAAATCGTCCAGGATTTTCTTTAAGAAGTGGCTCTAATTGTGGATCAAAGGTTGAAACAGTTTCTGTAAAATCAATTTTCTTGGCAGCTTTGTTTACTTCCTTCTACAAGGCAACAGTTATTAATAAGTTACTGTTAAAAGATAATATTATATTAGTAAAATAAGTAATTTACATTAGCTTTAACTCCATTTTGGTAAGAAATTGTTGGTGATACACAAAGTTTTTTAGGAGACACCTGAAAAAAAAAAAAAAATAAATAAATAAAAATTGTTTAATTAATAAAAATAATGTGAATATTATAATTAGTGAAAAGATGTTAGTATAAACTAGATATTTAGTTAGTATAAACTAAATATTAATTTAAAATAATATAATAAAAATGCCATGCAACTTGAATATTGCACAATTATTTGTATTATTGAGTAAGCTTGCAAGTTCAATAACCAACAATTCTAGAATTACAAAGTAAAAATTTGATGACATTGCGTTTACTTGTGTCTAGATTAAAATACTCACTGTCCAGGGACAGTTCATACTAAAAATCTGTTGGAAGCACTAAAATATTTCAATGAAATGGACACTTTTCTCACAATAATTTGAACAATGTTTACTCTTATAGGTTAACATTATAATACTGTCCACCAAGTAGATACTAATAAGTTCACTGATAATGTGAAACCATTATCATCACTCTATCCTATTACTCATTCTCAACTTAATGTTATAAGATTATTTAATTGTTGACAATTATTATCTTTTAAAATATACACAGTTTTTATTAATATTATTTATTATTTTTCTATTAATAATACCAACATTGTTAACTATAAGATTCAATTTAATTGGATTAACAATTACAAAGGAAACATTCAGATTAACATCTTCATTTTTTTCTATTTGTTCTTTGTAAAATACCAATGTGCTCACATGTTCATGTAGAGCTATAAATTGTACTGTTCTATACACACACATATATATATATGTACACACGCGCGCGCACTTACGTAGCTTTTAAAGTGCAGATTCGCAAGATTACAAAATAAAAAATTAAGGAATTTCCTTTTATCGCGTGTGCTATAAAAGCAGTAAAAAATTTTTTAAAATAATTATTTTAATCTATTGACTACTTGTGTGAGTTAATAAAAATATAACAATTGTAAAATATTTAATTGTATAAAGCAAAAGTGTAATTTATTTAAATGTTTGAACTAAAAAAATAAACTTGAATAGTTTTATTATTTCAACGAAAATGAATTAAAATTACCGTAGGTGAATCTATATTGATTAATTAATAATTAAATAAATGTTTATTTATTTATCTAAAGAGAAGCATGGGCAACAAAGAAAGGAAAGTTAAATATATCGCAATCGTTTGGAAACGTTGGTAAGCAGACGCATTTTCGAGTATACACAAATATAATCGGAAAAGGAAGAGCTTCGAATGGGTTAACAGCTGATCGGTTGGCAGGGGTAAGACTTTCCCGCGCTTTTTGCCCGATAACCGAAACCTTTTGCTTGCACGCTTTGGAATGTGGCAACGACGCCCTCGCCGTACACGCTCCCGATTTCATTAAATTTCATTTTGCCAAGTATACGAATCGTTATAAAGAAATAAGTATAATAAATTTTATTTACAATTGAAAACACCGTACAATCAAAATAAAAAATTAAAATAAAAGAAAAATAAAATTTTGAAGTTGCTGGTCCAAGTTCAACTAACGGAATAGCGAGTATTTAACGATGAATCGACAATTAATAATACGAGTAGAAAATTAACGATATATTGATAAAATTCTAAATGAGTTTAGGAAAGGTAGTACTTATCGCGAAACTGTAGATCTATACGACTATCTGTACAATGGGATCTTGATAAATAGAAAAAGAAAAAGTTGCTCCGAAATAAAGTAAGAAACTCACGTTTCCCTTAAGCGTGACAGCTTCCAAACTCTGGCGGAGAACGTTTTCCTTGGTCGATACCTTGAGTGCCATCGTCGTCTTTGTATAATACCGTCGTCAAAAAGAAGGGTGTCAGTCAAAAAAAGTCAACTTGTTACGTCGAACCGTAGCGTCGGAATGACTCGATAGGAGACTCGCGAGTCAGCCTTACCGCGTACCGGGGTAACCGGCCCCTCCTCTCGGCAGTCGGCGCACTTGCGACCAATAGCCGAGGTCCCGGTTGCCGCCAAAACTCGCGTCTGATTTCCGAAACCTTACGCGAAAAAATCTTGGATAGATTATCCGCGAGAAGGCACGTGGAGGAACCAGTCAACCCCGAGAGAGACTTTAACTTTCGGAGTGCGCGGATCTCGAGGAAAATTGGAGCACCGCGCCACCGAGCTTTTCGCGCTCAAAGATAACGTTTCGCGCCCATTTCAGTGGTATGGTGACCGTCGCTGAACGAGCGGTGCTCCAAAGTTCGGCTCCCCTTGGTTGCGATTTCACCCATGATTCCAACTGAAAATGAAGTTATGAACGAAACGCTTAGATTTACTCGTAAACGGCCAAGTCGTTGGATCCGGAGTCCGGGTCGACGTGATCCTGGACGGGATGGAAACCGAGTGCAAGACGGTCACGAAACGACAATAGGAGAAAAGTGTAGGCGTACCCGTATACGTTGTCCGCTAAATTGGCGGGTATTACACTATGGAGAGAGAGGGAGAGATAAGCGCAGCTTGAATACACGATGCTTAGCTGCGATCTGTATATACAGGCTCAGACTTGTCGAAGCAACTATGCGCCTTACATTTTACATCGGTTTTCTTTAACAATACTGCGACGCGGTAAACATATAGGTGTGTCGGAGCAAATCCGCGAAATGTTTGTGTCGAGTACTTGACTTATATTAAATCGCTGCCAATTCATTGACACGTATATAATATATGTACCTATATACACTTCCTCAAACTAATTGACCGCTCATTTTATCTCCAAAATATATAATTCAATTAATACTTACTAACAAAATTATATCCAACGTTTTTAAAATAGTTTATATCTAATTACATCACACTATTTTAATTCGGATGATTATTACGAATAAATAAAAATTGGCTATGAAACAAAAGCGAATCTAAAGAACTAAACACGAATTTTTTTCTTCCGAAAACAGAAATAAAAAAAAATACTTATCAACTCGACCAATCTCGATAATGTATTTACATAGCGGTATGACAAACACATGCACACATACATCCATACGAATAGTTTAAAAATACACGTTTTACCTGCTAGAAATCAGAAAATTAAAAATCGGCAAATAATAGGTTATTAACTAAATTAACGTATTTTATAGCTACTTCTGCTAGGTTGTTACCACTGTTAAATGAAACGCATTTTCCTCTTTAATTCGCCCATTTCTTAGATTCAAAACAGCTAATCATTACGATATGTTCATTTAAGTCCTTGTTTCAACCCATAAAAGATCGGATTATTTGATAAAATGGACACCGAAACAATACCTATTTCCTAACTATTTAAATGACACTTTAAATAGATTTGGAAAATAAATTGGAAATATTGTAAATCTGAATGATACTTTAAAATGACTGGTTTAAATGCAGAATTAAGAGTAAATTAGTATTAGTATTCGAGTAAACGATCCAATTTGATTAAAAATTTGGAGTTTTAAGTACATGTATGGCCAGAAGGTGAAGTGAAAATATTTGGAGGTTACGGCAATCTATTAAATCGACGAACGCAGTGGGAAAAAGCGTTTCATTTAACCTATTAACTGACTATTTTTAATTCCTAATTTTTAGTTCACATTTCCAGCAGATATGTCCAGAATGTATACTTCTAAATGTGTTTTTAAAAATCGAAAAATTTTAGTATTGCAAGGCTGCAAAAATACACACTGACAAAGATGATATTGTCAGAATTTGAATTATTCGATTTTGAAAAATAAAACGAAAGATATATACTAATATTTAAAACTTCAACCCGCCCCACCTGTGACAGATTAATGCATTTTCGAAGTGCGTCTTCTGCACCCACAAAGTAATTGGCTATAAATTTTTTGAACAATAGGAATTTATGTTAATTATTATATTATTTATTCAGTTTTTATTTTTCTGTATATAAAAAACTAATATTTGTATAATGGCTTAAAATTTTTATAGTATATAGCTACTATGTTCTATCATCATGATGTTGTTTCTTCCGGAGTTGTATAACAAATTGAAAAAAAAACAATTTATTTTAATAACTCGAAAACTAATATAGAGATAACTAAAAAACCTAAAGATTTTTTTTATTCTTTAGAAAGTACATTTGATACGATTTAAAAACATTCGCAACATTTAAAATTTTTAAAAGTAATTGTTTAAAAAATCGAAAAATTGTAATTCGGAAACTATACGCATAATTGAATAAAATTTTAAAATATTAATTTTAAATATGGAATATTTAAATAAAAACTATAATGAAATACTTTAGAAATCGCATTTCGCATATAGTTTAACGTGGGGATATAATATTTGAGAGAGGAAAGGTACAACATAGACAACTCGTTCGATGTTGTATGTACATTCATAAGTTATTCCAAGATGTCGATAAAAAGCGCCAACATTATTTTAGAACTCAAAGAAGAATTTTATTTAGAACAACCGTGGCACTGCCAATGCCTCTGCATGTTATACATAAATCCTACACCGCAAAATTGTGCAAACTGACTAAAAGAGAGAGAGAGGCGAGTATATTCGTTTTCTTTCGGAAAGGAAATGCGCAATTGTACGCGGAACGTATACCGTGCCGATATAATACGAGAGCCCTGCTGCGTGAGCCAGGCATTGTGTTGTATCGTGCTCGCCCTGTGCAGCCTGTGGCGTCGCGTCACAGGAAATCCGAAGAGCGCGTAACACCCGCTCTCGAGTGACGTCGCGTTTCCCGAGTTCCCGCGCGCACTATAGACCCTTCTTACATTTATCCTCACCGATACATCCAGAATCAATTTTCTTGAATATCCGTTTACAATAATTGGAGAACCCGTTTTAAATTTATTATTTATACCTTTCTCAAATTGTTTTTTTTTTACACAATTTTAAGTAAGACATACGAGACTATAAGCTATAGTACATACGTGACGTTTTGTAGACGAGTTTACTAAATACACATTTATTTATTTTATTTGAACCGTTACAAAACATGTAAGCGAATTTCTATAATTGTATATAAGTTACATAATATTAAATATATAAAACTAGCGTTAAAGGAATGTCGGGTCAGAAAATGGTCATTTTTTACTTTTTTTTATAAATAAATGAATACAAATTTTAAAAAACCCTAAATGTCAGCCTCTTCGGTAAGTTCTAAATAATATAGTCAAATTTTTCCAGATTTTTAAATCCATAATTTGATTACCTTGTTTAGGTTGAAAGTTTATGCCTTTTTAAACCAAATCATCGACCAAAAATTGTTTACTCAGTTATTATTTAAAAAATGATATTTTCTTAAAAAATCTAAATGTCAAGCCTTTCCGTATGTTTTAAGTTATCCGTCTGAATTTTTTTTCAGATTTTTAGTTCAATATTTTAGATATGATTTTTGGGTTGAAAGGTGCAGATTCCTGTAATTTGGATCCGACGAAAGCTACGACAAATGACAAATACTTAAACAAGTACTTAGAAATAATTGGGAAACATATTAACAACCTTGCTATGGTAGAAACTTTTAAAATAATGCCAACAATAAAATTTATATATAGTTTTCATTAGTAACGTAAAATATGATTGTAGCAAGATATAAAATTTCGTTGTACTTGATATAAAAAACATACATTCAGTAGGATGTTAGATATTATATCTAACATTTTTAATTAAAAATAAAAATAAAATTTGTTAGTTGATTAAACGTTCCAGTTGGAACTACATCATTATTTTTATTATACTGATTGACTTTATTATTTTGAGTATACTACTAGAATTTATCGTAATGAAATAAATATAGATTCTGTACTAAATGTTTGCTTAAAGTTTAATGAACAGTTGAAAGGAAACACATCGTATTATAGTAAATAGAGAGTTTTAGTGAGTATAACGTTCTTGAATTTGGCAAAAACGGTAGATTTATATATTGTACATAAACATTTTCTTTTATTAAGAACATGTATTCTAAGCGTTTATTTTTCTTGAAATCAATAATTACCTATACATATATTTATAAATTACTACAAATAATTTTCATTTGTTATTATTTTTTTATTTATTATTTATTTAAATTCAGATTCACGTCGCGAACAAAGATATACATATAGTAGTAGACCGAGGAGAAAAATAGAAAATGCAATTGATAATGAACTATAAATAAAATCTGCATACATTAAAAGATCGCCAACTCGAAATAGGAGTCAACTCAAAATTCAATTGAAAAGGGCTTAATTCATAACCACACATAAGATTTTTCATAATTATTGAATGAGAATTGAGAACCATTGTTATGCTATAAATATGAATTTGAAGTTCACTTCGGGCTATAGTATTATCAGAGAACATAAATATTAATCAGACAAAATAAAATGATTAATTAATTTAATAATTATGAAAAAGTAAATATGTGTAATTCCGAAAGTATATGGGAATTCTCCGATTACAATTTAAATTCTTAAATTCAAATGTATATTGATTTACAATCTTGAAATTATAGTAAAATCATTCATAACAAATCGCTAATTATTTTTTTTTAGTAAACAAAATTTTATTTTATTAATATCTCCTTTTCAGTTTTCTTAAAACATAAAATTTATCAAAGATTAAATTTATCTTTACATACCAACAATTAATGTATACTTGGAAAAACAATATCATATATCAGACCAACACAAAAGAGTTTTAAATGTATTCAAAACTTTAATTACAATATACTTATAATATTAACAAGATTTAATTGATTTATACACCATTTTGATACGGCGAGTCGACGAAGTATTCTTGATACTTTTTATATATTCCGTAAGCGTATTACCACCTACGTAGTAGTGTCGGGATACAGAATAATATTCAAAAATAATATTCAAAAATCAATTTAAAGTCGACAATCCATCTATTTTAACACAAATATTTATTTTAAAATCGTACTTATTTATCAGCATGCAAACTGCTGATTGTTTTAACTATTTTATAAAAATACCCAGAAGGTACATATTTTGTTCAGAATTAAAAAAGAATTTATTTAAACAAATTGTAAAAAATAAAAAAGGAACTGTAAAACAGCTTTTATGTCTGGTTGCATCAATTCATTATAAGTTCATAATACATTCATAGAAAGTACATCGGTATACAGATATATAGGTATATGCATATGGAGCATTTCACGTCAAGTACTGCGATGAACATTTTAAAAAGCACCAAATTTGAATGACAGAAAATGTTTTTCAAAATACAAAAAAAAATTTTATTCACTGGATTTTATTTGTTTAAAAGATATTCTAACCTCAAAAATGAGCTTTTTCAAGTTTTTTTCAGCAATAGCAACTGTCTTTATAGATATTTAACTTAAAATCTATCAACTTTAACTACATAACGTTAAGTTATAACGAATTTTATTAACAAGTTCTGAATGAATTTATTTTGCATGTTATAATTAAAGAAAAATATATAGCCGACTATAAAAATGCAAGAAATTTTGAAGAATAATTATGAAAGTTCACATTACATAAATATTTAAACATTTTTATTTTAATATTTTTATTGAAAATAATTAAATCTAGTAAAAATGCCTAAATAAACAAGTCTTAAAATCGATCAGTTTTTGATTTTTCAAAATATTAAAAATAGTAAAAAAACTTTTGTAAAATTTAAAACTACGCTATGTATATAGACATTATGAGAGATATATCCCTGCCAGCACAAAACGTCTTAAATACGTTATCAGACGTTTTTAAAACGTTTAAAACGCTTAAAAACGTTTTAAAAACGTCTTCGAGGCGGACAGTGCTATTAGGGATATTATAATACTTTTAATAAATTACTATTAGCATAATTAAAAGGTACCAAAAATTTAAGCAATATTTATTAATTGAGTTTTATAAAAATTACATAGCAAAAATCATGATGTACAAAAATTATAATTCAGTGAACGATTATTACTAGGCAATATAGTAAAATTTCTTAATAAAAATAATAAAATTGATGTCAATAATAAAAATGGTATCTACGTAGGGAAGATAAATCATTTGTACATTCGTGATCTCAAAGTATTTTAGTCCTGATTATCATCAATTACGGATAAATGAATTTTTTTCTCTAATATTTTACTTTAAAATGTAATTCTTTAATTAATTTATATAAACAACATTTAACCTTTCGTGTCACTAAAGAACTACTATATCAAATCGTACAATGAAGTTATAATAATTGTGTATAAATTAAACGAATATACATGGGATGTATAAGATATAAATTACATTCGAATTAGATAAAAGAAAATTATACAATTATTAAAAAATGTTCTGTGATTTTTTATTACATATTTATAATTTTATTAACGAATAATATATAAAATATATATAATTATTAGTTAAATTCATTAAATTTTGAAAGAAAGAAAAGTTATGAAACTGGTAAAGTAAGTTAAAAAAAAATACACTAAAAAAATGTAGTAAAATCTTAATACGTATATATGCCTTAGTTATAGACAAATAAATTTGTTTTTGACTATATTCAATAAAATTTTATTTGAGTATACCTCTGTATATGTACATTTTTAATAAGAATATAATGCTTATTTTTTAATAATAAATAAACAAAATAGTAAACATAAAATTATGAGTATGTTTGAACGTGTGGTAAAACACATAAATATTCTATAATACATCTTAATAGTAACATTAATTAGTAACATAAAAATATAATAATCTATAGATAAACTTTTAGCAATTACATATTCATAAATAAATTTGATAAAAAAATACTCAAGTAAAAATTAACAATAAATTTGTTTTACATTTAATGTACATGTATTCAGTAGTATTTGAGTTATATAAACTCGTCTTTAAATGCTGCATCATCGCATCGAATTAATTCAACACTGCAGGGTTTTACTAAGTGCATCATCGACTCAACATTACGATCAGCTGTTTGCGTTGAGATTTCTTGCATACTCTTCTGTGGGGGCATCTTTTCATTTATTGCATCTCTTATTTTCGCTTCCATAAATGTCATGTGTTTTTTCAATTCTGCAAGCAAACCGTATAATATATTCTACATCCGAATCGTCGAGTAAAATATGAATTTTTAATACATAAAGTATATTTAATAAGTATATGTACACACCGGTATTCAATGATGTTTTACCACCAGAAAGTGTACCGTATGGAAGATTACCACTGGGTGTCAATCCTTTCAATTTTAGTACGGCTTCGTTTTCTTCTCTAAAATTACAAACAAAGAAATTTATACTTTTTTTTTTTAACCAGACAAAACACGTAATCTATATATGCTTACCTAAGAGTGGAATAAGATCGAGACATTTTTGCAACCGCTTTAATTTTGTTACGGATAACATCATTCCGTGTTTTCGCTTTAAAAAATACACAAACCATTATATTGTTGAATTATTATTCATTATACGAATGACGAAAAATTAATATTAAATTTACCTTCGGGTGTTATTTGACGATTACTTTCTTCGCTATTCAATTCATCGTCGGAGCAAATTTTTAATACGCCGAGCAAAATATTCGTCACTAACCGTAAAAAAATAAATATTAATGTGTCCCTCCTCAAGAGGATGTCGGAAAATAGGCTATTCTTTATATTATTTTATAAAAGGAAAATAATTTTTAGAAAAATCTATTATATTAGGACTTTTGCATACTTTAAACAATATACCCAAATATTTTCAGATTTTTCAATAGATAATTATCATATGATGCTTGGATTTAAAATTTATACCTTTTTTACTTAAACTTATAACGACCTAAATTTGTTTAATTATTTTACAAATGTATTTGAAATATTTATGTATGTATATATACATATATATATATATGGGTGGTTCTCTGTGACATCGAAGATGAAAAAAATAAATATTGCTGTAACTGTGGGAATATGTTTTAGAGGTATCCAGTAGTTCTCCTGAATTTTTTCAGATTTTTTCTAGGCCATTATTTTAAGTTACAGAGAGTCAAAGTTGACATTTTAGCACTTTTTTGCATTATATGCCCATTTTCATGAATTTTTAGCTCCCAGGGGATGCATTTTTCACTAAAAACATAAGTATGACTTTTTTTTGTAAAATTTTCCGAACTTTTCATTAAAAATACTTTTAAAGACATAAATGTATGCTGTCACACTCTTGTAAGCCATTTAAACCTTAAATAGTGAAAATCAGCAATTCTGCTCCGGACTCTGGTAACCTAATACTGTCTAAAAGATGTCTTTTTATAGTCAGAAACTGCCTAAAAATTTCCAGAGTGGGTCTAAATCATTAAGATCACTTATGGTCAAAATATCCGGGAAAAGTGCCCGAAATATTAATAGAAATGTATATTTGTTGCCTTATAACGATGAATTTATTAGCATGATCATTGCAAAAAAATTTGTGCACCTACCTTGGAGTGGTAGAAAAGTATCTTCACTTGTTTCAGTATCCATCTAATCCCCTGTAAGCTGCTAAAAATACAAATATTATTATACAAATGTAAAAAATTAATTTTTAAACATTTATAATGCTGGAATTTTAGTTTTACATTTCTTACAAGAATTATAATACTAATCTGAAGGATTACTATAAATATATAAACATCATTATTACAATAACTGAATATACGTATTTAATACAAAAGATATATAAATAAATCGGATATATAATTATAATGAATAATATGATAACGTGACAGTGACAAGTTTGTGAAATCTAAACAATGTATTGCTGAATAATAATAATAATAATGTTGATACTTTTATAGTAATCCTTCAGATTAGTATTATAATTCTTGTAAGGGATGTAAAACTAAAAATCCAGCATTATAAATGTTTAAAAATTAATTTTTTACATTTGTATAATAATATTTGTATTTTTAGCAGCTTACAGGGGATTAGATAGATACTGAAGCAAGTGAAAATACTTTTCTACCACTCCAAGGTAAGTGCACAAATTTTTTTGCAATGATCATGCTAATAGATTCATCGTTATAAGGCAACAAATATACATTTCTATTAATATTTCGGGCACTTTTCCCGGATATTTTTACCATAAGTGATCTTAATGATTTAGACTCACTCTGGAAATTTTTAGGCAGTTTCTGACTATAAAAAGACATCTTTTAGACAGTATTAGGTTACCAGAGTCCGGAGCAGAATTGCTGATTTTCACTATTTAAGGTTTAAATGGCTTACAAGAGTGTGACAGCATACATTTATGTCTTTAAAATTATTTTTAATGAAAAGTTCGGAAAATTTTACAAAAAAAAGTCATACTTATGTTTTTAGTGAAAAATGCATCCCCTGGGAGCTAAAAATTCATGAAAATGGGCATATAATGCAAAAAAGTGCTAAAATGTCAACTTTGACTCTCTGTAACTTAAAATAATGGCCTAGAAAAAATCTGAATAAATTCAGGAGAACTACTGGATACCTCTAAAACATATTCCCACAGTTATAGCAATATTTATTTTTTTCATCTTCGATGTCACAGAGAACCACCCATATATATATATACACATACATATGATTTTTTGTCGAAAAACTCAATCATCATGCTCTCCCTCCTGTTTTAAACAGATTTTTAATTTAATATTTTAAATATAATTATGGGTCAAAAAGTGTAGATTCCTTGGGCCCGTCAACTCATTACGAAGAAAACCAAGAAAAAGAATATATTACCTTTTTCACCAACGTATGGCAATGACCAATTGAAAACGTCTGTAAAATTTGGAAGCCAGTACGGATGTGGAGCACTTGAAAATTGCATAATATTCATCGTTCCGTTTTTATAGATCAGTATCGATCCCTGTAACGATACATCTTTATTTTTTTTCTTATTATGATATTAATGATTATTACGTGTTTGTAAAAGTAAAAAGATGTTGACCTTATTATTATAAACATCGCAGTAATTTGGCGCACTGAATATCGTAATTAAAGATGGAAAACCATGTTTATTCAAACGGTATATTCGATGACCTTCATTTTGAGCTTCATGACCTCTTATTACGCATAACATGTTCACTTTATCCAGGAAATCACAAATTGCTTTGTAGCTATGAGAAGGAAAAATCAATCATTTTTACATAAACTATAGATGCCTGAATTTGAAAAATGTTTTTACTTTTATTAAAAAAAGCGTAATTACCTAAATGTAAAAGAACAACCGCGTACACCGTTGTGCCGATAGCGTTCATCATTTGATTCAGATCCATATTTTTCTGAAGGATCCGACCAAAGCATGTCGCAAAGTATTCCACTTGATGGTGGTTCTTGAAAACGATTGATCTATAAAAAGAAAATAGATTGTTTTATTAATCTGACTATATATATATATATATATATATATATATATATATGTATATTATATCTGGTGAATGTTTTTAATAGTAATTGTCGATTTAATTAAATAAAAAAGGTATCAATTTTACACACGCGAATGTTTCATATTATTTGTGTAAGTCTAAAAAATTATTTTAAACTTTAATACTTAAAATACAAGTGTAAGCATCAAAAAACGTGAGCAAAGTACATATTTACAAAAACGCTACGATCAATATTCAAGTAAATTTGTGGAATGATATGCGGAAAATTACATTTTTCCTGCAACGTATTAAGACACATACTCATCCCACTCGATTATAAAATATGTCTGATATTTGAATTTACACATCACAGACGAGAACCAATACTTCTGTTTACATAATTTTTCTTAATAATGAAAATGAATAGTTGTGGATAGTCACCCTCCATTATTTTATTTTGGATTTTTAAGCGATCTTGTAAGCGTGTGTGTCCTACAAGATCGCTTAAAAAAACAAAAAAAAAGAAAATGAAAAGTGTTAATGTTTTACATTGTTTATATCATCCAGGGTAATGATTTCAGGAGACAATCCACCGTGTACGCAAAAGAATTGCTTATCGACAACTGCCGCAAGTGGCAAACAATCGAAAGCTTCCATGCAAGCAGTGTAAATTTTTATGGAATACTTGATTTCACCTGAAAAGAAGATATAATGTTTAATGTTTATTGAAAGATAAAATAAAAGTAAATATAAATGTTTAAGCAACTCACATTCTTTTTTGAAACTGAAATAATCAGTGAGATGCCGAGATTCATGATTCCCTCGTAATAAGAAAATTTTATTAGGATGGCACATTTTCAATGCCCACAAGTACAGCACACACTGAGATTAAAAAAATGGTTACCGTTAGCTTCTATTATTATCTATTATTAAATATTATTACTTTATTTTACCTCGATACTGAAGTACCCTCTATCAACGTAATCTCCTAAGAACAAATAATTGGTATCTTTAAAAGATCCACCCATATTGAATATTGACATTAAATCGTAGAATTGACCATGTATGTCACCGCAAACTGTTGAAAAAAATGTTAATTTCTTGTTTTTAAAAATGTAAACAATAACATCATATAATATTATCAATTATCCTGGTGTCTAACCCTCTTTTTTGGACATTTTTTGGTTAAACGACCGTAAAAAAAACGTATTATCAATGTTTTGATATTAAGGAGATGTGATAGCCAAATTACAGGGATCTACTTTTAAAAGCCCAAAAATTTTCTGTAAATACGGAACTAAAAATCTGAAAAAAATCACACGTAACGTTTGAGTAACATAGAAGAAGCAGAAAGAGCGATTTCGTATAAACAATTAATTTTAAATTAATTAAAAATTAATAATCACTTTTCATTTTGATCCTTGCGGCTGCGTGAAAATCTCGATCACTGATAAAAAATTTTGAAAAAAATTATACGTACTATTCAAAGCAAATAGAAGAACATTACAGAGAGATTTTTATTCAACTTATTGTTAATTAAAAAATAAATAGGGATTCCATTTTTTCAGTTTCGCATCTCCTTAACTATAATGTAACATTGGTATTAAAAATCTGTAATAATCTATGTCTCTATAAATAAAGAAATAATCATAATTACTTGTAATAGGCTCCTCGATCTTGATTAGATTTTTTTCTTTCCTTAATATATTAGCGCCTTCCTTGATAATCCAGAGTGCAGCAGCCTCCGTGAGTCTTCCCTCACCTAATAAATGTGTCTTTAATATTTTTGGACAAGGTAGTCCAGTGCTCTCGTCACGTATATCCGATACGTCGAGTTTTATTTTTATAGGCTCTGGTACATCTGAAAAATAAATTATTATACATATAATACTCTACGAAATTGTTTTTTTTTGTTCAAAGAGAAAACCAAAGAGAAAATTTACCTTTCTTCACGCGATCGGTCGTACTTTTCTCGCTAAACGATATAGATATATTTGAAAATTTCTCGATCACATTACTTATTTTCTCAGAAGGAGTCGAGTTGTTTAAATTGGTTGAATCACCTGACTCATCAAATAATTCAAAAGTTGCGTCAAGATTTTTTTTTACGAGCAACACGGAATCACGGTGTTTAAGAGCAACAACTTCCGGTGATTTTTCCTCTTCGCTCGATAGATTTATTGTTTTTTCGACTAAAGGGCTTTGTTGACCGATGTAAACTATACTACTATCGTCCAGATCGCCAATGCTATAATTTAATAAAATCACACAATAATGGTGCAAAATTATTATTTTTTAAAGGATTTTTAAATTCTTCATAATTATTATTACGAATTTTTAAGGTACACCTATATTCGATTGATGTATATGTTTAAGAAATAAAATGGGATTGTTATATAGTAGTTAACAAATAATGCATTTACACTTGCAAGATTAGACAATATTTATTAAAATTCATTATAAATACACATGTAGAATATTATAAATACAATATGAAAAGTAAAAAAATGAAAAGTTACCTTGAGGCGTCGATAAACTGATCCTGTGAATCGTCCAAATTCAGACTTTTAATTTTTTCTATTAAGTCAATCGGCAAAGTTACGTTAATAGGATCGTCTTGATTACCCGATGTGTCCGCGTCTCTAATAGATTCGATGTCGCTGGTCTCCGAAACAACAGAATGTTCATTATTAATCGCTTGGCTCGATTTTCTCAATAGTACTGTTAACGATGATTCGTAACTGCACGGCGTGTGCCAGTCATCATCATCGGTCGACGAATTCGAATGATCGTACGGTGTCTCCAATGCCGAAAAGTACATCTGATCGCTTAAATTTTATATAATTAATATTACTATTTATTCGAGATGTAGCCGTACAAAATAAGTAGCAATCTTCAAAACCATTAAACTTAGGGTAGTTTTAACAAAAAATCGTGGGAAAATATTTTATAAATATTCTGTAAAGTAGTGGAACCAATTATCGATCATTTTAATAAAAAAGACGATTTTTTATTATAGGTATCTAGTAATATATTGGAATATTAAAAAAATTTTGTACATAATTCATGTTCTAATAAGTAAAATTCAACAAGTTTTTAATTCATCATGTTTATCATCATCAAGAAAAAAATGTTTACAACGATCGCTAATACCTACAATTGTTAGCACACTATGGCTTCGAATTAAGACAAATTCGATAGCGAATTTTATTAATTATATTAGTTTTTGTTATTAAAAATTACAAATATAAGTATATATTTAGATAAAAATGAAAAAAATTAAAAAAGTAAAAATTACCTTATTTCATTTTTGTTTATTTTTTATGTGATCCAGAAATGCTCGTTTTTGACAATACCACTAATTATCGATAACTATTAAAATGTTTAGAATAACAGTATTTGTTTAATTTATTTTTATTTTTTTATTAATATTTTTCAAAAAAAAAATTATAGTAAAGCGAAAAGTGTACGAACCTCTGGAGATTTAAGTAGAAAATTGTTATATGTATAGATTAGAGGTTAAAAATAAGAGTTTTGGAGGTTGTAAATATAGAAAACTGGATAGAATAAAAACATACCATTAATTTTAAATGTGATGGTGTAAAATTCAAAATTATTTTAAAATTTACATTTTAAATAATAATTATTAAATTAGAGATGGATTATTGGTTCCATTCACTATTTATATTTATTGTTAATTTTTTTTAATAAATGCACCACCCTTTTATTTATAAAATTGGATTTTCTAATCAAGATTAATTATTTAATTATGTGTTGAAAAATATTTCATTCAATTTTTTTACACTAATTATTATTTTTCAATTAATTAATCAGACTACGTTTATCTTCTTGAATCTTAATTGAATTTTGATTATTTTTAATTTTATCGATTTTTAAAAAATAACAAAATAACACGTGAAGAAATCGTTTCAACTCTTACGAGGAATATAATTATAACTTATAATATTTAATTATTTAATAAACAGTTTAGTTACATGTAATGTTGGTATTTCTTATATAGAATACATATAAATAAAAGCGCAACATATGTACTGACATATGTAAGTAACCTCAATAACAAATGAATTTTAAATATTGAAACGGTAAACGCTGAGGATGATTTATTTTAACGTTATCTAATAGTTTATTATTATTATTATTAATTAATGTTTTCAATAAATTTTCAATTGTTCGCATTAAACCAAAATTTTGACTATATATACAAATATATACATAAATATTATAATACATATGTGTGTGTGTGTGTGTGTGTAACATTAATAAAATTTTTTGCTGTTAAATCACCGAGATTTTTGGGCAATTGGAATTATTATTTTAAATAATTTTATCTATACTAAAAATGGTTATTTGCGTATAACTAAAAAATAATTAATTATTTCGTAAAAATATCTCTATTGCAGTATTTGATTTGTTTTGAATAATATCTGTGATTCTTTTCAGATTTTTCGTACAATTATATTTTTAAATTTTTAGAAATTTCTAGGTAATAACATAAATGTTAAAATACCTGGTGTTGCTGTTGTTTGGCTCGTTGATATCTTTTTTATCTTCCATTACGAAGTTAGTTTGCGATAATTCTTTTGAGATGCTCGCGAGTTCAAAGTGGCTACCACAGTGACGATGAGATTTTATATATTTACCTATACCTATATGTATATACATATATATCGAGTAGATTTCAAGGTGGTAAACACTACCATATACCCAAATCAAGTACGAAATTTTTGATTTTCCGTTACTAACGGCTAAAATGTTTTCAAATTTAAAATTATTAATCTATAGTTACTTTTGTGTTAATTTAAACCATAACTATTTAATGTTTATTTATTTATTTAATTATTAATTTTTAATTATTCATGTATTTAATTATGTATTTGATTTTAATATTTGTTCAATTATTTATATTTTAAAAGTGTAAGAATAACAAACATTTTGAAATTATAATATTGCAATTCATACAAAGATAAAAAATAGATTTATATGTGTGCATACCTACAATATACTTAATATATTTTTTAATTTTTTTAACATTAGTACCTTTCCATTAAAATTTGTTTTTTTTAAACTGCCTGCGTTTTTTAATATCCTTAAAGTTTAACTTTAATGTTCTTTAAACTAAAATACATAATTCAATATTTCAATTAAATTATATCATAAATTATTTATTTTAATTGTAAATTTTCAACGAATTACTGAAAAATAATATTTACTCATAAATAATTTAGATTTATTTTAAAAAAATATAGTTGAATAATAAAATAAACTTTTTTTTGCAAAAATATAATCATTAGCAAGATGTAAAAATTAGGACTTTCGGTATATACGATTCAAATATATATGTATAGATTTATATTAATTTATTAGTGAATATCAGCAAGTGTATCTTATTTCAAGACTCATATGTCTTCAGTATTGTAACCTCTGCAATGAAGTGAAGGAGAAGTATAATATAACATGATGAGCGATGTATTAACATAATTATATTAATTTACAACTTATATAAAACATTAAATTTAAAGATGTTCATTATTAATACAAAACTTAAATATTTTACACATTAGAAGTAAAAATATTTATAATTCATTAAAAAGGTGTATTTGAATACATTTACAAAAAGCATTAATAATTTTAAGTTTTAAAAGAATAAGTTGTAAAAACATTTAAGTCTACGTGCACAGCTACGAAGCAAATTTTTAGACATAAAATTTATAAATTTTACAAAAAATCAAAATTTGATCAATTTGCATGTCTGTAAATAAAAACTTTGCATTGTAGAGTATTCATATTTTTGAATAAATGATGGATAGCCATGTCGCCTGCGCGTCCCCTCTTCTCCTTATTCGGATGAATTTAATATCTTTTTCTTTTATTATCTCGAAATTTTACTATTACAAAAATTGAGTATAAAATCGTCATATAAAATATATAAATACGATCTTTCAATTGACGCAAGTCGTTTTGCGGCAAACCAATCGTTCTTGAGATATACATTAAAATAACTTTCAAACATTTATTTCGCATAGACCCTCCCACCAAATTTCAAAATCGTTTTCTCCGACCTCGACCAAATTAAAAAAATGTAGCCATTTCTGTGACAAGTCTATCGCAAAAAATACTCTATAATAAATACCATAACTTAGTCACTTATGAGTTATGAAGCGTAAACTGCTGTCATTTACAAATTGCAATGTACACAACGTGTACTGTACTAACTACGTTACCAACAGCTGTCCACGTAGAAACTATCGCTAAACGTCACTTTTTACTTTTATGGGAAGAGGGCACTTCAGCCAGTCGGCTTCGTTTTTTGACACTCTCCATAAGACCATACTTAACCAATTAATACTCTTTTTTTCTAATAATTAATTAACCATCGAACGATCAATTTAAACAACGCGATGAACGAAGCTTACGAATAAAACCTTTTTTAATATGGCGAGTCCGGGTCCCGATTACTTGTAACTCCAGCAATATATATCTTCACCACCAACATGGTTTTAGGTTAAGCGTCGAAGCCTATGCTGGTTGTTGTTAACCACTCGTCAAAACTTTATTTTACCTCTTTCTTTATAGTTACGATACCTTCAATTGTGAGTACAATTATGTCTACGCCTTTATTTCATTACCATTAACAATTCTTACATTTTTATTATTTTACTTCTAGTCGATATTTTATTATTTAATAATACTATCTATATATTACATCTACATGGATACAATTTCTTTTACTTATTCTCTCTGTATAACAACTCTTTTTATTCTAAAAAATTTAATCTTTTCAAATTTTTCAGTTCATTGTTCTCTTTAATAACATTGTCTTTATTATCCATTCAATTTTTTACAGGTGCAGCCATGGCGCTTCACAGTGGCCCTCCCAAAAGGAAAGAAATTTACAAATATGAGGCACCCTGGCCTCTTTACAGTATGAACTGGTCCGTAAGACCAGACAAAAGGTTTCGACTCGCTCTCGGGAGTTTCGTTGAAGAGTATAACAATAAAGTACAGATAGTCTCCCTCGATGAAGAGACCTCTGAATTTATTGCCAAGAGTACTTTTGATCATCCCTATCCTACTACTAAAATAATGTGGATTCCGGACAGTAAAGGTATGTGTGCTATTCTAACACATTTTATACTTTTAATTACTTTACAAAATAATAAACTTAAACTCCTGATTGCTAAAAGTATTCGTAGTACTTTCTAATTTAATTATATGATTTATTCATACAATTATAATACATTTATATTTTTTCTATAATTTCTTATTAACCAATATTTTCTTTTAAATAGGACTATTTCCGGATCTGTTGGCCACATCCGGTGATTATTTAAGAGTGTGGCGAGCAGGGGAGCCTGAAACTCGCATGGAATGCGTTTTAAATAACAACAAAAACTCTGATTTTTGCGCACCTTTGACATCCTTCGATTGGAATGAAGTAGACCCTAATTTAATTGGTACTTCCAGCATCGATACTACATGTACAATTTGGGGTTTGGAAACTGGCCAAGTACTTGGTCGAGTAAATCTTGTTACGGGACACGTAAAGACACAGGTAAACAATTGTTTTCAAAATATAATTGTTGCGATATAATATAAGTCGGTAATAAAATATTTCATATTTGTATACAGCTCATAGCCCACGATAAAGAAGTTTACGACATTGCATTTAGTAGAGCAGGTGGCGGTAGGGATATGTTTGCTTCAGTAGGAGCCGATGGTTCGGTACGCATGTTTGATTTGCGTCATTTGGAGCATTCAACGATTATTTACGAAGATCCACAGCATACACCCTTACTGAGGCTCGCGTGGAACAAGCAAGATCCAAATTATCTCGCTACCGTAGCTATGGATGCTTGTGAAGTTATCATCTTAGATGTAAGGGTTCCCTGTACACCTGTAGCCAGGCTTAATAATCACAGGTAAATCATAGAACAATATTGTTGCAACGTAAATATCTTGGGCTGGTTTAAAAAAAATGAATTAATTAATTAAGAATTTTAAATTTAAAATGTTATTATTATTTTGCAAATTTTATTGTCGATATAACAGAATTCTTTGTATTAACGAATACACATTTACAAATAGTAATTTTATTAAAAATATTTACACACTCTTGAAAATTTCGTAATGTATAAAGTTACTGGAAATGGTAATGTGAGGATTTTTTTAACCAACAGAGCGAGTGTAAATGGAATAGCGTGGGCACCGCATTCATCTTGCCACATATGTACAGCTGGTGACGATCATCAGGCCCTCATCTGGGATATCCAGCAAATGCCGAGAGCCATCGAGGATCCGATTCTGGCGTATACTGCTGCAGAGGGCGAAGTTAATCAGATTCAGTGGGGTGCCACGCAACCAGACTGGATTGCCATTTGTTATAATAAAGCCGCCGAGATCCTCAGAGTGTAAATTAAGATTTTTGCACCATCGTTCTCAGAGAATGTTTGTTTTCAAACACTTTTCGATAGCCAATTAATCAATGTGACCCGCATTACCGACTCAGTAGCAAACGACGAGAAATCATTTCTTATTTTTCTTTTCCTTGGTTCGCTTACTATAGTATTTTTATAATTTAATCCACACAGGAGATTTGATTTCGAAATAGAAGGATAATATTTATCGCGATTTTTCATTATTTCATTTTTAACTTTCGTCTTAATAATTTTTATTTTATCGAATTGGATGTATAGGACTTCTCTTTTTTATATTTTTCAAAATGCTGTTTTACCGACGAAATCGATCTTAAAATTAATATTTAGCTAAATTTAAACTGAATTTTTTTTCCGTCGAATAACAGGAATAGAATTAATTGTTTACAATTGATTCAACAATATTTATTAATTTATTATCGAAAAACTTAATTATAGCATGGTACAAGTAGGTATAATAGACGAATCAGCATTCTTCTGCCATTTAAAGAATATAAAAAGTATATTTATTTATTTATAATTTATTACTCAGTCGGTAATCCATCAATTATTAATCCATAACGAATTCTACACGCAGAGTTTTTGTATACGGTGAAAATTATCGACGAATACTACACGATATTCGATATGCGTAACATAAAAATATCTGTGCAACGAGTAGACTGAAAAAACATTTGTAGCGAATTCATCTCCGAAGTAATTTCGGAGTCCCGTGTGTTGATGTTTGCCCTACAAAGAGAATCGAGGAAATTTGTAAATTCGACTTAATCGACCATTCGAATGAGATAAAACATTGTTTTTCATTATTCGAATATTGCACATTATAACTAAATAATAACTAAACAATAACTTTAGGATTTATTTAAATGATTAAACGATTTTTATACAGTTTTCTTCTTTCTTTTTTTTTAATTGAACGAAGCATCGACTTTTACATTAAAAAATGAAGGAGAGTCATGCAATATAGGATGTAAGCTTGTTGTTGTCTTTTAATTTAGAATAATTATTTTTAAGAAAATATTATCTAGACTCGTAGAGTTTGACATGTAACGAATTGCGAATGTGTTGTACAGGATGCGCGTACGTTGTAAGAATGTGACTTGTATTTTGCGAATACTTATTAAGTATACTGTAAAACAATATAGCAGCAAAACATAAACTTTTTATTATGAAATAATTATAAAACACTGTGTAATTAATTAGTTGTAGTACATTTTTGTTCGTGCACGCGTTTGAGCGTATAAACGAGTAAAATCGGTATCGGCTTCAGGAAATGTCGAAGTGTAGCGAACGTACATTATTTACAGCGACTTTGAAATTAAATTCGTTCGATGGTCAGTCTAACGGATACTTTTCTACCCCTAAATAAGATAAACTGCAATAGTTTTAAGGAATTTTTTTTTTATTTAAAGCAGTTTGTAAATACATAGTTATATAATATTCACCGCTATATTCCAATTAGCTAAAAAATATAGCTTTCTTTCACTCATAAATATTAATGCGACATCGTAATTTGTTAATAATACTCGATTCGTTAAAAAATAGGTTTTCAGGACCCGTTCGCATCCTTAATGTTCTTTTTCTTTTGGATCACTATACATTTACCCTGATCCACGAGCTTGATTGCTTTTTTTCAGTTGAGAGGAAACTTTCGACATTCCCGTAAAAGCTATACAAGCAACTGTACTTAATTATATTTTTCTTCTTTCAGATATCTAGTCGCACTACACACACATATATATAATTTACATTGGCTCAATGAACGATTTATATGGAATTATTTACATCAATGAGGCGCATCATGCACATAAATTACAAATAGATAAAATAGGAGAGATAGAGAGAGAGAAACGATTGGGATAAAAAGATAGTTAAATCTTCAGTCGAGTCTGCAAATTTCTCCGAGTTTTGAAATACTTTGTTTCTTTCAAACTTAGTGGAGAAATTTTGACGGTGATTCATATTTATACGAAAACAAACGTCTTTTTTTTTTAATTTCCTAAAATATATGGGAAACACTCTGATGCAGAATGTTTTTTTATTTCTTTATTATCCGTCAGTGAAAAAATCGACTTTACAATTCGAATCAGCGTTGCACTGATAGTTCTAATTTTTCACTGTTAAGACTGTTGGTTCAGCTTTTATTTTTTTATTTCTTGCACGCGTACCTTACAAAATGAATATTATACATTTGTGACGAGGATGCAACGGTCGCGTTGAAAATTAACAATTTTGCATTTAACTATTACCGCCCGAGGATGAAAATTGATTAAAACTAAATTTTGTTGGTATTCGACCTTACGAATCATACATAGTTTATTCAAATTTAATCGCTGATTAGACGTGAACAAATTTGCTGTTCCTCGGTTAGTAATATTTAGCGGGTAATTTGAATGTTTAATTTTGTTATCCTTAATCGAAAACCTTCAATCGTTTAGTCATATAGCCGAAAAACGGTTTTTCGGATAAAGTTTTACTCGATCAGTTGAGTGCATTTATTTAATACGCGTACGTGCTTACCTATTATACGCAGGTTAAATTGCCGGTCAGAGGTTCGTATTTATTAATTTATCAATAATCTGAAAAATTTCATATGATTTTTCGATCATCGATACGTATTAAAATACGAATAGTTGTGAAAAACTTTAGTTTTCATCGATATTATTTAAAAGTAACATCACGTATAGAACACATTACTATATCTTTGTTAGTACAACTCGACAGTTAACAGGGTTATTTTTCAACATATTTAAAAGCTGTCAACGAGACTCAAATGGTCGGTCATTTTATATGTGACCGATGAACGGTAGTATTGTAAAAGTTATTGGGACGTGATAAACCTCTTTCTTTACATTGTGTATCAAAAATTTAAAAATGTATCTACAAAAAGAAGAAGGTATGAGTAGATCGACGCATAAATGCGAAAACGCAATCGAGTGCGATTTCCGTGGAACACGGCGTAACTGTTTAATTAACGTTAATCATTCTGTTCTCGCAAGTTCTTAAAATGTCTTGATTTTTATATTTATATACTCGGACTATTGGTTTGAGACTTTCAAACAGCAAGTAGGTTTATATAAAATTGAACCATTGAAGGGTTTTTCGAGACTGAATTTTTCGACGTGTCACCTTACCTTCCGTGTAAAAGAAGAGATAAGGTAAGATAATCGTGTAAGATCGAGAAGGCACTTGTAAATATATTAGGGTATAACTAATCGAATGGAATTTCGATACTGTCTATAGATCCCGTACTCGATAAAGATTTATGTATTTTTGGTTTTGTCGTTGGTTACGAAAATGTTGACATTTCCATACGAGTTTTTCGACGATTCGTTGAATATCGTGTTGTTCGCGAAACAAAGTTAATTAGTCGAGAGTGTCGTCATATTTTCCAAGATGTACATAAAAAACGAGACATCGGTTTAGCGCGAATAGTACAATAAATCGTAACGATTGAATATTGAATACGCATCGATCGTATACATGTAAGTATATAGAAAGCTCGCAATGCAAAGTCGTTGATCGATCCACCGAGAGACGTCCTTGTCTAAGCTAAATACATATATAGATACAAATATGTATCACTGCTACGGTTATAATCGTCTAAAATACAATAAAAAATAGTGTTCTATAGCTTTCGAAAAATGCGGTATACCGACGGATACGGGCTTCACTCGAAATCAACGTTTTTGTCTCTTACTATCGTGGGTGCGCTCACGTAGCCGAGGATCGATGAGAGTCGAGAGGAGCTCTCTCTTTCTCTCTCTCTCTCTCTTGTTCTCCGGGTGTCGGTGCGCTAGAGGACGCAGAGCTTGCCAGCGATGTGGTAAAGGTGAAGGACGGTGCAGGCCATTGTGAGCATGTTGCCCATGGCGATGGTCACGTGGATCCGACGGAAAGCCTTGTGAATCTTGAGGTAGTGGGGACAGTGCTTAAGGGGTCCTGGATCGTGCCGGCCGATCTCCGCCCCGACTCCCGCCGCTCGTTCCAGGCCCGTCTTCATCTCGATCAACTTGAGCAGCGGCGGCGTCAGGTACAGCCGTATCAGCAGCTCCAGGAAGAACGCGCTACCCATGCTCATAGCCTGCGCAACCATTTTATTATTTTCAACAACATTATTTTTCGGATGCATACATCGTTTAAATATAATGTATATCAGTTGTGCACGGAGAAAAATGTTGTAGTAAAAATTACTGTACGATTGAGTAATTGTGGGGGAAACTTGACAATTGTAGATAGAAAATTTTTAATCGATTTTGTGGCTCAGTGATTTATAGATAAATAAAAACACTTTATTTAACGTAAGCACAACGTTTCGTCTACTAGATTCTAAGACATCTTCGGGTGCAGTTTTGCAGCACGTAATTACAATGAGAAACCCAAGGTAGGCATTGTTGAGTAAGCAGACGAAACGTTGTGCTTACGTTAAATAAAGTGTTTCTATTTATCTAATCACTGACCCTCAAGATCGATTCAAAATTTATATCTACATATACACATAATGGAGGGTATAAAAAATCAATTAAACTTGACAAATGCAGTTAAAATTACTGGGTTTTGTATATAAGAAAATATATTTGAAATTTAGGAAAATTTAAGAGATATTTGTAAGATTTATTATATATTGTAGTAATTATTACCATTTGTCATGTCTGTCCCTTGATTACTTAATGACATATAGTAATTTTTAATAACAACATTTATCTCCGTGTGGAAATTATTGAAAATGTTGCAAAAAATGGTGATAGAGTAACTATATAGATTCGCGTATGTTGATTACTTTTTATTATTACCGATCAAACGCGATAAATTAATTGTTACAATTATTTAATAAAATCTACTTTAAACAAATATTTCTTCTCAAAATATTATACAATTATCGAAAGTACCTTTAGCATCTTCACTTGGAATTTTGTGTCTCAGATGTCTACTGACTCCCGTTTTATTTTATTTAAATAAATGTAATGATTACCCTATCTTCGTAGGTCGGTAACAATCAAATCACCCAATCACCACTTTTACAACTAAGAAATCATAATTACAATTACTATTATACATTATATAGTATATTATCAATGGAAATACGCATGTACTACGTGGTACATATATCGATGATTTAAATGAATTCGCGTTTTTAATTGGGCTATTGCCTTCGACGTATTAACGACAACTTTCTTCGGTATATAGGTATAGGCCTTCAAAAGTGAAATAAATCGCAGGTATAATAAAATGCAATCAACGTCGTCTATTGACATTAATGTATATAGTTACAACACGTGACTGCACTCACGTAAACAGTTACATTTCGAATGTTTATAAACTATTAGAAAATATAATATTGACCGTTAATCGCGATCTCGCGGGGTATCAGTTAGCAGAACTTGTATATTAATGAAATAACAAAGTACAGTTTAACAATTGAACGCGATAAAATAGTTGAACGTTTGGTAACTCGATTGAAATTTACTAAAATAGTTATTTAATTATTAAATTATGATATTAAATAGTTATTAAAGAGTACTCGTATATGTCAATTATAAACATCGAGAAATTTGTTAAAAAGGCCGTTATCAACGCGATAGTGTATTACGAGTGTATAGACTAAAAGTATAATATGGAATCCGGTTTCTCCAAGAGGCTGGGTCCACGCGGGACGTGAGTATATTCGCCTCATCTAGATCCAGGTATAGTTAATAATAAAACTGAGGTGAACCCTGCGTCGTATTGTGCGAGTAAAAAAAAGATATATTTAAAAAAAAAAGGAGATGAACTAGGCAAGGATGTATATAATAAGATTGACCAACCTGAACCGAGACCTCGGTATCCCAAGTGTAGGCCGGATGATGTTTCACGTAAATCAAAAGAGTCGTAAGACTGAGGCACGCGTTCAGGGTGAAGTAGCGCGGGAACAAGACGCGCTGAACCTCGCCAAACGTGTGTCGAGGCAGAGCGAAGTACAATGACAGACCTGAAACAAAAAAAAGATACCCCAAAATTCAACCTGAAGACCAAGTTAAGAGACCAACTCTCTCCTTCGAATTTGTTATTTTGTTTGTTTGTTTGTTTATTTGCATCGTCCGTGTAGAAGCGATTTTATCTCTTCCCTTTCGCGTATGAATATTAATCATCACCTATATACCTCCCGAGTTTCTAAACTTTAACGTACTTACCGCAACATTCATTTTTTTTTCGTGTCGGGCTGTTTGATTTAAATAGGTTTCAAAGGCTTTAAAGCATTGGACAATGAGAAAAAACGAGGAATCGGAAGAATCGCGTCACACCGTAAACATTATTATTATCGTTATACTGTGCGCTTATCGTTTCCCAGTCAACAAGAATTACTTTTAGATAACCAAGCTCATTGTTTTTTTTTTGCATATACGTGCTTTTTCCTTTAAACAAAAACACGCGCGCGACTTACCAACTATAGAAATGGTATATATATACGTATATGGGTTTTAAACGAGAAAAAACATCGTTGCGAGTTCGTCGAAAACTTTTTACGAGGAGATGTTTCGAGCTCCCGGATCGAATCGCATTCGACTCGAAGGATTCGCGATCGGAGCGTTATTCAGACGAAAACGAGGACGCGGTGATGGTATTACATTTCAAATTATAAATCCACAGAATCTCGGAGTCGCGTAAGGGTTTTATATTAGATTAGATTAGATGTAAACGTATGATTTACCGGAAACGAAGGTCATCCAAATCTGGGATCCAAAATGCATGACGAACGAGGCGAGATAAACGAAGGATGTGAGACGCGACCGGGTGGCTCCGGTGCGATCCGAGGCGTTTGGTAGGAGCGCCGACGTCACGCACAGGACTGCGGCTATCGTGATCACGTGGGCCGGCTGGGCGGTGCAAAACAGGATTCTGAAACAAATAAAAAGAGAGAGAGACAGATGAATAATTTTTTACGAGTAGCCACCAGGGTGTGCAGGAGATTACGAGTTACGATATTCGCTTTTATATCGACGAACCCATCGCGCATTTGACCTTTCCGACTAGAGTGGAACATCTCTACAAACGTTTCGATCAAGAAAATTATGAAAGAAAGTTTTTATAATGCGTGTACGGATGGACCGAATTTTTAAATAACTGCGCGGAGAGGTACATTATTTATTTGAATCCAAACGGGATAATTAACCCTTTACGTTTTATAAATAAAAATACAAAATAGTATATTAAATGATAGTGAATGTAGTATTGCACCCCATTTAAATGGTAAAATGGCATTTGCAAAAATACAATTTCATAAAGTATAGACTTTTAATCACACTCATCCAGTGTGAAAATTGACTATCTATAAGTCCATTTCCATGTATACACATTCGACAAATCGGTAAATTATTTAAAAAATAATAAATACATATTTTGATGTTATGAATTTTCTGGCAGCATCAGACTGTAACTTTATACAATATTAAATAATGATTGAATTAAATATTTGATCGAGAACAGCTGGTCGTCGGTATATACGTTTGAATTAATACTTGAATACTCAACGCACCGATTACCATAATAACAACATATATGGTACAGTGGTACTCGTTCGATCGAGGTACAAGAGCGTCATGTGCCTCGAGGGTACGTGTCCATACTTAAGTAGTCTTCGAGTTTGCGGTAGAGTGGTACGACCACTCAAAAACCTCGGAAGCACTTTCAGCCCTTCTCTGCGCCCTGTACACCTCTTCTTCTTTCTGTCGCTCACGAGGCGAGTCGAATCCCGTCGCGTATTCTATGTACTCGGCGGTTCCTAAATGCCGAAATGTGATAAAAATTCTCGATTTACAAAATTACAATAGCGTTTCGAACAGTTTGTAAATATAAAACGAGATGAAAGTCGTGGTTGGTCTGCGAGTGCGATAGTATCATCGTTCCCGGGAACGAGTCCACTACTCGCCAGTGCTATGTGCCATGTGGTTTTCACGGGTAAATTCAATACGTTTCTGCGAATCGATTTTGCAATAAAGATAACAACTGTATTTCTATAAAGAGACATATTTCCAGAGAGAGAGAGAGAGAGAGAGAGAGAGGGATTGCATTGAGATTCGGACAGTCGCATAGCAAAATAATATCGTTTACTTGTTTCCAAGGAAGTAAGCGCATAGCGACTAAGTTGTATTTAATACGTAAATATAGAAGATAGAAGATACATCAAATTGAGGGGGAGTCATAAGCAATTAAAAATTCAAATTTCCCGCCACATAATAGCAGACGAAAAAAACAACTAATTTACTTATAACATTAATAAAAACAAATTTACGCAAAAGTAAGAGCTAGTTGCCCTTTGTTATGTTAAATTATCTATCATTTTATAAAGTTTCAAGTTTCAAATTTTCTTATATTTTTCAAGATTTTCTCGGCGACATATTATGTTATTTTTTACTGAATATACGAATAACAAGTGATATACAAATAAAAAAATTGTTAACAAATTATTTCTTTAACACAAAAATAACGCAGGTCTTCGTCTTACAAATTAATTAAAGCTAATAAACATTTGCACTATTAAATAATACATGTATAAACACAAAAATTATAGCAAAGTTCAAATTAATAAAATTAAATATAAATTAATTAGTATTAACAGTGTTAATACTTGCCCCGAAAATTTGTTAATATTTACCCCGACAAATTTTTTTTTTTAAATCGTTAAAAAAAATAAAAAGAAATAAAAAAAATAAAAAAAATGTGCGATTAAATAGCTTATTTCAAGTAGAATGGGGTATGGTAATTTTAATTTTGTTAATTATATGATATGCAATTGAGAATAAACATTTTGAGTGAAAAATTTTTCCATTACCTGATCAAAATATCGCTGTCTCCTATATCTTATCGGCTCGACGTCCTGCGATCTACTGAAGGTGTTTACATGTTAAATATAATTTGTAAATTTGTAAAATGATAAATAATTTAATATAACAAAGGGCAACTAACTCCTAGTTTTGCGTAAATTTGTTATTATTAATTGTTATAAGTAAATTAGTTGTTTTTTCGTCTGCTATTTTGTGACGCGAAATTTGATTTTTTAATTGAGTATGACACCCCCTTAATCGAATCATACCTTAATCCACTCGACAGTATGAAGAATTGCACGGGTTACCTTTTAAATTTATGAGGCTCGAATATCTTTCGGTAACGTTTGCTCCTAAACATAGAATTTTATCAATTCATGTTTCACGATTAATCATCGGAAGCGACCGACTTTTTGAAAACAACAGTTCCGCGCGCGGATTGTTTCTCGTTTAACTTGATTGTATACCTATATGTTCAAAGGAACGGGTTCGGACTTCGGAAACGCGCAATCGAGCAAACGTTTTCGACAAACAGCTTGCATCGTCTGCGCTTCGAGACTCATTCGTAAAGTACATCCGGTACACGGGGCTTATCTCCGAGTCGACCGATTCCCAACCCCGAAGACGATCGATTTCGTACGGCTCATCCATTCTCTCTTTTGTCGGCACCGGTATACGAGAGCCTACTCCGTGGCCTCAGCGAACGAGAACGCGTGGGTGTACACCTTACCGTACCCTCTCGAATTTATACACCGGCACGTACCGCGATTCCTCTTTCACTTAACACCGCATACGATTAATACAACTATCTGACGATTATACGAGTGCACTTTTATTGCACGACGGTGATGAGAAGTATGATAATTATCCCTCGAAGGAGATTAAAAATAGTCGAATTGTTGGGATGTGGGTTCGGTGCCAAGTGCGCTGTCGTGCAATCTTTACGCGAGCTCATCTCCGTTTGCGATGTTGAACAAACTTCGAACACCGTACTTCAAATACTCGAAACGACTCGATCTCGCCAACAAAATCCACATCACCGATAAATCTCAGATTGTTCCAACGAGCCACGAGGTCTTCGCCGAAAAGTTTACGATCACCTCGTTGTTGAGATGATGATCACTATAGGGTTCGGACCTTGCAACCAGATGACTCGAAACTTACGAATAATACTTTATTTTGAAAGGTATGTATACGAATTTATCGCGCTTGAAAAATAATATTAGAGGTTGGTTGGATGTAAGTAACGGCGTGAAATAATCATTAGCCAGTTACGAAGCGTGGAACCTTCTTAGCGAATGCCTCACAGAACGAGAGAAAAATGATAATTATTACATTTAATTAAGAGAGGCACTATAGATGAAGTAATAATTTATCTTTCTTCATAATTCAAACTAAAAAATATACGTCAAATTCGTCCATGAATACAATTGGCGGTACTTGCGAGAAACTTGCTACGGTTCGCGGTATACGAGAGTGCAATTTGTAAAATACGTAATATTTTATCAATCAAGTTCAATCGTTGCTTCCGATCTATATACGTGAGGAAAGTACTAGAAATTAGTAAATTATAGAACTAATAATATGATATATAGGTATCGCACGCACGCGTCTCTCTTTTCGCACGCGGTTACCAATAACGTTTATTACTCCTATAGGTACCGCGACACATTATAAAAAAAACGATAAACAGCGATACCACGGTAAATTACGAAATAATGTCAATTTTAAAGAGCCTCCTCGCACTCAAAGCGTTCGGTTTTCAATTAAGTAATCGCGTTAAAGGTTGTCGACGACGATTACTCGAACGATTGATCAGTTCGAGTCGAACAACAACAACAAGAACAACAGCTTCAATAACGAGACAGAATTACAAGAGGCAATTTCGATCGTAACGAACGAGGCGTTTAAATATACGGGCGGCTTATCTCCGATCTCGGGAGCTCGAGAAAACCAAAAGAGTTATTGCGGTTTATCGGTGAATTTCCGAGAGCCCGCGGCAAATTCAATTATCGGCTCTTACGATGCAGCCCACCAACCGACGGAGCTCCGCGTGCACATTATACCCGTGCATTTAGCTGCAGATATATAGAATCGGTCGAATATTAGGATAAGCCGATCCGTATACCTTTTAATTCTCTTTATATACCTATACCGATTATTCGATAAATACAACCGGGCAAAATTCAAGTTACTCTCGTCAATTTGATCGACTGGCTCTCTCCTCGAATTATTCGTTGGCTCTCGTTCGTGGACCGATCCGGTGCAAATACAACGAATGTATATATATACAAGTAATATTTATGATAATCTCTGATAAACGCAGTCACGTGGATCTGGAATGTAAATTGCGCGGTGTGTTGCGCATACACTGCACGAGAGCGAGTCGATATAAAAGTGGACGTATATATATAATTAAAACGAAGAGATCATATTCATCGAATATATCGATGTAAGTATGCGTATAGTACCAAAACGAACGTCAAGTGAAACTGCTGCGTATACACGCGGGAAAGGTCGAAAGAGCAGCTCCATAAAAAGTATATAGAGGTACACCCGTTAGTTTTCACACCTTGGAATGCCTATCCTATATAAATCCGCCGTATTTGAGCTACTGTCGTTCGAAAGCACCGCTCCTCGAATCTTCCATGACAGAATTTTAAACGTTTATTTTATATTACATGTAGCTTTTAGACAAACTTCTATTTGTATAACTATATATGTACACACGTGCGTAACTTTTTCCGTGACGTTTGATATTCTAATTGAATTTAAATCGATATAACGGAAAGCGAAATCTAAGTATATGCTTATCGCGTGATAAATAATCCTATAGCGCGTGACGCGTGTTTTCACGTGTGTCGATAAAGCTCGACTACTTACCGAATTATATACCCGCAAATATTTGCAATATTTTACGTTGAGGGAAGCGCCGGTGGGCCCGAACGAGTTGACAAAATAGAGAATTCATATTCAAATTCAAATTCAAATTAGTGTCACTTTTTAGGTAAAAGTATATAAGGAAATTAATTTAGCCGGTCGTTCCAAGTTCAAACGGACAGTTTCATCTCGTGATCACTCGCACTATCGTTTTCGTGACCTTTCAAGTGTTCGTTATCAAATATAAATATATGTATAATTGCATCTTTATTGAGTGCCGATCACGAGATGGATCCAACACAATATTTGACCGTCATTGTCGAACCTTGCTGTTTCGCGTATATATACGTAATCTTTTATACCGATAGGAATACCTATACATCTTAATTATTCGAGATTCGTTCGAAACAAGTCAAAGTTGTATGTAAATTAGCATTGTACAAGGTGTTGCCAAATAAACCGAAAGAAACTGGAGAATTTCGTCAACCCGGCGATAGATAACAATTTGATTAATCACACCTGTCGCCGCAAAAAGAAAGAGCGAAGACGCCAGTGATGTCGAGAGGAGTGGGAAGAGAGGAAAGACCGGGTGGATCAAGCGATAAGAGGAGCGCAGTGGGAGCGCACGTGGTCGGTTGAACGAACAACGAACGAAAGAGCGCGCGACGATAAAAATTCCCAAGCCTCGTCATCGTGCCGCGGGGGGAAGCCTCGCGTCGTGCGCGGTATGCGCGGTTATTCGAATGCAGCGCGGGTGGGAGCATCGAAGTGCACTCGAGGCCGTTTCGCATCGCGGAAGGTCACCGCGGATCGGCGAACGTGACGAGTGGCACGACCGCGCGATCAACCCCGCGACCACGGATGAGGGACAGGAGGAGGAGGAGGTGCAGAAGAGGATTCGCACGTTCTTGCGCAATCGAGATATTGTTCCGTGGTCGGTTTTCGTTACCCACATTTTTCACCTCTTTCGCCGCGAACGTCACTCGCGCGATTACCTCAACTAAATCAATATACCTATATATACCATCGAAACTTCAAACACGATTGCGTTTTTGGGTCGGTTAAAAATTTTGTTACTCGAAATATTTCAACAAAAATGTACAAACTTTTCGAGAATTTCCAGGGAAAAGAGTTTTGCGACGATTTAATGCTATTACTTAAAATAGTTTAAATACTTAAAGAAATATTAAACCATGAACTTTTTTATTTGAGCTTGGGTTTGTTCAATTTCTCCAACTTAAAAGTTACGTCAGGTTTAAAAAAATGTTAATAGTATACCATTGAAGCGAATCCCTTGTCATAATAAATTAAAAATTAATATGTGTCTAATTTTCTAATGATGTAAATTATGATCTATTTGACCTATATATTTACACGAACTACATATGAAATTATGGTACCTGAGACTTTTTAATTAAATTCGAAGAAGTCATTACAAGTTTATTAAGCTTAAAATGATGCCAATTAGAGTAAATATCTTCCCAACCATTGCCTTCGATGTTTTCGATAATTGGATTATATTACCCTCTATAGATGTCTTTACAAAAATCCAGTGAGACGAGTTAATTTTGCGGTTTACAGAATCGTATTAAAAAGCTAAATTATTTTAATAATCATGTCGGATGGTTCGCGGAGCACGTGGTTGAATATTTGCAATTGATATCGCATGTACAGGTATTACAGCTGATCGAATCGTTGAGTCAACACGCTGTCCCAATTGCGTGCTCCTGTATATACGTCTACACAGATAGAGTTGTCGGTCAATCGACTTTGATATCGCTAAACGTCACATGAAAAAGTCAATAAATAGGTACACGATTACAAATATTGTCGATCGACGCGAAACACCCAAGATAATTTATATCGGCTCTTGACATTGTTCGATTGTTTCGATTATACATACTTAAGGCATGGATATACAAGTGTAATGACCAATTAATTAACGAAGGCCGATTACTTTCGCGTGGTTCGGTTGCGCATCGTTGCGTACGATTTCGTTGGAAGCGCAAATTACTCTTTTATCTTGCACCGAAACAATTTACGATATATTATTCGAATGTCATTTCTTTGATTAGACGCAAGGATATGTATACCTTTGTAAAACGTTGGCATATACAGTGCGATATACACAATATATCGTAACCCCGGTAGTTTTACGCGATGATTCGCGATACCGGGGAGTCCCCCATAGCATCATCAGTGTCAGCGGACGCGAGTGAACGGTATACGAGCTGGCGCTCCCACGTAATGTGAGGGAGAGAAGGACGTTTTTGATCGATCGATCGATCGAGTACGAGCTGGTTCGCACGCGCATCTCTTCCGAGTAGGAGTGAAATCTGAGGGCGATCGAGTGCCTGGATTACGAGTGGAGACCGATTACCGCGATAACGCTAATTAATTATTAGTATCGGCGAGATAATAACTCAACGATTGTCTCACGAGTGTCGCTCCACGCCTGTTCAATAGTTTATTATAACTTGTATTAATTATCCCACATCGATTTGTCATACATTTACCTATATACTGGCATTTCTTAATCAAAACAAATTTCTACCGATTACGCGATCGTTCGTTCGTCGTTGAATATATCGACAATGTATAGACTTATTTTAAAATATTTTCAGGACTATATTTCCATGTAAAAGTTTCGTCAAACGTTTTTAGTTATAATATACTTAATAAAAGAGTTTTCCTCGAGCGAATATTACACACGGTGACTTAATACTCGCGCCGGCGACTTTGGGTCGCCACTAAGTTTCTTCTTTCAACTTTCTTTCCTTGAATCACTCTTGGAAAATATAAAATTTAAATATAAATATTAATTACAGACAATTTTAAATGTTTATATTTGTAAATTATTAACCTTTCGTGTAAGAGCATTTGCATGTATCGGTAAAAAAATATAGACTTAGCTTACGAGTGACCTATGTATATAACAATGCAATAGTTTTCATAGCTCGCCGACCGAGAAAAAAAGAAGGAGAAAACACGACGATCCACGAAAAGATGTAAATATTACCCAATTTTTGTAAATACTACTAAACTTTGATTAACGTGGTAACAGACTACCGAAACCCAAAATGATTATTGAACTTTAAGTCAATTTGTTATTGAATTTTCTACTAATTTTCACTGAAAGTTTAGGAATTTTTTGCGTTTTGGCAGTATGTTTTCGAGTAATGATTCTATAAGCTTTAAGACGCCAATATTCATATAATATATATAACATGACAAATTGAGCGTTAACGTTAAACTAACGCTCGCTAATCATTTACAGAATCAAGTCCCCGCGTGTATAGTGAAAGTTTAGTAAAATTTACTGAAATTTTTCATTCCATGTTTATAATTATATACGAATTCGACAAATTGTGTTAAAAATGATACTTATAATTATTTGCACAAGTGTCGGAAACGATATCGTTCAATATAATATTATAATGCCGGTGAAAGAGCTGATCGCGACGGTATATGCGTGGTACTACTAAATCGTCGTGGAAGTTATAATTTCAAATCCTATATATACAGGTGATCGAGATTCAGAACGGCGGATATACCTAACGGAGATTCGCCGGTTCATCAATTATTTTAATTTTGATAATTATATATTTCGGCATTATACAGATGACATCCACAACCCGGGTTTAATCTCGCGGTTTATCGTTTCGCTTAATATTTTACTTTATTTCCATTCGAGGGGTGTAGCGAACATTTTTTTCCAATACATATATGTGTCGTTCCGTAATTCAACATTTTGTTACTTTTAAATGATTTCACGTCAGTGTCAATTTCGAGTACCAATCGTCCACTATTCTCTTAAAAGCTGAAATTTGAAAAAAAATCAACGTAAAAATGAACGTTTAGACGAAGTGTCTAGCGGTCGCTGAGAGGAAGTTTGAACGTCCTCGTAAAGTTACCAAAATAACGTGCGTAAAAACCATCTAAAAAAAGATGCTTCGTAGAAAAAAAAAAAGATCGTGTCGCTTGGTTTGCAAAGAAAAATAGTTTGCAAGTGAAAATGCGATGAGTACTCCGAAGAAGGAGAGCAAAGCTCGCTTTGTGCCTCTGTATACGAAGAAATCTAAGAAAAGTTAGGTATCCAATTAGCGATCGAGTTCGACATATACGCGAAACACGAAGAGATTATACAGCTGGACGATTAACGGGAGGTTCGCAAGCGCTGCGCATTGCGTCAGAGGTAATTTATCTCTCCGTAATATCGTCACTTTCGTCGTTCGAAGAAACCTTACGTATAGATAAAGAATGAGACGTTCTTTCTTTAAATAATCAAGGGGGTAGCTCGCACACCCGTTCATAACGTCAAAGTTCTCGTCGTTGAAATTATTAGAATTCGCATCAAATTTACAAATTTCATCAATATTTACTTAAAGAAAAGCATTTTCATTCAAGAGTACGTTTAGGTTTATTAATGATCATAAAAATGTTATAATTTAAATTATTAATTATATATATATATATATATATATATATATATATTATAAATTACATTATATATTCTTTCGTATATATAGGTATTATGCTCCAAATAAATTTATGTACAACTAAAAGTAAAATATTTCTGTAAGATATTTTAGTTAAAAGTCACGGTAACTTTAAACAAATGAAAATTTTTGTTTAATCTTTCGCATGAATAATTAATGGAGCTAGTTGTCTCGAATCTAACAGGCTTTACTGTACCACGTCGAAAGCAGTCTATCTAACAAATTATCACTAGAATCTATCCGAGTTGGAATGCCTTACGCGAATGAACGTGTCTGGATACATATATACATATATATCGTAACCCATGTAAAAAAACGTTCCAATCTTATCGAGATCTTAAAGAGACAGGTCAATTATTTTAAAGACATTTCGAGACAAGTAGGTAGACTGTTTGGTGATTATTACAAGATCAATAAATTTAGATAATTTCTAGACGCGATACGATTCGAGATATATACGACGTGTATTACATTTTTTTTAACCCAACGTATTAATCTTAAAGCGCATAAACTGCCCTATGCTCGAACGGCAATATGTATTCAACACTTTTTAAGTATATATAGGTATATATACCTATATATATTGACTTGACATGTTTTCTCTAGATAAAACGAGCAGCCAGCTTTTTGAACGGGTGAAATTAATAATTTTAAATGTGCCTTAAATAAATCTTAGACGAGTGTTAACGTAACATCGAAATCGTCTGAATCATGGCTGTATATTATGTGATAGACATGTTCAATGTATAATAATATTTGAACAAATAATAAGGGTTAATGCATTAAAATTAATTAGGGTTAATGCGTCTATAAATTTAATATTGTCTTTATCGATGTGGCACGACGATTTTTAAACAATGTACACGGAGAGAGAAAAACTTGAGTAAATTTAACTAAACTTTTACCAACGCGGTAACGTACAAAAAATGACTGGACTTGTATTAGGAAAAATATCTGCACTTTTATTAAAAATTGCTTGACAAAAAATCGAATAATTTTTTAGGTTTCGGCAGTCTGTAAAATATTTCTCTTCGTGTATTGTCAATTACCCGGAAAAGTTTTTAACGGTACATTTACCGATTTCTTTAAGACCTCGTGAAGATTGTATACCTTATTTTCGTTATTTTCGTACATTGTAATCCGTACGTAAAAGTCGTTCACACACTAGTCAGTAAAAGAGTACAATGCTTAGTATAGAACATATGAGAAAAAGTTAAGTAAGAGCCAGTTTACGTTAAGAATTGGGCCAATGGTAAAGCCGAGCGCGACATCGTTACGGTTTTGCGCGCGGCTTCCGCCTCTCGTGAACTAAAGGGAGACGTTCGTCGTATCCACACACATAGAGACACGGACATGAACGAACGGACGCAGCATATACATATAATGTAAAAGGTACGTTATATACGTATGGGCACAACGCAACGGGAGATAGGAACGAGTACTTATACGTATAGCCTTTGTCGCTTCGAATTTATGGTGAACGACGGGTCGCAAGTAAGCGCAACGTTCGAGAGGGCGAAGATCTATTTCCGAGCGGGGTCCGCCGGTACCGAAACCCCGAAACAGGGACTGATGAAAGAATCACGCGGTTGACACGACCCACTAAATAAATATATCCGTTTACCGGCTCTATCCAACTCTTTTTTCTTTTTTCTTCGTTCCTTTCTTCTTTTTCTGCCATTTACGTAGCGGCCAAAGGAAGCTTGCTCATTTTATTTTTTGTTTCCGGTTTTAGGCACTAGATTGCCGTGTGATGTGTGCAACCTTCGTTACTGATACCGCGGCGCCGTCGCTCATCCATTTTCAAAATGTGTACCTTTTGCTCTTTTTCGAATAATTGGATTCAATCGATCGTGCGGTTGTGGGATAACAAGTGTAGACAGTTAAGAGGAAATTTGTGATTTATGCGTATATACTTTGATTGAAATTCCGATCGATCGATATAAAAAGATGCAGCTTTTTTTCCGGATCCACGTATCGTAGACGACGAAGTAGGCGGTAAAATCCATGTGGTCACGGGTCGGTTAAACGAGCGCGCGTGTCCACCCGTGTCAAACTTTCCCGATTCGAAATCAAAACATTGATAAATCGAATATCGTGAAGGTGTTAAGTGACAAAACGACTTTCGCTACGCGTTTCCGCTAGGAAAACGTTGACGCGACTATAATCGATAGTCTAAAAGTAGTTTTATCTCGTAAGCGCGTTACAGTTAGCCCACGCTATATACACTCCCCTGTTTCATCGTGTTCGAACGTATAAAATCTGTCTAAACATTTTTTCCTCCGCTAGACGCGCCAAAGAAATGGTTTTGTTTTAGTTTTCATTTGACAAACGCGCAGCAGCTGGAAAACCTAAGTACTTTCCAAACGATTTTCAAGCCATTAGCGCGATTTGTATCCGTTTTTATTATACAAAGTATCCGTATAGATATTCAACCAAACACTACCATAAAGAGGTTAATTTTTATACGCGAATACTTTATAAATATAAATAGATACAAATAAGTGTAACACTGCGAGCGTTACAACATTAGCGAAACGAAACGTACGTAGGTGTGATGGATCGTATGCGTATGCGGTATTTTAAAAATATGCCGATACGGTCACCGATCAAACGAAATAACTCAAGGAAACCACGGGGAATTTTCTTGAAGCAAAGCTAGCCAAAGGGTAGGTTATAATAAAGCTTATGCCAGAGAGTTGAATAACAACAGTAACCGCATTAAAGAATCAGAAACTAAGAAGCATACTACATTGTTATCTTTAGATCTTTTCTATATTTGTATACACGTATATTCATATACTTAACTAGACATTGTCAACCTCGGTCGCGGCGTACTTGATCGCGTCACATTTTTATTAAAGATTCCAATTTCTCGAATTTTTATCAATTATTCCACTAATTAGTTTAATACATTTATTTGCGTATAATTAAAAGACACAGTTAAACATCTTCAATTAATAAAATTACCATGCAGTGTTAATTTTTTGAAATACAAAATATATACTTAACTTGGCGTTAAACTTACATATTAAACGATACGCTCAATCAGCTGAATTAATTATAATTATCAGTAAAGACAAAGTGCGATAAAAAAAAAGATATAAGCATTACACTAAACTGTAATAAACTGCAGCGATGCATTATTTAATTACGGTTATAAAGACGAGCCGCTATAAAGATTAGACGAACGTACGTTCAGATCAAATCTTGAAAAAGAACTCGTCACTTTATAAATCTCGCTTTGACTAGGAGTTACACGAAAAACCGTGTAAGGAGATACCAATGTCGGATTAGACTTCACGTGGAGATCGATCGGCGCAATTAATTAAGATATCTATATTTTTAACTACATCAAGATGACTCTTTCTTAAAAAGTTTTACGTTTGACGTGTCAGCGTGTTGCCTATTAATCAAAATCCACCGATTCGATCGATCTAACGCTAATCGGAGACAATTATGTCTAATGAAAAATTGAAATTATACCGCGATGCCGCAGTGAATTACCCGAGACACGCATCAGTCGTTCGACACAAAAATCAAGCAAAAAGTCGATAATATTTTCAAGGAAATGACCATAATTTTGGTCGTTGCGTCACGGTGATTTTTTAAAGTAAATTTTTACCGCGTAGTTATTGGTGACTAAATTAATCGAGTTCCAAAGTCGTAAAAACTATATATCCAAGTGGGGAATAGAGTAATTTGACCGAAGAAAGCTTAAACGGTCAAACCGTAAGCAATTGAGTCAACTTCATTACAATAAAAATAAAGACTAAATATACTTGTATACATAACGCGAATACGAAGCGCGTCTACTCAATCGCACGTCCAAACACTTTATCGTCATTAGGATTTCGTATTTTGCTCTCTCTATATATTTTCTTGACAAGAATGATAAAATAAATATAAATAAACGTTCGCATTTATCGGTTTCATCGTTTATATTTTGACCGCGTGAAATTGAGGGAGAAGCCGCGCGCGCGCGCGCACGAATCGGCTATCCCCACGCGTAGGCGTCGGTGTCGTAACCTTCCCACGTGCCACGAAACTCTCCACGTGCCGGGATTCATCGAACGTTTTGCCCCGGTTTTCGCGTACAAGATCCCTCGGATGCATCTACCATTATCTTTTCCCCGCGCGCGATCGACGTGTCTATACCTACCGCGCGCGCGCATCGAATAGATTGAAAAATTAGTTTGTGTAACAAGGTGAATAACCCAAGATTGCGCTTGGGACCGTTCGAGCAATAAAAATAGTGTCTTATTTACGTAACCCCGCATCCGAGATCTTTTCCCCGCATTAACGATCCAACGTTATACATGTATACGTATGAGGCGAATTAATTTCGTTATCGCGAGTGCACGCGCGATTACTACCGCACTTTCGATCGACCGCGTGCGAGAGAGGAACGATTAACTTTTTTCGTCGAGTGAAAAAGCGACCTCGTGGATCCGAGAGGGAGAGGGAGCGAGCCACGCGCGAAAAAAAGGCAGTGTGCGATAAGTTAACGCCAAGTTTCTCGATCTTGTTTGTTATAGGTATATATACATACAGGCGTGTACAAATTTTCCACTCCTCGTGAGAAAGCGAACGCGCGTTTTCTCAAATTTTCGGTCGGAATGAACAACGGGGACCGCGTGGTTGCGCAGTTCGCGTCGATCGAGGTATATACATTCCATCATTGATTGAATAAGTAAACCGTTTGGGAGGGTCTGTACACCCGAACGATTTACGAAACGACGGGCTGCGGACCGGCAATTGAATAAACAAACGTGCGAGGTTCGCAGGAGTGATACGACTCGGTACGTTTACCTCGGGAAGCGCGACCGACCTTCCTCTTGACCCTTCATTGCCACTCTCGTTAGAGAGGAAAAACGAGGAGATCAATCGCGTGTATAACGCGGTCCGGCCTGGGTCTTTGAACTCCCGTATACTCGTATGCGCGCGCGTGTCCGTGATGCGACGTATAGCCTCCGGCCCGAGGGAAGAATTTATCTCTCGGTTGCGGGGTTGCAAGACAACCGAAATTTCGGGGAGGAGCCTGTAGTCATCTCGCTTCCTCGACTCCTTTCAAAGATCCCCTTTCTTTATCTTTATTTTATTCTCTTTTTCGACGAGTCGAGCGCCTCCGCCTCAGCTCTTTATTCGGTACATCCTAAACGACTCACGGTCAAACTGCCCGAATTTGAATTCTAAAGAGGTCTAGATCACGTTTATTTTCTTATATTTGTTGTAAACTCGAAAACTTCCCTTATCGACGATGCTTCTCACCGAAACGCTATACATATACGTCTTACGTTCAGTCGTTAAAATGAAGACCAAGTATTTTAACTAATTCTGGTTTGTTACTACGTATTCGATCATCGAGAATGCGTAGGCACTACCACATTTTGTAAATTAAAATTAATGGGCATTTAATCCTAAGAATAAGGACGGGTTTTCCTACTTAAAGTTAGAAACATCTCGTGCGATTTTGATTAGTATTGATCAGTATTTCGAATAATTTATACGATCTTTATGGCGCATCACTCTACGTTATTTCCATACGATCGTTATCATCATTTTGATGTACAATATCAAACAATCTTGATTGCCATCTCTTACGTAATATCGGAAACAATGCAATTTTAATTCCACCAACTCCTTTATTTTTATTTATTTAGGAAAAATTTTACATTAATATTATCAATTATATAACTATACACAAATAATTTCTTCGTATAGAAGTATAACACTAACTCTGCTATAAGTATATATATTTAACACTTAATTAATTCCCAACAGATTAGTTTTTTTTTAATTTATCTCAAATTATTATCGTAATGTAAATATACAATAATCAACGTCTGCTTTCGAAAGTTTGTTGTTCACAAATGTGATTACAACAATTATAGCTATACCTATATATAGTTGTACACCGATGGCGTCGAAAAACTACCCTAAAATCAATGAAAGGAAACCGATAAAGTCGCGAAATATATATACCTATACTCAGAGATTTTCAAACGGTATATACAGTGTAGTGAGTCAATTACCGGACACTCCGAGAGGAGGAAAGTGACGCGCTAATGACTGAGGTAATGAAGCCATTGGGGCCATTGGGACCATTGGCCTTGAACCGCGAAATCTGTCAACCAATCGCCCGGGTAATTCGAACGTTTCGATATTCACCTTTTCGATAACCGAACGGTACCGCGTTATTTACGGTCTATACGGGATGAGCTCGTATAACGGTACAATTGTAAGATACCAAAATGACCTTTCATATACGCAAATTCCACCGCACTGATTGTTACGAGGAAAAATCCGAAATTCGCATTTTCTGTAATTCAATCCTTTTGGGAAGCTGCGTGATTCTGCAGTCCCGGTTACACTGATCTTTGACTTCACTATATACGTTTCATATTGAAAATAAGAGTTATCTCACTTATAGAACTTTATTTTCTTTTATCATAGTAAAATATTAATTTAATGTTAGCCTCGATAGTGGTCATATTTTGTTTAGTTTTTTAATCAATAATCTTTGTAGTATCTATAAAAATCGTTTGTATATCGAGTAATATCACATTAACCGTGTGCGCAACAAATATCGATATTAAAATGATACGTTCGATTAACATTCATTTCGTAATCCGTAATTTGAAACGGTTTGGTTATACATGTTAGACCGCGAATTCCATAAATTCCCAAACTACCATTAATGATATAGATTTTAGAGGTTTAGATTCATTCGTTTCGTTTAAACTCGTCGAAATGGAAATCGTTGTATTTAATCAAATGCAAGGAAAATGAGCATTCGAACCAAATTTCCGTGATACACAAAGATCTCGAGAATACGCATGGCATATATTACCGATTCCTCGGTAACTCGGCAGTCTAGAGGAAAGTTCGGACGTATACGGGCTTACGGAGGTGCGCGTGTGTTTTATCCGTCGTTGGTCCGTCGAAAACGAGTTTCTCGATCCGGTGGCTCTCGGAACATTTTGACGAACGCTACGTCTCTCCCACTCTTTTCGGGGGCGATCGGGTTTTTTTTTATCGGTAGCGCGAATGGATCGTCGCCCGTAAACCACGGAGCCGAGTACTTTGCAATCGTTCCTTATTCAAAATGTACAGTTGTTCTTTTGCGTGAACGTTCCGCTACCATATATTCTTCTTATTTATGTACTGCGCGATATACATCAAATTATATTTTATCATACTCCCTAACAATTGGAGATCTCGGCGTAATTCGAAAAGTGTTTTGACAGAACAGTTGTTGTTGATGGCTATGTTGTTTTTTTTTTCTAACGATTCGTACAAAATAAATTAGACGCAGGGGACCGAGCGATGAGTTAAGTGACTCGATTGATAAGAATAATCCGCATACGTCATTTTTTTGGTTAATAAATCACTTCCATAACGCAGGTTAGACAATGTGTTGGAGATACCAAAGATATGGGTAGACGCGATACACGCGAAAATTGATTTATTTTCATGAAATATTATTTAAACGCAATACTTTGTTAGTTAAATCTCCGATAAGCGAATTTATCTGCAACATTGCAAATCCTCGTGACATAACTGTTATCGTTGATGTACACAAAATACGTAAGCGCGTCGAGATTGATCGTGAAACGATGTCAAATATGACAATCACGAGTAGTGTATAGTACCACGACTTCGAAAAATCGTATTTAAAAGAATAAAAATCTATTCCATATAAATCAATATACGCAACTCGTGAGTTTTTTCCTTTTTTTTATACTAATAACTATACTAGTTTTACTTAAACTCGAGGCTATAAATTTCACTTGAATCGCTTAGCAGTCGATCCGAGGCATTATCGGACCATTTGGATAACTATTTTCTCATAGCTGTTTTCTATTACCTTTCGTCACATACATTGTTTAATAAACTACGGTTAATTTTACATATACCCAAGCAAAGTTGCACACTTAGTTGCGGGCGTCATCGTCTCGTTTCAAAACACTTGCTAGTTTAATAATAAAATTAATAATAAATTGCATCGGGTACGAAAGGGTGCTATTTTGTTCATTACGCTCGTTTCGCGTAAACTAACCCGAGAGAGGAGTAAAATATTGGAGAAGCGCGGTTACGATCGGTTCGATCGAATCGCGTTGATTGCAAACGCGATCCTTATCGATGCAATGTTCTCTTCTCCGCCCAAAACTCGAATAAACGAGTATATACGGGTAAAAGTGATTTGCACTTACGGCTATAAGGAATAAATAGGCACGTGGAATTTGTGCTTTTTACGAGGACTGGAAATCCAATATGGTAAAGTCGTGATCTTTCCTCTTGTCGAAGCTTTATCAATTTCGCGCGCAAACGGATAATGGATATTCTTGTACGCTGAGAAAAGATTTAAAAATTACAATAGCATTTAGTAAACAAGTCACAAAATAACAAACTGTAGGAAAATTATTATAGTTTCTAGTAAAATTTACTATAGTTTACTGTGAAATGTACTTTAATTACTGTAATGTTTACTATAACTTTTGTTTAATACAAACTATATCGTAATTTCAGTTTGTCAGTCTGTGATTTCTTTACTTGAAATTATTGTAATATTTTTAAAAAAATTATCTCCGAGTCGATAAATCCTCTCTTTCCCCAGCTCCGCTCCTTTTTTACTCGTCTACAGACCCCTGTTGTAAAAAATCATATGATAATTTTACCTATAAGAACGTTAGGTAATTATCGTTTCATGTTATTAAGTGGATGGTAGATTATTATATAGACCGAGTAAAATTTTTAGTTAAAAATATTTTTTGTTCTTTTGAATTAGTTTTAAATACCGCAAAATTTAAAAAGGCAAAAATAATTGTAGCTAAAAATTGTACTTGAACAAACTACATACTTCACCTAATAACGAAACAAAAATTACTTAAGATTTTTAGGTAAAATCATAAAACGAGCAGGGGCGTCTACAGTTTTTCCAAGATGCAAAATATTTTCATACTCGTGTGAACTTGCGGCAGTTCCCGAGGTTTTCCATCGAGAGCTCGCCAACCGATGTGTATATAGATTTATCGCTTTTTTTCATTTGATTATATATCAAACGCTCGAAAACTCTCTTTACGTATGCACCGAAATTCGATATCACTTGCACCACGAATCCGGTGGATCCAGTCGGGTTGAGAGGTACCGATCTATATAAAGCGAGACGATCTTTCGCGCCCTCGGAGATATATAGCAAGGATATTCCCGGCGGCGTTTTGCACTAAAAAGCGAGACGTGCGCGCGCGCGCGCCGGCAAGAGTAAAAAGGAGCAACCTATTATTACATCTCCCGCTGCAGGTGGGATATCATTAAGGTACGAGAAACTCCCTGTATATTTGCCCACGTTCGGCCCTCGATGTTTTTCTCCCGCCTCTCTCGACTGTAAACACCTGTAATGAGTGCAATTTGCCCGCGCTAATTGAAACACGCTCCCCGTCTCTCCCTCCCTCTCGATCCTCGACTTCGAGCTATGTATATATATACACCCATATACGCGTTTCTCCACTCCGTTTGCGAACTCGGAAAAGTTTTCCTCTATACTTATATACGTCTCAATAATATCGTTCGTTATATAGGAAATTCACGGCGCGTGCCTTATTCTTTAACGCCGATCAACCAGTTTTGCCGATCGTTTTTCGGTAATAACTATACTATTATTATTTTACACCGCGCGTTATTTAACTTTAACGTTTAACCGTAAATAGAGAAATACAACATTTCCTTTGTCCTGGACGACAAAGACCTGGTGGATTAAAGGTAGTATGGAAAAAACGAATGTTTGGTACTGATGCGATCTGTCCTTGCGATTATAAGGAAATTTGCACAAAACAGCGACAAAATATAAGTAAATATAAACACGCGTCAAAGAGATTAGAATTAGTGTTATGAATTGTTCTAAACCCAAATAAGACAAAAGCTGATACTTTGTCGAATGAAATCGTATTCAAATCCGTTTTACGAGGACGAACATTTGCAAAAAGAATCTTGTATTGTGAAATTGTCATATATACAATTAATTCGTAAAGACAAAGTCTTAACAATCGACCTAAAATTGATCCAAATGATCGTTAATCTTTTTAACAAATGTAATCTAAGTATATAAAAAGAGAAGAATAGCCAATAAAAATTGTGAATTTAATCTACGTACTACCAAATTAGATACACTCGCGATATAATGTATAAAATGTTAAGTATACCTTGTGTTTTATGTAATTCTGTGTGAACGCAACTTTGGGTTTGTGTGAGATTAAATATTATATATATATATATAAAACCGCAGACCTGCAGTCCAATTTTTCTACGTCATCGACATAATCAGCAAGCTAAATCTTGCATTATATATATATATATAACTATATATAGAATTATTACAAAATATATAAAATGCATATCCAATAATAATAACATTCATCGAAACGAAACGATCAAAATGTCATTTCGCTGTAATTGGTTAAACGAATAAAATCAATGTCACATTTAAACGTTGTCTTTAATCATAAACGTTCGGAGACAAAGAAAAAAAAGGAACGATAACCGTTCGTCGCGCAAAGTGTAAAGTTTGGTTCGATCGGGAAAAGAAGTGTGTGCCGATTTGTTAATACTTCAGGGTCCGGAGAACGCTGACGAATGTTTGGATATTTCGAACCGATTGGATATATCGAGGCAAGATGAAATGTAAAATAAAAAGAGGAAACGAGCTCGTTTCCTCGTAGAGAGTCGCGAATCTGTCGCAACGATAATCGGCATGCTCAAAACCGTCCATAAAGAAACGAGTGGCGTCCCAAGGCCCTGATCTCGTTATTATTAAAGAATTGGTCGTCGACTCGGCAAAGAACCGACGCGCAACGTGGAAAGAAAGGGAAAAAAAAATCGCCGAGCGAGCGCAAAAGCGAGACATGAGACGTCTGTGCGCGGTCACGTAGGCCCTCGTTGCATCGGCTTGCTTGCGAAATCGACTTGAGCGCGATTAAAACTTTAACAGATAGCAATTTATCGCTCGTGAATTTGGATATATTCTGATTTCCGAGCAGATATATTCTCCTTTTTCTTTTATTGCGAATGATGATACAAAACCTCCTTTTCTTTTCAACGTTTTAATCGTACTTTGCGGGATTTTTTTTATATACATTTGAGGCTTATATAAATAACGTATTTAAACATACTCGAAGAGACATTTTCTATTTAAATAAATTACAATAGTTTAATAGTTCTAGAAAATAAATCATAGGAAAATTACTATATAGTTTATACATCAAAATTTATAAAAGTTATAGTAAACATTATAAAAATTATAATAAATTTTATTGTAACCTGTAGTAATTTTCCTCAGTTTATCAGTTTGCAATTTATGTACTATAAACTATTGTAATTTTTAATCTAAACTTTTTCTTCATGTATACATTGAGTATAGTACATAACTAATGATTTAATGTATAAATATAAATAATAAACTTTAGCAATAAGAACAGATATAGAAATGAAATGTTGAACTGCACCTATACATATATATATATACATATTATGTATTATTGGTAAAGATTGAAACTATGAAAATATATATATACGCAACCGAAAGTCGTTTGTTGTGAATAACAACGTTTTCCAAGTTTGCATCATATCGTGCGATTTTCAGCGTTGTTCGATAAAAAAAATGTCGATAACAGTGTTGAACAAATTTTTATTTTTGAACTTTGATTCGATAATTGTTTGCAAGTCAAAATATTATTAACCTATAACGTATATATATGTACTGAAATATAAGATTCATTAGGTCGAATTTCCATCTTCATCGTGGAATTATCGACAGATTTTCCAGAGAAACTTGGCATTAGCAATCGACGTTGCGTTGTACGCATCGCGTAAACCTAATGGATGAAAAATTCGCTCGTATACTCGTTACGCGTAAGAGAACTCGGTGAAAAAGAGATTCGTAATAAAAAATATAAGCTTTATGTTAAAATTGTCGTTAAATTTCAATAGTACTTTAATATACAGAATTGCTATTAAATATATAGTAGATGATATATTTGTAATTCAGGGCAAATTGTCAAAAGTTATATATATATATATATATATATCGTTATGCAAGTGTATATATATCTATAGTAATAATAATTTTCGAAAATATTGCGGTAAATATATTTTCCTCAATGTCAGGAGACACGTTGAACCAACCGATGTTGTTGAACCAACGAGTCATTCATTAAGAAATAAATTAACGCACCGGGTAGGTGTGCGGGGCGCGCGTGTATGTGCACATACAGAGTATAAATGTAGGACGACAGGCGTGAGGCGAAGGATATACAAAGATTACACAGGTCGGTATATATATATATAATACGTAAAGAGTATTTAACACTTGCTTCGGTACGAAATAAAACTCGTTAAGTACTAAAGTTTTGAAGGACGTGTAGCGAATAAAGGAGAACCAGGAGACGATAGTGTATAGAGTAATGGAACCAAATCGGGCTCGCCACCTGCCGTCGCTCACCCGGAAGATTCCGAGTGCCTCGATTACCGAATTAATTAGAAAGTCGAGGGTATAAGTACATCGAAAGAGAGTTTTACAAAGAGAGGAGACACGTCATTTTCTTAAAATTTCAATTAAGAGCTAAAAATAACGGATTTGGTATTATTATAATAAAATTCAACGATTCCACAATCGAATAGCGATTGACCGGTTTTATATGGAATAACCTGAACACTCCGATAAAAATGAGTCAAGAGGTTTACCGAGATCGCGAGAGGAACAAAATTTATAAAGAGGAGCGCCCACGGTAACCTTCAACTGGATCGCGTAGTGAAATGGTGTTGGTAGTGGATTCAATCGGGTGATCAGGAATTCTGTTTTAGTATATAAGTAACCAACTAGGCCCTGATTGGAAAGTCTCGGAAAAGTCTTGTTCGACTTGTTCTGTTAAGATCGATTGTAATGCACGCGTATATATCGATTATTTTTATCGAATCTCGAATGTTCAAGTGCACGGAGCTTGCATTACCAAAAAGTTTCGACTAGAATACAGGTAGTAAAATAGGTATTTTATACAATATACGTATACATATATTTATAATTGCCACAGTTAATATATAATGTTATATAATTATATTAACTATTATTTTTCTAAATTATCTGATTTACGTATTAAAACAATATTTCTGTTTTATATAAGATAATCTTCTTTTATATTTTCGCGCGTAATCAAAGCACTACATTCACAAAAGTAAGTTTAGTTTATTATTTTTTATTTACGTATAGTACGACCTCTTAATTTTCTCTTAATCCGGAAAATGTTTTTGTCGTCAGATCGAGGCGTGCGCTCACCGAATGAACATGTAGCCAAATTCCTGTACACGCTAATTTGTATTTTTGAAATAAAAACTATTACTCTTCTACCGAATAAATAGTGAAGTGTATTTCATTAATCATCACCTACTTATAGATTATTGTAGAAAGAATAAAAAAATATAGATAACAACAACATATAAACTATTATTAATTAAGTTAATCATTATTAATTGATTATTATTAAATATAAATTATTATTATTAATTAAGCAAATTACAATAAAAGGACATATTGGTAGACTTAGGCTCTATTCAAACTTTTGTTCTGATGGAAGAAGTTTGCAAATACCTATACGTCCGAAGTTCCATTGTTTTATTTCATTTAAATTTAACAATTGTTTTATGAATATTTAAACATTATAACAAATTCTAACTAACTAAAAGTCTAGTGTATAAAAAAAAGTTGGATTACACTCTTTCGATTACCGTTTGTCGTTAAAAAAGAAAATAGAAATTCGTGGATTGTAGTAGACCGAGAAGACCGATCAGATCGGTCGGGAATACTGTATATTTCCAACCCAGTGTAAAGGGATCTGTAAGACTTGGAGTGTGCAGCGGTGATTAAGTTGTAATTCTGTGTCTGCGGTGCGCGTACAAGTCAAAACGCATTGAACGTATATATGGTTCATCCAAACGAAACCTCACAACGAGCCTTTCAATTCGTCAAAATTTATTCTCGCGATTCGTAGATGCACCATGAATAATATTGTAAATAGGCGAAGAATCGTTGCTTTAAAGTGTTTTACGGGCATTGCAAATATAGATCGTTTGTTATAAAAGGAGAAGAAGCTTTGGAGCATGCGACGAGCACATGCTAATTAATGATAGAAAACTTAAAAATTGTAAAACTACAGAGGTGTCACAATAATTAGCAAATTTTCATTCGCCCAATCGTTTGGTATTTAAAAATTAAAGATACGGTTCGTTCGAACTGCAATTGAAATAAACGCACCGTTTTCCGAGATCGATATAGGTAATAAGTATCCGCGCTAAAATTCAACACGATCGCTCGATCGCAGAAAAGTGTCCTTCGAGTCGACAGGTTGTACGCGTGGGTACATATCACCTGGCTCACAAGAGACTTACCGAATGAGAAAAGGGAAGCGGAAGTGGAGAGAGTAAGAAGAATATAAGATCTGCAACAAGTTTCGAGTGAGCTGGTACTATAGGTATACGAATGACAGCCGGCCGGCGTGTACTCTCTAGCCTAGTTTTCTCCCCTCGTTATTAATAGAAAATGCAATAAAAAGATTGAGCCGGCCGGTTGCACGCTCGGAAACCGCCAAACGCGGACGTGGATTACGTAAGGGCTCGTACCCGAACTAGAGACGTTTCGGATTTTCCTAGCTGCGCCTTGGTACCTATATACCCAATACCATCGGAGTATAGAAATCAAACGAATCACGAGGTGAACCACCTTCCGTAACGAGTTGAAAGTAATAATTTACAAACGATACCAAAGGTGATGTGCTATTATTAGTTTTCTGTGGATATAAGTAGTCGTGATCGTTACATCCAGCCTCGTGAAAGAGTGAAAGACGTAAAAAAGGAAAAAAAGGTTGAGTTCAGAGCCGACGTTCAAACCAGGTAGAAATTGAACTCGGTTATTTAAAAAAGTAAACCACGTTCTTTCGATTCGACTCATTATCTCGACGCGTAATTTCACGGGTTTAGACTTTTAGCAACGATGGACTTGGATTACCTCGAGCGGCGAGTCCATCATTTTCTACTCAAATCTATCTCTACTCGCGAAAACTGAACACAATTAAAATTATTTACTATTTGTGTACGAAACTACATCGATTAACGATACATTGCATCTGTACTGTATCTCACACACACACATCGATGAAACCAAATTTTAAACAATATTTCTGTATCAAAGTACACTGTTAAAAAATGTACATGAAAAGCATAACGTCAAGAAAAAGTAAAAGTTCAATCATCCCCCTCTGTGTGAACTAAACCAAATTAAATACCCGTCAAGTCATACGTCACGGATATATAGAAAGCGAATGGGCTCGATAGAATATGTTTAGCTCTTGTTCGCTTTAAAACTTGACATTTTAAAAAAGGATTTCAAACCGTTTTCTACAAGTGTTATTCCCGTAAATATTAGCTATTGAATTTTATTTGTTGCTTTTTTCCTGTAAAACATCTTTCGTATACAAGGCATGTTTTAATTTTCAAAAAATTATTGCAAGTAAATCAAGTAGACCCCTTCCTGATAAATTTAATTATAATTAAATTCCCTATATTGGTAAAGAGTATAACCTAAAAAATGCTTTCTCACGGATTCTTAAAAAAAATCATGGAAAAATCTTGATGGTTAATAGGTATAAGATATTTAAGTTTAAAAGTTATAGATATACGATAAATGAAAATTCCGTATCAATTAATTTGAGAAGCAGGGAAAATTTTAAAAATTTTCTAGCTCGTATGTATATTTAATTTCGTAAAACAGTTTTTTGCCCCTCCCCCGCCTTTTATCGGACGCGTTGTATATGCCTATTTTATACATCTAGATTGTATACGAGCTGGGGTTACCTTCCGCTCGACAATTTAATTATTTAATTTTGGTCGATTTTAAAGCGATTGCCGGAATAGAACAATTTGGCATACATTACAATAAAATGTACAAAAACAAAAATAAATATATTTGTGAATTAAATATTTTATTATAATAGAATACGATGATTTTTATATTATATATATTCTGACAATCAATGTATATCGGTAACTTAATGATATATTAATTTGCTAATATAATGTATTTATCTTTGTGATTGAAGTTCAACGACATAATCAAAATTTCGCACGATAGTTAAACAGTGTCGTGCTGGTAGAAATCATTAATTATTGAGATAGGTTCTTTTATTCAACAACAGAGGTATAAAAAAGCTTGATTTTTTTCTGCGGCATTCGATTAAAGAGAGTAAATAATTGGTAACAACGATGTCGCGACTATGACTTTTGGATTACGAGGTTCCACCCTCTTACCATTGATTTGGTTTGGAGTGCTATTATAGAAAGATAGTATATTATACACTGAAGAAAATGGATTGTTGGTCTCAGAGGAATTCTTGATCAAATATGACTAAACGGAAACTGGTTGCTTTAAAATGATTCTTCTATAATCAACGAGAAATATGCTTAATCTTAGGATATTTGTCTTTTCGAGTTAAATTTCCTATTTTTTTCAAAAGTACATTCCACTTAATTATAGGAGAATTCGCTTGATTATAAAATAATTATTTTAGAACAACCAAATTTTCCCTTCGAGTCATACCTCTAAGAACAAAAACCCATTTTGTTGAGTATATAGTTATATATAGTAATACGGCACGCACAATCGCTTCCGTCCATCAGTCGTGTGCGCTATCACTCTTTTACATATTGGAAAAACGTCGATTCTCGATAGGACGCGACGCGATTCCCACCGGGGAACGGGATTATCGTGTCTCTCGTGTTCCGAATCCTCGATAATCGAGCGCTGCACGCTGGTTTGGATCTAACAAATATAATTTATACCGTGTAATTCATCTAATCGGATTAGAAAACTGTTTAAATTGAGGAAAAAAAAAGTGGTTGAGCAATTCCTCCGGGTTTACTTCGAACAAATATATAAACCGAACTGTACAAGTAGTATACTCGGTATACTGTCACTCGGGCCCTTCTATCGTCCAAAATTAGTATTTTTCTTTACTTTTCTTCTTGCCAATTCTGAGGTAAGATCGGATCATTCTCCTGGCGCGCTTCCTTCCTTTCTTAATTCCTTCGGAGATCGAATGGAAGCGTTGAAGTGGAGAGAGTAAGAAGAATATAAGATCTGCAACAAGTTTCGAGTGAGCTGGTACTATAGTTACGAATGACAGCCGGCCGGCGTGTACTCTCTAGTCCTAGTTTTCTCCCCTCGTTATTAATAGAAATGCAATAAAAAGATTGAGCCGGCCGGGTTGCACGCTCGGAAACCGCCAAACGCGGACGTGGATTACGTAAGGGCTCGTACCCGAACTAGAGACGTTTCGGATTTTCCTAGCTGCGCCTTGGTACCTATATACCCAATACCATCGGAGTATAGAAATCAAACGAATCACGAGGTGAACCACCTTCCGTAACGAGTTTGAAAGTAATAATTTACAAACGATACCAAAGGTGATGTGCTATTATTAGTTTTCTGTGGATATAAGTAGTCGTGATCGTTACATCCAGCCTCGTGAAAGAGTGAAAGACGTAAAAAAGGAAAAAAAGGTTGAGTTCAGAGCCGACGTTCAAACCAGGTAGAAATTGAACTCGGTTATTTAAAAAAGTAAACCACGTTCTTTCGATTCGACTCATTATCTCGACGCGTAATTTCACGGGTTTAGACTTTTAGCAACGATGGACTTGGATTACCTCGAGCGGCGAGTCCATCATTTTCTACTCAAATCTATCTCTACTCGCGAAAACCTGTAGTAATTGTCGTACTCAACGTGTCAACTGAACACAATTAAAATTATTTACTATTTGTGTACGAAACTACATCGATTAACGATACATTGCATCTGTACTGTATCTCACACACACACATCGATGAAACCAAATTTTAAACAATATTTCTGTATCAAAGTACACTGTTAAAAAATGTACATGAAAAGCATAACGTCAAGAAAAAGTAAAAGTTCAATCATCCCCCTCTGTGTGAACTAAACCAAATTAAATACCCGTCAAGTCATACGTCACGGATATATAGAAAGCGAATGGGCTCGATAGAATATGTTTAGCTCTTGTTCGCTTTAAAACTTGACATTTTAAAAAAGGATTTCAAACCGTTTTCTACAAGTGTTATTCCCGTAAATATTAGCTATTGAATTTTATTTGTTGCTTTTTTCCTGTAAAACATCTTTCGTATACAAGGCATGTTTTAATTTTCAAAAAATTATTGCAAGTAAATCAAGTAGACCCCTTCCTGATAAATTTAATTATAATTAAATTCCCTATATTGGTAAAGAGTATAACCTAAAAAATGCTTTCTCACGGATTCTTAAAAAAATCATGGAAAAATCTTGATGGTTAATAGGTATAAGATATTTAAGTTTAAAAGTTATAGATATACGATAAATGAAAATTCCGTATCAATTAATTTGAGAAGCAGGGAAAATTTTAAAAATTTTCTAGCTCGTATGTATATTTAATTTCGTAAAACAGTTTTTTGCCCCTCCCCCGCCTTTTATCGGACGCGTTGTATATGCCTATTTTATACATCTAGATTGTATACGAGCTGGGGTTACCTTCCGCTCGACAATTTAATTATTTAATTTTGGTCGATTTTAAAGCGATTGCCGGAATAGAACAATTTGGCATACATTACAATAAAATGTACAAAAACAAAAATAAATATATTTGTGAATTAAATATTTTATTATAATAGAATACGATGATTTTTATATTATATATATTCTGACAATCAATGTATATCGGTAACTTAATGATATATTAATTTGCTAATATAATGTATTTATCTTTGTGATTGAAGTTCAACGACATAATCAAAATTTCGCACGATAGTTAAACAGTGTCGTGCTGGTAGAAATCATTAATTATTGAGATAGGTTCTTTTATTCAACAACAGAGGTATAAAAAAGCTTGATTTTTTTCTGCGGCATTCGATTAAAGAGAGTAAATAATTGGTAACAACGATGTCGCGACTATGACTTTTGGATTACGAGGTTCCACCCTCTTACCATTGATTTGGTTTGGAGTGCTATTATAGAAAGATAGTATATTATACACTGAAGAAAATGGATTGTTGGTCTCAGAGGAATTCTTGATCAAATATGAACTAAACGGAAACTGGTTGCTTTAAAATGATTCTTCTATAATCAACGAGAAATATGCTTAATCTTAGGATATTTGTCTTTTCGAGTTAAATTTCCTATTTTTTTTCAAAAGTACATTCCACTTAATTATAGGAGAATTCGCTTGATTATAAAATAATTATTTTAGAACAACCAAATTTTCCCTTCGAGTCATACCTCTAAGAACAAAAACCCATTTTGTTGAGTATATAGTTATATATAGTAATACGGCACGCACAATCGCTTCCGTCCATCAGTCGTGTGCGCTATCACTCTTTTACATATTGGAAAACGTCGATTCTCGATAGGACGCGACGCGATTCCCACCGGGGAACGGGATTATCGTGTCTCTCGTGTTCCGAATCCTCGATAATCGAGCGCTGCACGCTGGTTTGGATCTAACAAATATAATTTATACCGTGTAATTCATCTAATCGGATTAGAAAACTGTTTAAATTGAGGAAAAAAAAAGTGGTTGAGCAATTCCTCCGGGTTTACTTCGAACAAATATATAAACCGAACTGTACAAGTAGTATACTCGGTATACTGTCACTCGGGCCCTTCTATCGTCCAAAATTAGTATTTTTCTTTACTTTTCTTCTTGCCAATTCTGAGGTAAGATCGGATCATTCTCCTGGCGCGCTTCCTTCCTTTCTTAATTCCTTCGGAATTTACTTATTCGTTTTTATTCAATTTGTCGACATAAATATTCCATACATAGGTATATTTGGAAGAACGCAAATTTTATGTTAATTCAAGTTTATTATTACTTATTTAACGTTCACTTGAGTTTATTATATATATGCGTTTGTATGCGAAAGAAATATTAGAAACACTAAGACGTGTTATAAAGTATTTTTTAACAATTTATTTGTAGTTTCAATTTAAGTAATCGAGTACCAGCGCTTTTGTTCTAACAGAATAAAGGTGCTCATTGATATATTATTCCAAGTAAACTAAAATTTTATAAAAATTATTATCAAATAATACAAATTGTACAATATATTATTTATCTTTACAGATCTAATCAAATTATCGTAAATGTTGATATATAGGCGCTCGAGTTTCGTGTCACCGACAAAAAAAACTTTTGTTCCGCAAACGTTAGCGCATCTCTCTCTCTCATCTCGACCCACCGGTATACAAATGCCGGTGATTTCGCGGAATGGACTTGAACTCATATGTAATTAAGAGCAAAAAAAAAAGAAGAAGAACAAGAGAAAATATACGAGAACCGTAAGAACGTCCAAAATAAGTTTCCACGCGAGGATGGAATACAATGCTGTTCTCGTAATTAGCCTACTCGGTGGAGTTTCGCGACATCTCTGCCAGAGAAAAAATACCTCCGGCGCGCGTCCCTTAAAAATAAACGAGGAACGCACCGATCGATGCTCGAGACGCCTAGCGCGAGATGCAAAATCGAGACGGCCTAAAAACCATTTCTAGTGTAGACAGATGATGTTCGCACTCGACTTTGATCCTTTTCACGCGCGTTTATCCGTATATGATCAATCATCTTTTTTCACTCGACATTTCAAAACCGTACAAATCTTGTATACCTATATGTAGGTATGCCGATTTTGCTTGACGCACTTCTCAAATTCGTTATAAGTAAAGTGTACACGAAGAGAAAAGTCACAGTAAATTTTACTAAACTTTTTGTAAATTTGATTAAACTTTCACTAACGCGGTAACAGACTGTCGAAACCTAAAAAATTACTGAACTTTTTGTTAATTTTTTACTAAACTTTCTATCAATTTTTAATAAAAGTGTAGAAGTTTTAGCTAAAAGTTCAGTAATTTCTTGCAATTTGGTAGTCTGTTACCGCGTTAGCAAAAGTTTAGTATAATTTACTAAAAATTTTCCCTCCTTGTAGATGCAAATAGATGAAATTGATTATGAAAAAGAATAAGAGTATACGGATAATTTATCGTGTCGGAAAATCACTGGGAGGTAGACTATATATGGTAAAATCTGGTTAAAATAAAAGTAAAACTGACTTGTATAGTTTCGAGTCCTGGCAGAGGCCGATCCTCCGCTTGAGGTTGCGGGCGATCCGTTTGTAAACCTTGGTACTTTTGGCGAGGACATCCTCGTTCACCTCGTCCTCGATCGTGAGTTCTTGCCTCTTGAGGGTCTCGAGCTCCCTTGCCATCATCTCGTCGTGGAGCTTCATGTACTTCTCCTTGGCCCTTGATAGTCCATTCTTGACGACCCGGTTCGGCCTATCCCCGGGTCCCTCTTCCTCTTCGGCGCCGAGCACCGTCCTTACGCACATCTCTACCTTCACCTCGATCTTGGCTCTGTGGAATCTCGCCCGTCGTCAGGACGAGAACGCGACGCGAGTAAATATAACACCGAGTTCCACCAAACGAGTCGAGTAGTTTATCTTCGTTATCCTCTTTCTTAATTTCGATAGGGTATACGGAGACTAGAGACCGGCGAACATAATCGCATCGGTTACGAGTCGTTATAATGTACTTCGAGAAGAGCGATCGAGCTCGGACACCAGGCACGACCGAAGTGCGCTCCTCTCGCTCGGTGCGGTTCCCCTTTATACGACTCGCGACGTCACGCGTCCGGAACGTCACACGCGCTCGCGGAGGCTCGGCTTTCGGGGAGCGCGGGAGAAGAGAGGAGGGATCGGGCCGGCCTGCCGCCCGTCAGCTGATCGCTCCTCCCACACACCTCTATCTTTCGCTAATCATCGAATTTTCATTTCCTGGGCAAGGGGAAAGACACATTTTCGGTGAGGCTTACGTAACGCCGATATGCAACTTTTACAAATTTCATTCAAGCTCGGTATATATTCTCACTCACACGGGTTGAACGTACCTATATATTTGCATAAGTTTGAGTCAACCCTCTGATGTATAAATTCTTCTATCTCGCTATCTCGTTAATTAACTTCAAGGAAAGTATAACAACTGTACTTTTACTTGGTCGTTCGTGATATATTTCTCTCGTAAGACCGAGCGATTGGCTTTTCTGACGCAATCGCTCCCTCGTAAGCTCCTACTTACTTACGCAGATTATCGTTTCTCACTGGCGACGCAGTAACTATTTCATCCCGTCGCGAAACTGTACGATTCTTTTGTAATTAAAATTTCGCACCGACACAACATTTATGCGGAATATACTACTTCTTTGCATCAAAGAGAATATCACGAGAATGAAATATATTATTCACGGGAATTCAAGAAATTTTCATGTTTTTTTAAACTATTTTTTACCAGTCAAATTTTCAAACTACGTTTGAGAAACTAGGCTCCTAGTGAGCACTTTTAAGAAGAATAATTCTTAAAGTGAATTCAAATGTCGGTACTTAAATAGCCAAATATATACCTGATATATATATACTCCACTTAATTTTACTCAAAATTTAATATTTATAAAAACAAATAAACTTATAAATATCGTTTTTTAAGTCTATACTGAACGGTAAGACGACTCTTGTAGTATATTGCAAGGTACGCAGATGGTAAAAAATTTTTTTGAATGATACATGCATAGAAGATAGATAAATAGAAAATGTATAGTTTGTTTTCCCAGATACATAAATAAATATTTGTTTATAATATTATTCAAAGTGATTTTCAAGTAGACATCTAAGAATCGTTGATGCATACTCTAAGGTAAACAGTATAAAAATATTTATAGTGTAGTTTGCAAAAAGAAAATTCTTCAAGTTCTTTTTTATATTTGCTCGTGAGATACTCTTATAGAATATTCTTAAAATTCATTTCAAGTGTAATATTTTAAAATATATTTTATTACAAATCCAATACATATTTAGTATACAAATTGCAAACTAAAAAGTATACAATATTAGTAATTTTTAACTATAAGATATATTCATTTTTATTTCTATATAATAAATTAATTTCAAAATACATTACTTGAAGTAAAAAGAGTCATTTGCGAGATAATCAAAATGAATTTTATTTACGCCAAATATTATATGTAATTCTATTTCTAAATGTATTTATTTCATAATAAAGAAAATAGTGATTTTCAAGTGCTCTGTAAGATTACGTCTATAGATTATATTTGAAACCAAAAATTAAAAAATATCTTAGCCATAAAAAGTCTTGATTAAATTATAAAATATAATATAATATTTTAAATTTAAAAATAAAATGTAAAATATAAATATATTTATTTAAAGTTTTTTTTTATTTTATAGGAGATTTTATCTGTTATTGTTTAATGTATTATAAGATTTTTCGTGAAAAAGCATCCCGGATTGACATACAAAAATACGAAAATTGCTGTATTTCGGAGATAATGACTAAAATTATAATTTGAAAGTTATTTTAACGAACAATGAAAAATAATAGTCGTTCACATTCAATAACACGTACAAAAGAGGGATGCCATTAATCACCAAAATGTTATGAAGAATATTAAATACACAGTTATGATTTGTTTATTTAAAAGTAAATATAGTTTCACCATTAGTGATAGCCAATTTCGCGGTGTTATTTATATACTGTAAGTAGGATGAGTTTTACTTTTATGCGAATATGATATGTGTTTATACGTGTCAAGATCTAATAGTTTTTTAAAATGATATATCATTATTTTATTTATTTTAACTATTCCTACTACTTTGTTAATACATAAAATTTTTTTCAAATGCTAAAAATTATATTCATTAGATAGCTTTTTGCTCATTTATATATATAAGCTTTCGCAATTAAATTTCACATTTAAGCCGTTGCGTATAACGATAAAAACCAATTTTGTGAATTTCAAAAATTTTACATACAAAACTTCTGTTTTTCGCAAGTATAACACTCTTTGATATTTGAAGTTTTATTGTTATTTGAGAAATCCACAGGAAAATATATTGAATTTAAATTAAAATATTTCGTCATCTACTTATCCTCAATGAGGAGCTTTAATTTCAATGTTTACTTGCTCTAATTGCTCAATACAAAAAAATATGTTTGATTTAAGTAATTTCAAAAGATAGTACAAGAAGACAATTAAAATAATGTATCTATTTTTCAATTAAATTTTCTATTGCACCAGCCGAGCAGATTAATCAAAGAAAAGTCGAAATTAAAGCTCATCGTTTAAGCTTTTCTTCAATTTTTGTGTGCAAAGTAAACAATCTTTTTCGGTCAAATGATCATGTCCGTTAGTTTTAGACCATTCTCTTTTCCATAGGGTCTAGATTTTCTATAAATTAATCAAAATTGTATTTAGATGTAATTTTGCAAAAAAGCGTCTATTTGTTGACGTACAATTTTGCATTGTAATAACAAATAGTTTCTGAGATTAACTTTTTCTTTTACTTCTTGTTAGGATTTTTATTTTCCTTACTATAAAGAAGATACTTTATTTATTTGAAAAGTTTTCTGCTAAAAAAAAACTTATAAAAGCTGAAAGCTAGATTATTTTTTCTAATAATGTCAAATTTTAAAAAAATTACATTTTAAAGACCAAGCATTTTAATTTTTGATCCTTTTATTATGATGCCATTTTTTGTATATTATTGAACTATTCTTTAAAAATTATTCATAACAACTTCCAGTTTATTGAGAGATTTTTGTTGTAGATGCAGTATATTAATTATGTTTATTAATTATTAATTGTTACTTAATCTGTTAATGTAATTAATATAATTTGTCAAAATAGTAAGAAATTTAGTAATCAATATTACTAATAAGAAGTTATAGCCTGATGAGGGATGGAGGATATCCATCGAAACTTCACCTGTTAAATAATAATGATTTGTTCATCAATATCGAAAAAACCCACTTCTCTTAAACTTCCAGCATAATTTAAACTTCAAAATAATTATTATTTCAAATTTAATAATCATTGTAATTGTAATTCTTAAAATATCCATTAAGTCTACTTATAATCTATAAAAATACAAAAATTATTTTTTTTTAAACTGTATATAAATTTATAGTATACCTACATACTTTAAGTATACTCCAAGAGCGGACATTTCTTGAAAATTATGCTTATAAAAATATTTAAAAATATTTGCTCAAAAAAAATTTCTTAAGTACATATAATGTATACTGAAAAAAAACTCTTTTTTCGTAATGAGCTCCTTACGTATCGGCTTTTACGGAGACTAATTCAAAATAAATGCCTTTCACTTTAGGGCACGATCAATACGTTAATAAAAATCCAAATTAATTATGAATTGATATAAATATCGTATAAAGTCATTATCGAACAGATTATATATAAAAAAATCAATGTAAACGTAAACAAAAATTCAAATTGATGGAACGTGCGAAGAGATGCGTAGCTAGATCTCTATAGAACAAACAAATCTTACGCACAGATTCTTCGTTTTTTAATACAGATTACGGACCGTAAACCGTACTCGATTAACAAAATGATGAAATTAAAAATTATCTAAATGTTCATTAATAAGTTATTCAACCATAATGAATATATTATATTTTAATATATTATTTTTCGAAAATATATCTGGACAAAAGAAGCTGGGAATAGCACCAGTTCCAATTGCGTCAATCTATAATTAATATTATACTTGTAGATTACGTTTACATCAAGAGTTTTAATTTATTTGAATTTGTGTACACAAAAGTAGTATAGAGTATAAGTTGAAGAGTCACTCTAAGATCAACATTTATTTGTAACTGTTTTCCAATAATACGCAACTTTTGAACAGTCGGTCCAAACCTTTTTCGCAATCGAAAACCTTGTGCAAGGTCTGGAATTTCCTACAGTGAGTCAGAAAAAAGGAAGCTCTTCACAGACGAAACGACATCAAAATGAAATATGAAGCTCCACGATTAACAATATTTCGTACTCTTGATCGTTGAGTTTATTAACAACTATCGGACTCCGAAAAGATTCTATATACGTTAATCTGCAAAATGGATTATTATTTTAAAAAATCTGTAACGTCAGGCTCTTGTATTTTCTCTAACTAATAATATATATGAATTTTTTTAGATTTTTAAATTGTTAATATCATTATAATTATTGCGTTCAAAAATTGTACTATTATTAAATTACCGACCAAATTTTGTTTATTTATTAAATTTATTATTATCAAATTTATTCAAAAAATCATTTTTTTCAAATAAGTCGGAATGTTAGACTCTCCATTAAAGTTCAAAGTGTCTTTATGAATTTATTTTATTTTTTATTATTTTATTTATTTACCAGAAAAATATGTAATTACATAGAAGTTACAAATATTTTACGCAATTTGTTCAGATTTTTAATTTAATATTTTAAATATGATTATTGAGTTAAATAAGGTATAGGATTTCTAATGCATTGGTTTTGACATGTCCATAAATTATGGTTAAGGAGATGCGAAACTGAAAAATTGGAATATCTATTTATTTTTCATTTAACAATATGGTTGACTTTTTGTAAAAAATGTCTCTGTAACGTTCTTCTACTTGCTTTGAACAGTACGTATGATTTTTTACAAAAATTTTTTATCACCAACTGATCAAGATTTTCATGCAGCCGCAAGGATCAATTTTACACTAAATCATTACCGACGAAAAGTGATTATTAATTTTTAATTATTTAAAAGAAATCTCTCTGTCAGCTTTTTTTATGTTACTCAAACGTCGCGTCTGATTTTATTTAAAATTTTGAGTTACGTCATTATAGAAAATTTTTGGGTTTTTAAAATTAGATCCCTGTAATTTGGCTATCACATCACCTTAAACCTACGTTTTTACGTAATTAAACGTAAACATTATTTTGAAACGATTTGAACATTCGATATCCTTGGTGTACATAGTTATAGGTGCACTCAAGCACACTGCAACAAACTGAACTCTAAGCTAAATTTTCCAAACGAACGTAAAATAACATGGTATATACACGACGCTCGGTATAATAGGGGTGCTGCTTCGACGATCGTGAATCATTCGTTCGTTTCGAGAATATTGTTCTAAGCGGCCTAGATTCGTTAACGAAGTTGCGATTCCGCACGTAGGCACCACCTCGCGAAAAAGGTCACTTTGCCGATCAACGATGCAACGAGGAATCCCCAATAAATTGAAATATCAGCTATTGCAATTTGAATCAATTTGAGATCCAAGGCCGTTCGATAAAGCGAGAGAACGTCACGTATACACGATGACCACCACCGGGAACCAAATTACGTACAACTGTAGATCGAACCAAAATTAATTCACCGATCGCGATTTTCGTTCCGGAAGCTGTAATATATTATATATAATAGTGATAAAAGGCAGAAATTTGGTAAGCTGTCGTATGCATACGCGGGGAAACGAGGGAAAAGAAAAAGGAAAAATAAACTGAAAAGACAAAGGAAGAAAAGAATATAAATAAAACAAATAATACGTGGCATCAGGGTGGTCGTCGTGCTCATTTACGGTTGCCCGCGGCTCGAAAACCAATCTCCCGCGTGGTTGTTCGTGCGATCGTATAATGCGAATCGGCCTAATCAGTTGTTGAAGGATCTCCCCCCCCCTTCCCAAAAAAAAACTTGTTATACGGTCCGTTTTACCCAAAGTTTGGACATCGATTCTCCAAACATATACATACATGTTAAACCAAAAAAAGAACAAAGAAAAAATAAAAATGAATCAACTACAAAATGAAATGGTTGGTTTTGTCGGTTTTGATTATTATACGGTAGGTGGATTGTACGATATATTATATATATACCTTGTTATTCAAATGTTGAACCATCTAATTTAAATCGGTCGGAGGTGCATCCGACGGTTCGGATATTACGATTAATTTAATATCGTGCCGGTTTAGCGATGAGAAGTCTACTCTTGGTATATATAGGTAGCTGTTATATTATAAATACCTTTCACTTTAGGGCACGATCAATACGTTAATAAAAATCCAAATTAATTATGAATTGATATAAATATCGTATAAAGTCATTATCGAATAGCATTATATATAAAAAAATCAATGTAAACGTAAACAAAAATTCAAATTGATGGAACGTGCGAAGAGGTGCGTAGCTAGATCTCTACATAGAACAGACAAATCTTACGCACAGATTATTCGTTTTTAATAGATTACGAACCGTAAAACGTACTCGATTAACAAAATGATGAAAATTAAAAATATCTAACTGTCATTAATAAGTTATTCAACTATAATGAATATATTATATTTTAATCATATATTATCGAAAATATATCTGGACAAAAGATGCTGGAAATAGCACCAGTTCCCATTGCGTCAACCTATAATAATATTATACTTGTAGATTACGTTTACATCAAGAGTTTAATTTATTTGAATTTGTGTACACAAAAATAGTATAGAGTATAAGTTGAAGAGTCCCTATAAGATCAACATTTATTTGTAACTGTTTTCCAATAATACGCAACTTTTGAACAGTCGGTCCAACCTTTTTCGCCAATCGAAAACCCTTGTGCAAGGTCTGGAATTCCTACAGTGAGTCAGAAAAAAGGAAGTCTCTCACAGACCGAAACGACATCAAAAGAAATATCATGTTTCACGATTAACAATATTTTGTACTCTTAATCGTTGAGTTATTAACTACTGTCGGACCCTGAAAAGATTCTATATGTTAATCTGCAAAATGGATTATTACTTTAAAAAATCTGTAACGTCAGGCTCTTGTATTTTCTTAACTATAATATATATGAATTTTTTTAGATTTTTAAATTGTTAATATCATTATAATTATTGCGTTCAAAAATTGTACTATTATTAAATTACCGACCAAATTTTGTTTATTTAAAATTTATTTAAAAAATCATTTTTTTCAAATAAGTCGGAATGTTAGACTCTCCATTAAATTTTAAAGTGTCTTAGTGATTTTTTTATTTTATTATTTTATTTATTTACCAGCGAAATATGTAATACATAGAAGTTACAAATATCCCACGCAATTTGTTCAGATTTTTAATTTAATATTTTAAACATGATTATTGAGTTAGATAAGGTATAGGATTCTAATGCTTGGTTTTGACATGTCCATAAATTATGGTTAAGGAGATGCGAAACTGAAAAATTGGAATATCTATTTATATTTCATTTAACAATATGGTTGACTTTTCCCAAAAAATCACTTTGTAACGTTCTTCTACTTGCTTTGAACAGTACATATGATTTTTATTACAAAGATTCTTTATCACCAACTGATCAAGATTTTCATGCAGCCGCAAGGATCAATTTTACACTAAATCATTACCGACGAAAGTGATTATTAATTTTTAATTATTTAAAAGAAATCCTCTCTGTCAGCTTTTTTATGTTACTCAAACAGTCGCGTCTGATTTTATTTAAAATTTTGAGTTACGTCATTATAGAAAATTGTTGGGTTTTTAAAATTAGATCCCTGTAATTTGGCTATCACATCACCTTAAACCTAAGTTTTACGTAATTAAACGTAAACATTATTTTGAAACGATTTGAACATTACGATATCCTTGGTGTACTTAGTTATAGGTACACTCAAGCACACTGCAACAAACTGAACTCTAAGCTAAATTTTCCAAACGAACGTAACATAACATGGTATATACACGACGCTTCGGTATAATAGGGGTGCTGCTTCGACGATCGTGAATCATTCGTTCGTTTCGAGAATATTGTTCTAAGCGGCCTAGATTCGTTAACGAAGTTTGCGATTCGCACGTAGGCACCACCTCGCGAAAAAAGGTCACTTTGCCGATCAACGATGCAACGAGGAATCCCCAATAAATTGAAATATCAGCTATTGCAATTTGAATCAATTTGAGATCCAAGGCCGTTCGATAAAGCGAGAGAACGTCACGTATATCACGATGACCACCACCGGGAACCAAATTACGTACAACTGTAGATCGAACCAAAATTAATTCACCGATCGCGATTTTTTCGTTCCGGAAGCTGTAATATATGTATATAATAGTGATAAAAGGCAGAAATTTGGTAGCTGTCGTATGCATACCGGGGAAACGAGGGAAAAGGAAAAAGGAAAAATAAACTGAAAAGACAAAGGAAAAGAAAGAAAGAATATAAATAAACCGAAATAATACGTGGCATCAGGGTGGTCGTCGTGCTCATTTACGGTTGCCCGCGGCTCGAAAACCAATCTCCCGCGTGGTTGTTCGTGCGATCGTATAATGCGAATCGGCCTAATCAGTTGTTTGAAGGATCTCCCCCCTTCCCAAAAAAAACTTGTTATACGGTCCGTTTTAACCCAAAGTTTGGACATCGATTCTCCAAACATATACATACATGTTAAACCAAAAAAGACAAAGAAAAAAATAAAATGAATCAACTACAAAATGAAATGGTTGGTTTTGTCGGTTTTGAATTATTATGACGGTAGGTGGATTGTACGATATTATTATATACCTTGTTATTCGAATGTTGAACCATCTATTTAAATCGTCGGAGGTGCAGCCGACGGGTTCGGATATTACGATTAATTTAATATCGTGCCGGTTTAGCGATGAGAAGTCTACTCTTATAGCTGTTATATTATGAATACCTCATGTTATATTCTCATTCTGCGGAGAGCCGAGTCGAATCGGCAAGCTCGTAATTAATATCCCGCGGATACAATAGTAAAACGAGGATTTAAATTAATCAAATAAAATCGGAATAAGATAATACGGTTATAGCTGGTATGGACTAGTGCCAATGATGCACGTTTATATAGGTACATTCGAGCATCTCGATGAAGCATCAAGCATCTCACGCGTTAAACGTTCAACGGGAGCTGCAAAGAACAACATTGTATAAGTACAGAAATGTTGCTTGACGTTTCGTTATAAAGAGATTACAATTTTTCCTGCACCCCATCTACGGTCAATGCTAATTTATTTAACGAGGAAAATGTGTAAAGTTACACTTGTACGCGTAGTGTACAAATAAACCAAATAAACAGCACTATGTTAATATTCTTATATTTATATATTGTATAATAATATAAGACTGGATAAGAATCAATGAATAATAAAATGAAAGCATCAAATATTGATTGTCAGCAACTGATCAAGATTTTCATGCAGCCGCAAGGATCAATTTTACACTAAATCATTACCGACGAAAAGTGATTATTAATTTTTAATTATTTAAAAGAAATCTCTCTGTCAGCTTTTTTATGTTACTCAAACATCGCGTCTGATTTTATTTAAAATTTTGAGTTACGTCATTATAGAAAATTTTGGGTTTTTAAAATTAGATCCCTGTAATTTGGCTATCACATCACCTTAAACCTACGTTTTTACGTAATTAAACGTAAACATTATTTTGAAACGATTTGAACATTCGATATCCTTGGTGTACATAGTTATAGGTGCACTCAAGCACACTGCAACAAACTGAACTCTAAGCTAAATTTTCCAAACGAACGTAAAATAACATGGTATATACACGACGTCGGTATAATAGGGGTGCTGCTTCGACGATCGTGAATCATTCGTTCGTTTCGAGAATATTGTTCTAAGCGGCCTAGATTCGTTAACGAAGTTGCGATTCCGCACGTAGGCACCACCTCGCGAAAAAGGTCACTTTGCCGATCAACGATGCAACGAGGAATCCCCAATAAATTGAAATATCAGCTATTGCAATTTGAATCAATTTGAGATCCAAGGCCGTTCGATAAAGCGAGAGAACGTCACGTATACACGATGACCACCACCGGGAACCAAATTACGTACAACTGTAGATCGAACCAAAATTAATTCACCGATCGCGATTTTTCGTTCCGGAAGCTGTAATATATTTATATATAATAGTGATAAAAGGCAGAAATTTGGTAAGCTGTCGTATGCATACGCGGGGAAACGAGGGAAAAGAAAAAGGAAAAATAAACTGAAAAGACAAAGGAATAAAAGAAAAGAAAGAATATAAATAAAACGAATAATACGTGGCATCAGGGTGGTCGTCGTGCTCATTTACGGTTGCCCGCGGCTCGAAAACCAATCTCCCGCGTGGTTGTTCGTGCGATCGTATAATGCGAATCGGCCTAATCAGTTGTTGAAGGATCTCCCCCCCCCCCTTCCAAAAAAAACTTGTTATACGGTCCGTTTTACCCAAAGTTTGGACATCGATTCTCCAAACATATACATACATGTTAAACCAAAAAAGAACAAAGAAAAAATAAAAATGAATCAACTACAAAATGAAATGGTTGGTTTTGTCGGTTTTGATTATTATACGGTAGGTGGATTGTACGATATATTATATATATACCTTGTTATTCAAATGTTGAACCATCTAATTTAAATCGGTCGGAGGTGCATCCGACGGTTCGGATATTACGATTAATTTAATATCGTGCCGGTTTAGCGATGAGAAGTCTACTCTTGGTATATATAGGTAGCTGTTATATTATAAATACCTCTGTTACATTCATTCTCGGAGAGCCGAGCCGAATCGGCAAGCTCGTAATTAATATCCCGCGGATACAATAGTAAAACGAGGATTTAAATTAATCAAATAAAATCGGAATAAGATAATACGGTTATAGCTGGTATGGACTAGTGCCAATGATGCACGTTTATATAGGTACATTCGAGCATCTCGATGAAGCATCAAGCATCTCGCGCGTTAAACGTTCAACGGGAGCTGCAAAGAACAACATTGTATAAGTACAGAAATGTTGCTTGACGTTTCGTTATAAAGAGATTACAATTTTTCCTGCACCCCATCTACGGTCAATGCTAATTTATTTAACGAGGAAAATGTGTAAAGTTACACTTGTACGCGTAGTGTACAAATAAACCAAATAAACAGCACTATGTTAATATTCTTATATTTATATATTGTATAATAATATAAGACTGGATAAGAATCAATGAATAATAAAATGAAAGCATCAAATATTGATTGTCAGCAGTTCAAGATTTGGCTTTTAAAAATACATGCACAAGAGATCTTGCAACTTACTAGTGATACTATGAAAGTACAAGAATTATTACATGCTGTTAAACTAGATATAAACAAATATACAAATCTTAGAACTGAAATTAAACAAAGTCTGTCGTCATCTTACAGTATAATTCTAGATATAAGAACTTATATTTGTGCGAATGGTAAATGCAATCATAATGTAGATCGCAAACATCGTCGAATTTCAAATTATAACTACAATAAAATGAGTGACTTTTTTTCAAAAACAAATATAAAACTGAATAATATCACTGAAGAAATACTGTATATATGGATGAAAGAAACAGAAAATGAAAAAAATAATATAATGACTAAAAAATTTATAAAAGAATGTGAAACAAATATAGAATATAAGAGAGACACTACTATTCAAAGATATAAGCCCATTGAAACCGTTTTGATATGATAGATAATATGGCTAAAATAAATAGTAACAATATAATGAATAATAATGCACCTGCTGCACCTGGAAACAAGATAGAACAAATAAACGCGCACAGAATGACGTATGGAGACATTAATTATCTAGGAGGAAATAAAGCACTACTTTATTTTTATAGAGGCATAAGAGGAACTCAGACTTTCACTAATTCTATGTATTCACTAAAAGCCAACCATCATACAAAGATACAATAATAGTAGATGATATAGTATTCACATCATCGTGCAAATGTGATTCTGCACTCCAACACAAAGAAATGTTTCCGCATTATAGAGTCACCTGTGCAGTAGGACTAACGTGCCCTGCCAGACTCAATAGTTATGAAAAAATAGCATATGCAAGAAGCAGAAACGCGTCAACAGAAACTTTTACGACTGCTAGAGCCATGCTAGTAAGATATTGGTAAGCTAGTAGCTAAAATAATAATAATAAAAACAATAAAGTAATAAATAAAGAGAACATAAATAAATTATTTATATAAAAGACAACCAATAAATACAAATAATTGAATCTGATATGATATAATATAATAAAACATATTCTTATCTAATAATAAAACTTATTTTAAAAATATATAAATGTATAATAAATGTTACACCATACAAACTTTAGAAATTTATCAGTTTTGGTGTATAAGTATAAGTAAGAAAAAAACCCTTATACCCAGATGTATGAATGAGTAGGCAGAGATGGGCAACTCGTGTCAGGAAGTCCGACTGGGAAGTACTATCGATGTCGATTGTGTGCATGTATAGTATGTGTGTTAATGATGGATGGCATGGTGGTTTGCTGTACTAAGTACTGCATAACTAACCAGCGTTTTTGTTAAGTTTTAATAGTTTTAAACCAGACCTGCGAACAGGAAATCTTATTTTCCTCTGCAGGTTTCACGGCATTGTAGTGGGGTTATTGTAAAATAATTGCGTATCACTGTAACTGCGAGTGAAATGTTTTGTAGGAATTGTGTATGTATACAATACTTTTGTGCCATATATGTTTTCTATGTAACTCTGGTTAATAATAATAATAATAATAATATAGTATTAATAAAACGCTCGTGATAAAATGTCGAGATTGAGGTATATATGTTCACCAAGCGAGCAGTAGTGTAAATGCAAAAATCCACTTGTCGAATTAAATTTATCAATTCAGACTTGTATAGTATGCGATATACCTCCAAGGATTACGTCCACATTGAGAAAAAAGTATAGTAAAAATTACAATATTATTATTAATGCAAGTACAGACTGACACAATCCAAAAATTTATCATAGTATGTATAATAAATTTTACTGAACTTTTAGTAAATATTACCATAATTATAGTAAAAATGAATAGCTTTCTAGTACATTTTATTATATACTATGGTCAAATTTTAGATTGTGTCAGTCTGTACCTGCATTACTATAAACAACATCGTAATTTTTACTACAACTTTTTTCTCAGTGCAAATATATATAATAATTCATTAAGTAGTAAACTCGATATAAACAAATATACAAATCTTAGAACTGAAATTAAACAAAGTCTGTCGTCATCTTACAGTATAATTCTAGATATAAGAACTTATATTTGTGCGAATGGTAAATGCAATCATAATGTAGATCGCAAACATCGTCGAATTTCAAATTATAACTACAATAAAATGAGTGACTTTTTTTCAAAAACAAATATAAAACTGAATAATATCACTGAAGAAATACTGTATATATGGATGAAAGAAACAGAAAATGAAAAAAATAATATAATGACTAAAAAATTTATAAAGAATGTGAAACAAATATAGAATATAAGAGAGACACTACTATTCAAAGATATAAGCCCATTGAACCGTTTTGATATGATAGATAATATGGCTAAAATAAATAGTAAACAATATAATGAATAATAATGCACCTGCTGCACTGGAAACAAGATAGCAACAAATAAACGCGCACAGAATGACGTATGGAGACATAATTATCTAGGAGGAAATAAAGCACTACTTTATTTTTATAGAGCATAAGAGGAACTCAGACTTTCACTAATTCTATGTATTCACTAAAAAAGCCAACCATCATACAAAGATACAATAATAGTAGATGATATCGTATTCACATCATCGTGCAAATGTGATTCCTGCACTCCACACACAAAGAAATGTTTCCGCATTATAGAGTCACCGTGGCAGTAGGACTAACGTGCCCTGCCAGACTCAATAGTTATGAAAAAATAGCATATGCAAGAAGCAGAAACGCGTCAACAGAAACTTTTACGACTGCTAGAGCCATGCTAGTAAGATATTGGTAAGCTAGTAGCTAAAATAATAATAATAAAAACAATAAAGTAATAAAATAAAGAGAACATAAATAAATTATTTATATAAAAGACAACCAATAAATACAAATAATTGAATCTGATCTGATATAATATAATAAAACCATATTCTTATCTAATAATAAAACTATTTTAAAAATATAATGTATAATAAATGTTACACCATACAAACTTAGAAATTTTCAGTTTTGGTGTATAAGTATAAGTAAGAAAAAACCCTTATACCCAGATGTATGAATGAGTAGGCAGAGATGGGCAACTCGTGTCAGGAAGTCCCGACATGGGAAGTACTATCGATGTCGATTGTGTGCATGTATAGTAGTGTGTTAATGATGGATGGCATGGTGGTTTGCTGTACTAAGTACTGCATAACTAACAGCGTTTTGTTAAGTTTTAATAGTTTTAAACCAGACCTGCGAACAGGAAATTCTTATTTCCTCTGCAGGTTCACGGCATTGTAGTGGGGTTATTGTAAAATAATTGCGTATCACTGTAACTGCGAGTGAAATGTTTTGTAGGAATTGTGTAGTATACAATACTTTGGTGCCATATATGTTTTCTATGTAACTCTGGTTAATAATAATAATAATAATAATATAGTATTAATAAAACGCTCGTGATAAAATGTCGAGATTGAGGTATATATGTTCACCAAGCGAGCAGTAGTGTAAATGCAAAAATCCACTTGTCGAATTAAATTTATCAATTCAGACTTGTATAGTATGCGATATACCTCCAAGGATTACGTCCACATTGAGAAAAAAGTATAGTAAAAATTACAATGTTATTTATTAATGCAAGTACAGACTGACACAATCCAATAATTGGCCATAGTGTATAATAAATTTTACTAAACTTTTAGTAAATATTACCAGAATTATAGTAAAAATTAATAGCTTTCTAGTGCATTTTATTATATACTATGGTCAAATTTTGGATTGTGTCAGACTATACCTGCATTACTATAAACAACATTGTAATTTTTACTAAAACTTTTTTCTCAGTGCAAATATATATATATATAATAATTCATTAAGTAGTAAACTCGATATGCTTTTTCTATACCGATGCAATAACAAGTATAGTTGTGTACAAATATTTGATATATCGAATAAAAATCAAGGCTGGACCAATTAGCTAGCGCCTAGCAAGTAATATTGCGTTACGCGATTGTTCGATCCCGAAGATCACTCCCGGTCGCGGCGATCATGCAAATGCAATAAGCGCACGCGTTGATGTACACATAGTCCTGAAACGTGCTCGCGCGCACGCACTCCATTGCAATCGATTGACTAGGACTTACGATGTAGGTATATATACCGATACCGGGCAACGACTAGAAGCGCTCGCGGTTTTATATATTATATAGGTATGTGAAACTTACTAGGAGAGGCCAAGGCATTCGGATCACGGATCTTATCCGAATTGTAGGATACGTTTTCTAATGTAAAAATATGAAGAAAACCAAAGATTTAGATCCTAACGCTGTTTTTCGCAAAAGTTATGACGTATACCAAATCAAATTTTCAAAAAATACGATCCACTTTGATGGCTTGTAAGTTATCAGCTATTAAATAGATATAGAATTTTATTTTGAAAATAACTCATATCAAATAAAAGCGATATCAACAAAAATAAGCACAAATCCATCTTTTTGGCAAAAAGTTATAAAGAAAATAACAACTAACAATATTTTAGCACTAAAAATATAAGAAATCTAGTTTCCAAATTTTCATTACCATATCCTTACAATTTTTCTCTCTTCTACAATTTTACGCCAAATGAACGGATTGGAGTTTATTTGTTTATATTACACATCCGATCAATCGGTATTGCCATTCTCCGTACACTCCGAAGGATCCTGACGTAAATCACGACGGGCCATTCGATAAATCGACTCGTTTTGAGGTATGCGCTTAAACGAGTCGAGTTAGATCAACGCGGGGCGCAGAAATAAAAAAAAGTCGAATTGAAGGAAACATCTTACCCGCGTGTCTGAATATATGCGACTCATTTTATTCGTTGATCTATATACTATCTATAAACTTTAAGAATCTTTCGGGCATGTATAGACACATATGCGGAACCAAAATATATAGATTCATCCGCGTTTAAAATTCATATATAGACAGGACATCCGTATATAGATGATATAATGCGATCGTGTTGTAGGTTCTACGGTATCGAATTAATTAACTCAACTAGTATTAACTCAACTTTTAAACAATTAGTTTATCATCATTTACACCGTGATTAGATCGATTACTCCCGTTTACAATCTCGAGAAGAGATAAACTTTGAATTTTGATAAAGAGAACAAAAATTGTAAGCCTCTTTTCGACGAGGTATATATATTGAAACTAATGGTAATAAGTACCTTTTTATCTCGTTAAAATAATTATTATACTGTACGGTAAGTACTCGCTTATTCATTTTATGCCAAAATTTCGATCGTCTGAGCGTTCACCTTTATGTCTTCGAATCGTGGACTTAAGACTACACAGCGGGAATTCGATCGAGCGATGCCCACCCACGATTATACCTTTGCATTTACAAGTTTAGACTTTGAGATAGACGCCACCCTAAACTAAATTGTAATTTGTGTCATCTCTCTCAAAAATACTTTCCTGCAAAGAAAAACCGAAAATATAATAATTTGATCGTATCTTGATGAAAGAGATTTTCTTTCTCAAATAAACGCAAATCACCTCGATTATTTCCGAGTAAAATAGAAAGCGAATTAACATATAAGTTTGAACGTTAGTCGTTAGCGCAACCGTTTGTAGTTCTAAAAAAAGTCTTTAGACCGATGTTATTATTTGAGACCGAGGCGTGAAGATATATATATATATAATAAATTAATTAATATTTTTATCGGTCTTACAGTCAATTATATGGGCAGTCAGATTGCCCCTACTTATAATCACCCCCGAAGAATCTATAAAAATAAAAATAAAAAATAATAATATATATAATATATGTAACAATTGTATCCGCAGTATCGTCGAGAAAATGAAACGTTGTTGTCGATCGAGTGAGTATATCAAACCGACCGGTGACATTGCGATCACTCTAGTTTGCTTTTAGTTGAAAATTTACTCGGATTTTAGATACTCGGGGAGTCGTTGGCTGTAAAACACTGCAGGGTATGCCGGGCAACGAAGACGAGAGATCATTTGATTTGCGGTATACATTTCATCATCGATATATCTACGGTTAAAAATCTATCCTTATATCGAAGATTTCGTTGTGCGAGTACCGGTCAATATACAGAGGACATGGTACACTAAGCAAGATCGACATAAAAATGATGCATGTAATATTTGAAAAAGCATTGAAAAAGGCAGACAATACAAGGTTAGCCTTAGTGCATATTTAGGATTACCTGTCAGTGTAAAAAGCAAGATGCAATTGTGCGCATAATTGTAAATCTTAGGTTCTGCAATCTGCGTCTTTATAAGTATCGTTTTTAATATGTTTCCAAATCTAATAATTTATCCGCACCTCCCGAATCTCGTGCCACAAGCTGTCTCGATATCCACCAACCGAGGTACACCAACGGAGAGAAATAAACCGAAACAAGAACTCGCGCGCGCGTAATTGAATGCAAATTTGGATACACGAGAGAGTCGTTCTCCGCGTGTTTCAGGGTATGTCGGAAACTATACAGAAAATACTACTCGCTTATATGTACTTACCAGCGGCATTCTGGTACCTTTCGTTATTTTTATATTTACAATGTTAACTTGGTATTTATGTTCATTATCGCATATTCCCGAATCATAGCAAATACGCGATGACAATAATAATTGTGCGAAAATAAAAAATAAATTTAAAAAACGGAAAATTTGCAATATAGGAGTCTATATAATTAAACTATGACATCTTCTTAAGGCGCCCTCCTATACCACGAGAAAAACTCTCCTGATTCTTTATTTATTTTATTTCCCCAACATTCGCTTTTTTCTGCTCTTTTCGACTATTATAACCATATTTTGTTAGTCGAGACCGTTATCTTATTGTCAAAGTTTATCATAACTCTTTCCTCTCGTTTCCGTTTACTCACGATTACCGAATTACGGGTATACCTTGACGAACGAATAATCGTTGTATATATACCCAAACATATCGAATTACCGTTCAACGAAAGATAAAGGTATATAGTTTTTCTTACTTTACAACGTATAACCTTCCACAATTTAATGAAAATTGGTATATAATGCAGGTGTAGCTAACAAAACGTGTGATAAACACAAAAATAACAAACATACTGAATGAAACGTTGAGTTAACTATACAAAACCGCCATAATCACGGTATATTTCATTTCTTTTTTGTGAATCTTTGCGAATCGTACTTCCGATCTTTCGTCTCACACCTCGACAATAGTCTTTAAATTTCGCTGAAATTCAAGAACGTCTCAAGCTAAAAAAAAAACATTTGACTTGGAGTCTCGCGTTAGCTCGACGGTCTTTCTCTCATTCTCTACAGCTCTCTCTCTTGGTCGAGTAAAACGAAGGGAAAAGAATCTGACTTAAAATACGGTCCGGCTAATTCTTCAATCAAGAGGAGACGTTGAAACAAAAGCAACGGTTGGCTAAACACTCCCCTATACAAGAGTTCGTACAGTATTCCTAGCACTTTGGGAGTAGGGGGATCTTGAAACCAGTTTAAAACGATTGATTCGGCTTGTCTCCTCGTTAATTTCGTTTTAACTCTTATTTTACTCCAAACTCGAGCGAGATAGAGAGAGAGAGAGGGAATTGACGTTTGAAAGTATACCGAGGACAATTGACAGGACAGCCCAGGTTCCTCGCGATCGCGATGGATTTACGTACTTCTGAGTAAAATAAACAAAAGTGAAAATGAAAGGTTGTACGATACGGTGGCAAGAGATATTTCGACGAGCTCAAAAAATTCCCAAGCGATAAAGTAAATACATATAAAAATGAAAGAAAAAGCCGGAACGATATTGCAAACGTCTTGGGGAAATAACAATGAGTTTAAAGTACGTCAGTAGTGAGTACAGGGAATCGTTTGTTTTGCACGGAAACGAAACAGCGATTTCGTATCTCGAAAACTGGTCCAACATCTATTCAATCTTATCTCGCGGGGAAATGCAAATTAGTCGCCGGTGTCTGTAGGAGCCCGGCGCGGCGACTCATACCAAACGATATAGGTGTACACGTCGACGAAATAATTTGAAACGATGCAAGTACAAATAACGAGAAATCGTAAAGACGACGTAGCATATATATCGCGAGAAATTCGCGGATGCAGTAGCGGGCGTGAAAACGCGTGTGCAATACGGCCAGTGCAGGGTGCGGTATAACGTTTAACGACGTCGTACGACAAAATCCCATCTCGCCATATATACCCATGTTAAATAAAATTAGAAAACGAGGTATATACATGACGAGTACGCGCGGAGCATACGAAAGTTGCATTTGCGCGAGCTAAGAGGAGATCTTTATCCTATACGTAAACCGAAACGAAGATGAAGAATAACGGAAAAATTCCACGATTCGACAACTGACGACGCTACGAGCAAACCACCAGGTGTATACGGACCACCGCGGATGTTACTTTTACCTTTATTTCTTGCTCATTTTCATTCGTTTGATTATCCGCGAACACCATTCGTTCAAATTTTGAGATGCGATTTTTTTCACGCTACGCATCCGACTACCCACTTTCATTCCAAATAAATACTGGAAAAGTTACTTGTTCAACATTTCCGATCGTTACGGAACGCCTGTACATTTTCAGTCAACGGCTGAACAGCGTGTATCAACAAACTTGACCCAATCTGGTCCCAAGCAACCTCCTTCAGAATAGTTTAATTGTCTATATTTTACAAAATGAGTTACCTTCCGTTCTTTAACCCCGACCAGGCCGGTATTTAAAGTAAAGTCACTGTACTGTGACAAAATGCATCATTCTCCCCGTCCAATGTTACTTCTTTTACAAATATTTAATACCTTGTGTTTTAATTTAGTCTTTGTAATAATCACAACGAAATATACTTATAAATGACCATCAGCTGCTGCGCTATTTATTACGGACGATCGATATACATTAAAAGAATTGAAATAGAATTACAAGTTATCACAATTATATATATGCGTATTTTTTAATTATATATATATAATAATAATAATAATAATAATTAAAAAATACGCATTTCTCCAGCAAAACGCGAATCGATATAATTATTGATCACGTTACTTCAAAAAAAATCCTAGTATAACTTTGTGAAATGGTGAAATTTCCGCGAAAATAGAAATATTTTGGTGTTAACGAGATGTGAACCCCAAAAATTAAAAAAATGATTAATTTTTTTATTAAACGAAGAATTCAATTTATCAAAGAAAACGCTCGATAACGATATTGTGTTTCCTTTGAAGAAAGTCTGTGAATTTTTTCAAATTTTTTATTGATAAATAAACGAGATTTTTGGGAGGCCGTGAATCATTGTTTAATAGCTATATATCACCGATCAAAAATAATTATTTACATATAATTAATAATTAATTATTTCGTAAAAATCTGTCACGCTAGTCTATTTGTTCTGAACAGTATCTGTGACTTTTTCAGATTTTTCGTTCAATTAGGTTTTAAAATTTTTCGCATTTTGTAGGTCTCTGCAATTTGGGTGTTACATCCCCGTGTATTACCGATAATATTATTTTTGTTCTTTTTTCCATGAATACGTAGAATTTCGAAATTTTGACAATGCACCTGCAATCTATGTGTTACATGTAAAATGTAGATACCTTCGAAAAATTGCTACTAAATAAAAATGGCATAAAACGAAATATCGATAATGTCGGTACGTGGGTATAAGGTATATATTCATATAGGACTGGGCGAGCCACCTGCACCGATCAACAATGGATTATTTAAAAATTAAATGTGGAAATAACTAACCGATAACTATATTAATTATCCCTAATAGAATAAAAATATAAATAGAAATATATATTTTCTTTCAGAAGTGAAACGGAGATATTAAATACTATACACTAAGAAATATGTAATAGTGAATATTACTATTTTAATAGTAAAACTCGGACAGACTTGTGTTTTTGTATAAATTACTGGCATTTCATTATATATTCATATCGATACTGACAACTTTTACCATCATTGATAGTAATTATTATACAAACACAAGTCTCTTCTCTTTTTAAAAAACAACAAATTGAATATTGCTTAAAGCTGTAAGCTTAATAAGCGCACAAATATACGTGGAAACTGGTAAAACATGTATTAATGATCATTGATAAAAATAATACGTCGAAAAATGTAAAATGAATCGGCGCCTGCGGCCTGGATAGACTAGGCGTCATTGGGGAGTTTACGCGTCTATCGCGAGAGATCTTCTGACGACTGACGAGAGGCGAGACCGTGTATTTAATCCACTTACGCCGACTGTTATTCGCAAGGGCCTAATTCCGTAACTCTTAACTTAACGTTTTAATTTATACGGTTTTGCTCAAATCTACGCTGCTTATATGCAAAAAAAGTCGCGGATTGATAGTTACGACGAATCATCGACTTCGTGTAAAAAAGTTTTAACGCTCGTTATACGATCGTTCGTCGCTCGCCACCCTGTACATTCGCGGACGCCGCGCGGCTTGATAGTGAGCGCGCGGACTCCATCCGAACTATGCAAAACGGCACGTAGCCACTTTCCGTCGAGAGTTGAGAGCAAAAAGTCGTTTCCCCTTCCCACGGGACTCGCGGCTACGGAAGAAAACACGGGTTAGCCGGCGGCCCGACTATTCGAAAAATCGAAACCGCGAGCCGCGAGATATTCGCTAAGCGTTCCGAGATCGTCGGGGTTCTCTCGTCATGACCATTATGCCATTACCTCGATCTACCTATCTACAAACTAAAATTTATATTTCATACCAACGTTTTAGTTTGTTTCGCTTTATTTTTCATTATGTCATATCGAGAAAACATATATATTTAATAATCGAGCAATTGCTCGGGACAACAACCCTATCCTCGATTGTGAATAATACTACTGTTATAGCTCCATTTACACTTACTATATATACATACTCGTACGATTTCCTTTGACATTTGACCATTACAATTTTCTTCTCGATTTGGATCGATTGCAAATTTCCATAATAGTTTGTGACTTTATATCTAAATTAATGTTTATTATCTATACTCAAATACAATATGTAAGAGATAAACGATCATCTTTGTGCTAAATAACTATACGACTCATTGGGTTTTTCCCTTTATGCACTCTATACGAGAGAATGCAGAAAATATTTTTTAAATAAACTATTCTCCCGACCACGTTAATATTTCATTTCACAAGACTACTTTTTTATTTATCCAAAGGTTGACAAGGAATGAACGGGGAAGATTCTTAATGGAAATAATAATGTCGCGCCTCGTAAATAATGGGAATGCGACCAAATTGTCCCAGACTTTTATAATTTCTTAACGATCTTACGTCTGGTACTTTCGTATCGTCTTACCAAGCTGAATTCCACTGTACGCTTATTCATAGGAGAAGACAATAAACGCCAGCCGTAAAATATTTAAACGTCCGGTAAATTTATTTTTTCCTTTTTTTCATTCTCCATGTTTATACAGGCTTTATTTAGTGCTACATATAAATCACATTAACTGAAAGCTACGTTTTGCATTTCCCTTTATTATTCTTTTACTTCATCCATTTCATCATCTTCACTATGTTTTATTTTCATCTCAATACTTACGCGGACCGGGATCGTAATTAATGAAAAAATAACGTATACTAATAAACTATCGATAGATGCTTCTTCTGTGCTTATTCATTCTCGCTTAATCCACAAGATTCATTCAAACCTCTCGGCGACCGCGGGCGAAGCTAATCTCTTCTAGTTCTCGAATCCTGTAATTTTGTGGTTAGTGTTATCCCACCTGTTCCTGCGCTCGCTCGTTATCTCTTGCACTCTCTTAATACGTTATACGCTTAAAATTCTGGGCGGGCCTCGTCTGTATACAAAAATTCGACCTCTCCGTCCTGATCGAAAACAAAAACTATCGATTTTTGGAGTCGATGCATTTTTAGCTCTGATCCATCAGAGTAGCTTCGTTGAAACTCCCGCCGATGCAGTCTTTCTGAATAACTTCGAAGAGCGGCTGCAACTCCGGAGTAGCCTTTATCTGCGTTACAAATTCGCTCAGAGCTGGATTTTTGTCTGAAATTCACACAAACAGACACACTCACATACGTAATCAACTGGTCCTCATTTTTTATTCCTGTAATTTACTTTTTCGAATATTATACACCCTTTTATAAATGTTAAAAAAAACTCTTAGTTTTAAGAGTAGTGAATGTAATGCAATAAAATATTACAATTGTCTTCAAAACGTTCTCAAAACATTAAATCTAACAAGGGAAGTACATGACCTCCGGGAAACGGATCTCATCCTAACTTTGGTATGTCTTTTATAATATAAATATATGAAGAAAGCCAAGTTATCTCTTGCCAATGGCCACTTTTACGGAAGTTATTCGACATCCAATAATAATAGCAGTAAAAAATACTTCCAATTCGGTCGCTTATAACTCGAAAACAAATAAAGATAAATAATCAAACCAAAAACCAGAACAAAGCTGAGTTCAAGTAGATATGGTTTGAAAAAAAAAGAAGCTCAAATTGCTTAATTTGAAGCAAAGTTATGAAGAAAATAAGAAATTGAAGACTATTAGGCCAAAATTTAATATGAAAAATTTATTGTTTCTTTTGGCTTAATAGTCTTCAATTTCTTATTTTCTTCATAACTTTGCTTCAAATTAAGCAATTTGAGCTTCTTTTTTTTCAAACCATATCTACTTGAACTCAACTTTCTTCTGGTTTTCGGTTCGATTGTTTATCTTTATTTGTTTCCGAGTTATAAGCAATCGAATTGGAAGTAATTTTTACTGATATTATTATTGGATGTCAAATAACTTCCGTAAAAGTGGCCATTGGCAAGAGATAACTTGGCTTTCTTCATATTTTTATATTATAAAAGACATGCCAAAGTTAGGATGAGATCCGTTTCCCGGAGGTCATGTACTCTCCTTGTAAGTAAAAAAAGGAGTATTCTAAGGAAAGCTAAAATTAGTGACTATATAAGAAATAACATATATGTTAAAATTGTATTTATCTCTTTTTAACTATTTTTGAAACAGTATAGGATGTATGTTATGTCGGATATAAACTTTTATATTTTAATATATACTTTTTATAGCTTATTTATATATTTTTATATTTTAATTATACGTTTTCTTGTAACTTACCAGCATCTGGAATTGTAAGAAGAGCAGCTACGGCACGAAACGCGGATCGCTTAAGCTCATCTTGTTTTTCATACTCCTGCTTTACCGAGTTCTGTTTAACTTTCATCGTGCAGGTACTCTTAAGTGGCTCTACTAATCTTTCAAGCCCTATCAAAAGAAATAAACGTAAATTATAAACAATATAATTTCATTTGCTAAATTACTATAATAAATGTATCGTATTCATTCTACTTTTATTATAAAATATTAGAAAATTATCTTAATCTTGAACCGCTACCTATACTCATAATAAACCAATATTCATACAACGTTAAAATCTGCGTCTGTACTTTATGTTATTATTTATTATTCATATAATACAAATTTCTTATTAAAATTAAATGTAAAAAATAATAAAAACCATTCACAATACAAAACAATTAAATTTAAATTACCCGAATGAAAAAATAACTTACTTTGCAAAACAGCAGTGGGACAAAGATGAGCGAGACGAGCTGTCATGAGGTAAGTAAGCATTTTTATATCATAATGGTCTCTGAGACCACTTTCCACGTGATTGAGAAACTCGAAAACATCTAACCGATCTAAACATGAATCAAGCAAAGTGTACATGCATTCAAATGCAGCTTTTCGTAGATCCAGTCCATCGTCTACTGTATGTTTGAACGGACCCATTTCTACTTCTCTTATCAGTTCTTTCTGTAATTAAACATTAAACAGTTACTAATTTGCGAAATTACACATTCAAAAAAGGTGTACTCTTACAATTTTTACAAATTATTTGCAGTTAATTTCTAATACTTTATTTTAATTTTCATATACATAAAAAAAGAATTACGTAAACAAATAGTTAAACTGTACAATTTTTGTCTAATTGTTGCCCAGTAACAAATTAAAATTAAACGTATATATTTTTAAAAAATTGAACGAATAAAATAAAACCTTTTTAACTTTTGCTTTGCTTAGTTTTCATTCATAACTCCCTTATAAAACAACAAATGGTAAGTATAAAAAAACGAGACGTACCTTAACTTTAGTCTCAGCGTAAAGCTGTGGCAATACTTGATCTAACAGATCACGAACCAGCATCGGCTTATTGTGAGCTGCAGAATTAAATGCAACTAATGCTACTCTTCTTACGTTCAAATCAGGATCCTCTAAAGCTATTAAGAAATTGCCCATGCATTGTTTTAACATTGTGTCGATTGCTTGTGGCTAAAACATAATTTGTACGAGTGAAATATTAATATAAACAGTAACCTACATTATAAATAATGCTTAAGTTTACCTGGTCTGAAATAGTAAATTTAACAGCAGTTACAGTTGTTGTCCTCATAAGTGCCGAAGAAGATTTGAGCAATTCTTGAAGTCTTGGAAGAAGATTCGCAGGATCGATCAAAGTGAGCTTACCAAGGCATTCGGCAACAACGTTTCGCGTACCTTCTTCCGTGCATTCACAGTGTCGATGAAGTAATACCCAAATCGAAGGCACGAAATTTTGAAGATGCGTGACACCCGATGGACTCGACGATTGAATCGCAATTATCTTAAAATTATTTTGAATATTTTAATAAATAAAAAAAAATTATTTTTTTAAATATTGAGATAATTTTTTTTTGTATATGTTTGTATTACAAATAAGATGCCGATAGGTCTAATATTTGAAAAATGTACCTCTTTAAGAGAATGAAGAAGAAGATACTGGCGCTTAGGCTGTGCCTCAATTTCGTTAAGTATGAATGGAAGATATTCCGGTAAATTTCCAACCGCAATATTTCCAAGAGTATAACTTGCTGCGGATTTGACTTCCTCGGAAGGAGATGAGAATGATTCCAAGATAACAAGTTTTAAGGATTGGATATTGCTTAAATCTCTAAAATAAATATAATATAAACTTTTATTATAACTAAAAAACAGTAAAATAATTTTTTCATTTATAATTCTAAATATCATTAGAATTCTAATTATAAAAATAAATAGTGTCTATATCATTTGACTATAATACATTGACTTATATTGTAAATGGTCAAATATTAATGTACATAGATAAATAATGAGTGAGCACTTACACATGTCTACCGATCTCTCCGATAACGAGAAGCGCGAAAATATGTCGGGAATCGCTCTGTTGAGTCTGCACATCTTTTAAAAACTCTTCCACAACAGCCTGAGCCTCTTGATGGCAAGTGATGGTAAGTGCGGCTGCACACTTAGCAAGCGAGTGATAGGCTTGTTTATGAAGTTGGGTATTGTTTACAGGAGCTACGAGCTTCGCAAGTAACTTTCGATATCCGAGTTCCGGTCGGTTTGCTAATACCAGAGCTTGGAAAAACTCTAGCATTGAGTTCAACGCCGCACCTGTAATTAAGCAATTTTAATATAAACATTATTTTTTATATTTACACACATACACTACAGTATATGTTGCAGTATATGTGCAGTAGCTCAGTCGGTAGATTATCAGACTTAATTATCAATGTAAAAGAAGTTTTTTTTACTAATTAATAGACAATTATTCTTCACTCTAAACTAAATCAGCAATGCAAAACATACATTTAATTGTAACGGCATATCCATTTATGTGTAAAAATTATCAATTAATGTAATAGTACCTTTTATTTCTTTGCAAGCACTAAATAATGTATAAATGTTTGCGTATTCAAATAAAGAAATAATAAAGAATAAAAAAAGTACAGCATCAGACTTTAATTTAAAGGTCCAAGGTTAAAAAGAAGGGTTCAAGGTTACAAAAAAATGTTTGTTCTTTACTATGAAACGTTTGTATTTAAACATTTAAATAGTAAATTATTTTAACACATTTATATATTAAGTTTCTTTAAATAAATTTAGACTCTTAGGAAGCTTAAGTATTTTTTGCTTACGCTTTAGTTATAGTTTTAAGTATTAGTCTTAAGTTTATAGTTTTAAGTTGCCAGACCTACGTACAGATAAATTAATTTTATCTCTGTAGGAATTGCGGCATATACATAATGTTGTAATTTTACCTGGTTTAATAAATAAATAATAAATAAATAAATAAATCTTATCAACGTGCCATAATGTACCCATTAGCGATTACAATATTATTAACTTTAAATTTATTATTCTTTATAGCAATAACGAACTTGATAACTGTCATTGATAAAAAATACACTAATATTTGTACGAGTGAAATATATATATAAACAGTAACCTACATTATAAATAATGCTTAAGTTTACCTGGTCTGAAATAGTAAATTTAACAGCAGTTACAGTTGTTGTCCTCATAAGTGCCGAAGAAGATTTGAGCAATTCTTGAAGTCTTGGAAGAAGATTCGCAGGATCGATCAAAGTGAGCTTACCAAGGCATTCGGCAACAACGTTTCGCGTACCTTCTTCCGTGCATTCACAGTGTCGATGAAGTAATACCCAAATCGAAGGCACGAAATTTTGAAGATGCGTGACACCCGATGGACTCGACGATTGAATCGCAATTATCTTAAAATTATTTTGAATATTTTAATAAATAAAAAAAATTATTTTTTAAATATTGAGATAATTTTTTTTGTATATGTTTGTATTACAAATAAGATGCCGATAGGTCTAATATTTGAAAAATGTACCTCTTTAAGAGAATGAAGAAGAAGATACTGGCGCTTAGGCTGTGCCTCAATTTCGTTAAGTATGAATGGAAGATATTCCGGTAAATTTCCAACCGCAATATTTCCAAGAGTATAACTTGCTGCGGATTTGACTTCCTCGGAAGGAGATGAGAATGATTCCAAGATAACAAGTTTTAAGGATTGGATATTGCTTAAATCTCTAAAATAAATATAATATAAACTTTTATTATAACTAAAAAACAGTAAAATAATTTTTTCATTTATAATTCTAAATATCATTAGAATTCTAATTATAAAAATAAATAGTGTCTATATCATTTGACTATAATACATTGACTTATATTGTAAATGGTCAAATATTAATGTACATAGATAAATAATGAGTGAGCACTTACACATGTCTACCGATCTCTCCGATAACGAGAAGCGCGAAAATATGTCGGGAATCGCTCTGTTGAGTCTGCACATCTTTTAAAAACTCTTCCACAACAGCCTGAGCCTCTTGATGGCAAGTGATGGTAAGTGCGGCTGCACACTTAGCAAGCGAGTGATAGGCTTGTTTATGAAGTTGGGTATTGTTTACAGGAGCTACGAGCTTCGCAAGTAACTTTCGATATCCGAGTTCCGGTCGGTTTGCTAATACCAGAGCTTGGAAAAACTCTAGCATTGAGTTCAACGCCGCACCTGTAATTAAGCAATTTTAATATAAACATTATTTTTTATATTTACACACATACACTACAGTATATGTTGCAGTATATGTGCAGTAGCTCAGTCGGTAGATTATCAGACTTAATTATCAATGTAAAAGAAGTTTTTTTTACTAATTAATAGACAATTATTCTTCACTCTAAACTAAATCAGCAATGCAAAACATACATTTAATTGTAACGGCATATCCATTTATGTGTAAAAATTATCAATTAATGTAATAGTACCTTTTATTTCTTTGCAAGCACTAAATAATGTATAAATGTTTGCGTATTCAAATAAAGAAATAATAAAGAATAAAAAAAGTACAGCATCAGACTTTAATTTAAAGGTCCAAGGTTAAAAAGAAGGGTTCAAGGTTACAAAAAAATGTTTGTTCTTTACTATGAAACGTTTGTATTTAAACATTTAAATAGTAAATTATTTTAACACATTTATATATTAAGTTTCTTTAAATAAATTTAGACTCTTAGGAAGCTTAAGTATTTTTTGCTTACGCTTTAGTTATAGTTTTAAGTATTAGTCTTAAGTTTATAGTTTTAAGTTGCCAGACCTACGTACAGATAAATTAATTTTATCTCTGTAGGAATTGCGGCATATACATAATGTTGTAATTTTACCTGGTTTAATAAATAAATAATAAATAAATAAATAAATCTTATCAACGTGCCATAATGTACCCATTAGCGATTACAATATTATTAACTTTAAATTTATTATTCTTTATAGCAATAACGAACTTGATAACTGTCATTGATAAAAAATACACTAATATTTAATAATCATTAAAAATAAATAAAATATCTAATATTGGATTAACATACCTTGTAAAAGTGGCGACTTGACGAGTACGAGAATTTCTGGTAATATGTTATCAGAAACTGTGTTTAAAGCTACTGGGTGTAATTTGGCAATAGTAGTAAGCAACGTAAGAGTTAACTGTGCAATATGCAAATCTGTTTCGTTGAGAAGAGCAGGTAATTCCGTTGTGACTTTCTCTAAAAGATCTGGATGCATAGCTTCACTGTAGTTACGTACAAGTGTATCCAAAAGTACCAGAGAGCTTAATTTCAAAACACGTTGATTTTTACGCAAGAAGGCCCCTAAGATTGGTACAGCAACTTGTAAAATCGGTACAAGATCGATGTGTAGAGGAGAAGCGGCAATACACGTCAACGCCTAAAATTTTTTAATTATTTTCATATTTAACGGTTTTTTTGCACTATAAAATAATGTCCATTCGTATTATTTAATTGTCGCACTACTACAAATAATACCTTGACAGTAGTAAGTCGGGTAATTTCGTTAAGCAGTCTGTCGAGGAAAATAGGCAAGCACCTAGGCAGTTCATTTTCTAATGTATCACCTAAGTGAGCAAGAATTTGACCCATGCAGGCAATTGCACGTTCTTTTACTTCCTGATCAATATCTGCAGTTCGTAGGCGGGACAAAGTAGACCAGTAAAGTTCACTAGCCAATTGTGTAAAATCGAAGTTTGTTGGTTTATCTAAAATCATTCAAAATATAACATATATTGAAGCGATTATTTCATTTCTTACATAAATACTATTAACAAATTTTTTATTTCTATTAAAAATAAAAAAATTGATTAACTACGTATTCTAGGAACAAATACTTACCATAAGGTCTAATAACCTGCACAAGCTGTTGCAAAACTAATAAAGCTTCAGCAGTGATTTTATAAAACGGATCGCTGACGGCTACAATAATCGGTGGAGCAAGAACCGGTAGATGAGCATAAAATACTTCGGGTTGATGTGTAGACAGTAGTGTATGAACAAATGCGAGAGTGTCGATTTTCATGTTGCTAGACGAATTTTTCTCACCGAGTGAGTATTGAATCCCAGGTATTAATGCTGGTATGTGATTGGTCAATGCACCAGGCAGTACAAGCACGAGTTCTTTAAGAAGCGATAAACAATCCTGACGACTCTTAATGCTCTTTTCTTTCATTTGGCGATGAACTGCTTTAACAATCATTGGCACTTGCTGCTGTAAAAGAGATATGGGACCTTCTTCGTCCTCCATTGAATCCGGGTCGAGAGTCACCCCAGTAGAAGGCTTTGTTTGTCGCAGTAGTGTTATGTATGCGTGAAAAATATCAGACTTTACGTTCTCTTCCCGTTCTGCATAGTAAACATTATTATTATTTTTTTTTATTACTTTATTATTTATTTTAATATTTATATATTTTTACATCTATATAATGTCACTGATATTATAATAAATGAATTGATTTGAAAGCGAAAAATCACATACCTTTAAATCTAGCAATAAGAGCTGGCGAAACGATCTTGTAGAGTTCGGAGAGTAGTTCCCTTCGGCTAGAAATGACGGCCTCGAGGCACTTAGTAGCCGCGCGTCGTACTTTCCAGCTCATGTCATCATCATCCGAATATTCATCTTCGGCATCTTCTTCACCATCTTCTTCTGTTTCCATGACTACTCCTTCACCGTCGGAGAGATCTGCAGCATCATCATCGTAGTTGTAATTTGGATCGTATGTTAAATACATCAAACAAATCTCTATGATCTGTAAAAAAAGATCAAATCATAATGTTAATATTGCATAGATATCAACAAAATTTCCTCGAGATTAACTTATTCATTACTTTAACAATGTGAGGTGTAATTTCCTTTGGACATCTATACACAAATGCTTCAAACGCTTGTAAGCAATATTCTCGAAGTTCGTCATCATCTTCTTTGCTGTATTGAACAATAAGTGGCATCACTTTTTCAATTTGTTCTCCAAATCTATGGCCAGCTTGACGACTGCAAAAATTGATCATTTTAATATAAATTTTTCTACTGTTTCATTTGTATATTGCTAATTATTTAAATCTATGTAAACTTTATATAATCCTTTACACAAGGTTGTGAGTAATCACTGCATTAAATAAAAATTTTGTGCTAATTAATAAATTTAACCAATCATTTAAAATTTTACACATAATTAACATTTAAGAAGTAGTTTTCATTAAATAAATTAAGTACCATATAGAAGCAATGCACTGAATGTAAGTGCGAACGACATTGTTAACTTTATTGTTGGACAATCCTTCCAGCAAATGATCCAACAATTTATTGTACAGTTGACTGTTACTAGATGTCATGAGGTGGCTCAGAGCTACAATTGTTCTTTTACGCACTGCTTGTCTAGGTGACGAAAGTTGTGGCAAAAGCGCGGCCAAGATTATAGGGTGGAATGAAACCAGGAGAGAACCAAAACGCGATAGTAGGTCTGCTATTATATCCAAAGCCTCTAGCTGAACAGGTACATCTTCTTGCTGTAATACAATACAATTTAAGTTTTTTTAGTTTTAGTTAATTTTAGTTTTTTTAAGTTATATTAGTCACATGTCGGTCACATGTCAAAGCTTAAATACATGTTGAAACTTAAAAATTTATGAGAAAAATTTCAAAGAATTATCGTAAATGCAGCAACAGCGTGCAACCGTTTGATTTACAAATATCAGCATTGGCATCATATGAACATTCATTTTTATGGTAATGTAATATTTACTAATCTACAATATAGTTATTAGTATATACGTAGGTGCTAAAGGACATACACGAGAAATATATACACAACGCGACTTTCAACATTTTATTTACATCGCTAAATCAAATCAAACGTTTTATTTATACGATTTTTCGAAGCTTACTACTTCTATACATTGTCGTATAATATTGAATAAAAACAGGTAAGATAATTTTTATTCTATTAAAAGCAAAAGTTAAATGGAAATAACAATTCAACGCGTCTTTGAAATTAAAAAAATTTTGTTTTAAATTATTTCACGATTACTCGTCGTTCATAAAATCAAAAATTATAGTTGTACAGATTCAAATATTGCACGCAAATATATGTTAATCATACGACACGAATGAACGGACATTTATTATATTGCAAAGGATGCGCTACGCACATAAGAGTTATTATGACAAAAAAACTTTTAATGAAAAATACTCAAAGCAAAAAAAGAAAATTAAATTTTAATGCAATTATTGAATCTGATGAAGTATGTGAAAATAGAGATATTTCTTCTCAAGAAAATTGTATTCTGCTACATTATTTGAACAAAAACCAGTAAAAGAAACTAGTAAAATTAATCAATTTTTTGATAAAATGTCAATTAAGGATCAACACTATTGTGAAATTCTGTTGAAAAATTTTCGTGCAAGAACAATTGCAAGTATTTTATTAATACTTTAATATTAATTATTTATTTAATTTCAGACATTCTTTTCAATTTGATGAAAATGAATATTTTTAAAAATTTCTTAGTTGCTTGCGTCCTACATTTAGACCTCCGACACGTGCTCAGATTTCTGGCTCATTACTTGATGAAATTCACGGTGAAATTAAGAAAGAGATCGAGAAAAAAATTGAAGATGCTAATTCTTTAACTATTCAGTGCAACTCTTATTCAAATATAAACAATGAGGGCGTTATCAGTTTTATTATAAACACTTCCGATCCAGTATATTGCAAATGTGTAGAAACGAAAGATGAGTTGCAAACTGGCGAATACTTGGCGAATATAGTTTCTGATATTATTGACGAAATCGGCGCACCAAAAATTATGGCTCATAGCCGATAATACGGCATGTTGTAAAAAAAGGTTGAGAATTAATTAAAATTAAGTATAAATGCATATTATGAATCTTTCTTGCCAAAATATCGCCGTCGAATCGTCTTCAAAACAAATTGTCGTCGAAAACACTGTAAAAATTGTTAAGGCAGTAAAACAATCACATATTATATTATCATCGTCTCTAAAAACCAATCAAGAATTTGGTAGCGGAGAAAGAAAAGTACTAACTGCTTTAAAATTGCCTGAAAAAACAAGATGGGGTTCAACATTGACGTGTCTAAGTAGTATATAGGATAATTGATACAATTTAAAAATATTGTCAATTCCAAAACGTAGTAACAGACTAAATCAAGATGCTAAAGATCTTTTTTTTCATAGTATGCGTAAAGTACGTCGATACACACCGTTTTTAGAGTGTAAAGTTGAAGTTCACACATAGTAACGTAAAATTGATGTTTACTCATAGTTTTTTAAACATCTAAATTATGTCTAATTATATTTTATAAAACTACAATATAAGAGCCTTTTGATGAGCTATTTCTAATAAATATATATGTATATACAAATTTAACAAAAACTATACGTGCATATTAAACATAATTTTATTAATATTTGACAACCGTCGCCAGGAGATTTATCCGGTACCGCCACCAGGGGCTCCATCTGAGAACCCTCTCCAGCCTCATTACTTTCCGCCATTCGTTTTCATCTTTATTCATTACATCGTTCTTAATAATGCATCGTACTTTACGCATACTATGAAAAAATAGATATTCGCTACACGGGCGTAAACTTTACGCCCTAGTATCGAAAACTACTATATTCTTATCGATATATTTTGGTTTAATGTTTTACAATTAATTGATTTACTGAAACCAGTAATTGTCCATTTAAAAAATATTGAAAGTGATGAAACAGTTATGTCTAAAATGGTCGATATATTTAATAAACTGAATAATATTGTAGAAAATCAACTATTTAAAACTGTGCCGTCTATTTTTACTTTTGATTAGTACGAAAATGTTTTTAATAAATTGCTTCGCCATGAAAAAACATCTCTAACGCCGTTGCATTTTGCTGCAAATGTTTTGGATCCAACCATACAAAGCAAAATATTATCTTCGGAAAATTACTCATTAGGATACAATATAATTATAGAATTAAGCAAAAAGTTCAAAAATGTTTTGCCAGGAAAAGTACTGGTTTAACTTCTTCAATATACAGCTATTGCAGGTTTTTGGAGTTCGGATAGCGCAAAGAAGGCATCCTTATTAGTAAAGCTACTTAATTGGTGGGTCGGAGTATGTGGATGCACAATGTTCAGTAAAGTGGCTGTGCCTATTTTAAGCCTTCCATGTTCTCTGGCTGCAACCGAATGACCCTTCAGTATATATGTTGGGATACATAATGTGAAACGAAACCGCCTAACAGTCGCACAGGTATCAAACGAAATATTTTATCTGACAAAATGTTTAATTTTGGCGAAAACGTAGATTATGTAGATTCACAGTTTCAAGTTAAGGAACCAAATGTAGAGGAACCACAAGCCCTACTCTGTCTATTTAATCTAACTTCAGATTTACAAGAAAGAACATATATTGTTCAACAAGATAATTCGTGTTTTCGAAAATTAATTATAGTATATGCTTAAAATATGTAATATTATTTAAATCATAAAAATTTTGGTTTTTTTATATTTTATAATATAAATTATAATAAACTGCCGTCACGTGTCCGAAATAGATATGACGGACATTTTGCTATATAATGTAATAAAATTATTTTTTTAAAACAAAATTTATGAACATTTTGCAACTATGTAGTGAATTTGGTATCCATTTACTCGTGTCTCATGACATATTCTCATTTTTTTGTATCCTTAATTTCACCAACTAAATTTTCGTGACTGTAACGTGTCCGTCATATTTTACGACGTGTGACAAAGTCTAAAATGTCCAGTAATTTTGTAACTACTTATATATTGTATTTATTTTAAAAATGTGATTTAGAAAAATGAACAGTTAACTAACTTTTTCAATTGCATTGCTCAAACGACCTGTGATTCTTTTACAGACATTAGCAGCCAAAGCACTTGACCCTAGAGGAAGTTCTGCAATGACAGTTTTTAAACCAATACTAGAAATATCTCTAAGCTGTTCTTTGTCGGAAACCATGTTACTGCAAAGAGCATCGACTATTGTTTCTACTTGATATTCTTTAACTTTATTGACCAGTGGCCCCAAACTATAAGAAAATTATAATTTGTAATTAGATTAGATATTCTGATATAAGAAATAATACTTATGCATGTGTACATGTACCATTTGACGGCAAGATTTTGCACTTCTCCATTCTTATCTTCTAATAATTTAAGAAGCATTTTAACAACTTTGCGCTCTGAATCATCATCCAATTTAATATTATCCTTTTGTAATTCTGTCATGAGGTCATTAGTTGCCATAAATCTGAAGTCCTTATCGCTAGATGTCATCTGTATAAAGTAACAGATAGATTTTAAAAACAAATGCATATTTAAATAATAAAATTATTATATTTAACTATAAACATATACATTAGTTGTACATAGACAAATAATTTGTACAAAGTTATTTAAATTATGTCGATCCCCCTGTGTTACAAAAGCAAGTGAAAAAATATATAAATAATTTTGAAAAAAATGTAGTAATAATAAAAAAAGGTATACATTATCTTAATAGGTATAATTAATTGACTAATGTATTTTAATTAACGAGTTATTAGAACCTTTTTAATATAAATTTATCGTTGCAAGATGTTATTTTTGTATGTTAAAAATAAAAAAAACAAGAGAAGCCATGGTAATTTAGTAAAAGTTTAGTAAGGTATTCCATTAAATTGAATCTATTTATATTTTCAAACCAGTAGGTATAAACACTTTGGATTGTTGATTAAAGAGCGGCGACTATAAATAAAGGTATAAACGAATAAAAAAATAACAAATAAAATTAAGTAGAATAAGATAAATATAAGAGGATAGAGGTTAGGTTTTTCCAGCAAAATCCAGTTGGATGAATATAATCGCTCTATAAATCAGATAAAATAAATAAATATGCGAAAGAAAAGAAAGGGAGGTTAAAATAAAATGACTTACCTTCTCAAGAAGATTAGCGATGTGGTACGATACGCTAGCCATTTTCGCTGTTAACTCGTACAATTTTTGCCGGCACAATCTAGACGAGAAAAGTTAAACGAAAGAGAGAGAGAGTCTATTCTGTATATTATAAAAAGAACCCCCCCGGAACAATGTGAGGGAAAGGAGTGACGACAAAACTATATAGACTATAGACTACACTACACAATTATATATATGCATACATGTACACACTCTTTGTCTTTTTTCTCTCTCTTCTCTCTCTCTCTCTCTCTCTCTGTTGCGTTGCGGTCTTTTATATTTTCGTTGGCGAAACGCGCGTCTCTCAATCGAGAATTTAGTTATCTCGTTTAAACTCAAACTGAAGACGCCTACGCGGCAATATGCGTTTCCAAATTTCTGGAACACGAAGAATTGTGTATATTATTATCCCGGTTACTTTATCTCGCTACGACTCGCCGACGACATTTCGGTTTTGATTCGCAAAATGCATATACATTGTATAGACGATGAGTACAGTATTACAGATTACCCTCTTCTCGCACTGTCTCCCTCTCTCTCTCTCTCTCTCTCCAAGAATGTTTTCGAAATAAAGAGAGTAGGTAATACTGTAGTAGGTATATGTATGTGCACTTGTGTGTGACATTTGCTCGTGTATGTGTACTTGAATTTACTTATATAGCATTATAGCAATGTTTACTTCTGTACATCGTCCACATTTATGGAAAGATTAAATTAAAGATTTTCTAGAATTAAATTTTTATTTGACACAATAATTATTTATTATTTCACATCTACTTAATACCTACCAACATCTTAAATATATCCGATATTTTATGAATGTGTATGTATAAATATACATATGTGAAATTTGCGAATTGAAAAATTCGACAAGTGAAATATTTTAAAAATCGTACTTCACTCGTAAAGAAAAAAGGTTTAATGTTAGTTTTTTAATTAAACAGAAAAGTAATGTAATAATTATTTTAATTTTAATTTAAGAAAAGCAAATTACCAACCTTTTTATCAGTAGTCGATAACTTGGACAATTATTTTACCATTTTATTAACGCAACAAAATTTAAATATTTTGAATTAATTAAAATATGAATCAATCTTGTAATAACTTTAATAGATTCTTTATTGTTCAAGTTCTTTTAGATCACTTTTACAATAAAGTGTAAGTTTAAAGAGTTTCGTAGATTAATTTTTTACACAGAGCAACAACTTTAATTAGTTCGTTTTGTTACTTTCTTTTATTTATGAAGACAATAATTTAAAGAATCTGATGAATGAAGAAACTAAAAGCACGTTATGAAATTATTAAAAGAAACAACATATACAAATTGTTTGACAAATGTTTACATGTTAAAAAAATATGAAAGTTTTTGAAAGCAATTTGTGCAGTTACCAATATTAAACTTAATAATTTATAAATGTTTTAGTAGTCCTGGTATAGGGTGACACTCTTTGTATGGAAAATAGATGAATTTGGATACATAAGGAAAAAAGTAAAGGTGCGCACAGCTTGGCAATGTAAATGCGTGCAAAACAAAAATAAGACAAAACTGAAATTATGTAAAATAATTTATGTATGTATATATAACTATGTATATATATTACATTAGACAGACTCACTGAAACGCAGTAATACGATTTAAGGCTACGCTGTTTCGTTCTTCTCTTACTTTTCCTTTAATCACAAACATCAATCTCACGCTTAAATCCCGGGGATGCAAATATATAGCACATGTTTGACATTTATCATTGTATGCTTCCAAACACTAATAATCTTGCATTATTCAACTGTTCCCTTAATACTGAAGCGCGTAGATTCATTTCTCTTGAGAGACATAAATATGAAATGTAAAGACCGAATTGAAATAAATTACTTAAAATTAATCATATTATGACCTTTTTTATTGTATTATTGTTTATATCTTTTCCTGTTTGCGTCAAAATTATAGAAAAATTTATATGCCCAATGAAATTTTCGCATGTAAGTATATGATGTACACAACATTTGTTAAGATTATATTTAAATATTTAATATTCAACTTTTTAATTTTAGCGCATGGATAAGCGCCAAAAGAAACATTTTTAATAAAAACGCGTTTTAACAGACGAACTTTTGGAACAAGGAACCCGAGAATTATAATACATTATAATAAATTATGCGCAATTAGTGTTCACAATTTGTACAAGATTGTGTATTATGAATTTATTGCCACGTACAATTAGGCTTTATAATATAGTTGTACTTAATAATTTTCATAATTCTGTACATCTATACGTTGTTAATAGAATTGCACATTAAATGTTAATTTTAATACACAATCTAGTATATCAATAATCACGAACAATCTAATTTTTATTAATATAAGTCCTCGGGCTGTGATTGCACACTCTTTGAAACAAGAGTGGCAAATCACATTCTTTCCTGTTAGTTACCACCGTTTACTCATCCTTTCTTGTATTTTAATTATTTTATTTTAATTTTCTTTAATTTAAATATTTTAAGAGATTTGAGGTATCTCAAAGTTGACACTCAAGTTTGCCGATTGAGCGAGTTTAACAATGGTGGATAACTTCACTGCTACACGTGCGGCTTCATCAAGATCGTCGACCGGCACGATTTTTAATCCTGCATTAGCAATAAGAGCTTTGGCTTCATCAACGTTCGTTCCCTTTATCAAAAAATTATTTATTTTTAAAGTTAATAATCCACTGATATTATATTGATAATAAAAATTTATTCGAATATATTTACCTGCAGTCTAACAACGACAGGTATTTTGAGATCCAGCTCTTTTGTTGCAGCAATAATACCTTCGGCAATAACGTCACACCTCATGATACCTCCGAAAATGTTGACTAACAGTGCATGAACCTAAAATAATTAATTTCGATTTAAAAATATATTTTGTTATAATTTTTTTAAGCTGTTGCGTGTTTTTATAACTTCTGAAAAAAATTGTTTTTATACAACACATATTAAGTATTTTTTAGTTTGTACTTTATACCTCAAAATCATACTTTTCATTCTCATGTTAAAGATAAATTATTCTTTTATTTTAAACTTACCCTCGAATCAGATGTGATAATTTTAAAGGCTTCCTTGACGGCAGACGCAGTTGCACCACCACCAACGTCCAAAAAGTTAGCTGGTTCACCTCCATGCAGTTTGATAATGTCCATTGTGGCCATAGCAAGTCCAGCACCATTGACCATGCAACCAATATTTCCATCAAGAGCAATGTAATTCAATTCAAATTTAGCAGCTTCAACTTCTTTTGGATCTTCTTGCGTCCAATCGCGAAGATTGAACAGTTCCTTTTGCCTGAATTCAGCATTGTCATCAAACCTGCACTTGCAATCCAGGGCAAAGTCTGGAAACATTGTTTATTCATTTATTTGTGCAAAGTTTTACAAACATATTACAAAGTATAAATTATTTTAGTCGCGCATTTAACTATAAATTCATTTTTTTTAATGGTAAACTACGTATATTAGATTTTTGACTGTAATAACTAATTTTTTTCATTCATTTATTGGATATACTTAAAACTTTATTTAAAATTAGATTAAATTGTCTAACTCTATTGCAATTAAATTGAAATTTTTCTTATAAAATTTTTTTATTAGGTTTATATAACTGTAATTCTACTAACTAATTTATGTGAACAAACATGTGTGAAAATTAGTAAAACAAATCCATTATTAAAAAAAAACGATACACTCTTCGTGAAATAATTGTATTTAATTTTTGGAAACCTACATTTTCCATTAATGTCCTCTGCCAAAGGATTCACCTCGAGGAGCAGAGCGTCTTTTTTAACGAATAAACTGTACATATTCAAAATAATCTGGGCGATGTAATCCTTAACGTTATCTAGTCCGAGTTTAACAGCAATCCTTTCAGCCTGCTCCTTAGTGATGCCTTTGGTAATGTCAATAGGTTCATACATGATTGCCTGGGGATTGGTTGCTGCCACTTCTTCGATGTTAACGCCACCTTGACTCGAGGCAATGATTACGGGTCCGCCAAAAGCTCGTTCCATCATTACTGCAAGGTAGTATTCCTTACGAGGAAACATCCTCTGTGTCACCATAACTGCATTACATATCCTGCCAGCTTCACCAGTTTGTTTTGTCACTAAAAGTTTACCCAGCATCTGACTCGCCAATTGCTTTGCCTCTTCAGGACTGAAAATATGAATTTATATTTATAAATATGTATTTCTATAAACTGTGTTTGAATTGTTAAACATTTTTGTTATGTTAAAAACAATGTTGTTTAAATAATTATTTCTTCATTTGTTGCATTTACGTTATAAAGTAGTAAATTTCAATACAATGTCTTAATAATTCTATAACACAACATATAACAATATTTTCACTTTACAGAGTTACTTGTGGAGAAGATTAAATATTGTAGAAAATATATATTTGCTAGAAATAGAAATAAAATTTTTAATTTTTAAAATTTTAGTTATAATTTTAAATTTGAAATATCTTATATTATTAATAACTCTGACCCTTGTACATATACAATGATCATTTCTACAGGTTACTATATTGTAAGATATTGTAATGACTGAAATAAATAAATAAATAAATAAAAATATATAATAATGAACAAAATTAACTGTTATTTAGACTGTTACTCTTTTTAATTTTAGAACCTTAAATGAATTTATTTAAACATTAGAGTTACTTAATAAAAGAGTAATTTAAAAAAATCTGAGTTTAAATGCTATTAACGTACGTTTCACACATTTTGACACCACTGACATTGGTGCCTTTAAAATGGCCCTTTCCACGGCCACCAGCCAAGACCTGGGCCTTCAACACAATGTCCTTGGACTTTAAATCAGTGGCAAGTTTGGCAGCTTCATCGGCTGTCTTTGCTACTCCAAACTTGGGTGTAGGAATTCCTGCTTCATTGAGGATACTGTAGCTTATGTGTTCATGGACATTGAGATGCCTGACCGGTTGCTTATTGAGACTTGTTGCATAAGCCAAAATCTGTGAACAACAATGGTGACTTTGAAATTAACAAGTCATTGCTCAAGAAGACGACAAAAGTCGGTAGTAAAGATCAAATCTTGCGACTGTAGCTTTGGGTGGGATAAAAATAAATTAAATGGCATCGAACCAAGTGGCATTGACCTACACTTGTTAATTGACAAAATCGCGAAGCGCGGACTTTTCCGCGGCTTTATTTCGAACTATGTACAGTATCACATTTGAGGTTTCCAATCATCCATTACTCAACTTTCTTGGACTTCCTCAATTGATTTTGTACTTTCTTAATACAATATTGATCGGCACTCAAGTATTTTAACACAATCATAAAAGGGGTTCAATTAAAGATTGAATTCTTCAACAAATAAATCATTGAATAGCTTACAATATCCCTTGTGTCTAATATTTATTTAAAATGTTATTAATTTTATAATTCTTAAAATTAAATATAAATAAATTAATAAAACACTTTTTAAAGTGAAAATTGTTTACAAGATTAAATGCAATCAAATTAAATTGTTAATTAAAATTATGATTTTGAACAATGAAAATATTATGTTTTGTATCATTGACAGAATATTTTTATTAGTTTCCTACAGACAGATGTTTTGCAATTAAAATACTTTATATATATAATAAAATAGATTAATCAATTATAATTAACAAAAAATTTAAGTTTCACAGTGTTATTTGAAGTTGGATAAATAAGAATACTGATGATTTGTTTTTATTCTTATTCAACTATAGATGAAGATTATCAAATAAATAAATGATAAAATGATTGTTAAATAAATCAAGGTACTTATAAACTTGGCAATTGGCATTTAACTCGATCGAAATGTGCGGTTTAAAAATGTGCAAGCTCGAAGCTTCTGTATATATGTATACAAATGAATAAGAATATACAAACAACGTGTACTTAATTGCACAAAGTGTCAAAAAAGTTATTTATAAACTTGTGTGCGTACGCCGAAGATGGAAAACATTGATCAATAAATAAAAAATAAAGATAAAAACAAATAATGTTTATCGATCAATCGATCAATTCATAATACCCGGGAAAAGTGAAGGAAAAGGGAACGCGACCATTTTCGACGCGTCGTCAGCTGGGCACGCGGCAAGTGTCTATTATCTATTCTCCCGCTACCGTCCCCCCGCCGCCATGCAGTGGCTGTCCCCGTTCCTCTCTGCTCTGTGGGTCGAGCCGAGCGCGCGCGCGCACGCACGCAATTTAGCCGTGAAAACAAGTAAAAAGAGATTTCGGTCGACCTTTCGACTCTCGACTCTCGAGGCTTACGTAAAAGGCGGGGTGGTGTCGCGGTGCGCTCCCTCCCCCGCAATAAAGAGCGGAAAAGGTGAACCGTCGTTCCCGAGGCGAGCTATAAATGGCCTTGGCGGTAAATTTAGCAGACTACCTCGAGCGTACAAGAATGAGTTGGGCTGGGTCTTTCTCGTGTTCAAATGTAACGTACCTTTGGATTGTTAAGACGAGTCAGAGATTCGGCAATGCTGATTGTCCGCGACAACATGGTGGCCATCTTAGCGAGTCAAGTGGCAGTGGACGAAGACACTGGGCGAGCAACGGGAGCTCTGGCGATTCTCTCTTCGTACTTCGTTCCTTTGCTTTGGCACTCGCGATGTCTCGAACCTCGTTCGTTCGACGATCTTTTATCCTTCTCTGGCGCACACTCCCGTCTTCCCGTCTTTGCTCGCTCTCAGCGCTCGCGCGCACGGCCAATTTTTGTATTTGTATATACTTATACGTGTATATATATATATATATACAACTGATACCTGCGCGCCGCCGCGCAACACTACTTTGCCAATCGGCATCCGTGACGGTCGCTAGTCGCTCGTATACGCGTAACCGTCCCGTCATCGCAACTTTTCATTTTTTATGTTTTCGTTATTCATTTCCTATAAATAATTTTGTCTTTACCGCTTCGATGCAACAGATCCTGTTTTCCGACAAGTTTCATTTTACTACTCTTATTCTTTACAACGTTCATTCTCCTTACGTTTCTTTTCATATTCCTTACTCCGTTAACTTGTTGCAAACAAATTTTGTAAAATTGTTATCAATATCATTTTTACAACCTTGGACATGCTCTGTAAACAATTTCTAATCAAATTAGTCATATTGGACTCTCTTATAAAATCTAATTGCTTCTTAATGACTATCACTTCTCTAAGTATTATTGATAATTTATGTATAATTGTGCAACATATATTCATTACTTTTTTTCACTAAAACTTGTTATTGAGTGAGGAGATATTGAATAACAATGGCATTTGCTAGGTATAAGTTAATTTTGATGCATCAAATATTTTACAAATTCAGTTTTACTACTTAAAAATAATATTTTTCTTTATTCCTAAAGACAATGTACAAATAATTAATTGAAACACGGAATAACTAAATCCCGTTATGTTTCATACATTTCTAAAATATGTTATTTACAAACTTTTAAAACCATTATTTAAACAAAATCCTATTTTGTAAAGGCGTGAAGAACAAATTTTTTAATTTGACTATTCAAAATTAAAATAACAATATGAATCTTCATAAATCAAAGAAAATAAATGATATTGAAGAAGCTGAATTAAATCTAATAAAAAGGATGTTAAAACTTTTCAAAATGCATCGTTCATATGACAGTAATTTACGGTCAGAGTTGTCTTTTTTCTCTTGCTTCGTTGCTCGACTTTCGGTGTTTTCACCTCATCATTTTAAAGCGCGTGCCCGTTCCCCACTCTAAACCGTGACGAATCACTAGAGGGGTATTTCCGAATCCTAAAACTATTCCTGCACGATGACGGAACGGACGAGAAAAAAGAAAACACGCGTTTTGAGCGTGACAGCGAATTGTTGAATTCGACCAAATGAATGTCATCCAGCCTACCAACAGCTTATTACAATTAGAATTTCAAATATTCTTATCGAATCTATAGGAAATTTCTGTGAAAAATTATTACTGAGCATTTGCGATTTAAGAAAATGCAGATAGGATGTTTACAAACACTGGTTTAAGGTCCACAAAAATAAATTATCGCATTTTAATCAATGATTATAGATATTTATTAGAAACTAATAAATAATCGAAATAAATGAAGAATTGAATAAATTTAAATAAAATTTAGAAAATATATTCAAACCGTTTCTTATAAATATCAGTCTCATCATATTAATTATTTCCGATGGTACGTATTTATAAGTAACAAGTAATAAAAAAAATTAAAATAAAAATAAAAAATTATGCAAAATGATACAAACACAAGCCATGACTATGAAAAGATAAAATCTTCAATATCCTTAATCACAGGATTTTGTTTCTGTCTTTGGAGTCAGATCGATGTCGAGATTAAGTTTCCTGGCTAATCGACAGATATTAGCTACTATGACGGATGCTTCAGCTGCCTCTGACATGTCGTCTATTGGAATTATTTTCAACTTAGCATCTAATATCAATTGTTTACCTTTATCAGCATTAGTGCCCTAAAAGCAAAGCATTTAATGAGTCACTTGTTATCCTTGAATGAATTTTTATCATCAGTTTTTATATTGATTTGTAATTATTTATACCTGAATTCTTGCTATAACAGGAACGTTTAGCTTTAAATCTTTGAATGCTGCAATTATTCCTTGGGCTATTATGTCACATCTCATAATACCTCCAAAAATATTAACGAATATCGACTCCACCTAAAAATATAAGTAAAAAATAACAATTTTATCACATGCATTGAACCAATAATTAATTAATTTCTTAATATTAGGGTCACTTGTCAAAGTTCAGTAGGTCAAGGTAAATTGAAACTTAAAGATTGGCTTTTCTTTTATTATTTATATGAGAATCGACACCAAATGTAAAAAAAACTATGAATATTTACTTTATCAGCATGAGTATTGACATCCTACATTTTTAAAAATATGCATCATTTGAAAAATTTGTACTTTTATACTTAAAACATATATAAATTAATTACTTATAGAATATATAGAATTAAAAAAAAATAATACTTATATTGAGTTCATTTTATAATTTAATCTTTGGTAATGATAGAAATTCATTTATTATTTTTTAAATATAAAGTGCCCTAAATATTCTAGCCAGAAGGCTTTATTACATTGAATTATAGTTATTCACAACGTATGTGTCGGTTTATTCTTTGGCAAATGCAAACTGAAAAATTCATATCGTTTGTTTTTATCACTCGGTGGTCTCTCGCTGGTCCCCGAGTCAAAGGAGAAAAGAAAAGTTAAAGTAAAGATTTTAATAATTTCTTTCCTTTTGTAACGTTTCGATGGTCTATGACACTCTCTTCAGACTTCTACTATAAACAATTGTAATTTGTACACAAAATTTTCGTCGCAAGACGATTTAAATCTCCGCTTCTTTTTCCTCATTAACAAGGAAACATCAAATATATATACACGACGCAAATTTTTTGGTTAATTTTTGTATAGAAATTTCAGTTGTTTATATTAAAAGTCTGAAGAGAGTGTCATAGACCACCGAAACGTTACAAAAGGAAAGAATATATTAAAATCTTTACTTTACCTTTCCTTTTCTCCTTTGACTCGGGAAGACCGATAAATTTCCAACAATCGATATTCAAAATGAAAATATTATAAATTATTTAAAAGTTTGTAAATTTCTACATTCTTGTCAATAAACATTTTAAAATAGTAAAGATTAATTTTTTCTAACGTTTTACATCAAAATTATTACTTTTTGTTAAATTTCGAATTGAAAGATACAAATCCCTGTAATTTGGGCCTGAGACTCCCTTAATTCCAAGTTTTAGTTAAAAAAAATGGTAATTATGCTAGAATCTTAATACATAAAATAATGCATTATTAAAATAAAATAAGTAATTATTAACCTTAGGATCAGAGGTTATAATTTTGAAGGCTTCAGCGACAGTTTGTGAGGTTGCGCCACCACCGACATCCAAAAAGTTAGCGGGTTCACCACCGTAAAGTTTAATAATGTCCATTGTAGCCATGGCAAGTCCAGCACCATTGACCATGCAACCAATATTACCATCCAAAGCGATGTAATTTAAATCAAGTTTTTCTGCCCTCACTTCACTTGGATTCTTTTGACTCCAATCTTGAAGAGCAAACAATTCTTTTTGTCGGAATTGCGCGCTGTCGTCGAAATTACATTTGCAATCTAAAGCGAAGTCTTTAAAGGAAGTAACAATACAAGAATGTTATTATTAAAGTCATTTATTTGCGATAAGTAGTATAAAAACGTCACTTACATTCACCACATACGTCTAGGACCAGAGGATTGATCTCGAGTAGAAGTGCGTCTTTTTTTACAAAAAGTTGGTATAAGTTAATGATAACATTTGCGACAACATCAACATCGGGTACTCCTAAGCTGCACGCAACCGCAGTTGCTTGTTCGCAGTTTAATCCTGTGAAAACGTTGACTGGTGTATAGGATATTGCTTCAGGATTCGAGGCTGCAACCTCCTCGATATTGACTCCACCTCGTTTGGATGCTATGATTACCGGACCCTGTAACGTTTCGCTTGATTTATATCCTGTTGATTTGACCGATACTCCTCGATAAAGCATTATAATGTTACAATGGTTTGTTCCTGATCTACAAACGAAGGGTTGTCAACTTATTTATTACTTATTTATTACAATCCAAAGGGACCAAAGTTTAACCATTTTCTTTTGAGATGCACGAAGCGAATTTAACGCGTGCGTGTTTAATATATAAAAATTCGATAATTCGGACTAGACAAAGAATTTAACATACAAAACAGCGTTGCGTAAACTCTAATAGCTCGAGTGATCTTTGATATATCGATAAGAATGACGAGATCGACATAATTTACATAATTTAAACCATTTCCCCCTTAATTCCGCTCGGTTAATTCGAGGAAATGCGTTCTAATGCGGAATTACATCGTGTATCAGCGCAAGAATGCGTCATAATAAATTGCAACATCGATAAGTCATTCGTTTGCATTGAACTTTATTGACAAAAAAATGTTAACCGTTTTAAAAAGATATATTTAATATTAATAGTAACACGCAGAAAATGATTGGTAAAACGTTGCTCTCTCGGATATGCCGGAATCTTTTCCTCTCGGGTGCGTGAGATAAACTAGATTGCAGCATCGACAATGTAAATATAGAAAAATATATAAGACAATACAGTTAAGAGAAACCCAAGTATTAAAAATACAGTAACAGCTTGTTTAAGTATAGAATTATTATCGTTGACTCACGTCAAAACTTCGTTCCATCATCACCGACAAATAAAGTTCTTTGCGCGTGAACATCCTCTTTGTAACCATCACCGAATTGCATATCCTGCCCTCGTCTCCAGTTTGCCTCGTCACTAGCATCTTACCCAGCATTTTCTTTGCCAACTCGCTCGCCTCCTCCGGGCTGAAAGTTTTAAAATAAATCAATATTTTACCATCGATGACTTTAGAATATACCTATATTACTACTTGGTTTACTAAATTATTTATTAATATAATAATGTTACTCAGAGTTTGTTTTACCAATTAAAAAATTATATTAGATAATATACATTTGCCAATAGAAATAGTCAAGACTCTCCATATAACAAAACTGATGGACACGCCAGAGTTACCGGGTTACGAATCTAACATCGTTCGTGACACTCCAGCTAAACATCCATTCAGAATTTTTTATCATTTCTAGCACAGTTTATTCGGTATCAATAATTACCTAATAATGACTTTGTTTTACCTCGTTAACAAAATTGATTGTGCGTATTACGAGCCCAATGAAAAATTAGTCTTTATATTATTAAATCTACGATTACAGTCGCATTTTATAATTGAAAAGTATAATTACTAATGTCTTTAAACAAGTTTAATTAATAACAATATATCCTTTAAAATTATAAAATTGAATGGGAACTCACGTTTCGCACATAACGACACCGCTGACATTGCTCCCAATAAAATGTCCTTTTCCTCTTCCACCCGCTAAAACTTGAGCTTTGAGTACAAGGTCTCTCGTGTCTAACTTCCTCGCGATTTCAGCAGCTTCTTCGGGAGTTTTTGCTACGCCGAACGAAGGTGTCGGTATCCCTCCTGAGTTTAAGATTGCGTACGCTTGGTTTTCTTGGACATTCAGAAATCGCCGTTGTTGCTTGTTGTACGCTGATTTGGTGCACGCTATCAACGACTGCAAATTGTTGTGTCTCTTGTTTTTAAACTCAATATTTTTCAGACTTTTTAAATTTTCGTTGTATACCGACTAATTGTTTCATTTGTTGTTTTAGTACGTTTCTCTTACAAGGGATCATATTTAACTGGTTCATATCGATGAAATTATTTGAAATTAAGTATATCTTTTTAAACTATATATTATTTGAACTGGTATAATATGATATAAAATTATATATTCCGCACCATAAACAAATTATTAATTTCTTAACCCGAGAAAAATGTTTAAAATTTATTCTCACAAATGCGCAAATCAAACAATTACTTGAAAACAATGTATTGCCACTGTGCATACGTAAACGCATAAGAATTACATTTGACACACGAGTATTAGACGAATAGTGAAATGTTTCATCTTAATGTGCACTTAAAATGTTAAATTTTTTACTTACTTTTAGCTGATTATCTTTTATTACAGTGAATTTTGCTAAACTTTTCAACATTTTGACGGTACAATATTCTCCGGTTTAAGTCCTCATACTTTCACAATATTAATGCATTAAAAACGAAAAAAAACAAAAGAATCTAAGAAAATAATTCAAGAGTTATAATTCAATTACGAAAATGAATTTCGGTGAAAATCGTGTTTTGTTTTTTTGGTCAACAGTTTTTTGCGCAGAAGGTATAGCGTATCGACACGCTCTCGGGAACTGCTCCGATAAAACTGACAGCGAGCAATTACATGCCTTGCTACATAGTACAATGATGATCACGCGCATTGCAGCTTGGTATATATTTCTTTCAATCACTTTATCTAGAAATACGGAGAGGATGTTTCGCTCGGATTGATAACAATGAATTTAGCCTATTTTTATGTTAATCGAGCTTCAATGAAATGTCAGGATATTTTTTCATTATGCTATCGATTTACCCGATATTATCTATTTCTAAACAAATGTTATTCTTAGCAATTCATCATTTTATATTTTTTATTTCCGTAAAATTATATTTAACTCATAAATATCAACTTAAATTTCGGAATAATTGATTAAAAATTATTTAAATAAATTTGTTGTACTTTTTTATACATAGAATATATATACTAAACTGTGTTTCACTGCACGAGCTGATTACACATGTCAATTGTGCTTCAATTATTTTCTATATTTTATCAAATGAAATTAAACTAAATCAAAAATATTAAATTGCTTAATATAACAAATTTCCTTAATAATTATATTAATTTATTAAATTTACAAAAAAGTTGATAGTGAATTAGTTGTTGAATAAACTATTAATAATCTTGTGTATACGCTACAAAAGCCGTTACGAAGTATATGTATACAAGTACATATATCACAAATTATTGATAATTTGTAATTTTATCAATATTTCTAACTAGCAAATTCTTTTATGATCTATGTGTTGTATGTAAACACACTTGTAGAATCGTACACAATGTATTTGAATACTCACGGTTTGTACTCTCAAGTACAAATTGCAAACGGGTTGTTTATACTATACAGTTAGGATTCTCTTTTACAGTCTTTCAATTTTGCTCACACATTAAAAAAATAATTAATTAAAAAATTAACATAAAAAAGAAAAACCTAAGTGTGCTGTAAGTAATAATAAGGAACGCTATATTCACGCAAGCTTTTATTTTTTCTTCAGGGCTGGAAAAATTAATTGATAATTATAACATTATCTAGTATATTCAAATAAAAAGGTTTGTTTATTTATTACTTCTATTAGAACGATTCCTTATCTGATTAAATAAATAGATACACTGGTACTTACTGTAAAATATTTAAAGGTGTATTATTTAATTAAATTTTGAAGTTTAATTATCTTCTTATTTACGCATATAACTTGAAATTTAAACTAATTATAATATTTTTAGTATAAACTGTACAATTAAAATATGTTGTACTGTTAAAATAATTGATCAAGTGATTTTTATTCAGAGACAGTTAAATGAACATATGTTAAAATGTAAAGTATTAATAAAAAATATTTTTTTTGCAAAGAAAATAATTCCAGCCCTGTTAACAATTATATTTTTAATTCAAATCACTGAACCGCTCGTCGAGGGTTCTTTTGGTGACACCAAAGTTAATGCTATACATGACCTCACTGAAAGATCGTTTCTCTAGGTCATTATCATTTAAATTAATTATATTATTTCGGATGTTGGCCGGGCGTGCTCTAGACCTGGACCTGGACCTTGAACGTCCTTGTTGCCTATTCATACTTGCCGATCGACTTGCCTACGAATTTAATTTTTGTTCGTTATTACAGTACTTTAATTATTAAAATACCTTAGTATTAAAAATTTATGTTTATATAAATATATTTATATAATTTATGCGTTAATTTATGCATTCATTTTTGCAAAACAAATGAAACATTAGAAAAAAATATATGTGAAGATTATATATTTTTAAATTAAACCCTTTATTTATTAATAAGCAAATTTATCATAAACATTTATTTAAATATCTTTTGTAGTTACAAATTATTACTTTATTAATAAATTAAAGAAACTTGATAAGTAAAGGGTAAAAATTAATTAAAATTCATAGTTCAATATATAGCAAAGTTTGAAATATATACCGATCTATTTGTTGCTTTTTTAGGAGTTAATCCAAATTGATTAGAGGAATCCATTGATGGTTGGTACAAAGACATTACAGGGTGTCGATTTGTATTATAAACACTATTTAATGAATTCATGAAGGCCATGGATGGAGGCAAATTTGCTTGGGCAGCTCTGAAATAAAACTCATTACATAAGTCTTGAACACTAACAATATATAAATATAATAGCATATAAATTAATCTTGTTAATATTGCTATATACCTCATTCTCATTAACTTATGTTCATACTGTGCACGCCTTTGTGCTTGCATAATTTGATCTGAATGTAAGCTAGCAGGACCATAACGTCTAGAAGCAGAATATTTTTGTGCTTTTCTTTCCAGAGGTGACAAATTCTTCATATTAGGTGTAAGCTAAAATGGCATATTTATTTTCTTTGTGTGAAACTTTATATATATACACACACACTCATATATATTTGATGTATGTATACATTATTAATTTATTTTAAATTTAAAAACAAAACTGAAATTAGCAGTAAAATTGGACCAGGTATATTATAAAATATTTATTATTTGATTAATTTACTACTATTTATTATTATTTGATTATAACTACTATGATCTGACTGCTAATTTCTCTTTCATATTTAAAATTATGAAAAATATAAAATTAGTTCATACCGAAAGTGCACTTTGCATTCTCATTGCTTTAGTATTTCTTTGATTCAATACATTTTTAGCACGCTTAACTCTGTTTCTATAAGCAACTTGAGATGGGTTTTGATATCCTAGTCTATTATAAACTGAAGTTGGGTCTCTCAAATTGGGCATACTATTTGTTCTCTTCAAAAAGCCTTTGTTTTTAGGCGTAAATGAAGGTTTATTGAAAGATAAATTTGTTCGACTTCTGCTGCGAGTTAGACCAAATTTATTTCCACGACGTGTAGGAAATCTACCTCTGGAATTACTCCTAGGATTCATATTCATGTTCATATTCATATTCAAGTTGTTTAATGACATATTGCTTCGAGATCTTCTTAAATTATTAGGTTTAACAACACCATTGTTAAATCTTTTTTTGACAAATCCTCCACGCACATTGTTTTGTGGAAATCTTCTCCATGGACCACGTTTATTGTTAAGATTATTATTATTATTATTTCTACCCCTTGCATTGCCTCTTGCCATCCCTTGTGCTCCTCTTGCATTATTTCTTATTCCACCCCGCAAATTACCTCTTGCGGGACCAACACCCTGCTTTGCTTTCGGATTAGTATGCTTCTTCTTCTTTTCCATTTTTATGATGTCATCTTAAAAGGAATAAAAAGCACGAGATGATCAGTAAGCGTACATCCTCAACAGCGAGTTTTAAATTTATAAATATCCTGATATTAAATTATTTCCAATTTTTTTTGTATTCTATATTTTAATAAATATAATAAAAATTGTTTATCAAATATTATCTATAATCAAGAATGGTTTCTTAGTTGTTAAGTACTGTAAATCTATGTAAACGTTATATTTTGTCTTCTTTTATCTGTAGTTCTTCTGGTTTTGTTTCAAAAATAGAGAAACATACAAATTAAGGTAGCAGCATCGAGTTTCCATATGCTACCATATACCATCTTCTTGGAAATACTAGTAATGACTAAAGTTGATTGTAAATTATTTGTTTATTTTATCCTACATAAAGAAACTAAAATTTTTATTAAAATTGAATTAGACGATAGATGGTCTTCTTGAGTCTTGAATCGTAGGTAATATTGTAAACTTATTTTTAATTCCAAAAATGATTCTCAAGTTTGTATTTATATAAGAGTAAGTTGTATAAGACATGTACATAAAATTACTCTTTATGTATAAAACAAACTACTTTACGAATCAACCAAAAGTAACTGTACTATTTAAAATACATTTTAATAAATTATATAACAATAATAAAATTACAAATTATAATTCAAAGAAACTCTCATCTTTCAAAATTGTTATTCTGCATAATAAGATAAAAATGTTGAAAATTTGATAATCTGAATCATTTGTAATAACTATGGTAAACTGCATCTTTGTACAATTTGGCACATTCCGAATCCAAAAATATTTATTAATGCATCTTTGGAAAATGAATAGTTGTAGACTCGATGCCCAAGCGTCGATAGCAGATTTTTTACAAAGTGTAAAATAGAACATGGATATTCGACTGATTACTGTACACGAAACTTGTACATTGTGCTTTCCATAAATCCAAACAGTGCCCAAATTGGTGCAAGTGTCTTAGCTATAGCATAATCCGTTGAAGAATTATATCAATAGGTAGGTAGAGTTAGCTGCTCAAAATTGTAGCCAGTTGTCAAAGTAGCTATTATTATTTTGCGTTCCCTCGATAATGAAATAATAGCAGAAGGTAAGGGCATCGTGATAAAATCGTGAACCGTGATTATTCCAAGGCTTGAAAAAGCCGATTCACGAGGACACGGTTCCATGTAAGTACAAATGACGCAATCGTCAGATGAGCCGAGGATCTAAAAGTTCATAAAGATCTTGACGTATGCCAACGATCGAGGCTCGTAGTGCGTGGTCTCGGTAATATCATGACCAACGAGACCAACTGGAACAGCAAAAACGTGCTCCCTTTTGCCGCAAGCATAAATTCTCTCTGATGTCGATAAAGAGAGAGAGAGGGAGCGAGAGAGAGGGAGAGAGAGCACGAGAATCGCGAGAAGAGAGAGATATAGGGAGAGATAGGGTAAAGAGAGAGAAAGAGCCACATTACTCGCTGTTGAAGGGCACAATCCGAGGTAAATAAACTTTATCGACGAAGAAAATTCGTAGGTATAGCGCGTGAAAGTGGAGACGAGACGAGTAGGTGCGTAGCGCCGCCATGTTACCTCCTCCGAGGAGGTGCGGTGCGCGAGGGGAGTGCGACTCGCCGCCGCGAGGCTCGAGGTTCTCGTGCAGCCGTACGCTCACTATACGTTCACGGAGGTTGCTCTTGTAGATTTGAGTGCGAAGAGGCCGATGCCGCCCACTTACCGAGAGACATGTTAACTTTTTGGTCGATTTCCGCCATGATTATTTCGGGTCTATATAGCGGCTCTCTATAGTGGCTGACTACCGATCGTCTGACTTCGAGCGTTGCCCGAGTTCACTAGACGATCCTCTTCCTTGCTCTTTCTTTGTCAGTCTCTATCTGACTCCGGATATGTCTATTTCCTCTTGTTCGAAAAGTGTTGCTCGTACGTATCTCGCGATTTATTGTTGCGACGCGAAAGAATCGGGACGAGTAAGTACTTGTAAGTACGACGCTAACAAAACGCGACCGCGACGAAAACGGACGAAAAGACTCGCGGGACTGGCCGACTGAATCACCGTGAACTCGATCGTTCACGAGAGGAGAGAAGAGAAGGGCTAGGGGGTCCGAGAAAATTTCAATATGGCGCTCGGCAGTCCGCTCGGGTTGGTCTTGTTATTATTATCAACGAGGAGAGGGGAGTAGCCAAGCCAAGCCGGATGCGCAACTGCGCCGCGGAGGCCGGGTGCGTTTCGGATTTCGGATTCACCGTCACCGCGGAGGGTACTGTGGGTAGCTTTCTCTGATTTCCGCCCGGTATCGCGGGGGCGTGCGCGCGGCCCTGTTCCCGTTAACCTGTTCTCTGTTGGGCGCGAATGTTTGAACGCCAAGTCTCGTCTAGGGTCTCGGGCAATATTTTTTTAACCTTAACTAACCAAGCACGATTGATTTTTTTGTTTATTGAGATTTAATCGAGATCGGGAATATCGAGATACAATTACTATAACTTATATGTTTTCTACGACTGCCTGCGTTATAGAGATAACTGCGGAAGTATACGACACCAGCCATACCCGAAGAGAGGGAAATAATATAAGTGGTAGGTATACCTAACCTAAGTTATTTCCTTTTACCAGTTATTCGAAACATATCATAATTATCGCTAAATAAAGCTTACTATTTGACAGCATCTGGTTGTCTGTAAATCCTAAATATTCATTGGATCTATCGCGTAAGTACAAACTTTTAAAAACGAGGTATTGTTTTACTTTAAATTCAATTCAAAGTAATTCAATCATTTGAAGAGGGCTTTATCCAGTCCCAAGGCTATTACACTTTAAATCTTAAAAGATAACAATTTGGCAGATGTTATTTGCACGATAATCAAGTTTTGAAATATATGTCTATAAGGTAAAAGTCCGTATTAATAAACGATTTTTAACATGTCTTTTGCTTCTATCTCAATAAAAAATTGAAATAAGCATAAATGTTGGAATTTTGTATACCATTCGATGCGCGTATTCTTTCTGAACGATTACCTGGTTTAACATTTTAATTTAAACGGTTTTAATTAATTATATTATTAAAAAACGGAGAGCCTTATGCGCACATATTATTAAACGCCTTGAAAATACATGTCCCGACTGTTTAATAATCCTGTCTCTATTTATTAAACACTTTTAAAAACTAAAAATTTAACTATTTTTTAACAATTTAGCTTAGTATTTCGATTTAATAATTTTAATCATAATACAAATGCGAGTTACTTTGATATAAAATGAACCTGTAAGAATCTTCCGTGAGTCTTGATGCAACTATATTATAAAGATTCAATAGCTCTTTTTCACATACTTTTGAATTTTAATCGGTTACTAATGAATAATGACAAGCATACACATATTAGTGATTCGATAGATATACGTTTCACTAACATACATACTGAAATAATATCAATTTTTCCGAAAAAAGCTCAAAAGTAACCTTTAAGTGTGTTTGTAGGTTGACTTTCTAACCAAAAGAAATAGGTATATTATTTAGCCTTTATACAACATGCATATATCATTTAAATCGATTAATAATGCATTTTTAACTATTTTACCAATAAAAATCTATAAATAAATCGGTAAATATTGATTTAAAACAGTGTTTATACCGTTTAATAATAGGGTCAGGAACAAAATCATATGTACATACGTAGTATGGAACAGCTAATAATTTAATTAAAGCAATATTAAAATTGCAAAAACAGTCTGCTTAATCGAAATCTACGATATAAAAACTATCCCCTAATGCTTAAACAATCATATATAATCCTTTTTTTAATGAATTAGATTATTTATATATATCGCTATATCAAGAAGAATTTCTGCTGGACCAAAATGGAATCCATTTACTTCTAGAAACATATTTATTATACAAAACATACCTTCAATTCTCGATATTATCCAAAAAAAAATTTTATGTGTTATTTAAAAAATTACTGTAAAAGCAAAATTTAATAGTCCTATACTAACAAGGAGTTCCACCCTTCGGGTCACGGATTTTGTTGCAACTTGGGGAATTGTTTTCTGGTACACAAGAATGAAAGAATTCATGTGAAATTCAATCTCATAGGCTGTTTCACGAAAATTCTACGCAGTTAATAGAAATTTGTAAAAAAAATTATGCTTCCGTTTAATTGCTAATAACTCAGAAGCAATTAGAAACAGACACTCAAACAAACTCAAATTCTAAAGGAATCACATTAGTGTAACCAGATTTTCTTTTGAAGCATATTTTCAAAGAATTGCGCTTAATTAAACCAAAAACTTATTTTCCTTTACGGCATTTTTAATTTTTCGGATAATAATTTATTTATAAACTTGAATATAAAATTGTATATCTATTGAATTTAATTTTTTTAATTCAGTGAAAAATTATTTTTGACGCAAAATTTATATATTATACAGTTTCTTGTTCCTTCGTTTAGCGCAAACCATTTTGTATAATAGCCTTGACCTTTACCGTTTTCGAGATATAATACGAAAAACATCTTTTACAAGGTGGTCTACTTGCAGCCTGCGATTCCGGTTATCTGATTTTTCTAAATTGACCAATGAGTGTCGTAGTCTACAAGTCAGCAAAGCACGGCATGGCATATGGTATGGTCCTTAGACCTATAGAAAGCTATACACATTTCAGAATCGATTTTTACGACCTCGATTTACCAAATAATCAAAACGCAGCCATTCCTGTGCGATAAGTCGAATTACGAATTATTTTTAATGGACTATTATTTTTATTTAGACTAAATAGTAACTTTATCGATTAAAACTGGACAATTGAGGTACGTTCTTTAAAATGGGCCTAATCCGATGTTCTTATTTGTTAAATAAAATAATTTACAAAATTCCCGTGTTTTATTTAATTATACAAGTGTACTTATTAATTATAAATATTAATAAATATTTTGAAATTGTTGTTTATATCATGCATCATGATCGAATATCTGTTCGAGACGGGCCTTCTCGAAGGAACGAAGAAGACCGATTTGCGTTTCACAATTGCGCGATATGCAGTAACAAGCAACAAAGTAATCTCAGATCCGCGGAGAAGACCAAACATTAATTTGAGTGTGCGCATTAATTTGAAAGTCGCAAATCTATTGCAGCATCATAACAATAATTAACTCGACTTGATGCCTCATCATTCGAGTGTTTTGTACTCGGCTTACGTTCTTATACTTAATGCACACTCAAAAGTAAGTAAGTAGCTGGTTTTTCCAAATATTTACGTTAGAAATGTTATACCATCATCTAATCTATATAGATCGTCGAGGATGATACCACGTGTTGCTTGGATTAAAAATTAGGATTCGAAGTAAATGACATATGGTTCCTACTTCACTCCGAAAATTTCGTTAATGTTGTCTTCTTAACCGAATTAACTCATATTAATTAATTCAGTTAGAAGTATACAAGATTTTCGAACGGTACTCCTTATAAGGGGATGTCAGTGTCTACCTTTTACATTTTCGTACTTTACATTATTTATTTATAATTTTTATGTTTACTTGGTATTTATGTTCATTATCGCGTATTTTCTGAATCATATAGCGAATGTGCGATAACAGCAATGATTATTTAAAAAATCAAAAGTAAACAATAATAAATGCAATGTATAGGAATATAGGAATGTATATAATTAGCTACGACATCCCCTGTCCCCAAATGTATTCTTGTATCGTAAAGTACAAAATAAAATTTATTGATAGATTATTATCGAGCTTGTTTACAATGCACGATTGTTTATCGTATACAGACAACCGCGAATGCGCATATTGTACGCGACGCGTCACCTGCACCGATCACCTTGAAGTGTGGTTTTGATTTGAGGGTGCTTCGCCGATTTTTAAGTGTATATCTATATTATATTTTATTACATACTATTTGCGTATACTTGGTCCCATTTTTTGTCCGTCTCTCTCTCTCTCTTTCTCTTCCCTTTTCGCTATGTATATATAGATGCGCAACGTCGATTATATATTATAACATTACCACGAACGGAAAGTCATTGAAAAATGTATGAAATTTTAATCTCGGTCGTATAGGTTTCCGGTTGATTCGAATCTATATACGAAAATCTGGATCGACTCGTTATCGGACCGATTGTGCATCTGCGCATCGTGCGCTACAGAGAGAAAGATATAGTCCCTTTTGAATTTAAAGTTCACAGCTCTCGTAAAATCTTTAAGATCGATTTTTAGTTTTTAACGTGAAATATCGTAACGAAAGGGAAAAGGAAAAGATAAAAGATGACTGATGGGAATTTATCGCGTATGAATTTTTCTCTGGCTATATATACATATATACGTATCCAAGATCTAGATATAATAAACAAATGAACGTTGTCCTCCCTTCACTTTATTTTAATCGAACTGTTTCGACGTATGTATACGTTTACAAAATTAAATGTTCACTCGTTACCTCTCGTAACGTATACAACTCCATCAGCCTTTACTCCGCACGTCTCTTCTAAAATTATTGTATCCGATGAAAAATATATACCGATTTGACAATTGAAAAGTCAAAAGAGAAAAGAGCAAAGTGAAAATTTTACCGAAACACTCGGAACTCCGAAAGCTCACCGAAAGCTCAAAGGAAGTATATCAACGAAACGATCTCGCGCCCTCGACGGAGCTTTCCCAGACGAGAATCCGAATTTAGCCGGAGAGCGTATGCGCCTGCCTGGTCTGGCTATACGGGGCGATTCATCAGAGAGTCAAGCAGATAGATAGATAGAGAGAGAAAGAGAGGAAATACTCCGCTCGTTCATTCACTTATAAATGCGAATACGCACGACTGTATTCGACGATAACAATTAAACAATTGACGCTATATTTGATTTAAATGTAAATATATACACACCAGCTGCGCGTTTATCATCGGCGAGTACCTACAAACACCTTATTATAGTTTCGTTTGATCGAGCTGCTAATTTGAATCCAAGAGTCTGTGCGGTATCGACGGTACTATTACGGCGGTGCCTCTCTCGAACAATGTTACGATTTTGCCCGTAAATTTTTCACTTTTTTTTCTCTCTTTACAACGAAATATTATACGTGTTTACATGCGCCCTTATCTCACTTCGAACCGATCTGTACGCAATAACCGTCCTTTCTCCTTTTTTTCAGATTGAGTTTGAAAATTATGGAGAAAACACTCGAAATCAGGGAAGCTCTCCCTCAAGATTCTCTACAAATACGAGCGCTCATCCAGGTATGCGCCTCCTTTTCACTATTTTTATACCACTGACGGCTCTGACGATCGATTTTTTTTACTTTACCTTACCCACCAACGTCATTCTACCCACCTATATTCGTGGATATGCCAACCTTCTTTACTTGCCTTACTTTAAATTTGTAACTAAAACTGTAATGTTAAACTGTAAAACTTTCCCTCGCTCCTTATAGACTGCAGTTACCTATTCTACATCTTCATTTATCCTTTTTTTTATTTATTTCGATTTTTTTTATCATTAATTATTTAGTTAACAACGCGATAAACATTTACATTTTTTAATAAAGTATTTCATCCCAACTATACAAACTATAATAAATAGGGGATGTCTCAACTACATCATAGGAATCTGATTTATAACAAGCTCAACCCATCAAATTCGATTTAAATTATATTTTCCAGAATACCTATATAAATATCAGTCTAACAACAAAATCAGTCACAATTTAAAAAAATCTTACAAATAAAATTAATGATTCATTTTAAAATTTGATGGCTTCTTCCATCAAAACTATTAATACAATTGATAACTACTTGTAAAGCTTACTTCAAACTAACTTTCTTATTTTCACCTAAACCTTCTCTGTGCATTGTATAAATTATTAATATTAATGATGTTATCTATCATTGTATAGGAATTAGCTGACTTTGAAGAGATGCCAGATGGTCCTAAGATAGATTATCAATGTAAGATAAATATATTTTATTTGTGGAATGCAAAGTACATTAATTCATAATTTAAACATTTATTTTATTTAGCACTGGAAAAGGATGGCTTTTGCTCTGTCAATCCACTTTACAAGTGTTATGTGGCAGTATGCAACGACATTATAGTAGGATACGCATTGTACTTTTATATCTATTCTACTTTAAATAAGAGAGCCATTCATTTGGAAGATCTGTACGTTACTCCAGAGTATAGAAAGAAATATGTTGGAAGTCGATTGTTCGATTATGTTGCTAAGGTATTATAAATATTTAATGCATTTTTCATTACTCAATGTAACAAAATTAATTTAATTATCTTTTATGGGTCTAGAAAACCTTTGATGAGAAATGTCTATACTTAGATTTCTCCGTACTCAGCTGGAACCCTGCACAGACTTTTTACAGAAATAAAGGTGCCATTGATTTAACTGAATCAGAAGGTTGGCACTTATTCCGTCTTAATCAAGAATTTCTACAGAACTTAACACCAAGTTGGTAATTATAATGTAGTCTTCGCTTGCTTAATATTAAATTGGAATTACTCAAGTGTGCGAATGTATAATTAATTTTAGATTGTACAAGTGACTTGTATCAAGTACGTCAAGCCAGCTATAATGACTTTGAGTCAATTAAGAGATTAGCTCGGGTATTTATAATCTTAATATTTGTCTTTTACACGGAGTTATTCTTTAAATTAATATAGACAAACGTTTTTAAGGCTACATCTGCCCCAAAAGAAGAGAAGTTGACTAATAATGAATCAAACTTGGATGAAATATCTATAAAAATTGAAGGTAAAATATTATTTTTCACTTTATATTTGTAATATGCTGAATTAAAAGATCTTTTCAATTGACTGTATTTATTAGAGCTTAACTTAATACATTTTAGAAAATAATGATTACGAAGATCATCCTTATTTTGGATACTACGTTGTTTTGTTGAATGACAAAGTAGTTGGTTATGCACTTTATTGTTATTCATATTCAACATGGGAAGGGAAATCTATGTATCTTCAAGAAATATATGTGACTTCCAATGAACATAAATTAAATATGCAAAAAGATTTATTCTTAGAGGTAGCTCAAGTATGTAAACAATCTTATTATTTTTTTCCTTGCTTTTCAAATTTCGAAAATTATATTAATTTTTAATTTCAGAAGGCTAAAGTTGAAAAATGTTGTAGAATTGATTTTTGGGTGTTAGATCCTAAAAATGCAGGAAAATTTTATATTTCTAATGGTGCCATCAATCTGACAGAAAGCGAAGAGTGGCATTTGTACAGATTGTTTGGACTAAATTAATATCCATTACCACTATCATGATTAATAATTATTCATTGATTATCAATTAATCAATTAATTATTAATTAAGACACAATAGAATTAAAATAATATTTATTTAATAATAAATAAAAGATCTTTTTATGTATAAAACGAAGTATTTTTGTGCCTTTCTTAAGTACATACACCTAAATTATTTACTTTGGTGAAAATTGAAAATTAAACGAATTTTAGCTCATCTTATGTATTCAAAATATTTGCAACTACCAATTAAGTAACTGAGCAATTAATACCTGAGACTCATGTAATTATATCGTTTTCCAATCAAGAACGGAAACATGAAAAAAAGACTAATTCATCGAGTGGCTTATATAATTAAAAAGAAGCAAATCCACGCGTCATAAATCTCCATATTTGCGTTACGTAATAGCGGAGCACACGCGGGGATAAGACACTTTATCCCTCACTTGTTTATATAGACACATTCCACGGTGGCGCGTAGTTTGTCACAGGCCTTTAGTCAATCTCTTTGGCAAGGTAGGCAATTTTTTTCTTTTAAAGATGGATGCGGTATCATCGGCTGTGATAATTCGCGAAGCAAAACGTCAAGATTGTCAAGCCATTATTAATTTATCTAGGGTAAGGTTTATTAAATCTTGTTCGTTAGACTCGCTTAAATCAAAATAGAATTTAATAATAGACCTTTTTATTTAGGAAATCGCAAATTTTCATAAACACTTTAATAGTCCACAGATCGACGTTAAAGGTAATATTTACTATTTTTTCATTCCTTTTTTAGACCAGAATTACAGTAGTGTTATTTAAAAGTGCCACTGATAAGATTGATTTATTTATCATTTTTACATAAATTAAATATTTATTATTTGTGGAATAGATTTTTTTATACTATAGAAGACCTCTTATAATTTTTAGTTTTGGAAAGAGATACTTTTGATGTAGAAAATCCTAATATGGGTTTTTATGTTGCTGTGATCGATAATAATATAGTTGGTTATGGTCATTATTATTATACCTATAATTTAAGACTTGGAAAGAACATGTGCCTTCAAGATCTTTATGTCCAGGAGAAATTTCGTAATCATCGTATTGGTGATAAACTTATGAATGCAATTGCTAAGGTAACTTTAACTAAAATTATTAATACTTCCTAGTTTTAGTAACATATAACATTAAATTAAAAATGATTTATTAAAAACTATAACTTGTAATTATGAAAATATTTTGCTTTTTTATTTTAGGGATTGTATATATAAAATAATTACTTCATTAAATATTTTGGAACATAATTTATTTATTAACTTACATTATTAAAATAGTGTTAATTATATGAAATTATATCAGAGCTAGTTCTTTGAAAAAGCAAAATATATAAATCATTTACAGTGGTGCTTTACATGAATTAAAGCCCATTAAATTTGCAATAAAAAATGGTGTTTGTAACATTTCACTTTAGACTGTTATTTAACTTAATCAAACTCTACGATAATTAAGTTTCATAACAGCATATATAACCAAAATTTATTATGAAAACATTTGATTTATTTTAAAATTCGACATTAAAAATATTTAATGTAATATATAAATATATACAATTTATTTAAAATTAAATTAACAATTATATTATATTCCAGAAAGCTGTAGAACAAAATATAGGAAAAATGGAGTTTGTTGTTACTGATTGGAATCCAGCAAAGAATTTTTATAAACGAAAAGGTGCCACTGATTACACTGAGAAAGAAAGCTTTCACATATACCAATTTGATAAAATAGCTATTGAAAGGATGGCATCAACATAATATTGCATCTTTTGAAGTCAATTTGGTGATTCAAGTCACTTTTTTATGTACCAACACTTATGTTAATTTTGAAGTTGTTCAAAGCAATGTGTAATGCAACTATTTTAGTCAAGTTTATTGTGCTATAGCACAACAAAGTATTTAAATCTTTTTTTGTAGATTAAATGTGCCAACTAAATAATTTTAAGATAACAATCATACATGGTGATATAATATCTACTACTTTTAAAAATAACAAATAATTCTATTATACTATTACAAATTGATTCAGATCATATATAAATATAATAATACACAGTATTATTATATTACATTATTATAGTCATATTGCGTTTATACAAAAAAGATATTATTAAGAAAACAACTTATTCTTTTTTACATGTTAAACTTTACATTATTATTGAGGTTGAGATTATATATATATATTATTAATTAAAATTGCACCAAATGCAATAAAGTATGTATTTACAAATATTGGAGTTGAAAATTATTACTTACTTGTCCTAAGTTCTCTTGGCCGTTTTAGCCGAAATTTGCATTGGATCATGGATTTTTTGATGAGCCAATAAATTATATCGTTCAGCAAATCTTTTGCAACAAAAGTTACAACTAAATGGTTTTTCACCTGTGTGTACCCGCATATGACGTTTCAAATGCGACGTTGACAACAATGAAAGATCGCACACCTAATTTATTAAAAATAATAAATAGTTAGAAATATAAAATCTTATGTTTACTTAAAAAATTTCTGAGACTTTTAAAAATGATTTCACTAGTTCAATGCTTTACATATAGAATATATAAATAAAATTAAAATTATTAATACTTAAAAGAAACATACATGACAAGCATAAGATTTTTTCCCAGTATGAGATAGTGCATGCATATTATAACTTGTATGATGCACAAATCTTTTTCCACATAATTCACACTGATAGGGTGTTTCCCCAGTATGCATTGGCAGATGCCTTTGTAAAGCTCCTTTTTGAGTAAAACACTTGTTACAATAGCTGCAACGGAATGGACTGACTCCATTATGCATACCAATGTGGATTTCTAAGGCATGTTTATATTTATATGATTGGCCACATATTTCACACATATAAGGTCTCAGATTTGAATGAGACTTCATATGAGTTTTAAGTTCTGTAGAAGTACGCCATTTTTTATTACAAGTTGGACAAGTGTGTTTCAATGGCTTTTGACTGTATTTAGAAATTCTACCCGACTTCCATGATTTATTGCTCGAGTTTCCAGATGTTATCTCCATTATTTTTGAAACATTTATGTCTAAAATAAAATTTTACATCATAAATACTTATTAGAAGACATTAAATTAAGTAGTGTTTAAAAAACAGATTAATCTTACTTTCTTGTGCATTGCTATTGCTCTGTTCTTCTGCATTATTGCATTTAAATTCTTTTGGAACTTGAGTTACTGTATTCTTTACTAATTCATCAGAAAATATAAGATTGTCAGTATTCAAATTCACCACTAATGGTTTGTGTGTTTCGTTAAAAGTATTGCTATATTTTTCTAAACATTTCTCAATGGATACAAAATTGGTGGGAATGGACATTTTATCATTTATCACATGAAGTTCATCTTTATTTTTTATATCTACTTCAGTAGTTCTTACTGAAGTATTGGTAATATTATTTAAAAAATTTGAGTCCCTTTTTGATAATTGGTCTGTTATGTCTATCACATTTGTATTAATCTGCTCTAGTTTCTCAGTCTTAAAAGAATTCCCTATCACCTAAAATGTAATAAATATTTTACAGAATTGAAAAATAAGCATTTATATTATAATTAATTTTATTAAAAACTTTTGACAACCTCATTGATTTTAACATTTTCAGTTGAACTATTAGTAGTCACTTTATCATAGTTGCTGTTACTTTGATAAACTTTTAAAATTTCACACTGAATATTTGCAGCTGTCCATTGCGCTTGTTCGAGCATACCAAATAAATTGTAACATCTTAGACAAATGTAACAACTGCATAAATCTGATATTAATAATTTAAGTATTTTGGCTACAAAATTAACCAAAGTTTCTCCACTGTGAGGTAGGGAAACGTAAAAAATATTTGTACATGAGTTACTGTCAATATTTGAATTGCACACAAGGCAAATTTGTTCTGAAACATCTGTCAGTGCCATTTCATTGAGTTATTAAAAATATATTACGTTAATAAAAATACGTTAATTCTTAAATATTTATATCCCAATACACGCACACACACGTATGGGTTAACCTATTAAAATTAAAAATCATTATTTCTTTTTTTAAATTAACAATATACAAATAATTCAACACTAAATCAAAGCACTGATATTTGAAAAAAAAACATAAAAATGAAGTAAATAATAAATAAATAACATTCCTCTTCTTCAGCACAATGAAAAAAAATGTAAACTATTGTCTATTATTTTTGCGATGTTGCCAACTAATTTCCAGCGGCAAATTTAAAAATCCTAACGTAATATTAAGGAAATACAACAAATTTAAATCAAGTGCCTGTATAAATATTTACTAATTACATATTATCCTGTAATGTTATATCATTACATTGTTATTAATAAATATTAATGAGTTAAGAAGCGCATAATAGGTAAAATAAGACCAAATTACAATGACCTAAAAGAAAATTAAGCTTACACAACAAGTATTTTAATATAAGTAATTTTAAAATAATTAATAATAAATAATCACCTTTCGTTAATAATTATTTGATGCATAATCGAGGTTTGTGATTTTTTGAAAATCAATCATTTAATGATAAAGTATTGAAAACATTTTTATATGGTACTCTAAACAAGTAGAAGAGCACAAATTTTTTGAAATAAAAACAATTTATTATTAATCAAGAAATAAATATAATAAATATGAATTTTTTGGGTCCCACATCCCCTTTTGTTGTACAAACATAGAATGAAATAAAGAATTAAAAATTATAGAATGTTTATTGGACGGATAATATGGCAACGTTGTAATACATAGGTATATGTCTTTTAATCAGTTTTTACCTTTATCTATTTAAGCATTAAGATAAGGTATTTTTTGTGATAATTATAATTCGTTACAAGAACAGTTGGCGTTGCCTTCGCTTAACTTAATCCTAAAGTTACAAGAAATTTTTAATGCAGCAAGTGTTTACAGGTAAAAAATTTGTAGTAAAAAATAAATTAAAAAGCTTTTAAAAATAAGCTATGTATAAATTACATTTCATTACAAATATAGTTAAATATCTTACGTTTAATTAAGCCATACTTTTTTTGGAATTTACTGCATAATTATTTTTTTAAATTACATAAAATAGAATTTGAATTATAAAGCTAATGAACTATTTAAAACAAATATTTTGTTTAAAATAGTTTACACAAGAAAAGAAAACACATGGCCTAACTAAAAATAATTACATTCATCATTTTGGAGTATTTAAATTTTAGTTAATAGCTAATATATCGTCTACATCCATGTCTAAATCAGAATCTTTGGTTTCAAATAGTTGTCTACGTGGAGCAGGTCGAGGCAGTTGTAAACTACCTCTTGGTCTTGCTTCTATATGACTAGATGGACTATTATGTACAGAAATAATTTCTGTGGAACTTTGATTAGTGTGGATTGCTTCAGTGTTATCACTCTCAATGGAAAATCCTTTTGCCGAAAACATTGCCTCTATGGAACCCACTGGCTTTCTACGAGATGCTTCAAGCTAAAGGTACAAACATTATTTTTATTTCAGTAATATAAATCAATATTTTTACATTATAAATTTTAAATACAATAATATTTATACCTTTTCCTGAATTTTTTTAGAGATTTCTGCAATTTTTTCACTTTGTGATGTTTTTAATTGAATATTTTCGGTACTTCCACTCTTCTCTTTAAAATTTACAATTTCTTTTTCTTCAGAGATACTAGATAATGTTAATAATATTAATAACTAAAAGATTTTTTAATCAATAAAGATTAATTATAATAGCATTGTAAAACAAACCTTGAGATGTTGCAGTCACTGTCATTTATTTCTTTTTTAATATTTGATTCTTCTGTAACATAATCTTCAATTGGTTTTGTTTCACTTGATGTATTTTCTTTTTCTAAATCAAATATAACTTTTTTTTTCACCAAATTTCCTGTTGTATTTAATGTTGACTTTAGAACACTCTTGTTATTTTTAGGTGAACTTAAAGCCCATTTAGCATCTTGTTTTGTTTTCTGATCATCTGAGCTATCACCAAAGTTGTATGAATCTTGAAGCATAGTTTTACTATTTGTAGAAGCAGATAACATCACTTTTGCAGTATTTGCCCCTGATTTAGGTGAACCTTCAATGTCTTTCATAAATTCTTCAATGCTTTGATATGATTTTTGCAGTAGTTTTGTGCGCTTAGAAGGTTCAGTTAAAGTTTCTACTTTTTCTTGATGAATGTTGTCTTCACTAGGAAGAGTAGATTTTGATTTTAAAAGTTGATCTTCTTTCTTTTGTTTTCGAATAGTTTCAAGTCTAGTTTGTTCTTTTATTTCTTGAATGTCTTGTCGAGTTGGTTTTTTTGGTAGAAGTTCTAGACTAAATCTGCGCTTTGTTTGAGTCTTATTAATGGCTGAATTTTTTGGGCTCACTATAAGTGTTGAAGTGTCTACAATATAATATGCATAATTAATAAAATTAAATAATTTAAGAAAAATAATTATTTAACTCACCATTTCCTTTTTGAACTTTAAAGTCATTTAATGCTTTTAAAGCTTTTGACTTGACATTTTTCATTGCTTTATTGAGAAAAGATTTCTTTTCAAAATCTAATGACTTTAAAGATTTTTGGTCTATTGATATTCTTCTAGATATTTCTTCAAGTATTTTTCTTCGAATTTGTTCATATTTCAGATATTTCTAAAAAAATTTTTAATTTTGGTATTGACATCTTTAATATAATAAGCATATAAATATTTATGCATTAAATTTTACTATTGGTTGGTTATATAATTTTATAAATAGATTAATTCTTAACTAAAGTCTACTTACTTTAGTAGAAAGATTTTGTTGATGTTTAATAGTCTCCATTTTCTGTGTAAAAGTAACTATAGGTACTCCATTCCATTCTGGATCAATTCCTAAAGCTCTTAATTTATTTTCAAAAGTTTCTTGGTTATTTTGTCTGATTAATTCAAGTGATGCCAATGGTGACTTTTTTTTGAGTTGATGGTCACTCTATAGTTAAAACAATAAACAAAATTATAAATCAACTTTTATCAATACAGGTTTTAGGCACACACACACACTCACATTTTTACCTGAATTTTTGATATTTTGGTCTCTTCATGTGCTTCATCACTTGTACTTTCAGTTTGCGTTTCTGAAGATTCACTAGTTTCTGTCTCTTCCTCAGAATCTGTATCTGATTCTGTATTCGTACTTTTGTCAGTTTTCTCAGACTCATCAAGAGAAGAATATTTATTACCAGCTTTAGTGATTTTTCTGTGTATTACGGTTTTCTGTGGCTTCTTTCCTTTTAATTTTGTAAGACTATATTCCCTAGTTGATTCTTCATGTATCTGAGAATTTCTTGAATCTTCTATTGTCTTATTAGATAAAAGTCTATTATAACTTAAACTTCTTTTTAAAATATTTTTTGTTTGTTTGTCATTTTGTGTTAATTTTTTTGTAGTGTCACTGGATTCAGTGTCAACTGTATTTTCAGTCAAACTGTCAGTTACTTTTTGTAAATTGTATTTTTGAATTCTGGATTCAGTTTCACTAATTTTCTTATGCTGCACATCTAACATACCTCTTGATAGGTTATTTAATTGTTCACTTTGAGCAGTAAGTAATTTTGATTGATCATTGGATTGTTTTTCTAGATATGAGACTTTTTCTTCATATTCAGATTTCATTCGAGATGCAGATTCCTGTGTCAACTTTAATTGCATAAAGAGATTTTCAATATCATTTCTGTGTTGATTTTCAAGCTGCTCAATTTTACATTTCCAATATTCTTCTTGTTTAACTAGCTTATTTTCAACTTCATTTGTACTCAATGTCAACTAATAATATAACATTGATAACCAATTATTTTACGTTTATGTTTCAATGAATCATAATACATATTTAATACTCACATGTTCTTGTAGCTGATTTTTCAGTCTTTGTATTTCATGTTCTTGTTGATTAATCACTTCCTTTATTTCATGCTGATTCGCTTCATTATCTGATTTATTTACAATATTCTCACTTCTTTTAATGTTCTAAATATATTAAATGCAATAATAATTTAATTTAATATAATTCCAATTCAATTTAGAATTTAATTGTAATAATTTTATGTAACTCATAATTCAAAGGTATGAACTTACTCTGATTTCTGTAAATAATAAACTTTTGAGATTACTAATTTCTTCTTGATACCTCCGATGTTGATCTTTGTGCAAACTATCCAAATCTTCAATGGCCACTTGATCACGTTTACTCGTTTCTTTAATAGATTCATTTCTAATTACACGCTCAGTTTGGTTCAGTCGTTCCTTCAGTGTTTTAATCTCATTATGTAGTTTCTCTGTTTCTGTACGATATTCCTCTTGAGCTGGTGATGAGCTTAAAACATCGGAAATATTCGAGTGACGTCGTACCAAATGTGCATTTGCAAATGATGCGGATACAAATGTTTTTGGACAATGTGGGCACTGCAAAAATTCTTGAATTTTTAATTTGAATATAATAATAAATTGAGATATCTATATTAACTATCTAAACTAAATTTTCAGCAATATTAATAGTTTATTACTTTACAATGTAAATTAAAAGTTTATGAATAACATATTACTTTATGAATTTCTCCATGAGAATCTGATTTTATTTCTACTTTGCTTCGTTCCTTAACTTTTTCTTTCATTTCCTTTATTGACTCTTGGAGTTTTATCGTTTCCTCCTTTAGCTTAACATTCTCTGCTATCTTATATTTCAGTTCCTCTTTCAGAATAACAACGCTCTGATCCAAGTATTGTTTACAGTATAATAAATATTCAACAGCTAATTGAGCCAAGCGAAATAATTTAACAAAATTTGGATCTAATATTTTGACATCATATTCAGTTTCTAAATAATAATCAATAACATTGTTGACATTTTCATCGACAGTCTGGAAATCTCTGTCTCTTATCACTCGTTCTATATCTATTGAACCTAAAAAATAGTAATATTCTGATAAGACTACACAGGTCTAAAAAAATGTTTAACAATGTTATATATTTATTAACTTCAATAAAATAATGATATAAAACTACAAGTTAAGATACAAACTAGAAAAATAATGTCTAATATTTTTATGTATACGACAAGTGTAAAGACATTAAGAGAGAATACCAAGGCTCTCAAGATAACATTAGTTTCCTTATTTGTTATTTCGACACTTGTACATTAAGAAAAAAAAAAAAGAAGAAGAAAAAAATAGAAGTGGAATACTACTTACTTATACGATTCCAGTCAACTCTGACTCTTGCGGTGTGCATATTAAAATAGAAGCCTGATTCTCTTGCAAGTTTTGGAAAATCATGACACCAATTGGTGCCCGCTCGAAATGAAAAGGCCATATTTCAGTTATTGTTGCCGGTAATCTACATAAAAGATAAACATTATTAATTATACGTGGAATGTGCAATGGAATTCCTCTGTGAAAAAAAAAATGTAAATGACTAACCTTTTCGAGTATGACATATTAAGAGATCTGTCGTTTTAAATAGAGACATATTGTAAGAGTATTCACAGTTCACACAGCAAATATTCTCTGAACGGCATGACTACGAATTGATAATGTAACTTGGTCGCAACTCGCATAAGAGAATCATAAAACAGCTTGACGTCTGGGAGACTGGCAGTTTGTTTTTATTTGATACGAGTCGCAGTCGCGCATATTTTCCGTCTATTCCTCGCTCGCGTGTGCATGTGTGATATACACACTACACACGTACCTACAAGCAGAACAATCAAGACACAACTGGCAATTCAAAGTGGCAACTGCTCATAGACTGTGTGTATGAGTCATATAGTCCACACTGCGAGATTGGTCGGTGGTCACTGCACCTGCCGGGGTGCCGGTGTTTGGTGTATCGTGTAATATGGGTCTGTATGTTGCACTATGAGTGTGTAATGTGTATTGACCAACGACAGACGAGTAAGAATAACAATAATATGCTTAATAGATCCGCAAGCTCACGTGTGGGGCTGCGGGGTAAAAAAATCGATGCGATACACGGAAAAAATGGGGGAGTTCGTGACTCGCGGTGTACCTATTGCATTTTGCACGTCAGCCTAAAAATAAAGGCGAAGGTTATATACGCGCATTTATACAAGTGTATATATATTTGGTGGAGTCTGGTGGAGAAGAAAATTGATAGTAAAACACATAAGGAAGTGCGTAGGCAGAGTATATATTCGATAAGGCTATACATTAACGATCGAGACTCCAGAGTCTAGAATCTAATTAGTAGAGTAGCAGACAGCAGCAAACTGCGATTGTCGAGAGATCATTAAAGTATTGGCAAAGATTATCTTCTTTGGTATTGGTTCATAATCACGGTCGGTACTTACTCGATCGATCGGCTGAGCTGCCTGCACTAAATGCTTCCCAAAATACAAAAATCAGGAGCACCTATATCAGACTATCAGAGTCCGTTAAAATTTGCTCGATCACCGAACGCGAGATAATCTTTTCTTTTCTAATTTTCGCGATAATTGTTGACACTTTAGCTTACCTTTTTACTACTTTTACTACTTGATATAGAGTACATATGTACTTTATACTTCTACATAAAAATTATTACGATAACTTCTATAAGTACTTATGATAGAGTTGAACACAAGATGAACAAATAAGGAAATTGATATTGCGGAAATGAAGATTAAACCTTGGGGAGATAAAAAGTTTGTCGTAAAAGGACAAACAAATTCCATAAAAAATGTCAATTAACTAAGATAACCAAATGATCGATTTTAGTTTAATTGTGTAAATATAACAAAACGGTGTTCACACCATTTTGAGGAGTTTTCGTGGTCGATGGAGGCCAGTCATAAACTCAAATGATACTGCTGATCACGAATTTCGAGGGTGTTTTGTTTAAAAATATGCCTCTACAAAAAATTATTAACAAATTAATCTTGAAAACTTATATGCGATCTGACGGAGGCAAAGGAAAAAAAATCTTAAAAAGACAGATTTTTTTTTTATATAATATGCAACGTTTCGTTGGCGTGGTCTGCCAACCTCTTCAGGCTATTAGACACAAAAAACAAAATTACAATTGAGAACGCACATATGAAATTTCGCGCCAGAAAATAGCAGACGAAAAAATAACTAATTTACATATAACAATAATAACAAATTTACGCAAAGCCAGGAGTTAGTCGCCCTCCGTTATGTAATTGTATCATTTTACAAAGTTTCATGTTATTATAACAATATGTCGCCGAGAAAATCTTGAAAAATATAAGAAAATTGCATTTTTCAAGGTTTTCTCTGGGATATATTGTTATAAAAACATGAAACTTTGAAAAATAGTAGATAATAACATAAGGAAGGGCAACTAACTCCTGGTTTTGCGTAAATTTGTTTTTATTAATTGTTACAAGTAAATTAGTTGTTTTTTCGTCTTCTATTTTGTGGCGCGAAATTTGAATTTTTAATTGAGTATGACACCTCCTTAATCGGATTATCGATGCGTCAAATGATCTGTTAAATTTTGTGTACATCGTCGTGTTTACATATGTAGCGAGTGTAAACACAAACGTCAAACGGTTGTTAAGAGGCATTTAAATTTCTAAGAACTGGCAAATAAGTGGTATTTACAACAATCAATTTAATATCCTCTTTCTTGTTGATATTATTACTATCAATTTTGATATGTATCATTTCAGAAATCAAACGTTTGTTGTAGTTACACTCGCTATCAACAATTTTTACGCCATCCCAGTCAAATACATGTTTAAAAAGAGATACATGTTGATTAACCACTGAATCTGGATTTGTATTATTTCTATGTTCATTTATCCTAGTTTTTAAAGAATGCTTCGTTTCACCAACATAAGAAGCAGATCAATTTTTGCATTTAAATTTATAGACAACGTTTGTATGTTCTAGTTTTTTAGTAGTCTTTGCCTAATTTAATGATAGAATTGAAATTTTTCTGTACTAATGGTAATGTTTGAATATTGTAAGAGTATAAAATTACCCTCGTTTTTGGAATTTTACAAAAATGTTAATTCGGACCTGACATATCGCCAATTTAGTGGAAAATGTTACAAATTCATGCTCCGCATTCGCTACTTTGAATTTTCGAAATTATTGTATGAAATTCTTTAAATAATAAGTTAATAACAAATTAAACTATATATAAATGTTAATAAAAAATTCGTAATTTCGTTATTATTGAAAGTATAATCGATCACATTAAGATTTAGTATACTTTATAGATATACGGATCAAAGTATTAGAATAGATATAATTTAAACAAATTAAATTTCTTATTAACATGTTATTTAAAGAATTCTATGTAAACATTTTGAATATTCAAAGTAGATCGAAAGATAAAGGACAAAAAATAGCGATCGAGGAGAGTAATTTTGCGAAAACATTTTCCTTTAACATCAAAAGGCGCTATAGCGCCTGATGCAAATATAGCGGGCGTGTAAGCCATTTATACAGCTACTAGCCCCTTCGATTTTTTTCCTATATACTAATACAAAAATTTATGATGATAATTATACCTCTTGTAAAATATACTCGGTAAAACAAAGAATAAATGTTTGCACGAACCATATTCTGTAAAATATGATTTTACGAAATTGTAATAAGCTTATAGAATATATATATAAGTATAGAATCGAGTGGTGTGAGTGACGTCCCTACTATATATATTGAGTCAAAATTGAATAGCGCAGTCTAATATTTTTTTGACCGATTCCGATAACTTGAAATACCGGTCCATACGGTTCGCATTTTGTTTTAATACCAGTTCTTATATCAATAGTTTTATATATTTATTACTATTAAATTAAGCAATGAGCAAAATATATCCACAGAAGATTTTCAAAACTTGTACGTATATCACACTGGTATATACATTTCTGTTGTATATCTTTTATATTTTATTAACTATAAAACACGAGGGAAATTTGAGTTTCTAAATGACTTATATGAAACATTGCCTCACCGTCACTGAAAATAGTAAAAAATATGTAAAGTTTAAATTGTATTATTAATTAATTACATTTTATTTATTTACTATTTAAAAGAATCGTGACGCACCCAACTGTGATGCGAAATTGTAAGTCGCGAGCGATTTTTCGAATAGTTTAGTATTAAAATTGTATGGACTTTTTAGACACAAATTTTGTCTATAATTCTTATAATGTCTTCCACAACAGAAATTTGACAAAATTGAGATATTTGAGTTTCTTTTTTTTTTCAAATAATATCTACTTGGTGGTAGCTTTTTGTCATATTTGAGTTTATGCGTCTATTTTTTAATTATTCCTGAGTTATCAGCATTTAAACTGAAGCATAATGTTTCTACAATTTTCTATTAACTACGTAAAACTTTCGTGAAACAGCCTATGAGATTGAATTTTATATGAATTCTTTGATATTTGTGTACCTGTAGAAAACAGTTCCTATAAAGTTGCAACAAAATCCGCGACCCGAAGAGTGAAATCCCTCGTTGTTACTATAGTAGGTTTTATAGTTTAATTATACAAAATTGACCGTTGTGTTTATCACATACCTTTGAAGTTTGTATTGATATAGGACGAAACTCGAATTGGAGGCGCAGAGGAAAGTAAAGGTATGTAGGGGGAAGGTTGGATCGAACCGATATCGAAAACTTAAATATATATAACATACGTAACACTCGAGAATAGCATATTGAATATTTCGATAATTCACATACTTTACAACGAAAATCTAATGTTTTCCCCATCGTGCAACTGTCGTGTTATAGAAGGTGATGTAAGCTAAACCTTCGTAATGGAACACTATAAAAAATAAGTGTTGATATAAAGGATCACTGATTCACACGAAAGAATTTACGATACGTCTTCGAGGGGATTGCGAAACGGTTCCTTCCTATATAAATACTATTATATATATAGGTAGACAATGCGAAAAGAAATCACCGCAAGGAAAAAAATGTCAAGATTTTGTTACCTATAATTTACAGATGTACCCTCGTCGATACATCGTTTGCGGGTATATTTTTTCAATCGATAATTGATATAAATACGTATATATAATTCCACGTGAACGAGTGGAAGAGAAGAAAATCGAAGAAATCCACTGCAAAAATCGCAACAGTCGCAAACTAATAACGTATGTACGCGTATATATAAAGTATACTTGAAAGATCGAGAGGGAAAATTAAACGACTCGATTGAGCGTAATAGTTTTGAATTGCATTATGCGAGTGCCGAGCGCGGGTGCTATATGACAATTCCTCGACCTCTCGCAGTTGTTGTATAACGCGTAAATATACACATTTTAATTAATGTCGTCTCGAATAGTTACTATATAAGTTATACACTCGTTCTTCCTTGGATCTTGCATACAAAAGGAATGGGTGGGGTCCGATTTGTCGAAAGCTCATTAAAAATGTGTGCATATTGTTTCGAATTTCAAACATTAGAAATGCATTTTTATTATTTAGAATCAAGAAAAATAGAAAGATCATTATTTCGAAACTACTTGATTCTTAAGTTTTTATATATTTGTTCCGAATATTCAAAGTTTATAGTGTATAGAGAAATAAATTTTATAATATTTGTCTATTGACACCTTGATAACAGACAATAATGTTGAAAATTATTGATCTACTATTTGGAATTCGAAATATTCCACCTAATACCAAATATCTGACGATTTTATTACTTTCGAAATAATGAACATTCTATTTTCTCGGTTCGAAATAACAAAAAAGTTATTCTAATTTTTAAAATTCGAAATATATCGTACACATTTTGAATGAACATTCGACAAATCGGACCCCACCCAGCTGTATATAAAAGTACCGTAAAAAATAAACAAAGACAAACAAGTTGTCGATTCCTCGTTCTTCATCCTGATTAAATTCAAGGAAATTTACGTAATTTTTCTCCAAGACTCGATGCGATCGTCCCGAGTGATCTATGTACTAAATACAACTCGTACATATATATACCAATTGTCTCTATTTTTAATTCTCTCGCGTAGGCATATATATACTTATATATATACACACACAAGTGGTACAACACACAACACTCTTTTTTTATTTTTATTTTCAGGTATTATAGAATACCCGACGATATTATGCGATAGGTCTATGTAATTGATTGATATACACACATATATATAATATGTATACAATAAATTGTATCTCTTATTTCCCTTGAATTCAGTATAAATAACGATATACGAACGACTGACGAGTGATATATATTTCATTTAATTATTTTCACACTGATGAAACGTTAAACGGGACATCCGAGACTCGAAAAGAGATATTAAAAAATAATACATTATAGGTACTTATACATTCAAGTACCTTGGTCTGTACAACTATACGAGGAGCAAGTATATATATTGGCTGATTCTCGATGCACGAGCTATAACTTCCATATACACATCCGTTCGTGGTTCGCGGTTCGTATACCGAATTACAATTATAATTTTCGAATTCGAATGGGTTTTATATAGGTATATAGGTATACATATACCTAAAAAAAATTATTAAAAGAATAGAAGTAATAAGATTATATCTGTTTTTAGACACTTTTTACGTTTTATTATTTTGTATTTTTACGTTCTTCTACTATACATTTATCATATTTAAGCAGTTGTGTATTTTAAAATAACATTGCAAGAAAATGATGGAATATATTGTTTGGTATTTTATTTATTTATAAGAATCCTTTATTTATAAATATAATACACAATATATATTATATTTGATATAGAATTATACAATTGTATATATATAAGTATACGACGATGTGTTAATAAGTATGATAGAAACAGTTGATTCTGTGAAATCGTATCGTCGATGGTGGTCTTTCTCGAATTGTCTCTCGATTCTCGAACTGAACTGCGCTTCCTTCCTTTCTTTTCGTACGGTCAAGAGAAATCATCATAAAAACTGCAGGTCACTTTTCCCTCGATCGCTACGAACTAATCGTTGTATTTCTATATGTATACAGAAAACGTAGCAAAGTGTAAAGAAAATTAAGAGAACCTACCTTTTCTTGCATTTGAATACTGTTTTTTAATATAAAGTTCGGATAACTAATAAAATTAAGTTACTGTAAGGAGAAACTTTGAAGAATGTAAATAATAGTGTAGGGGAGACTGGGGTATTTTTTAACAGTGGCATTTTTGAATTTTTTGAATAGTTCTTTTATATCGTAATATTTATGCTATAATAGGACGGTTTCTTTAAATAAATGCTATTACCTCAAATCCCTCATAGTTACGAGCTATTCGTTTACGAGGTTGGGGCATTTTTGAACAAAATGACTTTTTCTTCAACCGTAAAATAAACCGTTCTATCGATAAATATCATGGGTAAAAAAAATGTGTCTTAATAGCTAGAGGCAAGTACTTGAAGTTGCCATGGTCCCAAGTATAAAATTATATTGTTTTCGATAAGAAAAAAAATAAATGAAAAAAAGTTCAAAAATGCCCCAGTCTCCCCTATATAAATAACTGTAAGAAATAGTAAAGTAATATATAAAGAAACAGTAACAAAGTATTAAACTGTCTAAAATAAGGATAAGAATGTTACCGAGTCGAATGTGCACCAGTCGCAAATAAACGTTTTATTTATTTCATATACTTGTACCAGATATATCAGATATATACCTCGCTCGCTTATCAACTGTTGTATATAGACATATTATTATACGGTGTTTTTTTCTTATTCTTAATCGTTAATTATTATAAATAAATTATATGTAAACGAGTTGGTCTTAAATCTCGGACGTGTGATAAACAAATCTGATTATTCGATTCGAGTGAAATTTACACTCAACGAAATGTATAGTCATTCGCTTTTGACGGAAATATTCAGTGACATATTTCATTCTACTATACGAATTTCAACAGATTTTTTAAAAAATATATATAGAAACGGGGAACAATTAAATTAACTTTACAAGACACTTTCTTTTTTTATATAAAAAAATAATCAAAATTTAAGAAATAAAGTGTTTACAACGTTGTTTGCTTCCAAGATTTATTTGTCACCATTAAAATTTAAACAACTTGTAGATTTTACTCGAAGAATTCACCTATATATTCTATATAGTTTAAATTGTTGATATGTGATTATGTAGACATTATATTAAGAAATTATAAAGAAAATAAAGCAAGAAATGAAGATGGATTTGTGGAATACTCTATTTTATTAATTTTTAATTACGTTTAAATACTTTCGAAAAAGTTTAATATTATTTATAATTTATAAACCATTATTAAAGGTCAGATTTATTATTTATTAATTTTTTAAAGTTATTAATTGTTGGTTTATAAAGATGGTTGATTATAAAGATGAGAGTACAAATTTTTTATGATTACTAAAAGTTAATAAAAGTTTCGAAACTTTTTTAAACAATTTGTCTGATGTACCTATTTTAAATATATTAAAAGTTTAATAAATTTTCTATTATTAGTTTACGTTCATCTTTAATTCATTTCAAGTAAATTTTGTTAACTGTTAATAATTTTAATTAAATTTTATCGCAAATCCGAAAACTGTCGTAATTATAATAAAAGTGTATAATAGTTATATTTAAACTTATTAAATATTTTTGAAAATTTTTTTCACTGGGATTGTTCTGGATTTGCGATTTACACCCGATAAACTAATGAAAAAATTACTTACCTATTCGATAACCAATTCAATAAACGTCGGAAAAAAATAAAGAAAAATTGTCAGTTTGGTATATAAGAGCATAGCGCTATAGACTATATAGAAGTGCCGGCTGCCGGGACGCCGCGTGTGTTTAGGGACTGGACTCCCGCTCCTGTGTTCCGACGTCCCGAGTCGTGATACACCGACGCAAAGTGACGCGCGCTGTCATATTGCATCGCAGAACGTTGATCGTTCACTCACGGTTTTACGGGATAGCTCCTGATGCACGCGCACGACGCACCCGCTTCCGCCACTCGGCACTCGCCCGTCCCATCCATCGCCGCCAGTTTGCGTCGTGCAGTCGCGTGAGTCGCGCACTTGCCGTCGCCGCGTAGTTAGGGCACGGCACGTGTGATTGCTGCCCTTGTCTATAGTGCCTGCCCGTCGCATCGCCGACTCGCCGGTGATCCGCTCAAATGTCCGAGGAGCGGTGCGAATCTCCATCTCGATTCCTTTCTTACTTGTTAGATATTCGTCTTCGCTTATAAATACTTACTCTTCGATAAATGTTTTAACGATGGATCTTGTTGATACACGACATGAAAATCCGAGCCCTTGGCTCTCGGCAAACGTCATCAGTAAAATTTTGTTTTGGTGAGTTTATTTATCTCCGTCTCTTCTCTCCTTTCCTCTCATCTCTTCTCTTCTCGCTTCACTCGATCGTTAGACTATTGAAATGTAGCTTATGTAAGGATACCCATCTAAAAATTTATACTTGTCCTACGATTTTAAACTCGATTGTCACTTGTTTATTACAACTGTGCAGTTTTGTCCATAGTTTATCTCCCTTTGGAATGATTGGCAAGTTTCATATCCGAGAATATTATGACTTGTTTTTTTTTTTTTTGCACAAAATGACACTTCAAAATTTTCTACTTAGTACTTACACAACTTTATCAAGGCTTTTCCAATTTTTTTTTCTTTTTACAGCTGGCTCAATCCACTATTTTGGTACGGCAGGAAACATGATCTCGAACCAAAGGACTTGCACGATACCTTGCCCGATGATCTCAGCGAGCTACTGGGTAACAAATTGGAAAAGTAAGAATTTTCCCAACAATAATATTAATTTTCTTGGAATATTCTTGATTCTTGTACTTGTATGGATATTAAATTCTAACCATTTTAACAACAGCTTGTTACATTTTACCAATTCAAGATATTTGAATAATCAATATTAAAAGATTCCTTTAAACATACCTATTAAAATTATATTAAATATCTTGCAAATGCATTGTATAAGCATTGATGGACATTTGTATTTAATCATTATTTACTTTTCATACAAATTTACTTTTCTGTTCTAGATTTTGGAAACGAGAAGTGGACAGTTCTCTTAAGAGCAAGAAGAACCCCAGTTTACTAACAGCAATTCGAAAAACATTTGGATGGTCCTATTTTCAATATGCGGCACACATTTTATTTTTAACTATAGTCATAAGGTTAAATTTAATTTTTACATATGGTGGTATTTAACTTGAATATGTATGTAGATTACTCATTTTTAAATCTTTTATTTAAACAGAGTTGTACAACCGCTGACACTTGGTCTTTTAATTTATCATTTTGATCCTTGTTCAACAACAACAACAACCGATGCTTACTTGCTTGCTTCTGGAGTTATTGTCCTGGCTTTATTGCAAGCGATCATAGGACACCATTCTAATTTTGGGCAATTAGAGATTGGTATGCGTTTGAGGGTGGCTTGTTCCTCCTTAATATATAGGAAGGTATGTTATTAAGTCAAGTAAACATTTTATTTATTTTCAGTTTTATGACAATTTGATCCTCTTTTTTATATTTTGTTCCATTATTTAATTACATTTTTTAGATTACTAGATTGTCTTGCTCAGCTGCTGGTCAAGCAACTGGAGGTTTAATAATTAATTTACTATCAAATGATGTAGCCAGATTTGAACAACTTTTCTTGTTTCTACATTATATATGGGTAATGCCTTTACAAGGGGCTGTGATAGCTTATTTAATTTGGAGACACGTTGGTTTTGCTTCACTAGCAGGAGTGTCTCTCATGACATTGCAAACAATTCCGGTACAAGGTTTGTTAAATTTAGCAATTTTAATACAACTTTTAATTTAACTATGCCAATGTACATTTAAACATAAATAATTTTGCAGCTTATTGTGGTAAAATTACCTCTATCTTACGTTCAAAAGTTGCAAAGAGAACGGATCATAGAGTATTGCTAATGAGTGAAATAATCAATGGAATTCGAGTTATAAAAATGTACACATGGGAAAAACCATTTGAACAACTAGTATCATTTACCAGAAAGTATGTTAATTAATAGCTTATGAAAAAAATTGTCAATATAAATTTAACTTAAAAACTACTTAGTAATTAACAGTATATTATATATGTTTTACATAATAGACATGAAGTGGATGTCCTTACAGTAACATCATACTTAAGAGGAATAAATTTGGCTTCCTTTGTCTTCACAGAACGCACAACATTATTTTTTACAATTGTGGCCTATGTACTTCAAGGATACCCAATATCCGCAGATAAAGTCTTCACAATGGCACAGTACTTCAATATTTTGCAGCTTACAATGGCTATTTTTTATCCTCGAGCAATAGGCTGTGCAGCTGAGGCAAACGTTTCGATAAAACGAATTGAAGTACTAAAAAATTTAACAATTTTTACTAATTAATTTCTACAACAGTTATTTTATGATTTACTGTGCAATAATTGGAACTAAATCCCATTGTTTCAAAGTTAAACAATGTTAAAATCTCACAAAATTTATGATACATCATTATTTTTCATGTATTATAAATTTTTATAAAATCTAATTAATTATGTTTTATCAACAGCATTTAATTGTGTAATTTATATTTTTTTCTATAATCTAGCTTATCATTTGTTTTTTTTAATAGGAATTTTTATTACTCGAAGAGGTTGAAGCTGATACCAAAGATTTAGTAACTAACAATGATAACACAGTTATTTCTATCAAGGGTGCAACAGCTTCATGGTCAAAAAAATCAATTACAAATACATTACACGAAATTAATGTAACCGTTCCTGAAAAGAAACTCTATGCGATTGTAGGACCAGTGGGTGCTGGAAAAGTAATAATACAATATTTTATTTCTTACATTATCATAGTTTTATAACTCATTATAACGATTTAAAATTATTAGTTTGTATTATATAACTTAATTTTCTTTCAGAGTTCGTTATTAAAGTTAATCTTGGGGGAACTGCGTGCAGTAACTGGTCAGGTGAGGATGCATGGTAGCATATCGTATGCAAGTCAGGAGCCTTGGTTATTTACAGGTTCAGTCCGTAGTAATATTTTATTTGGTGAGCCTTATGATGAAGAAAGATATAACAAAGTGACAGCTGCTTGTGCTCTTCTCAAAGATTTTGAACAACTTCCTCATGGGGATAAAAGCCTTGTTAGTGAACGGGGAACAAGTTTAAGTGGAGGCCAGCAGGCCAGAGTTAACTTGGCAAGGTATATGTTTTTAATTGTAAATAAATATTTATTGTTTAAGAAATAAAGTTATTTAAAAAATAGAAAAATAAATATTATCTACTGATACATAAATTTTAATTATTTTTTTCTTACAGGGCAGTTTACAGGGATTCCGATATATATTTGTTTGATGATCCACTTTCTGCAGTAGACACTCAAGTTGGTAGAAGTTTGTTTGACGACTGCATAAATGGACTGCTGAAGGAAAAAACGCGTATTCTGGTAACACATCAAGTGCAGTATTTAAAAGAAGTTGATTGTATTCTATTACTCAACAATGTAAGTACAAATATATTTGTTTAAGGAGCTATTCATTCAATTGCTTTTTTCAGTGTGTAATACATTTTCAATCAAACCATTAAAGATTTGTATACATTTTATTATCAAAATGTTATCTACTTTACTTAAAACATTGACAAAGAATAGTAATCAAAATGTTGCATTTTCATACATAAAAAATTACTTTTTAAATAATAAAAATATTTTTATTTATTTATTTAAATTCAAATGGACATAAATACCCTAATATAATAATACAAAAATAATGATACTCCAAGAAGGAAAGACAAACAATAAATTTAACAAGTAATTGATGTTTTTCACTTTTAAATTTACCATTTGAATTAATATACTTAATACTATGAGGAAGTTCATTCTACATTCTGTGCAGTCTATGAGATAATCATTGTATAATTATTTTCTAGGGACGATTAGAATTTCAAGGATCATTCAATAATTTTAGTAAATATGACAAATATCTTTCTTACATAAATTCGAGTGATGATTCTGAAAAAGTATCTGCAGAAGAAGAGATTGAAACAAACACTAATGCCAAGGTTACCTTTGTTCCAAGTCCAAAAAGTGATGACGAAGATGATGGTGAACCCAAAGAAACAGCAGAACTCATGGCCAAAGGGAATGTTGCTAAATCTTTATACTGGAGATACTTTAGAGCTGGAGGCTCTTACTTAATGCTTTTTTTACTAGTGTTGTGTTTCATTTTGGCACAATTCTCGAGCAGTGGTTGTGATTATTGGGTTGGATATTGGTGAGATTTAATATTTACTACTTTTTGTTATTAGTTATTAGATAATTGAAATTTGATAATTAACAAACAGCAACAGTTTGATGAGGGTGTATCTTGAAACAACAATACAAAAACTAAAATAATTATTTATTTACCAGAAATAAAATATGTTAACGTTTAAATATACAAAAATTTATACCCGACATAACAGGCATCCTATAGAAATATATCTAATATCTGTACATAGATCTAGTTATTAAAAAAAAGAAAAATTGATATAAATAAACTTGAAAACTAATATTGTTAAATTTTGAAATTGATAACAACAGAAAATTTTAATAATATGTATTATCTAATCAAGATATTACCTAATTAATAATATTTTTTAGGACAAGACAAGAAGAACAACGTCTTAGAATTTTAATTAACGTTACAAATTCTACGGACTGTATGATACTGCAAACGATTGAAGGGATGACAAATTCCACGCATTATGAAGAGTATAAATTAACACCCCATCTTGAAGTAGATATGGCCTTATACGTATACGCAGTTTTAATAATAAGTAGCATACTTATGTCCACTGCCAAGAATGTAGTATTTTACAGAATATGTATGAATGCAAGTAAAAACTTACACAACAGTATGTTTGGCTGCTTGCTTAGAGCACCTATGCGATTCTTCGACGTTAATCCCTCGGGTATGGACTGATTAATTTACTTTTTGATTCAATACTATATATCGAGTTTTCTTTCAAACGAGTATTTTAACAATATTATTTATTCTAATCTGTGTAACAGGCCGAATACTCAACCGGTTCTCCAAAGATACTGGTGCTGTGGATGAAACATTACCAATGGCTATGCTCGAAGCGTTACAAATATTTTCAGTTATGATTGGAATTATGGTGCAAGTACTCATAATCAATTGGTGGACAATTTTTCCTATGCTGGTTATGGGATTTTTCTACGCACAAATCCGCAATATTTATTTAGCTACTGCACAAGATATCAAGAGATTAGAAGGAAATGGTATTTATTACTTTTACACATTTTATATTTGAGAATGTAAATATTAATATTAATTTAATTAATTACTTTTGTCTGTTTCAGCTAAAAGCCCAGTATTTTCGCACGCTAACTCGTCTCTCGCAGGTTTATTAACCATTCGTGCGTGCCGTGCTCAAAAAATGGTTTGTCGTGTATTCGACCAACACCAAGACGTTCACACAGCTGCTTATTTCCTCACTCTTGCGACTTCTACTGCATTTGGGTTTTGGCTTGACATTGTATCAATTGGATTTGTCGCTTTCGTCACTTACAGTTTCATTGTCGTTGACAGTCACGATATATTTTCAAGCAATGGTACGACATTCGCGGGAAACGTCGGTTTAGCAATTTCACAATCATTAATACTTTGTGGCATGTTACAATACGGCATGAGACAAACGGCTGAGATGGTTGCTCAGATGACAAGCGTCGAGAGGATGTTCCAGTTAACAGAATTAGAGCAGGAAGGTCCATTCGATAGCGAACCCGGACACAAACCGAAAAAAGAATGGCCAGATAAGGGCAAACTAGAGTTTAACAATGTTTATTTAAAATACGAAGAAGAAGGTGAACCTGTACTTAAGAATCTCAGTTTCACAGTGGACCCTGGAATGAAGGTATTGATTTTCATAACTTCTTAACTCCAGTATCTTTTCTTGTATTGTTGAAAAATTAAAATATATTTTTATTAAATACACATTATAAGATACATTTTTAGTTTCTAAAAAAAAATTTTATAAGAGTTTCAATATTTTAAAGCTTTAGTATTTTTAGTATTGAATAAATAAATAAAATAATAAAATAATATTAATTGGTTTGTTTCTTATTAAAGGTTGGAATCGTCGGTCGCACAGGTGCCGGAAAGTCTTCGATTATATCGGCCTTGTTTCGACTAGCCAAGGTTGACGGTTCGATATACATCGACGGCATCGACACAAAACGAATTGGCCTAATGGATCTCCGAAATAAAATCTCAATCATTCCCCAAGAACCAATGCTCTTCTCGGCTTCTTTGCGCGACAATCTTGATCCGTTCCACGAGTTCGAAGACGCCGCTCTTTGGGCTGCACTGCAAGACGTCGAGCTCAATAAAAGTTTTGTTTCGCTCGATCATTCGGTTAATCGTGGAGGTGGTAATCTCAGTGCTGGCCAACGTCAATTGCTTTGTTTAGCTCGAGCTATTGTGAAAAAGAATAAGATTTTAGTTTTAGACGAGGCAACGGCTAACGTTGATCCTTCTACCGACGACTTGATACAAGAGACCATTAGAGTCAAGTTCCAGGAGTGTACGGTCTTGACGATCGCACATAGGTTGAATACGATCATCGATAGCGATCGAGTTTTGGTAATGGATCACGGTGAGGCTATTGAATACGATCATCCTCACACATTGTTGCAAAAGAACGATGGCTATTTCTCGCAAATGGTGGAGCAAACTGGTAATACTATGGTACAACACTTGAGATTGGTTGCCGAGGAGGTATGCTTTATTTTTATTCTAGTTTTTCTCCTTGTACTTAATTACAATTCAAAACGTAATGTTAAATAATATAAATCAATTAATTTTCTCTTATATTTATATTGAAATATTATAAATAATAACAATTGACAATTTTCTTACTTGTAGCAGTAGAACTAATTTTAACTGTTAAACTATCTTTACTGTTTCAGGCATTTAACAAAGACTTAAATGGAGAATTGACAGTACCAAACACTGACGATCAATCGAATGAGGATAATATAGAATGAATGTAGTAATTAGCTTATTTTGGTGAATAAATGTTTAACCTACTTTTTCTTAAATACTCCCTTTTTGAGAAATGTTTATTAAAATAAATAAACTATAACTGTTTATTTCTCATTAACAATAACAGTTGAGTGCTTTGTTTACAAAAGTACATCGCATGACTGTCGTCGATTAAGTTTAAAATGAAAGTGTAAAATAAACGATATTAAACAAAAGAATAATTATTTTGATAATTAAGATTATGTGCGGCCTATAAAAGTGTCTTATGTACTGTAATTTTGTAAGTTTTAAGGCTTATGGTGTATCTGATTCATTATACAGTACAGTTTGTATAGTTTATAATAATGTAAATTAAATAAAATCTAGCATTGTAATACGCATTATTTAACAAGTAGTACTTGTTTTATATTCAATGTGAATAAAAATGTGTCTACTGCGTGCCTTCGTGTTCAAATACTTGAAAAGGAGTGTTATGTATCATTTATATGTGTCAAATATATTTTGTGTAAAGAAATATTTTTAATACATGCATTTCTGTAACAATTTCTGTCTGTTGATTATTTATATTTATCTCCACATTGAACAATAATGTACATTACCTAAAATTATTGGTTATAAGTAATATTTTATTAAATGCCATTGCATAAAAACTTGTAAATTCAAGTAATCACAATGCGCAGAAAAGTAATATATAATAAAATTTAAAACATTAATTAAATAAATTTCCTTGCTGAATATTGCAATTATATAAAAAAATCGTAAAAAATTACATTTACAATACAAAATTATATTTACAATCTATATCTTATAGACATTTAATAGTTGATATACGAAATGCGGAAATGAGAAAAATGTAGCTACTCGAGTATTTGCGTATAAGCATGATAAGATAATTTGATAAAAGTGGGATAGTTTTAATACGTAAAACAAAAAAGTTGTTTAATAATAAAACGACTATAAATACGGTTGACGGTACCTGTCATACATAGGTTGAGATAAACTCGTTATAGGTTGACAATTTTTATTTTAATTTTAGTGCATTTTCATTATCTCAATATGTGTGATAACTGATATGTCATCAAACAATATACATATTGACTTAAAAATAACATTTAATTGACTTATATATGTGTATGTAATCGTGTTACTGAAATTACTGAAATGTATAGAGTACCTTTCATACAATATGATAAGTCTTGTTCCTATTTTCAGCCATATATTTCATGAATTTTTCAACTTATCAAGCATATTTTATAATCCACATTCCAATAAAATTGGTTTATAATATTAATTATCGTCCATGCAGTTTGCTTATTGGAAGGGATGTTTTGATGTTGATATTGATGAAGTAACAATACAATATTTAATTGTCAACGTTTTGATGGAATATCTCCATCTCCATAATAATTATATATACATTTAAAAAAAAGCATAATTAATAATAACTATTTGTTTATGCATATTCGGACAAAATGTTTCTCACAATAAATATTTCATATTTTTCGTAATTATGTAGGTACACTGTAGAAATTAAATTTCCCAAAAACATATTTTTACATAATAGAATTGTTTAAAAATAACTACTCCATATTTGGGGATAAAATAGATACCAATATTGGAGCCTAGAAAGATCTTTAATAATTCCTGTATTGAAAGTACGTAGAAGCAATAATTGTTAAATTATGTAAAATTGAATAATGGTTAAAAGAGACGGTTTTTTGAGTTTTGCAAAAAACTAATAAACAAAATCGAACGAGACTTAGCTGACTTTGTAGATATATTTTTATATAGATAATTATATTATAGATAAATATTTTTTGCTTTTTTAGTAGGAGTAACGGTTCAATAGATAAAAAACTTGCAGCTTTAAACTTATCTTTCTTGAATTATTTAAACAATGTTAAGGTTGTACTCCACTCAAAAAATGATTTTATATATACACCCCAATATCCTGACACCCTTCCCTACTTTATAAATATAATCCAGTGAAACTTCACTGAAATCTTTACTGAAAGGGTTAGTAAAAATTGTTGTGTTAACCAGTAACATTTCACTGAATGAAAAAGTGAAATATCCGCACTGTTTCAAATTAATAGAAATTTTACTGGATGAAACTGTCACAGACTTTCACTGAATGAAAATTTGGTTGCACTAATTTTTGCTGTTGAATACTTTGCACAAGTTTCAATAACAAAATACTCTCTTAAAATTTTTTTTTTAAAGTAATTTGTCTGGACCCCTTATCTACAATATATATTACACCAACCTTTGAGTACAGAGCCCTATAATAGATAAATATACTCTCGGCAATATTATTTATTATAATGCGAAATAAACACCAAATTTTTTCCAAAAATCACATATTTACCCTCTGGTGTATAGTTTCTTTACGGGAAGTAAGTATAAAAATTGTATAATAGACACGCAGAATAATAGAGTCGTAAATGTAACAGCAATTTAGAAACAAGAGCTTCGTTTATTTTACACCCATTTTTATATTGTCTTACATTATAAAAAGCAAATAACTACTAAATACAAGATTAAAGAAGGTAATTGTAGCAATACTTATTTACATCGTATTGATTATAGATTGTAAAATTATTACATTAGTGTACTTTACATGACAATAAACTGTGTCTTATGGATATTCCTTATATTGTAATAATATACGATATTTAACAATCGGAGCATTGTATCCAAGTTTCGTGGTATGTGACAGTAATACTTTTTTTAAAAACATTTCTTTTAATTCGCATCTAGAATTTAATATTCTAAATTGTAAAAAAAATAATAATATATTTTAAAGCTTTTCAATTAGAATATACTTTGTACATAGTTTGATAAAATTACTGACAAGTAATAGCAATTCGGAATTTACACATACTGCATAAGCAGTTGTTCTCGTACTTGAGCATCCTCTGGATATTCTTTTGCCTTTTCTTCATTAGGCACAAAGTGAGTTCCTTTAAATTGGCAAAAATATCTTCCAATTTCATAATGATTTACCCACCCTGGATTCGACGCCATAATTAAATTTTCTATAAAAATGAAAAAAATTGTAGTATAGGCAAGTCTTGAAATCTTATCCAGGACTAATATACATATGTTTTATAATAATATTATAAAACATGAGTATTTAATACCTTGAGCTGCGTATCGAGCAGAACCATCGTCTACAAATACATTATAGAATGGTTGATTGGCACCACCATCTAGATCTTCACAATCCATCATTTCATCTATCCATTCTGGAGATGCCTCACATCGTAAATCCCATCCAGTTATAACGCAAAGGAAGTGGTGATGTTTCATAATCATTCCAATTGCATACGCGACTTTGGGAGTTCGTAGTTTTACTTGTACGACTTCCTGCATAAATAAAAATAAATAACAGTAATCAATTATGTTACAATAATTAAGTAATTTAAAAAATGGTAAATATACCTCTGTAACAACATTCATATGTTTTTCATAATCTTGTAGCATTTGCAGGATGTAATTTGCTGTACCTCTTGTTGAAAGTTCTGTATCCTAAACACAGATTTATGATCAAGTGATGCAATAGAAAAAAATTTTTAATTATTACATACCTCTTTTATGTAGGTTAAAATATTAACTAATTTAGCTACATCCATTTGATGCAGCATATAAAATCGTGCCAAATGTAAAATAGCTTCAGTATCATATGGTTTAACCATATGTTGTAATTCAAGAGCAGAACGTAATCGCGCTGCTCTGCCATTTAAGTAAGTTCGTTGTCTTCCTGCAACCTCCAAATTGTGTGCCATCCTACCTATAACCTAAAATCATATTTATTATTAACATTTTAATAGAAAATATATAATTTGTTGCTAGAATAGAAATAAAGATAATTCAGAATTTGATAATTACATGAACTGCTGTTGCTGCATGTTGAATATTGTAAGGTTCTATTGGACACCTTGATATTTCACCAATTCGAGGGCAATTATTTCTTGTTAGAAATTGACCACCATTAAATACATCAATGTAGAAATTTTCCACTTGCTCCAAGTCAGGTCCAGTACTATAATTAGATTTAATTTTATTATGAATATTAATAATGCATATGTAAAGTTAAAGAAACATACTATTTTTCTTTCCATCGTAACAGAAAATGAGATGGAAAATTGATAGGTTCACATTTTACACCAACTCTACGACAGATACTTTCGAAAACAATGGCTAATGTAATTGGAATACCATGCTTTAGTTCAAGAACCTAGATAAAAGAAAAATATTTACACAGTTGATTCAAATATTCACTCGATGAATCAATTTAGTTTTTAATCTAACTCACTCTGTCAATGAATGAGTTTTCAGAAGAATAATACATGTCACTGTTTCCATGGAATTTTAAATTGTTAAACATTACTTGACATAATGCTGCCATAACTTGCTTAGTTTCAGTAACAGACCATTGATTATCATCAATATTGTTATTTTTCCAATAATCTAACTGTTCTGGGGATGTGCTAAATATAGAATGTGATGGGTGTCGTTCTTTGAGCACTTGTTTAGCTTGTTCCGCAATCTCATCTAACTTTTGACACACATCACTATAAGTTACACGTCTTTCTGGTTGACTCCATTGAGCAACCAGTGTAGCACCTTTTTCCAAAAGTTGTTTTATCGGAGGCAATTGTACAAACTTGTGCCATTCATCTGTTAAATAATTTTGTTTAATATATCTAATAACTTTGTGAGCATAATACTTATTTGTCAGGTTACTTTGCCTAAGAACAACAGATATTTCATATGAGTAATCAAATAATTATTGTATAAATAATAATTTAAGATCTTTTACTTACGTTAGAGGATATTCAATTATGTTTGATAATTGGTCAATAAGAAAGTGATACGCTAAAGGATGCGCTCCTTTGTCTGGACGGAATAGTGGATCAAAATCTTTGAACTCTACATGAGATAATTCTTGTTTTTTATAACATTTGGCAGACATCACTGATAACTGATTCATCAATGCATTCCTACTGTTAAACCAAGACTGAACTTCGTACAACCAATTTTCAACTTTGTAGCTACCTTCATGATCGCAGTAAACTTGTTTAAGTTGAGGCCACCTTTATTATAAATATAAATGAATTAAATAATATAACTTATTACTATTCCCTTATTTTTTAAAATAAATAACTTTTTTTGTAAATAACAATAAATAAAAATGTTATCGCAGAAAATGATGTAATGAACATTGGATTAAAGTAACCGATGAAAAAAATAATGCAATTAATGGTAAATGACGAGTTTATTACGTATTAATAATGAAGTAGATTGAAAATACGGAATTAGAGGACGCAAAGGAATGTTTAATAGTGTTAGCTGATAAGAAACTTGTATACAGAAAGATATATGTACTTTTGAAAACATTTTTTTCTCCATAGCTTATTGCTACCCAGGACAAGTCCGTGTAAATGTTTGCAGGTTAACGCGAAGTTTACCACATCCGAAATTGATAATCTGACATCTTCGAGGATAAGCTCCGTAACCTCATCGGGGAGAAACGTTATTAGAACATCCTCAGCCATCTCAAGAGGAAAAACATTCACACTGACTTGCGAAGGGGTTAAGGTTGAAGACGACTGTCAAGCAATGGCTGCTGCGGAGCGTTCTGGCTACGAAGATACACAGACCTGTATAGAATGCCAAATCCCTCAAGGAAATGTGTCTTGATAAGCAGTAGTTAGGGTTCCCAACAGTTACGCGACGCTAGCGTCGAGTTGCGGCACAATCCCAAAAGGAACAAGTAAACCGCATCTATAAGACTATATATTTGAAAATATCTCTGTGCTACAAGGAGATGCGGCTTGCATAGACTTTCCGTCAAGGGAAAAGAATATATTAATTATTTTAAGCAAATTTTTATTAAATAGTTCGAAAAGTTGATCGCCACGAACCATGCACAGTTTTGCAGACGTTTCGCATGTGTTGATAAATATCCCTTATCACGGCTACAAAAGTTTACGTATGATATACAAATTAGTAATTTAAATATTAATAATAAATGAGTATGTAAAAAAGTTAAATTTTACCGAAAACTCACCATATATAGGTATGTAAATTGGGTGGCGCATCATAATTAATAATTGATAAGGGACGTTCATTAACACATGCAAAACGTCGGCAAAACTGTTATGTTAACCATGGTTCGGTGACGATCAATATAGTCTTTTCAAACTATTCAATACTTTAATTATTTCCTTTCGTTATGAATTAGTCCTATACCCTCTAATATAGGAGCAATATGTAAAATCAATTTAAAATTTATCAATGAATGTAATATATATCTGAACGGCTATTCTGGAAAATTTAATGAAATAAATGTAATCTAAGAAAGAATTAATTCTAAGCACATCAATTCAACATTTATGCTAAATAATCCTTGAACAAGGATTGTAAGCTTTGATAAAAAAAAGAACAACAGAAACTTTTACGGAAAGATACTTTTTGTATGTAGTAGATCAATAATAAAAAATGAAAATTTTTAATTTTAAACACTGCATTATTTTATTTTTTTTATTTATTTATTTATTTACTATATTCACGGGATTAAACCCTTTGTACAAAATCTTAATAAAATTATATAATAGGTGTACATAATAGGCGGCAGCAAATTCAATTATATTTATATAGTTCCTCCCTAACACTCATTTTCAACGAACCAATCGAGCAATCAAAACCAGTCCACATTCAAACTTAAATAATTTGCCAATTTACATGATCTAGCAACATAAGATGAATACTTTGACGGATTAACATTCACGACAAACGTAGCGTTCGTTCCACGCAGCACTCTACTAGGAACTCGCAATCCAACTAATGATAATAAGGACGGAGAATCCATTAACCCTCTTAAAATTTTAAATAAAAACAATAAGTCCTGATAACTTCTTATGAATCGCAACGACGCAACACAATAACGCTGTGCAATGTCTACATAGTCATGAGAAAATTTCGGCATGGGTATTCCGGTCTTATAGGAAAGAGTACGTAGAAATCTATGCTGGACAGATTCAATCCTATCGGAGTACATATCAAATATAGGTGACCAAACTACCGAAGCATAGCACAAAATAGGTCTAACAAGAGAGTTATACAAGTTTAAATAAGTGTGTGGGTTTTTAAAGTCTCTAGAGAATCTCAATATAAACGATAATACCCTCGATGCTTTATTGTAGATAAAATTGACATGGCTATTAAAGGTAAATTTACTATCAAAATAAACCCCCAAATCTTTCATCTCTGAAACTCTTTTTAACATAAATCCCGATATCGAGTAGTTGAAACTCAAAAGAGACTTCTTGTAAAAAGAAATAAAATTACATTTAAGTATATTAAACGATAGTCCATTTGCGCTACACCACTCATCCACTCTATTCAAGTCGTACTGGAGATCAATCGCATCCTTAATAGTTTTAATAACATTATAAATTTTAGATCGTCCGCAACTAGCAGACATTTCGACGACTTTACCACCTTTTTTACATCGTTCATATAAATATTAAAAAATAAAGGACCGCAGTGTGAGCCCTGAGGGACCCCAGATGTTGCTGTAAACTCCTCCGAAACAAAGCCCTTAATACTCACAGCAAGTTTCCTGTTCGACAAGTATGACCAAATCTAGCATAACAAACTACCTCCTATCCCACACCTAGATAACTTATCAACTAACATTACATGATTCACTGATTCAAAAGCGGCGTTCAAATCGGTGTAAATAGAGTCAATCTGAAGGTCGGACTACAAAGCAGCAGTAATATCTTCATTGCAAATAATCAGATTCGTAGTAACCGATCTTCGTGGCATAAAGCCATGTGTTGCTCTTCGATTATAATATTTCTTTTGAAAATAATGAGATCTTTTCCTCTTCAATACAATCAAATATTTTGGCTAGAACACTAAGTTTCGCTATTGGTCGATAATTTTTTACATTGCAGTTGGCACCCCTCTTAAGAATTGGCGTCACAAAAGATTGTTTCCATAATCTGGGGAACACTCCCGTATCCAACGACTTATTAAAAATTAAAAACAACCGATACAGCAGCTTATCCGCACAACTCTTAAGATAGACAACAGGTAACTTATCCGGACCCATACCCAATGTATCTCTCAATCCACGTAATTTGGTCAATATATCACCTTCTGTTATTTGTATATTATTCAAAAAAAGCGCTATCATTGTAACTGTCATTAACTATCATTGCCGAGGTCCAACATGTGCGCATTATATTAAAAATGTATGATATGTTACATATTTTAATGTTATATTTGTATAAAAATGAATGATAAATAAATTAAAATTTTAAATATTTAATTCCGATGGCAAAGTATAGGTATATTAATTTTTGAGATGAAGAGATCCGCATATTACCGCGTGCGTCTCGATATATATTACTGTAATCTCTGATTTTTTTTAGTAGAAATTCAAACGAGATAAATTAATAAAATAATTAAATTTTATTCGCATACCTTTGTTATGTACACATTTGTACTAAGTTAATTAAGTCTTATCTAATAACAATCTAGCTAGCATTAAACTTATGAAAATTATGTGTTTTAATATATCAGAACTAGTATACTTTAGAATTTTTATAAATATATTTATATTACATTTTAAATATTCACAAAATTCACTTTTTTTGTCTAATTCACTAGGTTTATGATTTGGTGTCCAGGGTCCCATGCTTGTAGAAGCATAAAATAGTCCATAGGATAAGGTTTCATTTCATCCAATTCTGTTAAGAGCAATTGCAGCTTCGTATGGATTTAAAAGTGGTTTATCGAATTGTGAGCCAGTCTATACTTGATCTCGGACATGCAGTCTAATAAATAGGAAATAAATGTTAATTATGGTTTTATAAAATATATATTTATCTATAATTTGTTTTTAAAAAGTGCCTTACTTGAATAAATGCATTTACTTGGATAAAATGTTTAAGTCTACATGGCATAATTTCAGGAGCTAAAATATTCAAGCAGATTTTCCGCAGATTCCTTGCCTTCCGAGAGTTCCAAGTATAACACCAAATACTTTTGCAACCTTCGCTTTCATTATTGCATCTTTCCTACTCTGTAACATTTGTTTATGATCATACTTTTCTATTGTAATTTTCTTTTCATATGGGTCGTATCTATAAGCTATTTAATTCAGGGTTAGCTATCATAGCTGCTACTAAATGAAATTTACAATCACCAATATACATTGGAATATCAATATCTTTAATCTGTGGTGCTGTACATCCTAAAATCTGTAAAATAAAAGTTGTCATTAATACAATAATGTTTTAAATTTTTTTTTAAATATTTCTAAATAAATAAAGTTATTTATTTTACCTCTCCAGTGCTAAGCGGTTTACTCTGAGGTATTGTAATGTTATAGTCACATTTTCGTAATTCTGCCGCAATAGCTGGTAAAGTACTTGCAAATTGAATTGTACTAACTAGGCCTATTTTAGTGGTATTTGGAAAATTATATTTTACAATTTCTATACAATGAACTCTATCAAATTTTATGTCTACAAAGACATATAACAGTTTGATACCGCTAGTCCTGCCAATTGGAACTAAGCACGAGTGGCCATAATAAACTAATAAATCTACACCCACTAATTTAGCAGTGTAATCATCTACGCAGCACGCACCTACAATTAAAATGAAAGATATAACTATCAATATTTGATCTAGTTGAAAATGATAATGAATAAATTGAATATATCTATAATCCTACCATATGTAACATCACCCATTATAATAGTATCCGCTTCTGTGAATGCTTCAATAATATCAGATATTATTGGTGCAAACATCAGTAAACCTTCAGGCATTTGTAATCCAACCCTTTTTGCTTTCGTTTCTCTGACTCTCCATATAGTTTTATGAATTTCAAAGTTATAATTAGAGGGCAATCCAGTCATCGCTTCTTTTATCATAGGATCATCCAATATCTCTTGTGGTATTTTATTAACTCTTACGGGTGGTTTATAAATTTTTCTTACAGGTTTAGCCTTAACCACTAGCACATACTCCTCATTTTTCTTGTTCGTTTCTTCCAAATCACCACTTGAAATGTCATCTTTCTTATCTGTGACATTTCCTTACAAATCACCCTTTGTACACACATTGTCTTCAATACCCGTTTTTACACTATTGTCAATAACATCCTTATTTTCGTTGGATAAATTATTGGTATTCACAGCTATTATTACACTCTCACTCATTGTTATTTCTACTCGGTCAAGCTGGCTATGAATATGAACTATAGCTGGCAAAATGTAAGAGAGCATTTTGCCTGATCCAATCTGTGCAATATGATTTACATAGTGTTAAAATATTAAATATAATCTACCACGACCATCTTGTTCATCGATAACCAATAAAAATTTAACAATATTTTCATGTTTTACTTTGCGCAATTTCTCGAATTCTCGCATTTTTACATTGCGAGGACGCATGTGACTAACTTGATTAAAAGTTTTGATAGCTATAGGTTTTCTATTTTCTTGTTAATTCTCTAATTCATTATTAAAACACAGTTCCAGTCGCACTTTTATACGGCTTTACTACCTAATACACTTGTTGTACACCAAAACAATTACAATTGTTAGAATCTTGTATTGTAAAAAATGAGATAAAAATACTTAATGTAAAAAAGACATGGTGATATAAAAATAAAAATATACTTTATACTTTGCTTACTTACTACTACATATATAAATAACGTAAAATGCAACATTAATGAAAGTAAATAACTGAGAGGCTAGTTAGCTGAATATAATGACTCTCGCACCTATACTTGCGTCAGGCGCTATCGCGCCTTTTGATTATAATAAAATTATTTTAAAATTGTTGAAACATACTGATGTTTTCAATTGTTCGATATATCCAATTTTAAGAAAAACTAGATTTTACGTGCATCTTCACGTAAATGCATACATTCAATATGTTTCTTAAGGCTAAGTTTTCGGTTACTTTTAAAAGGGCAGTGATCACAAAATACATAACGATTTGTATCACACAATTTTGAGCGTTTTTCACTTAATCCTAAATTATAATATTTCTTTTTACGACTTGTAGAGCGTGAAGTTCGACGTAAATGAACATTACGAATGTGCTTTCTAATGACATCCGACATTGATGTTTTAAAATCACACTTGGTGCAACTGTACAATTGAGCGGGTGAACAAATGCGCTTCACGTGGTTCGCTATTTCCTTATAAGTGTTCTTGTATTTATCACACTTGGTACACCGAATGACTAATTGCTCATTGCATTTATCACATTTGACTCTGCTTGTCAAGAGTTCGATGTTAGGTTTCGAGGTTTCTTTACATTGCGTGCAATACCATTCGGTCATCTTCGTCCATCCTATGAAATATTATTTTGATTTGAGAAAGTAATATTTAATTAATATTGTCTCTACACAGCAAATTAAGGAATGCTCATAGGATAATTTCACATGCCCAATTATTGATCTGTTAAGGCAAACCCGTACTTTTGTACAATAATTTTATGTTAATAAAATCTAATGATTCAAATATATTTTGATACAGACGAAAAGTTTAACTATTAAAATTTCTTACAGCCATCTCAGAAAAATAAAATTATAAATGCTATTTTCAATGTAAGCAACAGTATAAGAAAAAAAGGCTGTTAACCAATTATTGATCGTTTAACCTTTGATTGTTCATAACTACAATTAGATTTATGTAATTCTTACTGATTTAATAAAATAATATACTGATCAAAAAAATTGGTTCATGATCAACAAGTGGGTATGAGACGGTATATAGATTTACCTTTTAATTTATTATCTTGTCTTTCGTACGTGAAATACTTTCCATATGATGTATGCAATTTTACATGAAATTCGAAATAACTTTTTATTGCGGTCTTGTAATCGCAATAGTCACAAAAATATATAGCACTTGTCTCTTTTTCTAAAATTTGTTGTTTATAAGTCACCACTGCATTGAAACAATTAGTTTGCGAGTGGAGCACTATCATGTAATATTTTTCAAATAATTCATTGCATTTCGGACACTCGTATGACATTTCTGTACTGCATTTCTCACAATTTCGTACATTTTCATATGCGTTCATTAATGTTGATTCTTTGATGTTACACTTTGAACAATGGAATTTATACGAAACCGAGATATCTGCAATTAAATTAATATTCAGCATATACTCAACAGTTGACTGACACAAATGCAAGATTTGGATCTTTAAAAATTTTTTAGATATAAAAAGACCAAGAATTAAATAATAGTTACGAAATATATATTACGAGATTTTAAAATAAATTATTGTAAGCAATTATATCAATCGGGGCCAGCAATGGCTCGGAGGTTCCGCGGGTTCGATTCCCGGTCTTGGCTGATTGATGCAAGCACCATTGAGAAATGTACTTTCAACAAGCGCTTTCTTCACAAAGACAAAAATTACACTAACACTTTTATTTTTTGTAAATAATCAGCTAATAATAATGACTATTTTAATTCAGATTCAATAGAATGTTACATACGATGTTAAATAAAAACAACCTTGATGTATCAATTTATATGTATTTGAAATTTACATCGTTGAACTCTAAAAAAATAAAAATTATATTGTCACGTACAATAAATTATATTAAGAATATGTCGGACTCCGAAAAAGGTCAGTTTTGTATTTTTTTGAGGAATAAAAGAATGAACTTTTGAAAAATCCTGAACATTAGACCTTCAGACAAGTTTTAAACTTTAGTGCGATTTATTTTTTAAGGGAGTAAATGTACTTAAAATCTGATTGCACCATTTGAAAAATAGTTTAAAAATGTACAAAATCCATGTTTAAGAACATTTTTTATCTGCATTTTTATGAGTATTATATGAGTTTATGTAAAGACATACCCTTTTAAAGAAAGTGCTAATATGTCTTGGAAAATTTCGATTTTACAAAAAAAATTTTAAAGGAAAAAATATCGCTGATTTACTCAAGCAACTGTGTAAAATATTATAAAACTATCAAATAGTATATTACATACCTTGGCCAGTAAAAAAGAAAGCCTCAGATCACAAGTTCGTCCATCTCGGCTTCGCTTTGGCCGACAATTACATGTGATCTGAGACATTCTTATTTTACTGGCCGTATATGGTACGTAAATATACTATTTTTCAATACTTTATTGTGAAATTTTTTATATTATATTATAGGCAAAAGCTATTGAGCGGTACTGTATATAGATTTAAAGAGGTTCATTTGTACTGAAAACTTTCTCATCCGTTAAGGGTTAAGGAGTGAAGTTATTTTTATTGCATTAACTGTCAGTTTTATCAATTTAAAAATACTCATTTCTGTTATAGACCCTAAAACTTCCTGAAAAGGTGATTTTTCGTCGTATTCATAGCGTGTCACTATTTTTGAGATACACCCTAATAAATCATAAAATATCCATTTTTTCAATATATTCCATGTGTTTCACCCCGAAACGCCCTCCAAATATATCCATTTTATAACGTTAGAATTAGATCCAAACCTTACTCATGTGCTTACATTAATCAATTAACGAATATTAGTAAATAAACTTCTATTTTTCAAAGAAATTCATGTCAGCTTACCCTTCACATCTTCGTCACTTTTTATCAAATGTGTCTGTCGGTGGTTAATAAAGACCAATCTTGATAATGTTGAGTAGGGACAACGATCGCATGCAAATTCGACTTGATTACCACAGATTTTCAAATGTGCACCCAAAATTATTGAACTTTTGAATTTACTTTCGCATTTCCAACAGGTTTTCAATGATTGGAATTTAATACCATAATGTTCTCTCCGTTTGTGCTTATTGTATATTAATGTATCATTCGCTGTGTATTCACATAACAAACAATGGTGTTTATAGCTTATGTTATCTTTTATATGAAATTTCACATGATCGATTGTACGATTAAAATTATCAAACGTATCATCGCATTTCAGGCATTTTAATAACAATTTCGTTCGACACTCTTGGCAATATTCATCACTGGAAGAGTTTATATCTTTGGTTTCCTTGTTGCATTTCGAACAGAATAGTCCCATCATTTTTGATATACCTATAAAAATTAATACTATTATAATTCAATATTCACCCGAAGATTACGAAATCCCTCGATTTCTCCCCGTTATTTTTTCAAAGACGAAGAATTCAAGAAATGAAAACGTGCGCAAGCGAAAATTTTAAAATAAGTAAAATATTTTACATTATAAGCCATAGTCTCATTTAGAAATTTAAATTTCGCGCCAAAAATTTAATTGATTATCCCGTATTTATTGTAAAAATAATTGTTTTAAATAAAAATAAAGAGTTGTCCCTGCTAGCTATCATAACAAGCAACATTTCTTTCAAGGGAAAATGAATAATATTGTTTCATTTTTGTGAAAACTTTGATTTACTAAACGAAGAGGTTATCTGTTACGTTTTTTTTAGTAAGTCAAACTTTTCACAAGAACGAAACAATATTATTTACTTTCCCTTGACAGAAACGTTGCTTGTTATGATAGCTAACGGAAACAACTCTTTAGTTTTATTTAAAATAATTATTTTCACAACAAAATTTAAATTCCTAAAGAGTCGTTGGAACCACCTTAAAAACCAAAATTTACTTAATTATCAGTTAATGTATCACAATAGTTTTTAAAAACCGAACTCTAAATCAATGGTACATACCCTTAATTCTAAAAATGATACTAAAATCGTACGGATCATCCTTTATTTGACCCGAAGTTACATGTAATTTCAAATGTTTAGTTAAATCGCCACGTCGCTTGCTTTTATAGGAGCAAAAGGAACATTGAATAACAGATTCAGATAAGCACGTTCTCGCGTGGTTTTGAAATATCTGAGAATTTTGATAATCCTTTTGACAATTTGGACAAGTATACACCTTTTCATCTACTACGCAATACAATCTTAGGTGGTGTTTTACTTTATTGTATGTTTCGAATTTCTTGTTGCATTTGGTGCATGTAAAAAACAATGCAGTGTCACATTTTTTGCAAAACTGTTTAGCTTTCCTTTTGGCGTTGTCAATCACTTTATCACATTTGTTGCAATAACGTTCGTATGTATTCTTATAACTTTCTGAAAGAAATATATATAGGTATTTTATCATTTTATTCGAAATGCGAGCAATTTTTATATTTATACAAGAACAATTTCAGCGCAGTATTTGTGTGATGAAAAATACAAAAAATACAAATTGTATATTACTTTAAATTTTTATTTTGAAGTTTTTAGCTAATTTATTTGTAACGTAACTATTTTAATTAATTATGAGGCTCTGTACTCTGATTTTTTTTCATAATCGACTTACCGTAAGATATCAGAAGAACCACTTTATTGAATAGGCTGTGTTAACATTCTAATAAAAAAATTATTGGTAACAAATTGTTTTAAAAAATTGAAAAATTGTGTCAAAAATAGGTAAATATATTTAAAAAAAAAACATTTAGACTTTTTTGAAATTCTGTTTCATTCTAATGGATTTAAGTCATGTTTTGATGTTACTGTTAAAATTTCAGTCTATTCGATGAAATATTCTGCGGCAAATCCATTATGGTAGACAATCATCAAAGTGCGGAGTCTTATAATTAATTGAAATAGTTATCAAACATTAAAATTAGCCAAAAAAATTAAAATAGAAGTTAATAATAATATAATTTGTTTAAAAAATTAAGAAATGTTTTCAATTGTTGTAAAAAAATTATTAATTGTTAGTCGATTAGTTTTTTTTAATTTTAACCCAGGTTTGCCTTAATTATTGAGAAAAAGTATTCGAAAAATTTGAAACGTCACGTTTCGGTTAGGGGAATTTTTAGAACAATTTTTCTTCGCCAAAAATAATCGAATCACTTTAAAATTTTACTAAATTAAACATTTTGTCGTAACTTTCGAAAACCATATAAATAATAAAAAATATATTAACTCAGTCGATATCAATTGCGATATGCAAAGTCTGTTCGTCTTCTCAAAGTTTTTTCAAAGAAACCCTAGAAAGTGTACCGATTTCCGCGGATTATCGGGTTCTTTCATTTTATACTTCTATAAAAAATACAAGAGTATAGCAAGGGTATTCGTTAAGACTGATGATTTTATTATTATTATTATTATACTATAAATAATTATCATAAATTTATTATGTTGATATGCAATAGGGTATTATATATTACATTAACAATAAGAATCTTTCGTGCGCACACACGCATAGTTTTATAAATTGTGAATATTTTTATTTATGACTGAAATAAATCATCAATATTCTTTGAATGTACAACTGAATCAGGGAAAAATTTATTCAAGTTTCTATATGACAAATAATTAAATTTTATCAAACAATTAAATACTGTCTCTCTTCTATTATTTAAAGTTAATAATTTATTTAGATTTAATTAATTTCAGTATTTAATTACGAAAATTAGATTAAAATTTATGTTACACTTCGCGAGTAAAATATTGAGCTTTTAGTAAATGTAAAAATACGTAATCGATTATTTACACAATCTTAAATAAAAGGTTTCTTGATTTCTACTTTAGTCTACGTAAACACGGATTTCATTTTCTCATTACGAAATCATAAATATGATTCATTTTTATAAATAAGTATGAAATAATATAATATTTATTTTTTATAATTATATATATATATATATTCTCACCGAGCAGTTTATTTTTCTTATTGATCGCAGTATTTCGAAACGTACTGCAATGTATTTTTCCTTCTGTAGTATTCATAATATCTATGTTATCGTCATCTAAAACATCAAGAAATATAACAAGTTTACATATTTTTAAAGAATTAATGTATTTTGTAGATATTTTTAATAGTAATTACCTGATACTGCGTCATTTATTTTATTCTTTAATTCAATCGCGTTTTGATCAGCATCTGAAATAAAAAATATTATTACAAAATTTTATAATTTGTTGCTTTAAAGATATCTTAAAAATTATACAAAATTCAAATTTTCCGTGTTTAAAATTCTTGAATTTTTATTTATAACGAAAAGTATATTATTTTCAACGCAATATATATAAGCTGTAGCTCAATTAACTTTTTATAAATTATTATTGTGCATTCACTACAGATTGTTTTGATAATTACACGTAATAGTTTTACATGTGCAATATGCTCTTTATTTTAGTCCACACATAAATCATTCAATATTATGTGTAAAATTCCAACCAATTATTTGTGGGAAATTTTTAATTTTAGGCATATCGTTCTGTCCATTTGTTATGTTAAACACTTCCATTCTGGTTATGCAATGTTACACTATTTTCATAATTCATTTGAAATATATTTCATACGCAATTATATTAGCTAAAGTTTATGAAATTAGTTTTAATGTAATTTAAAGATATTTTATTCATTGTTACCTTTAATATTTATATTGTTTTTTGTCAAATATGACAATCGATGGTTTACAAAAAATAATCTTGATTCAGATTCATATGAACAATGATCACATACAAATATAGCTCGATTTCTACATGTTTTCAAATGAGCACGTAAATTAGCTGTTCTGGTGAATATTCTTTTACACCTCCAACAGGATCGCAAAGATTCGAATTTAGTACGAAAATGCTTTTTCATTTTGTGTTTCTTAAAAACAAATCCATCGTCCGTTGTGAAACTACATGCTATACAGTGGTATTTATGGTGTTTCTTTTGTTCTTCATGAAGTTTTACATGTCTTTTTGTACTGTCAAAATCGTCTAACAAGACATTACATTTCAGACATTTAAATGATATATTGGTTTGACATTCATGGCAATATTTGTCTTCGCACGATTTGACATTATTTAAATCTTTGTTGCATTTTGAACAAAATATTGTAATAACATTTATATATCCTAAAACAAAGTAAAATAATTTAATTCCTTTATAGTAAAAATGAAAAATAATGACTCGATTTTTACTTAAAAATTAAGAAATATACTTTCCAAAAGAAATAATCTAATAAGTATAATTTACACTTAAAATGCGATAATCTGTACAACGTTATAGTACACATCATACAAATGAAGCTATGTAAATTAAAAAATAATCTTTTAATTTTGTTAATGAATCTATATAGTTACTAAGTTTTAATAAAATTATATAAAATAACATCTGTGTATAAGTATTAAAGAATAATACCAGATTTTACATTGCAAAGTTTTTATAAACATACATATTAGTTATATATTTCAATAATAATAACTACTTACGTGTATTCCTCAGATCAATAATAAAATCATTTGGATCATCCTTTAAATGACCTGAATCTATATGTAGTTTAAGATGTCTTAAAAAACGATGATTATGATTGCTTTCATACTTGCACAAAAAACAACAATTAGTAACTCTCCGTAAACATATTTGAATGTGGGTTTTTAATAAATTGGAACTGTGAAATCCCTTTTCACAATTTGGACATGTTTTTAATTTTGTATTTATTTTGCATTTGTAATTTATGTGATAATTCAATTTTTCATAAGTTTTAATTATCTTGTTACATTGTGAGCATGCGAAGATTAATGGAAATTTACATATTTTACATAACTGTTTATTACCAGTAATAGTTTTGTCAACTACTTGATTACATTTTTCACAATAATATTTGAATAAATCATAACTTTCTTCTAAAAAAGATATAAAATATGTAATTGCATGTAATAAATACTTATAATAATTTGTGGATTAATATACTTATTAATAATTAAAAGCACATTTAATTTAAATAGATATTATATACATCTATATACAAAGTCTTCAAAAATTTATTAAATTATGCATGGAATGCAGATATGATACCTTCATATTTTTTTATTTCATTCTGTTTTCTCTATACTTTATTTAATTTGTTTAATACTGAAACAAGTAAAATTTATAGAATTATTATAAAATTGTATAAAGTATTTACCTTCGGAACTTATTGGAGTGTTACTTCTGCTTCTGCTTCTTTTATTTAAATCATTGCCTGATATTGGCATCAGTAGTTTGGTTAAGACTACCCTTACATTCTTCATTTTATCCATGTCATGTAAATCTGAAAAATAAGTTTATAATATTTATTATAATATTTGTAATTATTTAACTTTAGATCACTACATTTGCTGACAATAATAAAACTGATAATGAGTATAAATTTCATTATGTTTTCATTCATTATTATTCTGTTAAGCGTGTCATAAAGTTTGATTACTTTGCAATCGATATATATTTTTAATTTTTATACTTATATGCGATATGCATTAGTTCTTACCAGAATTAGAAGTCATTGCAGTACACATTTGGTTCTCTATGTTTGCGTCAACATCCATGCTAATTTCATCTTTCAAATTAATTTTACTGTTAGTCAACAAGTCATATTTTTCAAGTAGTGTATTAAAACCTATTGTTTTTTCTTTGGTACTTGTAAAACCTCCATCTAAAATAAAATTGAACATTTTGCTTAAAATTATTGCAATAAATAAATACTTAATAGAAGTATAAGTTTACGCTACAGAAACAAATTTAAAAGAAAATAAAATTTGAGAGTTAATGCATTTATAATTGTTTTGACAGAAATACCTTTATTTGTGTCTAAACTCATGGTGGCATTTGCTACTACACCACTGGTAAAATTATTATTTTCTTCATTATCTGCAAATTATATTTAATGTTATCAACACAGTTGTAGAAAGGAATTATATATTTTTTAAATACTTTCATTGATAAATATACGAACCCGAAAAATCAGATATATCAAGCTCCTCCTTGACTATGCTCGCTTGCACTGCCGGCGAATACATTATTACGATACCTGTATAAAAAAATGCAATTTTAAAATCTATATATATATATATAGGTATAGATTTAATTAATGAAATATGTATTAAAATCATTCCAATACTAATTTATATCTTATTATTAATTAATATCAATAGGTTTAACATATTTCTCTCTCATATTTACATTTTTAGTACCGCGTTTGTGGACATTACGGTTAAAACTCATCTTTGTTATTACTACGAACTCGAAAAGAGACAACACGAGAGCGCGCGAAAATTCGATTATAAAGTGTAGAAAATTGTCGGTATATACTTACGTGTGTCGACAATCGACAATTTTATACTTTGTAAAGTGTAATATCCGAGTAAGTATTACACTATATTAAATAATCTAGAATTTCGAGCAGTACTTAATTGTAATGTAGGGTAAATAATGAATTACATTTTAGAAAAAAAAATTAAATTTTCTAAATAATATGAAGTAACTGTTAATTTTCAAAGATTGAACGGTTATATATAGACGGTGAAAAGATATTTTGTAAACTCAATACGTGTAACGTCTATTAAAATATCTGCATGAATAAATAGAAATTCAATGTATAAAGTAATGCATATTATTACGTTTTTGAAAATTATTACGTTAATATCTTAAACGTGCATATCTCTATTAATTATCTTATACATACCTTACACTTTTAAAACGTGATATATAACACCTTTTTAACGCTTAAAGTTTTCAAATTACACTTTCTAGCGACAATTATTATACTATAGACTATATATACGCGGAGTCATCAAGTGTGTGTAGCTCAGTCGCTAGCTCGTTATCAACTAAAATTCTTGCTGCAGTCAGCGGTCAATAGAAAAAAACACTCTTAAGGGAGGGGATGCGCGTCAGAACGCGTCTCTTATTTTAATGAAATTAATTATTTTTTTATACAAGAAAAATAATTTAACTGAAACAAAGATGATAATTTATCAACTTAGCTTTAAATTTTTAATCACACCTATATACATATATAAAAGTTTATTATAAATTATATGGATTGTTTATTTGATCTATTACTTTATAAGGTTCTCCAATTTTTTTGTATCTAAAATTATTTATTGTTATTATTTCTAGTAAAAAAGGAATTTTAATTTAAAGAATATCTATTATATTAATTTAAAGTCTATTTAATTTAAAGTATATAAAAATGTAGGAGGAAAATGATCTAACACAATTTTATACTTGAACACTGATTATTATTTGCAATAGGTGATCATTACATTTCATCGCAAGTACACCATTACTGCATAACGAATTATAAAAAAATAAAATGCAGTAACGTTTAATAAAATAAAGAAAACTGTTTTTTTATTTTTATTAATACATATACAGTTATCTCTTCAGATCTATATAGATTTTCTCTCGAAATCGTCGATTAACTAAGTGTATGTATAGCGGCCTACTTATATTTATTTACATTTTTTTAAAATCTTGTCAAATTGTCATATTTTATCTGGAATTAAAATCACTTCGTGTAAATACGATTCTCGAAAGAATTGATACTTTTACATTCGATCGTGTCGTATAATTTTATTTTACCACAATTAAATATTACAAGGCACATTCGTTACTCTAATCTTAATTAGCATACAAATTGATTGATGCTTTTTCAAATTCTGCGACTTATTGAATTTTTTCCACAATTCGCGCAATCGTATATTTAATATGTTTAATAACATGCTGGCGAATCTTAGCGAAGTTTCCAGGGTCTGTATCACAAATTTTGCACCGAAATTCCAAAGGATTGTTGCATTTTTTACATATCGATGTGCTACGCGTCAATCCTGATCTAGATCGATTACACTTTTGACAAAATGCTTGCATCATTTTCGTCGGATCTGTAAATAGAGAGGAATACATTAGTATTGTCAAATCTTGTTTGCTGGAGTGTATACATATATCATATAAAATTTCAACCTAAAAATTCTATCGAAAATATTGAACTAAAAACTGAAAAATTCATATACGAATAGCTTAAAATATATGGAAGGATCTAACGTTTTCGTTTGTCAATAAAAAAATCTTTTTAATAATAATTGAATAAACAATTTGAAGAAATTTAGCTTAAAAAAATCATAAAATTTGTACTGCCCAATTTTTGTTTAAAATTGCTTCTAATTCTTAATTTGGTTATAACTCTGCTCCATTTAACGGATTTGAACGTACTTTTTTTTAAAATGTATCTATTTTATCTCAGTTTTTCAGTAAACTTTAGTTTGATTGTTAATATTTGATAGGTCAGAAGTTATAAGCGTTTAAAGTGAAGTCTCTTTTTTTGGAAATTTTTGTTTAAACGCGCATAACTTCCGAAAAAACGATTGTTAGAGTCTGCGGCTCTGGCTTTTTTCATATTTTTATATAAGAAAACATATACTAAAAGCTGGGCACGATCCGTTTCCCAAACATATGAGGGTCTCCTGTAAGTGTATGTATAACGGCCTACTTATATTTATTTACATTTTTTTAAAATCTTGTCAAATTGTCATATTTTATCTGGAATTAAAATCACTTCGTGTAAATACGATTCTCGAAAGAATTGATACTTTTACATTCGATCGTGTCGTATAATTTTATTTTACCACAATTAAATATTACAAGGCACATTCGTTACTCTAATCTTTAATTAGCATACAAATTGATTGATGCTTTTTCAAATTCTGCGACTTATTGAATTTTTTTCCACAATTCGCGCAATCGTATATTTTAATATGTTTAATAACATGCTGGCGAATCTTAGCGAAGTTTCCAGGGTCTGTATCACAAATTTTGCACCGAAATTCCAAAGGATTGTTGCATTTTTTACATATCGATGTGCTACGCGTCAATCCTGATCTAGATCGATTACACTTTTGACAAAATGCTTGCATCATTTTCGTCGGATCTGTAAATAGAGAGGAATACATTAGTATTGTCAAATCTTGTTTTGCTGGAGTGTATACATATATCATATAAAATTTCAACCTAAAAATTCTATCGAAAATATTGAACTAAAAACTGAAAAAAATTCATATACGAATAGCTTAAAATATATGGAAGGATCTAACGTTTTCGTTTGTCAATAAAAAAATCTTTTTAATAATAATTGAATAAACAATTTTTGGTCGATAATTATTAACAGAAAAAAATATAAAATTTTAACTCAAACAATATAATTAAATGATCGATGTAAAAATCTGGAAAAACTTGACGTTCAGGATTGTTTCCAAATTGTATTCTTTTGTTTTTTAAAATAATTTAAACAATGACTATTTTCTGATTATGACATCTCCAGATACGGTGTAAGTACTACTAACAAGATGGCATACCGATATTATTACCAACCGAATGAAAAATAGAAATTACCACATTTATTTAACTAAACTTACTATTCAATATAAAATCCAATTACAGAGGAAGTAATATAAAAAAATTTATCCTTTTACAATGCTTTAAACTTTAAAAATGCTTTCACCCAGAACATATACGTAATTACATAAAACAACTGATCAAAGAATTTTAATTATTACATTTATTTATCAATATATATATAGCAGTCAATAGATTGTAGAAAAATTTATCTTTCTACAAAGTTTCAAATGTATTTTTCAAGTTTTCCTTTGAAAATTTTTGCTCCAAAAATGTACAATTTTCCATAGAAATTTGTCTGAAGATGTCTTTTACTAATAGGCATGCGAACTTGCATAATTATACATATTATTCAATTATTTAGTGGGTTCCTTTCACTTTTTATTTTTTTTAATTATTATCCCTTTAGTAAAATAATAACCATGTTTACAGTTCTTTTACTTTTACAGTTTCATCTGACAACGTCTGTAATTCATATATCATTCGACCTATACAGCTACGTTTAGGGGATACAGATGTTTAATCACACAAATGACACCGACAGAAAAGAACCGATTGTTCTGGTATAAAAATAAATATTCACATGACTTTCCGCGTCGCTGTGTAGTCTTTGACCGAAAAGTAGCAATTTAACATATCCATGATATTTCTTTTATTTTTTTTTACAAAAATAAAAAATAATTATTTTTATTTCCCGATTCAACTGAACATATATTGTTTATCTATTTTGAGTATCGAATAATATACAAATATAAAATATTATTATAGTTTTCATCATGGATATTACTTATCTACGTTTATAATTTTTTACTCGATATAATTTCAAATTAAACTAACGATTATTAATTAAAATTAAAAAGTTATATAAAAAGAAGATAGGAAATTGTAAGAACCAGATTTTCGATAATATAACCATCACGGCTTAAGGAAACAAAACAAAAATATAATTTTCAATTATAAAAAAGATGCGCATAATTTCAACACTTTAACTTACCCGATTGGAGAGCCTTCTTAACTTTTCGCGTGGGTATAATTAAATGCGAAGTTAGCATATGTTTCAATATACTTGATTTATACTCAGTTTTGTAAGGACAATGATCGCAAAATAAATTATTGTTCGTACCACAATATTTCAAGTGGTTTTTCAACGTAGCAGCATGCGTAAATGTCTTTTTACATTTTGGACAAATTGATTTTTGTTTTAAATGAACCTTACTAATATGGGATGACATAATATCTGACATCGATGTTTTAAAATCACACTTGGTGCAACTGTACAATTGTGTGGGTGAACAAATGCGCTTCACATGGTTCGCTATTTCTACATAAGTGTTCTTGTATTTATCACACTTGGTACACCGAATGATCAATTGCTCATTGCATTTATCACAGTTGACTCTGCTTTTTGACAGTTCGATGTTAGGTTTCGATTCTTTACATTGCGAGCAATACCATTCGGTCATCTTCGTCCATCCTACGAAATATAATACGATTTTTAGAGAGTTGTATATAAATAAATTAAATATTTTTGTTTTGATTTCATATATCGTATTGACGAATATTTTTAGGAAAAAAAAGTTTTATGTAAGTTACACTAGTCATTAGTCCTTAAGGGGATATTAAATTACAAAGTAAGGAATACAAGCAATTCTATAATTCATTTTTTTATAAATAAAAGATCTATTTTTTTAGAAAAATCTTTTTATTTGTAAATTAAACATTAAAAAATATATTATTTTTCTGAAAATGTATTGATACATCCTAGCCTGTTTCAATTTTTTTTGCTTTTAATAAAGGTGGTGACGTATTTTATTGTTACTGAATCAGCATACAAAAATTTTTATATTTATTCAAAAGAAAGAAATCTATTGTTACATCAAAAATCCAAATACAGAAGTATTCTAGATAATTAAATGATACATCATTATAAAATTATTAAGTATCTATAAAGTATTTTCTATAAAGTAGTAATGTATTGTCAAGAGGGTGCCAATGTCAACTTTAATCCTGCCTACCTTATTAATCAAGCTAAACAAAGAATTCAATTATAATTCATAAAGTTTTATAATATTAAGTAATTATAATATTTGAAATAGTAAAAGATGCGCCTTCGTTTATAAACGATTTATCTCTTGTGTTTGCATAAAAAAATGTTTATTGTGTTTCACTTGCTTAATATTTTTGGCAACATATCTTTTGAAAATGCAATTTTATTTAAGTCTAAATTTTTGCACAGGGATATATTGTTTCTAAATAAAGGCTCGTGATTTTACGTCGTCGTTTTTTTTATAATTTTTTTTACATTTCAAACGATTAAGAGGATGTCAAATTCAAATTTTATCAACCGATTCAACGGAGCGTAAAAAAATATAATTAAATAAATATCGTAAATTTTGAAAAGTGAAGGTCGTTGTCCTTTGTTTCACTATTATCTATCACTGAAAAAAAATTCAAATAAATATATGTAAACAAAAATGACATTGGAAAGAAATTCGACACTTAATTTCGGGTCTTAGATTTAATGAATATTAATCTATTTTCTTCTCATATAGGTATAAGAGTCAATTTCCTTCCAATGTCATTTTTGTATGAAATTGAATACAGCGATACAGTCAAAAAAGAGCAGTAATGTTTTAGTTTTTCATAATACTTTACGATATTTATTTATTTAAAATAACTTTTAACTTCATAATTGACTCATCCAATAAATTTTGACTTTTACATTCCATTAACACATTTAATTTAAATACTAAATTCACAACAAAATAAGTTGGTACTAATAATTATGTGAATCTATACCTTTCAATGTATTGTCCATTTGTTCGTACGTAAAATAATCCTTGTACAATGTATGCATTTTCATATGCTTGTCAAAAATTTTTTTCATGGAGCTCTTGTAAGTACAAAAGTTACATAAATGTATATAACTTTCTTTTTTTTCAAGGTCTACTTCATTGCAATTTATAAATACATTGGAACAATCATTCTGCAAATGGAGCACTATCATATAATAGTTTTCAAACAGTGCATTGCATTTGGGACACTCGTATAACATTTCTGTACTGCATTTTCCACAATTTAGCACATTTTGATATGTGTTTTGTAACACTGATTCTTTACATTTTGAACAATGGAAGTTGTATGGAAAGTAGATATCTGTAATTGTGTTGGTTTTTTTTTTTTTTAATTTGATACATAATTATGCACCCAAGAAATTGCTATGCTATATTTACCCTTTACATCACTGTCGCTTTTTATGGAATGTATGAAACGGTGATTAATAAACTTTAATTTTGACAAAGTTATAAATGTGCAGTGATTGCATTCATACTGTGCAAGATTCCCACATTTTTTCATATGAACAGTTAAATCGAATGTATTTTCAAATCTACTTTTGCATTTCCAGCAGCTTTTAAGATTTAAATATTCAACTTGACATACTCTTTTTGCTTTGTGTTTCCTGTATAATAACTCATCGTCGGTTCCGAAATCACATGACAAACAGTGGTATTTGTGGTCATTTTTTTGTTCTCCGTGAGAGTTAAGATGACGTTTAATTGTCTCAATATTATCGTAAATATCATTACATAACACACATTTCAATGATATTTTTCCTTGACATTTTAGACAAAATTTATCGTTTATAAAATCGACCTCTTTAACTTCTTTGTCGCATTTAGAACAATATAGTCTTATACCGTTTAATAGACCTGTAAAAATGAAAAGTAATACGATTTTATTTTCATTAAAAAATTAAGTCATCGTTTAATATTTACGCGCAATTACATGCAGTTACATTTTATATTGTAGAACATAATGAATTTTCGTAAATGGTTTATGTGCAACTAGTAATTTTACATTATTATTTTTATATATTAGCTTTCATTAATTTTGTTATTAGAGAAGCATTGTGAAATGTTAATATAAAACATTTATTTGCAAATTAGTTATTACTAAACTCATTCGCAAATGTTACTGTAATTCAATATTTAATTTTTTCTTTGAACTCAAATATAAATATATCAGCAAATGTTTCATATTGTACAATTAAAAATAAGATTATATTTATTACCCTTAATACTAGGAATCAAACTATAATCATTTGGATCATCCTTTATTTGACCTGCAGTTATATGAAACTTTAAATGTTTAGTCAAATCACCAAGTCTTTTGCTTTTATACATGCAAAACGAGCAGCGATAATTAAATTCTGATGAACATATTTTCACGTGACATTGAAATTTTTCATAATTGTTGTAATTCTTTTTACAGTTCAGACAAGTATACAACTTTCCATCTGTCTGACAATGAAATTTCACGTGATATCTCATTGTACCATATTTTTCAAATATTTTGTTACACTTGGAACATGCAAAGCTAATTAGAGAATCACATATTTCACAAAACTTTGTCTTTCTTCTTTTATTATTATTAACTATTTTATCACATTTTTTACAATAGTGTTTAAAACCAATTTTATCATCTGTAAATAAAAAATTATAATTATTTCTAATTATACGTGCATTATATATATGAGTGCAATTTAAACAGTTTGATTAATTTTGTCTCAAGTTACAGGGATTTACACCTTTTAACATAAGAATTATCTTGGAAATAATGAATTAAAATTCTGAAAAAACTCATATTGGTAGTTTAAAACAAAAGCAAGGGCATGACGTTTTTATTTTTTTAAGAAAAAATATATTTGTTAATAATAATTGAATAAACAATTTTTGGTTGGTAATTATTGGCCTAAAAAAACTAACTTTCAACGCAAAAATTAGAATTTAATTACAAATTTAAAAATCTGAATAAACTTGAGTATACTGTTTAAAACATGCCTAACGGTCATGCGAGTCCGACATCCCCTTAATTTAATATAAGTAATTTTTTGTTCATACAAAATTATCATAGAAAAAACTTTTTAAAAATCTACCAATCCTAATCTGAAATATACTATTATTTATGTAAAGTTTAAAATGAAAGGAAAAATAAGAATTAACAAATCAATTTTTACATATTTACATAAATACTGTACTTATTCTCACCATCGAACAACTGCTTTTCTTTAAGTGCACTGTTTCTAAATGTATTGCAGGATACATCTCCTTCTTCAATATCTGTTACATTTATATTCTCGTTATCTGAAATACAGATCAATATTTTTTTAAGAATTATTGAATTTTGTTACTATTTCTCATTGTAATTACCTGATACTGCATCATTGATTTCATTGTTTAACTTAATATTACTTTGTTCATTGCTTTCATTATCTGTTAAAATAAATAGTTTTAAAAAAATGTGTATAAATGAGCTTCACCATAATCATTATGTTTAAAGTACATTGTAAACTGTATGAAAATTTGTCTATTTTTCAAAGATATTCTTCTTATTCTTACCATTAACACCTTTGTCGTTTTTGGTCAAATGTGACATTTGATGATTAATAAAACCTAATCTTGATATTGTTTGATATGGAGAATGATCACATACAAATGATGCTTGGTTTCCACATTTTTTTATGTGATCCTGCACAGTGTGAGTATTGTTAAATCTTCTTTTGTATTTCCAACAGGATCTTAAAGATTCAAATGCTTTACAATGTAGAATAGATAGCCATCATTTTTACAAATCTTATTTAATTTTATAAAACGAAAAGTCTAAAATATTACATGGTTAATATACAAAAAGAAACATTTGAAAATTATGAATTTAATTGAATAACGATTCATTCAAAAACATAAATGTTATTTACAATTTTCATATTAGTTTGGCAATAATACTTAAACATTGTTTAAAGATATAAAGATTTTTGATATTAAAAAATTAAGTAAAGTTGTTTTTACCTTCAGAATTAATTGATAATGGATGCAAAATTGTATTTGTCGGTAATTTAGTTAAAATTACCTTTGCACTCATCATTTTATTCATGTCATACACATCTGCAAAATAAAAATTAATAAACATTATTATAAAATTATACTTACATCTTTTCATCTATGATAAATGAGTTTTAAACTTAATCACATTAAATTCTACATTTGTATATTGAAAATATATTTTAAAACCTTATTAATTTGCAATCAATGTATTTACAATCTTTATATATTTGTGATCGGTATCCAAAAATACATTTACCAGAATAATGTGGTAATTTTGGATTGTGGTTCACATTGCTTATATTAATATCCATACTAATTTCATCTTTCAATTTCTTTGTATTCCAATTATCCTTGATTTCACTCTTAATCAATTGATTATTATCCTTGAATAGTACATCTTTCGTGAAGGTCTGGAAACCTTCTTCGTCTAAAATATAATATTTGATATTTTGTATAGAAATATTACAATTTTTTATGTTATTTATGATTGTAATTAAGTACCATATAATACAGTTTAATTTCATTTCATATTGTTATACTTACCAAAAAACATATTAAAATTATTTTTATTAAATAATAAATTTACCCATTTTGATTGTCATTTTGTTAAAATTACTATTATCTTGAAAATCCCTGGTAAAATAACCAAATTCGTCAATGCCTGTAAAATGTTTTTAATTATAGAACTATTATAGACATGAATGTATATTTCTTTTTAATATTTTAATTGATAAATTCAAACCAGATTGATTCCATGTATCGAGTTCCTGTTTAATTACTGCAGTTGTTTCTAATTTAGGAACATTGTTCTCTATAAAATGTAATATGTAATCATGTAAATCAATGTAAACACTGATATATTTATTTATATAATTTTACTGTATCAATGAATTTTTGTTAATTTAATATTGCTTAAATATTTTTCTTACGTAAAGATTGAATTGAAAAAAACAATAGGAAGCTAGCTTTGTAATAATTTAAAATGAATATTTTGTTTACTTATTTGGTAATGAACATTAAATTTTATTTACCAAAAAATAAAAATAAATTATTTTTATCAAATGACAAGTTTACCTATCATTCCGCTTGTATCGCTTGTATGAATATTATTAACATTTTGTACATTGTTGGTAAAAATACTAACGGTGTCACTGTCTGCAAATTGTTGAATAATTATTTCAATGTATTATAACAATCAGTTTACCATTGATAAATACAAACCTGAGGCATCAGATATATCCAATTCCTCTTTGACAATATTAGTAGACATGGTAAAGTCACCAAACTCTGTAAAATAGAATATAATTATGAAAATATGCACAAGTTATGTCACCATTTTTTTATAATTATTTACCATTCACTTTCTGAGACATATTTTATCAAATTTTTGTATTTTGTCTACGACAATCGTGTAGCTATGAAAATATAATAATATTACGATACTTCCGTGCGTATTGCGTAAATATATATCGTGGTACGCACTGACCGGGTTATCGGTAAACAAACAACTAACAAGGCGCGCGCGACAAATAATAATGTACGCGTTTGACGACCGCAGTATAAGCTCCAATAAGAAGCTAGAAGATAATCTTCTTTGATCGAATCGAACGTTGTGCGCCCGCGTGTGCGTGCTCCGGACTTGTAAACATTATAAACTTGGGGTCTTTAAATAATTATTTAATAAAAGTAGTGATATTTTGAAATATATATACTTATTTTATGCAACTATAAAAACTAATTGTTTGCTTGATGGTATAATAATTATGGTTTTTTTTAAGAATTTCGAGATTGATTATATACCATATAGGTAATATGAAGGAAGAAATATATATATACTGAAAAAAAATAGATGTTTGAAAACGGAAATTATTTTAAATATGCCTCAAAAAGAAAATCCGGTTGATCCAATGCGATTTCTTATAATCAAGAAGAATTTGATTGATTTTAGAATATTAATCTTTTTGAGTTGTACTAGATAATTTTTTACAAAAAAATATTCCGCTTGATCATAAAAAATTCGTTTGATTACAGAACGAATCACATTGAACCAAATAGATTTTCTTCTTGAGGCATGTATTTAAAAAGAGTTCAACTTGGATCAAAAATATATTTTTTTCAAATTGTGAACGATTTCAGAGGGGGGTATTTGTATATTTTTAATTAAATTTATTAAATTAGTATTTTATTTATCTATGATATATTTATAATTCATCTTTTTAATTATATATTGTTTTAATGCTTAAATATATTTTAACTCAAAAATTAAATAATACAGTTTAATTTGTAATTTTCACCCTCAAATCCAATTTATTTATTATTGACTCTCAACAATCGACTATTTACTAATTAAATAATACAGATGAAAACTTTTTGTTAATCTTTAATATAATGTTGATTAAATATGTAAATTTACAAATTATATCATGCACAAACGCATAATCAGACGGGTACCGTTGTTATACTTATTTAAATTCGTACCCAAAAATAGTTTTTAAAACTAGAATTAAGTTTTATGTACCGGACCCACCAACAGGTAAGTTTATAATTTACCTCTGTGGGAATTGCGTGGAATATGTTTGTCACTTCTATGTAATTACATAAGTATTTTCTGGTAAATAAATAAAAAAAATCAATTGTCCGATAGAGGGTATAATATTTAATAGTTTCAAATGAATAGTTATTAATTAATTACAAATACCATAAAAATGATTAAGAAAAGTAATAATATATGAAATATCTTCTCTTAAAGAAATGTTAAATTATCTGGACAATATACTGCCAATATATATATGCACTGAATATATGAAACGTCATCATTTGTATAATATATATATATGGACACATAAAGCGAATACAATGTTAAACATTCGGTTTTTATAAATAAATAAAATGAAAATCTTGCAAATTTTATCTAAATGATATAAAATTACTGCTTCTAATAATAGTGAAATGTTTACATTTTTGTGAAAACAAACTATTATCAAAACATTTGTTTATATCTATAATAAAACAAACAGGAGTCGTGAACTCGCGTTATAATTATATGCGTAGCAATCGCAAGAATTATTTGATTCAGAGGCACGTCTTGAATAATAGTTTTTTTTAATCTAATAATTTCTTTGACATTGATCCACAACTGGTACTTTTACCTTATTATTACATTTTACGGTGTTGTGGAAAAGACAAACAAGTAATATACTTTATATATACATGACCTCTTGTGACAATAAGTTTCAATAATGATAATACATTCAAATTATTCATTTCAACTCAGAAAGTTTGTCAAAGTAAAATAATCTGAAAGAAAATCACAAAAAATGTTAAACATGGAAAGGCCATATCAATATATTATCGGAGCGACATTCTAACGATTGTGACATAATCACACATTACATATGGATCTATATTTCAAAAACCTAAACTAAAATATATGAAATTGAACATCTGAAAAAAATTCTTAAGTCATGCTTAAATTAGATAGAGAAAGCTAACAAAGTGAATTTATCAAAATACAATCAATTGTTATTATATTTAATCGGTATTACGAAATTTGCAGGTGTATTACTTGCGATACTGAATTGACTTATTTTCAATTTCCTTGAATTAATTTTTTAATTTAGGATTTAACGATATGCAAGTAAGTTGTTAAAATGAGGGTTTTGCGCAATATTTGAAAAAATTTTGAGTAATGCAAGTTAGCTCATAATATATCGCTCGTGTATAATAATAATTACACGAACGGGCGATTTAGAGTCAATATTTAAATATAATTAATTTTTGTCGGTAATGATTGGGTAAAGGAGATGTGATACCCAAATTGCAGAGACCTACCTAGAAAATCCCAAAAATTTTAAAACCTAATTATATAAGAATCTGAAAAGAATCACAGAAAGTATTCAAAACAAATCAAATACCGTAACAGACAGATTTTTACGAAATAACAAATTATCAATCAAAATTTATCAATAAAAACAGTTTGAAAAAATTCACAGATTATCCTTAAAGAAAACACAGCATTAATTGTTATAATTGTTATAATAAAAAATAAATCATTTTTTTATTTTGCGAGGTTCAGATCCCGTTTAAATCGAGCTTTGAACGTATATAGAAATTTCAAACACTAATTGATATTGAAATTATTTAAAATATTTGTAGCTCATTGTTAGAGTAAATAGAAAAACGCAATTCAGAAACAGTTTTTTAAAGAAAAAATAAACAAACCTACTATTTTAATAAAAAATTATTAGCGCTATTAACTTTTATGTATCCCTTTAAAAACGATAGAAATCTTGTCGGTAATAGTCATGTATATTGTTAAAAGTGAATACAAAAGTTGGACTTAAAAGAATATTATAAAAAAAGTTATTCTCTCCAATTCGTCTCAAGAATTTCCAATCACAATATCTGGTAAGGTTGAAAAATAATGAAACACAGATTAAATTTAAATATGAAAATATATTAAAAAAATATAATAAAGATAGTATTAAGCGGTTGGTACAAAAAGTTTAGTTGTTAGTTAGTAAATAAAACTAATCACGCTAAGTTTCTTGAAAAATATACATTTCAATATCATTTCTTCTTGGCTCTTTTTCTGTTCAATATTTGTTTTATTTACAACAATTAATATTATATATAATATTATATTATTGAAATCTGCACCATCTATCGAATTGGATATTGATTGATTGAATAATCTAGAAGTAAATTTACACTGAAAGTTAAAAATTTGCGTTTGATTAAATTTTAAATAATATTTTCATACCAAAGTAATTCTTTATCACTGTATATCTGTATACTTCCTATTGTTATATACAACGTCCAGAACATCAATTATTCCAGTGCATTTAAAACAGATCATCATATACTTACTAGAATTAAAATTGTGTGTTAAAATGACAACTCGTGATTGACTACGAATCTCGAGGAAGGTATAACTTCAAACAATTGAGAATTGTCATTTAATTGAATATGTATAATAAATAAGTAAATACTAACATTAGCGTCATTTTCTGATTTCGCTTTCAATTCATTTTCAAAGTTTTCGATGCATCGCAAAATTATTAAAAGATTGATGAATCTCTGCAAAGTTTTCTTCTTCTCTGTAGAACATTTTGTTGCATTTTTGACACATTCTTGCATTAATTTTTGCAGTTCTGTAAATATAAGTGATATTAGTATTATTTAATTTTAATTTATGCTGAAAATTACACTATTTATTCAACAGACTTTTAATTATAACTCCAGTAAATGGATTCTAACATTTTTTATAAATTAAACTTAAATTAAAATTTGAATTAAATAAATATGATCTTGGAAAATCGTAGTTAAAAAAATAAATTTTTATTATTTTCTCGTAGCACTGTGATAATTAAATACAAGTTAAAAAGTTCATTAAATGGTTTAACTTACCCAATATTGAAATCAGGTTGTATCTTTAGCCAAATGGTGAATTATAATATGCTTCTTTAAATCAAGTTTATATTTAGTTTTAAATGGACAATCGTTACAAAATAAGTTAGGTTGCATACCACAAAATTTCAAATGGCCCCTAAATGACTCTGAATTTTTAAGTTTTGTGTGGCACTTTGGACATAAGTACGATTTATGTTTGAAGTGATAATTGCGAATATGTCTTGCAATTACACGCGATATTGTTGCCTTGAAATCGCATTTGGAGCAATGAAATACTTCCTTAGGTAAACATTTATGCCTTATATGGTGATATATTTCTCTATATGTATCTTTTTTTGTTTCGCACATAATACACCGATGAATTAAAGGTTGTTTACATATCTTACATTTAACTTTTTTTCGAACAGTGGGAGTATACAATTTGTTGCATTTAGAGCAATATTGTTCTAGTGTCATTGCTTTTTCTAAAAAAATAATTCTATTAAATTATATCATTTTAAATATTATTACTAAATGTTATATTGTAATACATATCAACAAATGTTTTATGCAAGAGTTTTATACAAGAGAGGTGCAAGTAAAATTTTATGATTTAATTTTATGCTATATTATTTTTATTTTTAAGTAATTTTGCAATAAAATCATTTGTTTTATTTACTTTTAAGTAGATTTAAGTTCAATATTAAGATTTGAAGTAAATTGATACAAGCAATCAACTTAACCCATACCTGATAAGGTATAATTTACTCTTTCATATGTGAAATAATCTTTGTATATTGTATGAAATTTTATGTGAGTTTTTAAAAAATTTTTCCTTGATGTTTTATAAGGACAATAATCGCAGAAATATAAATTATTTTTTTTAAGGATCTGTTGATCATATGTTGATGGTTCATATAAACAATAGTTTTGTAAATGGATCATCATTTTATAATATTTGTTATACAACATATTGCAATTGGGACACTCGTATGACATTTCTGTATTGCATTTTTTACACTTTAGTATACTTTGGTATGAATTTTGTAATGTAGATTCTTTGCACTTTGAACAATGGAGTTTGTATGAAACGGAGATATCTGTAATTAAATAGACATTTTTTATTATTTCATTATGTCATTTTGAGCAGTGATAAATAATGTATATATTTTTCAAATTATTTTGGTTGTAGCTTTTATTACACTAAAATAACAATCAGGAAGATTTTCTTAAAAAAAATGTGAAAAAAGCCAGAATTATACTAACGACATTTAGAAAAAAAGGTGTGCTTCTAAAGAATATTTTAAGCTAATTAGTATTACTAAAATTGTCTATAATTTATCAACTACCAGCTAAAATTTAGTATTAGATTGTTAGTATAAATGTTTTTCTAAATTGAAATTATCTTCTATTAATTTTTCCTCTCTCCTACCTTTTAATAAATATTTAAATAAATAAAAACATTTTTATTTAAAATTTATTATTGTATTAAGCAAATAAATTTTGGTATTCTTACCTTTTTTTTCAGCAGTTGTCAAATGTGTATTTAGATGATTAAGAAAGTTTAATCTTGATGACATTTCAAATGGACATTTATCACATAAATAAGTTAATTGATTCCCACAGATTTTCAAATGCATGCCTAAATTGTATGCACTTCCAAATTTGCTTTTACATTTCCAGCAGGTTTTAAGATATTTAAATTCAATACCATAATGTTTCTCTTGTTTGTGTGTATTATATAATTCTGTCGAGTTTGTTGTGAATTCACATAACAAACAATGATGTTTACATTGTTTTTTTTCTTTATCATGGGATTTTAAATGTCTTGTTACAGAATCAAAATCATCAAACATATGATTACATTTTAAACATTTCATACATAATTTTGTTTTACATTCTCGACATTTTTTTTTGCAAGACTTCAAATCTTTTATCTTATTGCATTTAGAACAAAATAGTCTTATTATACTTGATAAACCTGCAAATATAAAAAGTAATACAATCTATTTTTATTACAAAATTAAGAAGCTGGTTTATTCGAAAAATAATTTTTTTTTATTGCATTCATTTGTTACTATTACTTTTAATATTAAAATAATTTTAATAGGTAGACAATTCATTTTTAATTCTTTATTAAATTAAAAGCAAAATTATGTTGCTTACCCTTTATCTTAAAAATTATATTATAATCGTTTGGATCATCCACTAGTTCTCCCGAAAGGACATGTATTTTTAAATGTCTAGTTAAATTAGGAGCTCTTTTGCATTTATATATGCAAAATGAGCAATGGTAACTAAGTTCAGTTTTGCATAATTTAATATGTAATTGAAATTTTTCAGATTTGCGATAATTTTTTTTACAATTCGGACATTTGTATACTTTTGCACGTACTTGACAATAATATCTTACATGTTTCCAGATTTTAATGTAAGAATCACATTTTTTATTGCAGTAAGTGCAAATATAAATTAATGCAGATTCACAATTTATACAAAACTCTTGAGTCGTCATTTGAACATTATCAACTATTGTATCACATTTTGCACAAAAACGTTTACATCTATTTTTATCATTTTCTGGAATATAAAATAATTAATTAGTATAATTATTGTTTGAATATATTGAAGTTAATATTAAAGTAAATATAATAAAATTGAATATACTAAATTCAACTCTCACAAATGTCAAAGTTTGTTCAAGTATAACAAAAAAATAAACTTTGAAATTACTTATTAAAATAAATTTTGTTTCCACAAAATTATAGAAAAGAATTTTTAAACAGAAATAAGATCAAATAAATCTAAAATTATTTACAAATTAATCTAAATTATTTATTTACTTTAATTATTTTGTAAATATTGTTGGCTTAATAAATAAATAAATAAATAAATTACCACACCAAAATTTACCAAGGCATGTAAAGTTGACTACTAATTTTTTTTACATAATTTTATATATATATTAACTAAATATTATTTTTATGAATCTACTTCCACTATAACATAATTATATGTATCTGTAAAATAATAATAACAACTTTTATATTATAAATGATATTGAAACAGTTAAATTTAATAAATTTCATGTAGGTATAGTTTTTCTAATTATTATTAGATAGTTTGGTTAAATGTCGACTATGCAATAAATTTAATTGTATACTTATTTAATTATAAATTATATATTTTATTATTATAATCAATTCTATATTGTAACAGGTATAGTATAAAGCCTTTACAATTTAATATTACAAAAAAAGATAGAAAAGTAGACTTACTAGAAAAATTTTCTTTATTTTTGCTCTTGTCAACCTCCATACTACTTTCGTTTTCCAATTCATTTGAGCTAGATAAATTACTGTTACTGTCATTATCAATCAGTTGATCATTTCTGTCTATTGATGTATCATTATCAAATGTATCCAAATATACATTGTCTTCTATGGTGTTTCTTAAATTTACATATTTTTTATCTAAAATATATGATATTTTGTATAAAATGATATTTAATACTAGTTAATATTAGAATTACTAGAAACTGCACGATTGACTTACAGTTAAATTTAATTGTATCACTATCATCATTGTCGTCATCACCATCTTTGACAAGACACAATTGTTATAAAATTTTAAATCAAATAGCAATAATCATAGAAAATAGAACATTTTTTACGATATATTTTCATTGATAAATACAAACCCAAGTTATCAGGTATATCCAATTCTTCCTTGACCAAACTTGTTTGCATGGTAAGTATATTTTCTACAAAACAGAATGTAATACAAACTTGAGTTATCAGGTATATCGAATTCTTCCTTGACCAAACTTGTTTACATGGTAAGTATGTTTATTTTCTACAAAACAGAATATATATTTAGAAAAGTCTGCTTTTACAGATTTATTTAATTTGGTAATGATGTTACCTGTTGTAAAATTCCATATTATTAGTTTTTATGCAGATGTAATAATAATCCGTACAATGAAACTCGTATTTGTTATTCTTATTGGTTATGTTACCAGGTATCCAGTGGTTTCTATATTCTTTGGTTCGGGTGCGCAACAGTTATGCCGATATAATTGCATATGATGCTGTAAGATTGCATATTTTTTATAAAATGATGCAATAATGATCTGCTTTTGTTCGGTCGGTAACCTACCGGATATGCCATCTCCTTGGGAATGTGCAGATACCCAAATTGCAGAGATCTACCTGGAAAATCCCAAAAATTTTGAAACCTAATTATAAGAAAAATCTGAAAAAAATCACAGATACTGTTCTAAGCAAATAGAATACCGTGACAGAGAGATTTTTACGAAAAAATTAATTATTAATAACCATTTTTGGTCGGTAATATATGTATTAACAATAAAACAATGATTCAGGGCTGCCAAAAATCTCTCTGATTTACCAATAAAAAGATTTTTTTAAATTCACAAAATATTTAAAGGAAACAACATCGTTACAGAACGTTGATTTTCGATAAATTAAATTTCTCGTTTAATAAAAAATAAATCATTTTTCTAATATTCGAGGTTTATATCCTGTTAAGTTTGAGAATATATTTCTATTTCTTTCAGAGTTATAAGCAGCCAAAGTGAAAGATATTTTTTGCGAAAATTTTTATTGTTTGCTGATAAATTTTGTAAAAAAAGGCGTTAGAGTCTATATCTTCGGGTTTCTTTATATTTTTATAGTATAAATCATATTTTAAAGTTTGGTAAAGATGCGTTTCTCGGAGATGTGACACTCGTTCTTGTTATCCGTATTACTAAATCGAAAGGCTCCGAAGTAGAAGATCCGAGTTTAAATCTCATATTTACAAGTTTTTAAATATTTTCAGACTCATCTAAAACATTAATTTAAGTTAATCTATGATCATTATAAACAAGTTTGGGAAAGTATTGCGATATATATTGATATAAACTTTCGCTTTATACAAACGTAAACTTTTTAGAGCGGGAATTAAACATGTTTTAAATTAAACATTATTTTTTTCGCGCAAATGCATAACTGAATTCGCATGGAATATTTACTAAAGCTAAAGTCTAAAGGGTGAGCTAGCTGAATATATAAGGCTAACTCGTATACACTCTCATATACTTACGTTGAAAGTGGGGACGCGCCTTTTGGTCTACCTTCGTCATTGTTTGGAATGTGCAAAGCGCATATGTTCAACGAAGATGCGCAAGAATTTCAATTTGCAACATTCAAGTATAAGGTTGAGAAATAATAAAAAAAATAAACTGACATAGATTATTAAAAAAATTTGTTAATTTATTCGAATAATTAAACACACTGCAGAATATACTTTGTAAGTTCCTTTGACTTTCTAGATGTCCGTATTATCGCATATATACAAATAATTTAATTTTTATAAATAAATAAGTTCATAAATAAATAATACATAGTAAAAATAAGGGCATTGATATTTTTGTAATAAATTAAGTACAATTATAGATAACACTGAAACGAAGGACAACGATGATTTAGTTATTTCATAATTTAATACACGACATTTATTTAACGGGGTGCCATAGTTCATATTTATCCTCCGACAAACGCGATTGATTATTGACATTAAGTATGGCAATAAATCAGTATGTAAATAAAATAAGAGAAGAGGCGCCTTTGTTGGTCATTAATCCAACGGTGTGCTGAATTTCAAACTAAAATATTATTGGGTTTTCGAGAAAAGTTTTACCAAAAATGTAAAGTTAACTTCAACAAGGTGAAAAGATTTGATATTTTCGGTAAGACTTTTCTCGAAAACGCAATATTTTAATCCGAAATTCAGTACACATGTTATAGATTATTGATAAACGAAGGCGCATCTTTTCTTATTTTTTTATATACATTTAATCAACAAAAATTGAGTATGGGACCCCTTTAATTACAATCCTATTTCCGGCTCCATTGACTTGGTCGGTCAAATTTGACTTTTACATCCCGTAAGGTAAGATTTGTATAAGAACGGGTACTTGAAACGTAATGCAACTCTTATTTTCGGAGGCACACTTGTCGATGCATCTTAAAATTGTCCAACTTAGCAAATTTTTTTCCACAACTTGCACATTCGAAATTGTTATTGTGTTGTTTGACGTGTCGGCGAATATTGACGAGTTTTTCTAATTCTAGGCTGCACAATTTGCATTGGAATTTGTAACGATTGTTGCACGTCTTGCACGTGATTTTACGCTGCAAATAGTCCATTGACTTATTACAACTCTGACAGAATGCGAGGATTAGGTTATTCGAAGCTGAAAATAAAGTTTCAGTATATTACCAATCGCATACTGTATATTTTTTCGAATGTTCATTTAATGTAAAATAATTGAAGTACGTAGGATTTTTTTTGAAAATTTGATCGATTGCAATTTATTTCAAAGTGAGAAACGGAAATAAGTGGGATGTAACTAGGTAGGGGAGACTGGGGTATTCTTGAACAGGGGCATTTTTGAACTTTTTGAATAGCTCTTTCATATCGTAATATTTATGCTATAATAGGACGGTTTCTTTAAATAAATGCTATTATCTTAAATCCCCCATAGTTACGAGCTATTCCGAATCGATTGTTTACGTTTACTCCTTTACCCGAGACCCGACAAAATGAAAATCTCATTTTATTTTATTTGTACTTCTCAGTTTTAGAAAGCACACTTGTGATGTAGTTTCTATATACCTACAAATTACACAGGTTAAAAGTATTCCTACTAGATTTCTTTTGATCGTAATAACGTTGGAAAATATTAATTTACTGCTGCGCACTGTGTATCTAAAGTTTTTTTCTAATTTGGGATAATTTTGAACAAGAACCCTGGGGTAAATTTGAATGTGTTAAGTAAATGGGTGCACGGAGATTTTATAGTATATTCATCATGTGTCCAATCTAAAAGAAACGAAACCTAGTTCACAAAAATAACTATTTGGTGAAAAAGTTGTTTTGATAAATTTGGTACCTAAAAAAATTCTATGAGTTGCTAGAAAGTATGGATTTGAAGTTCCGTTAGTTTAGATTGTAAAATATTAATCTTTGCATCGAAAAAAAAATAAATCGCAAATAAGTTCAAAAATACTCCAGGGTATGTTCAAAATTACCCCAGGGTTGGGGCATTTTTGAACAAAATGCCTTTTTCTTCAACCGCAAAATAAACCGTCCTATCGATAAATATCGTGGGTAAAAAAATTTGTCTTAATAGCTAGAGGCAATTACTTGAAGTTGCCATGTATAAAATTATTTTATATTTTATACTTGAAGTCCCAAGTATAAAATTATATCGTTTTCGATAAGAAAAAAAATAAATAAAAAAAAGTTAAAAAATGCCCCAATTTCCCCTATATGTTTAAAAAACATGTATGAAACTTACTCGAGTTATCAATTTCCTCCAGATTTTGCTTATCATTACCGTTATTCCTAGATTTAGAAGAACGATTCTTAGAATTCTTATCAATTTTGCAAGTTTTCAAGTGGTTCTGTAACAACGTTGAATTCGCAAATTTCTTGGGACATTTAGAGCATGCCTGCGGCTTTTCGGTATTGTTTAAATGATAACGTTTGATGTGTTCTCGAATGTAAGGCAGTCGAGTGGTTCTGTAATCGCATTTAGTGCAATAATATTCTTGCATTGGTAAACAACGACGTATCGCGTGGATGTACATCGCCTTATAGTCAACATAATTTGCGTTACACTTGTTGCAGTGATACGATAATTGTTTGTTGCAATTGTTGCAGTTATGGTCACCTCGCGATGTAATGGACTTGACTTCGTTACAATTGGAACAGCATTCGTTTATTATCTGCGAAAACTCTACAATACACATAATTTTTTGTTAATTAAATCGAACGTTTATTTATTTTAACTCACTGTGTAAGAATTGACTTTACACTCCCAATCGATTAACGTACTGACCATTCATTGGAATTACATCGTAATGTAGAACATAAGTGAAATAACCCTCGTACAATGCGTGCATTTTTTTGTGATTATCAATAAAATTTTTTCTATAGGCCTTGTAAGGACACACATCACAAAAGTATATAAAATTATAGACGTAACCAAGGTCGCTTTTTTTGGGAGGAGATTTGGATAAATGGCATATCATTCTCTCGTATTCGTCAAATGACGCGTTGCATTTTAGGCACTTGTGCAACATTTTCGCGCCGCATTTCTTACAATTTTGTATTGGTTTCAATGAATGTTGTAATTGTGATTCATTGCAATTTGGGCAGCTGCTTTTACATAAAACAGCAACATCTGTAATTAATATAGTGAATTATTATTTAAAGACATTTCGCACTCACATTTTTATATTTTTTTATAAACGAAAGAACGAAAAAATCCTGAACGTCTGGCCTCCAGGCATGTTTTAAACAATATATCCAAATTAGTCCAGATTTTTACAATGATGTTTTAACCGGAATGTTTGGGTTGAAAGTTAATGCCCTTTATACTTAAAATAGTGTATTCTATTATTATTTAAAAAATGATTTTTTCTTTGAAAAATCGGAACGTCAAACCATTTCTTATATTTTCAGGTATCCACATGAATTTTGTTCAGATTTTTAGTTCAATATTTTCGATATAATTTTTAGGTTGAAAGGTGTAGTTGAAATTTGGGCCCGACATCCCATTAAAACAAATTGTACAATATTTATAACGTTCAGTTCATTCTTTATCCTATCATTCAGTATTCTAATTTTAATGTTAAAATCTAATTGATCTTACCTTTTACATTTCCGTTGCATTTTGGAATGTGTGTCATTCGATGATTAATAAAATTTAGTCTCATCGATGATTCGTACGAGCAATGATCGCATTGGTATTTATTATTAATTTGCTTCTTGCAAAATTGTAGGTGATTCATTAAATTTTTTGTGTTCATGAATTGTGTTTCGCAATATCTACATATTTTGATGCGAGAAAAATTATCGCTATTATGTTTATCTTCCTTGTGTTGAGTATAAAGGAGATCATCGTCGGTCGCAAAGTCGCACACCAAACACTTGTATTTAAAACGTAGAATTTCTTTTGAATGAGATTTTACATGAGTTTTTATTGTCTCAAATTCCTCATAAATATCATTACATTTTAGACACTTCAATGATACTTTATTTTGACAAATTTGACAATTTTTAATACTATTATCAGTTATTTGTATGTCACAAGTCGAACAAAATAGCGTTACTATATTTCTTAAGCCTGTAAATAAAAACGAAACTGTTTAAATAACTAATTTGAATGGATAATTATTGGTAATGACAAAAATAGGTATGTACGTTATTTTTTATAAATAAAGAACATTATTTTATGAGAATTTTTTCTGTTAGGTTCTCTCATTTTATTATAATAATAAAAAAATTGATAATTCGACTACTTCTGTATTTAAAAAAAGGAGTATCACGACAGAGCTAACAAAGAGAATCCACATTCTTTGGGAAACGGATCCTTATTAAACTCTATAGGATATGATTTCTACTATAAACATATGAAGAAACCCGGAGTTTTCGATCCCAATGCCCTTTTTTATGGATAGATATAAGCAAATAACGAAAAATCTCGCTGAAAAAGCCATTGACTTTGATTGCTTATAATTCGGAAACAAGTAAGGATATAGATTCAAACTAAATTTTAAAAGGAAACTGAGATTAAGCAAATATGTTTTGAAAACAAGAAGCTTAAATAACTTAATTTGGTCAAAAGTTATAGAAGAAATAAGAATTAGATGAAATTTTACCGAAAATATAGAATTACAATTTGATGATATTTTAGGCGAAAATTTCATCTAATTCTTATTTCAGCCATAATATTTGAGCTTTCTTTTCTTTTTTTCAAAACGTGTCTACTCAATCTCAGTTTCCTTTTAAAATTTGGTTTGAATGCATATCTTTACTTGTATCCGAGTTACAAGCAATCAAAGTCATGGATTTTTTTGGCGTGATTTTTTGTGATTGTCTTATATCTATCATAAAAAAGGGCATTCAAAAACTCCGGCTTTCTTCATATTTTTATAGTAGAAATCATACCTTATAGAATTTGGTATAGATCCGTTTCCCAAAGGGTGCGTACTCTCCTTGTAAGTCAAAAAGACGCAAATCGCAGAACTCAATAATGAAGATATATCTGTAAATTGATTTTTATAAAGACGTATACACGTGATTCAAGAAAATGCGAATAAAATGTTAATTACCTCAGAAATAATAAACGAATCATTAATTTAACACTGTAGCAATCTATTTTTACGTTACTATTTATAAATTTATAATTTATATACGACTGACAATTTTTCCAAAATATTGCTCTGTTAGGCAGTATCATATTCGAAACCTTTTTTGTGAATTTTTACATTTAAATTTTACTTTAACAGTTTGAATAGATTTTTTTATTAGTAAAAAGTAAAATATTGTAAATGATCTTTGGACTATATTATAAATATTGTACCACTTACTTTTTATCCGAAGATTAATAGTATTATCATTTGGATCATTCTTTAACAGACCTGCTTCTACGTGTAGTTTTAAGTGATTCTTTAATCTACTATTATCCGGGAATTTATATGAACATAATGAACAGTTGGTTAATGGTACATCAGTTTCATCTAGATGATTAATACGGTCAATTGATACGTTGGATTTTACATATTTGCGTTTAGGTAATTTTTTATCTTTTACTGTAACATACATAACATAAATGGCAATTTGTTATTTCATAAGAATTTTTTTAAATAGATTATTGATATAGTTAATAAATTCGATATTTTCCTAAAGTAACAATTACCTCAGTGGAAAACCTATCTATTATTTTCATGGATATGCAGTCTTTGAAAATGTATATATGATTGTATATTACATAAAACGAGATTAAAATACTACATAGATATGTGATAAATAATATAGACAACACTATTTTAAACATTATTTAAATTGATTATGTAGTGAGAAATATTATAAAGGCCATATCGTAGATTTACTGTAAAAAACTAAATTAAATTCCCTTTTGCATTTTTATCAATGATATTATAAGGGCCAGATGTCTATAATAGTATATATGCACTAAAAGAGTAAAATAGGCGTTTATTCCCTGATGCCTTGCTAAAGCTTGGTCAGTAAATCACCTAATGGATTACTCGCCGTGTACAAACTTCCCTAATCGTGTACATACTTTTTATTTGACAGCGATAATAATTTAATATTTTTACTTTGCGTGTCAATTTAAATTCGCCGATATATAAAAAATTTCAAGTCTTCATTAAAAATGTGTTTGTTACTAATTTTTTTGTCCTTCCGCCCGAAAATGATATTTCGCTCCATGTATGCAGCATGGAAAATAATGCATTCCCGGTCTCTTTTTGCAACTTGTACTACACATAGGGAGCAAAAATAGAATTTATCATTTTGCGCACCTGTACTACACAGAAAATTAAATAGTATTTATTGCGGCCTGAGGGCAAAAAAATAGCATATACACCTCGGAAGGAAAGGATCATTCTCGGTGAGTGCGAGCTTACAGATGAGAATGATCAATTTTACTCTCTTTTGGCGCATAATATGTATACTACTATATATTAACGACAATTTGAATGTGAGGACTAAACAGTGAGTCCTGGGACTGAAAAGTGACTATTGGGAGTAAAATAGTATTTATAGTATAAAATATAATTTTACTCCCCCGTTTGAAGTCAATAAAGTCAGTTTTTCGGGTGGTTTGGGTAAAAAGATATATTCAATTGCAGATTTATATGTGTATATGTGAATTAACACATGAATTTGCTATTAGGCATTACTTTTTCATCGACACTTTTTAGACGGAGAAAAAATTAATAATTATTAATTCATTCTTACGTTCACTGTCCAATAATACAAATTAAAACATAATTATTTCGGCCTAGCAGTCCGTTAACTATAAAAAATACGATAAAGTTTAATAAAAATCACTTCCATCTGGAAAAGATGTTGTAACATTCATATATTTGTATAATCACTACCCTACTGCAAATGAAGTTTTCCCAAAAGATACCGCTTAGATAACATATTTTATTTTACAATTCTACCATATTTTTTATACTATTAATTATGGTGGTTCTTGCCTTATATATAGACGTTTTTAAAAGTAATTATTATTTTTAGTTTTTATCACCATTAGGTATGTATCAAATAGGAGTACAATGGAAAAATCAAGAGTTTAAAAAGGAGTAATAATTTTTTTAAAATAAAGCAATGGAATATTTTTTATTTCTTAACCAAATCTAACTTATTTAGTCTCATTTTCTTCCTTAATAAATTGTATGGGGACCGCGATACGAATTTATTTATAAAAATTCATTAATTCTTTTTAAATGCTTGATTTTTCCATTTGTACCTCTATTTAATATATAATGATGATAAAACTAAAAATAATAATTACTTTCAAAAATGTTTAATAAATATTACTACCTTAATAAATATTAATTTTTTACCTTTCCTGTTTTCAATTGAACTCTCTTCGCTCAATCCATTGTTTGACAGTGGAACTGACAATATCTCAATTGGTAATCTATTTAATATTACCCTTACGCTTAGTAATCTCTCCATATCTTTCTTCGATAAATCTACAACGTAAACAATAAATAAACTTTGTAGTAAAAGCACGAAATTTAATTTGGAAAGAAATGACTTACTTCCAGATACTCGTACACAGATTGATTTGAACGATGATTGTCCTGAACTTGGTAAACGAGCATCAAAAGACTTATCTAGAGAGTAATTTTGTAAAAAGTATATAAACGTGATAATAATATTACATTAATATATATACATATATTTATTTAGTTTTGGAATAATTTTATATTATATTGATTGGATGTTCCATACTTCGATTATATCGGAAATAAAATAGTGCATTTCAAACACTTGCGTTGACATGTATATGTACACGTTTATTACATAAAAATTTGAAGCAAAAAGAAAGTAACCTTATTTTGAAATCGATTATAATATATGAAAAACTAGAAAGACGGTCGCAGAGTTATTCTGTATACGGACAAAAATGGTGTGCTAAAAATTACTATTAGATTCAGCAACGGAGGGATAGACTTGACAAATGGTAAAAATTACTACGTTCTATAATAAAAGTTGCAATTAAATTTTGGAGAATATAACAGATATTTTGCAAATTTTACAATACATTACTATACATACAACAGTAATTTTTACCTTTTGTCAAGTCTCTCCCGAGATTACTCATGACATAGTAATTTTTACTACTACATTTTTCTCCGTGATAAAAAACTAAATTAAATCATTTTTCATTGAAATTTCGAAATATTTTTAAAAAAATTTGTCTGTTATTATTAAACGTAAGTTTTGCGAAAAATAATGCTGGAATGGAATACTAAAATGCAAAAATGACTTTTTTTATTTCAAATTAAATCCCTTTTACAGTTTTATCGATGAGATTATAAGGGTCAGATGCTTACAAAGATATATATCCAGTGCGCCATTCAGGTACCTAGACTTATATATGTGCAAACGTGGATGAATTTTCTACTAGGTTAAATTATTATCACTTTTGCATTAATTCTTAATCGCCATTTTCTTAGTAGAAATTTGTTCATTTTTAATGGTTTATGGTAAAAAATTGCTAATCAATAGCTTGTAAATAGACATTTTTCCTATTTTCTAAAAAATGTCTAGTTTATGTCTAAACAAAAAATTCGATTTCTACTAGGGTTTCTATAGAGAGAGAAAAGTTTTTCACAAATAAGGGCGCTTGGAGCACATATTTTAGAATTTTTACCATATTGACAAGGAGAGGTCACGGTCTTTCGATCACAAATCTTATCCAAACTTTCGGACTTGTTTTATAATATAGATCGACATAAAAAAACCCAGAAATTTAGAATTCTATGGGCATTTTTACCGAAGTTATATACATAATTGAAGGAAAATATTAAAAAATAGATGCTTTACTTTCATCGCTCCTAAACGACGAAATAAAAATTCAAAGTTTAAAAGAAAGTTTGGATCGAGTGGTTTGGATTTGAAAAAAAACCCAAATCCGTCTACTAGATCGAGAGTTGTAGTAAAAATAAGAAATGTAGCAATGTTTTGCTATACAAAATGAATAATTCTATTTGAAGCTAAAATTTGATGCATTTCTTATTTTCGCTATAATTATTCGATCCAAACTTTTTTTTAAACTTTCTTTCTATATTATAAAACAAGTCCTAAAGTTTGGATAAGATCTGCGATCCAAAGGCCGTGACCTCTTCTTGTGAGTGTACAATGTTTGTGAAAAACATTTACAAGATACCTGTTATAACAAATTTTTCATTGTATACACATGTTGTTTTTTTTACTATAAAAAATCAATAAAAAATTTGTTTACCTTCAATTCGCCATTTAATACGTCGATTTTTTTCAAATGCCTTCTTTTTGCTCAACTTGTTGTTTAAAGATAATCCTGACAATATCTCAATTGGTAATCTTGTTAAAACTACCCTCGCACTCAGTAATTTCTGTAGAAACATCCTCAATGTATCTATAACATAAACAAAATGTAATAAAAAAGTGTCTGATTTTATTCGTAAACGAAACGACTTACATTCAGATACTTCTGCGTAGGCTGTTTCGTAGGATGATCGCTTCGAACTTTGTAAATCAATATCAAATACACTACCTGCAGTGCAATATATAATAAATATAAACGTGATAATAACACTATACAATTTTGTAGGATAATTTTATATAATATTATACACGTTCCATAAAACATCTATGTGTATCACATAAATAAACAAATGGTTTTTTATGTATATATACATACTCTTCAAAGGTGATGACATTTGTTGTTCGAATCCACTTGAACTAACATCCCAGCTGTTAGGTTCAACTTTCAATTCATTAACTGCATCGACGCCAATTAAGTCAACTTCCATTTTCAATGCACCGATGGCACTCGTACCATCCATTAAATCATCGCCTAAAAACAGTTAACATTTTTTTCCGCGATAGGTATTACCAAATTCGATTCACTTTATTAAATCAATTAAAATTTGTATTAAATGTGATTACCTGCCATCAACTGATTCATCTTGTAAGCGTCAGAATAATTGCAGTATCACAACATTTTTGTTGAAAATTACCATCCACTGAATACTAATAATAAATTAATGGAGCAGGTTGATCACTTGACAAGCGTCGGTTAGCACAATAGAAATGTATTGAGTATATACGTCTGTATAATCTATTTCTAAGAATTGATTACAAACTGTCGCTACATCTGATTTAGATGCTTACATTTTCGTTAACTTAATTTCAAGTATTATTTTACTGCAAATTGTAAGTCGAGGTATATAAAGGTTGTCTCGTACAAATTAACTTTATACGTATAATACAAATTGTACTTTGTAGAACCGCATCAATAATAAAAAATGTATAGTCTTTTTAGTTCAAGTTTATTTTATTCAAGTTTTTTTGGCGCTGGTAATACATTATCATAAAGTTAAAATGAATGAGATTATTGACTAACAAATTATAACCATCAAATTAGAAAACTTTGAAATTTTTTTATTCTAATAAAATTCAAATTTAGATGTATTACGTAACACTGTCACAAGGAATATTTGTTAATTATGTATACATGTTATAACTTCTATTTCTCACACATTTTTTAATTTTTAATTTTGAGAAAATTAATAGATTTTCTATTTCTAACCTCTAAATCTGCATGGAAATAATTTATAATATGTAACGTTCATTTGGATGCATCATCTGTTGTAAATATTTTTTTACAGTGTACATTATGTTATCATTTCATATTCCAAATAATCGTGGTTTTATTTTTATATAAAATATATTGCATTATTAGTCAAAAGTATACTAAGAAACATGATGTATAATAAAAATTATTAAAATTCTAATAAAAATTACTATAAATACATAGTAATCGGTGATACTTTTTTAGTAAGAATCGCTATGTTTAGCAGTAACATTCGATATATACAAATTTTAATATTTTGTCGAAGCAAATTATATTAGAAAACATAGTAATTTTTATTATGTCAAGAAAGTGTCGATTAAAAATAAATTTCTTATATTTTCATCAATTTATATTTTGATGATTCCACACGTCCGTTATACATATTTATTTTATTATTATTTACTTTATTTTTTACAATTTGAAATATACATACAAATAATTTTTACGTAAATCATCAGAAAAATAACCGAAGTCCGAGACGGAGATTCGAGCCGACCACCCTCCGAGTATAGAAGCCCAGCGTCTTATTTTTTTAATTCATTTCTTTATTGAAACACTATATAGGGAAATCTCAAAAACATTTCATTCGAAAAATCACGAAAAATCGTACATTTTCGATGTAGAAATTGTTCAGGATGCCCTGGTTATATTCATCTGGAACTTTGTAGAATGACTATATATATTTAATTATCTAATGCTTCTATGTTCAGGTTTTGTGTAAAATTACATACTTTTTTTAAATAAATGCACTAATTACCTTTTTTTGCTCAGTCGGTAACCTACTACCGGGTATGCCACTTTCTTAATAATTATACATTGTATTTTTTGAATAAATGAATTATTCTTACGATGCTTACGACTGTACTTATATGCATTTTTAAATGCCCATGAAGCGGAGCAATAAAAATGATATTCCATTTTGTCATTATAGGATCTTTGAAATCTCGAGTAATCAGGCAAATATATAAACGAATTAATTGTGAGCAACGTATACATACGTGAGATTTGAAATAAAATTTTGGAAATAATTAAAGCTCGACTTGATGGTAACACGTTCGCATTATACATATATGTATATATATGTGTGTGTGTATGTGTGTGTGTTTAATAACTATTTTTACAGTAGACCGGTTGTAACGGAGCGCGAGCTCGAGTATTTTGAGAATGCCGTGTATATATGCACCAAAGCGGAGTTATACGTCTATATAGGTATAGCGTTTATAAACCGGGTGACTCGTACCCGGAATAACTTCCGTTTTATTCGCTCTCGCACAATGCTGTATGGTATATATATATATATAAATAACGACGCACACGCGCGCGTATATAGCCCCGCGCTTATGCAATTGCACGGCTCGCTCTTTCGTGTAAATAAACCGATCTTCGATCTGTGTGTGTATATATACATCTTATTACAAAACTGACGATTCACCAAAGATTTTATACCGGTTAACGAGAACGGATGGTGTTTGCTTTTTCTTTTGGGTAATGCGAGCCGATTATTTTTAAGGGTGTGCGGGGCATGTATACCTATATATGCATTTATTTGGATCAATGTCTTTATGTCCAAGTTATATCGAGCTAATTATTTTTTTCATACTGTATATGCTCTTTAATTATTATGTGGATGTGGATATTGGTATTTATTTTATATACCTATGTAGTTTTTTTTAACTTATCTAGATTTTTTATGGGGGTTTAAAACTTTAATTTTACCCTCGCTACTTTATCGATGTAAAAAATTACGAAAAATTAAAAAAAAATTGGATTGATAAAAGAGTTCGAATTTGTGTACGATTCTGAGAGTTCATTGCCCTTCGTTTATTAGTAGTTCGATCATATGTGCTAAATTATAGTAAAAATTATTCATCATCTTTGCAGAAATATCTTACTAAAATTTATTTTTATATTAAAATTAATTAAATACTTACAATTAGATAAATTATTTTTATTAAGCAGTAATGTATATTTTTGTCTAAAATTTAATATACTGGTAGGCAATATATTATCTAATAAATATGGAAGGGCAATGAATTCGTAGAATTTTTTAACTTACCTTAATTATGTCGAATTTAATATGATATTTTACGTCGATAAAGTATATAAAAGAAATAAAAATGGAGTTCAGGCATTTCCTTAACGGGGTCCCAAAATCTATTTTACCTTTCCTACGTTACAGACTAACAAGGAGACCCATATATTTGGGAAATGGATCGTGTCCAGCTTGTAGGATATGTTTTCTAATATAAAAATATAAAAAAGCCAGAGCCGCAGACCCTAACAATCGTTTTTTTAAAAGTAATACGCTGTTAAAGCAAAATTTCCAAGAAAAGGCTTTACTTTGAGGGCAGTCCGTATTCATAGCTTCACAAATCCACTACCTGAATTTTCCGAGCAGAAGTGGCGCTGCCGTCAGATAGGCTGAGTTCATATTCCATAATATTTATGAACATTTAAAGGAAATAGAGTTTTTACCACACAAAATCAGAGTTGAGCGCCATAGCTATTGATATAATGATTAATTACATATTACTTACCTGATAGAAAAGTCAGTATTTTCGACGAACAGTGATGAGTACGAATCAATTCTGAGAACACATACCGAAGTCACTTCGTACTTATCACTATTCGTTGAAAATACTGACTTTTCGATCAGCCAAGTAATATGTAATCATTACATTAATAGCTATGGCGCTCAACTTTAATTTTGTGTGGTAAAAACTCTATTTCCTTTAAATGTTGATAATTATTGTCGAATATGAACTCAGCCTATCTGACGGCAGCGCCACTTCTGCTCGCAAATTTTCGGGTGGTGATATATTCAACTATACTTTACGGAGTCCCCTTAAATGCTTGTAACTTCTAAACTATCAAATATTAATACTCAAACTAAAGTTTAATAGAAAACTCAGATACAATAGATGTAATTTAAAAAAAGTACACTCGAATCCGTTGAAATGGAGCAAAGTTATAGACGAATTAAGAATTAGAAGCAATTTTAAACAAAAATTGGGCAGTACAAATTTTATTGATTTATTTAAGCTTATTTTCTTTAAATTTTTAATTCGGCTATAACATTACTCTATTTAACGGATTTAAGCGTGTTTTTTTAAAATTATATCTATTTTATCTATTTTCATTAAACTATTCTAAGTATTAATATTTGATAGTTTAGAAGTTACAAGTATTTAAAGTAAAGCTTTTTTTGTAAATTTTTCTTTAAGAGCGTATAATTTTTGATAAAACGACAAGCTGGGCACGATCCATTTCCCAAAGATATGAGGATCACCTTGTAAGTATTAATTAATTAAAGATCATAAAATCATAAAACATTGTATGCAAAAATAAAAGTCAATCGGTCTTTCTTTTGTCAACAATCTACTGTTAAATTTCTGACTGAAAGATATTTTAGTGTTACTGAGAAATCTCTTATATAAAAAATGTAATGCTTTCATCATGTTAAGGTTAAATTCACAGTTTTCGTAAATGATTTCTGGAAAACGCATCGATATTTTTGAATCAGTCATATATTTAACACATGGATTATTGGCAAACAAAGAGCAATTAATTCTCATTTACACATATTGTTGTATTCTTTATTAATTTATTATTTCCAAAAGGTATAAAAATTAACTTTGGAACAGCTTTAAATACATTTGTTATACTCTATACATTGGTATAAATTATTACATTTAACATAATTTTATGTAATTATTAATCCTTTTCACATGTATGTATATTCAATAAAACAGTAACCATAATTATCTTTGTCACGTTGCAATTGTTAACTTTGATCGATATAATAATTCATCTATTAAGGGGACTTCGTAGGTAATTATACAGTATGCTATATTGCATATTTATTGTTATTTAAATTTATTTTTGATGTTTACATAATTATTGCTGTCATCGCACATTTGTTACATGAATAGGAAAATACCTGATGACAGAAGAAATAATTAGTAAATTATTGAAAAACTGTAAATAAATAACGAAAAGTTTGTAATTTCGTTTAGGCTCCTTAAATATACAATTTAATTATTAATAATAATTAATAATTGTATATTAATTATAATAAAATTAATTATTAAGACATATCAATACAAAAAATTAAGAAAAATACAACCGTAAAATTGTACGCTCATTGTATAGTAAATTTAAATAAGATCCTTATACAAAAGCATAAAAATTTTATAGTTACTGAATAATTATAAATGCGAAACGACGATCAGTAGGTTATGCACGGTGACGTAAGTATATATAAGTCAACGTATATAGGTACACTCCATTCGCGTCTCTCATCAGATTTCTGTGTGTGGCACCGATGTCACAACCGTTTCCGATTTGAAAGATACGAAATTAGATATACCTCCGCAAGTAACCGCGTATCGGCCGTTTCCTCAATTTTTTTCTCTCTTCTTCTTTCTTCTTTATTTACCACGTATATGTACATCTTCTTTCAGCGCTTTATTACATATATACATTTTTTTTATTTCGAATGAACGACAACATGTATACATATTTTACCATTATTTATTTGCCAGGGTGCAACATGTTTATCGGGAATCAAAATTATATTAAATTTTAGTTTCGCGTTTGAACAATAACCCGATTGGAAATGAAATTCTCGTGTATATAATCAATAATTTAAAAAATAAATTATCAATATTTATTAATTAAACCGATATTTTTTTTCATTGTCAACTCTCATTTATTTTTGGTTTTCACGTTGATATACGCACAGTATATATCTTTCAGCTTCTTGAAGCCTGAGGTCTATATACTACAATTCTTTAAATCACATAAACATTCTCACACGCATCGAGCTATCTCGATTTCCTACGTTTCGTTTTCTTTCTTTCTTTTTTTTTCAATGAAAATGTGGTATAGGGGTTTGTGCCCGATATAAACAGCCGTCTAAAATAAACAGATTAAAAACGGTTAAGCGTAAGAACGTGAAAGAGGACGTCACAAGGTCTTGCACACGGCAGAGGATACTGACCTAAATACGAAAGTTCAACTCTTGTTTTATAAAAAAAAGGAAAGAAAAAACGTCGCTAGTTTTTCTATGACGATACGAGTTCAAATTTATTATTTTTAGTGATGGGATTGTAAATGTGCATGACGATATGTAAAGTAACGTTTAAATCAAGAGTTGATATAGAATAAAACATATTTTGTTTTTTAAAAATCATATAAATTATCGTATCTCAATATATATCTTTTGGAAGAAAGTATAAACCATACATTATATACATAAAACTTTTTTTTAAAAAGTTGGATCATTATTTGTCAGACGCGTACGTGTACGTAATAATATAAAAATAATGATAAATTTTCGAGAAAAAATAAATTATAATTAAATTATATGCAAATAACAAATTAATAAATTATGTACGGAATGAGTTAACATTTCGGTATGTTTACGTTTGCATACATACCAACGTCAAAATTTATGAACGTCTGTATAGCTTTATGAATGTAAATGGCACGATTCATTGACGAACAGTACAAGTGCGTCATATACTTTTAATAGACAACAATGTAACCTCAAGTAAACTACGCTCGTATAATACTTGATCTTTAAAACTTGCATTTTTGAATACATGAAAGCGTAACTTAGAAAATTATAATGTACATAATGAAGTAAATAGCAATGGAAATAACATTGTTGAAAATAATTAATACGATGTATTTGTATATATTGTCAATTTTATTCATAAATTCTAAACTTAATAGTTTTTAAGTTGCAGTTTTTTTCTGTATAATATATAATGAACTCTTTTACCGGTGTTTAATTAATTAAAATGTATAGCTTTCATTATAATTAATTATTTACTTTTAAATAATGAAATCGGTAATAAGAAATAATTAAATTACAAAATAAATGTTAAAGAAATATAGAACGCAAATTACGCAGCGATTTGACTTTATCAATACACATTTTTTGTTAAAATATTTAAGTAAAAACCTCAAGTAAATAAAGAATAAAAAAGTTTAGAACGTATGAAATGTAATTTTCTGATGCATAGTATATACTAATGGTGTCTCAAACATATGTAAATTATATTTAAAATGATATGCAAAAATGTATTTAAAGTAAGTAAAAAAACCGGCTAAAGGAAATAATTTTCTAAAATATCTGTTCTTTACACACGCATGAAAAATAAGACCAATGATTATGTCATATTCAATAACGTCTTGAAGTATATTTGGTATTCGAATAATTATTGACTTATTTAAAATTATTTTTATTCATATATACATGCCAAACCTACTGCTAGTAACGTTAACGTATTTTTAAACAAATAAGAAATAGAAATTTTAAAGAACTATAAATAATTTAGAAAGTAAATTTGATTGGTCGATCGATCTACGCACGGTCAGACAAAACAAATTTGCAAACGATAAGTAAATAAGTCATACATTTTCAAGATTGTAACCTCAAAGCTTTGTTTGCAGACGAAATTTTAAATGAAAGTAGTGACGTGATTGGCTATTAAATTTTAAGCGCGAAAATGAATTATATTTGAAATTAGAATCTCCTTTTCAGTAGTCTCCTTATTTAAGAAAATAAGTGTTTGTTAAAATTAAGTATGTTGAAAGTGTAAGTATCTTTTAATATTTCTTCGTTATTAAAAAAAATGTTTTATGAAAAAAGTATACAAACTACAAAAAAAAAATAAATAATTAATAGGAACGGGATAAACGTTCAATATGGGAAAGACAACAAATCCAATGAACGATTAGCGCGTTTACGAATCGGTAATCAACGTCACGGCCGTAACAGCATCGTCAGCCTTGGCGTTCCCTCAAAATTTGCGCGAGACGGCATACGACGTCATCACATGTGGACTTTTGGCACAAGATTTGAGGCCGCGAGTGACCGCCCCAGACGGACGATCGTATAACAAACTCGAAATATACGGAAAACGGTTTAAGCTTTACGAGAGACGAATGTTTGCCGGAAAATATATACGCGATGCGGATGTGATCGAAAGCAGGAGCTAGATTTTCTTTCGCCATATGCAAATACAATATTTTTCTATAATAATTTCCTAATAAATCTATATATGTATACCATGAAAAAGGCATTATTCGGTAAAAAAATATATCGATAAATTTATTACGTGTTACATGTTCGATAGATCATTGATTTCAATCGGAAATATAAATTGCGAATTATATTTTCTGAATCATTAGATGATTTCATCGATTTATAAGTTCAGATTGTGTACACAGCATTACTTACTCAGTATAAAATTACTGAAGTCAAATACAAAAACACCATGTTCGATTAAAATAATAAGTATTTTTGAATAAAGTATTTCTGATTTAAAATAAATGGAATGTATATTTAAATCTATACGAACGTCTTTATTTATTGAAAAAATTAAATATTGCGTCAAGCGTCACTAAACTTTCTATACTTACGCGTTTACGGTCGATACAAATGTATTGAATCCATAGAAATTCACCATCCTGAATCCCACTGGCTATATCACATTGATTAATTGATTTTAAAAACTAATTATACACTGACCTAAATAATACCTTAGGCTATTACGTTAATATTTTGCTAATTATATTCAATACACTGCACATTTCGTATAAGTAAATTTAAATTTTTGAAACTCAGTAACCTATGTAATAAAATGAAATGCATTAGTTAATGAAATATATTTTTAGTTTTCTGCGGTATATACGCATAAATGAATCGAATGTTAAAAGTCGGTCATAGTTCAAAAAGAATTAAAGTGATGAAAACCTAAAAATTTTCTACAAATGTAAAACCTATATTGTATTATTTCCAATAATTTAAAAAAAGTAGAATAAATTAAACAAAAAAGTAATTGTAATAAATAAGATATGTTCTCATTGACAGTAATATTACGAACAATGTTAATAAAAAATACCTTATGTATATACGTTTTAAAAATAAGCTGCGTTCAATATGTTCAGACTCAGATTTCAAATACTATATCACCTTCAATACATTACGATAAAATATTCCATGTACCTGTAAGTATGTTCTTAATTTTTACTTAAGAATAACATGAACTAAGAAAAATGTCTATAACTAATTTTATATTAAGACCAGAATAGCAGATTATTGCTTGTTCGAAAACATAAGGAGTACGGTTATCGTGATAAATGGAAATGATTATAACTCATCTCGTTTCAATAAATTAAAGTTTGGAGGTCCCATCACTTTATTTGGAAGCGGTCAATCCAGCGCACTGAAAACCCACAGACGATTTGAAGATGTGTACGTACTGAATAAGTCGCACGTAGAGAGGCTGGTGTACCCTGCAACCGGCGTGGTCATCCTCACCCCATCTATTGGCTACCTCAAGGCCAATTTACAGGACATCAGGAACTCTATATGGTGGAGTAATGACGCTGACTACTTGGTAATTAACATCGCAACAGAGAGTAAATGTCAATTAGCAGCACAGATAGCCTTAAGTATGATTTGGACTTTTAAAATTTTGTCGGCTATTTATTTGTGTATAGATACGAAAAATCGATTGATTTTCTACACTTTTAATCCTTTCTCCGATTACGCACCAAAATTTTGGAAGAAGGTCACGATTTATAATCCTAAGAAATTGCAAGCATTGTTTCAATATCCGTATGAAATATCTCACAATATCGGTTAGTATTAATCGTTATATCCCTATACATGTATCGTGGAAAAATGTGATAGAAATTTTGAAAAATATTTACTTGTAACAACTTGGCAAAATCGTCTAGAAGACATGTTTTGTGATATTTTTATTATACAAATCATTTAAATTCTATTTAGCTTATAAAATTTGAACATTGGTATTGGTTCAACGGTTTATAAAAATATGATATGTAATTAATATCAATAAAATACTTCAGTTGGTATAAGTAGAGCAAAAGTAATTGAAGTAAGAGATCGTTGGTTCGAATCTCCGTATAATATATTTCTTCTTCGTAGAAGAAGCATTGTGATAGTAAAAAAATTGTTTTTTCTAAGTTAATATTTTATCGATGTTTTGACGTTTTGAAGATTCAAAATATGCAATTTTTAAAAAATATTTGTATGGAACGTAGTAGCAGAGCTCTTAGTCTTGACAGATCTTGCTCCCTCGGAAACCGCTGTAGGATATTACTTTGAGAGGGGCAGTTACGCCACATTGGGCCTCTCCTAGCAGGAAACTACCACTATCTCGTGTTTGTGGGCGGCTAATGTTGTTGCCACTAGCACGCTTCTCCTTCCATTTTTTCAATTGTTGTAACTTTGCTCTTCGTATGCTCCCACGTTGATGCCTATCATTGACGGAAGTCATATGATATCTTTGAAAAGAAAAGTACTTGTTGAAAATACATTTCACAGTGGTGCTTGTATCAATCGGTAGATACCGGGAAATCGAATTCGGGACTTCCGAGTATGACTTCTCCACTTTGGATGTGATTCAGTCGATCCACAATCGATGATGCGGAGATCACCACGGCATCCCAACCTTCTTGCGAACCAAGATGGTATATCAAATGCCTTCTGGAATAAAAGGTTCCTTCCAAAAGGACATTAATAGTGGTTGCAGGCAGGCTTAATCGCCGCTGCATCCACACCGAGGATTATGGTCCTAGTCTAGCCGCTGTAGTGTGGTGGGCTGACGTAAAGGGCTTCGGTTCACTTACCTAAGTAGCTTCCGATCGTAGTTAACCTTTAGAGGACAGGACGTCTTGGAGCGTCATATTTTTTTTAGTAATTAAGGAGAACTAAAGGGGTTGTTAAGAGTTATTTAAGTCTTTGAACACGATTCTGCCATTAAAACGAAAATTCAAAATGGTAGAATTATGATGACGGTTATGGATCATCCATCTTAGATCAGCCATTTTGAATATCATAAATGATTTCAGAATTATAATCATTCCTAGAATTACAAAAACTACATTGAGTATTTTTTATCCTCGATAAGTTTTTAGAAATTACTTCGAACATCATTGTTGAAACATATTGAATTTTTAAAGAAGGCAGTCATATTGCATCCGCTAGTTTGAATTTTGAAATTTTTACTTTAAAATTTTTATTTCAGCAACGTCAAAAACACGTATAAAAATATTTATAAAAAATAGCAATTAGCAACGTTTTCTTTATTATGACATACAATAAATTGAGTATCATATTTTTGCAACGAATTTTAAAAATTAATAATAACTTAATAAACTTTATAATTTTAAATAATTTTCGTTGTAAAAATCTCAAGAACACTTAGATTTTGTTCATTAGCGACGATTTCGCCAAGATTTTGCAAGCAAATGAAATTTTCCACATTGGGCCTCTCCTAGCAGGAAACTACCACTATCTCGTGTTTGTGGGCGGCTAATGTTGTTGCCACTAGCACGCTTCTCCTTCCATTTTTTTCAATTGTTGTAACTTTGCTCTTCGTATGCTCCCACGTTGATGCCTATCATTGACGGAAGTCATATGATATCTTTGAAAAGAAAGTACTTGTTGAAAATACATTTCACAGTGGTGCTTGTATCAATCGGTAGATACCGGGAATCGAATTCGGGACTTCCGAGTATGACTTCTCCACTTTGGATGTGATTCAGTCGATCCACAATCGATGATGCGGAGATCACCACGGCATCCCAACCTTCTTGCGAACCAAGATGGTATATCAAATGCCTTCTGGAATAAAAGGTTCCTTCCAAAAGGACATTAATAGTGGTTGCAGGCAGGCTTGACGAGTGAAGCGATCCGTATGCCGTTTATGTTCGAAAGCAGAAGACGGCAAATAGCTAATCGCCGCTGCATCCACACCGAGGATTATGGTTCCAGTCTAGCCGCTGTAGTGTGGTGGGATTACGTAAAGGGCTTCGGTTCACTTACCTAAGTAGCTTCCGATCGTAGTTAACCTTTAGAGGACAGGACGTCTTGGAGCGTCATATTTTTTTTAGTAATTAAGGAGAACTAAAGGGGTTATTAAGAGTTATTTAAGTCTTTGAACACGATTCTGTCATTAAAATGAAAATTCAAAATGGTAGAACCAAGATGACGGTTATGGATCATCCATCTTAGAACAGCCATTTTGAATATCATAAATGATTTCAGAATTATAATCATTCCTAGAATTACAAAAACTACATTGAGTATTTTTTATCCTCGATAAGTTTTTAGAAATTACTTCGAACATCATTGTTGAAACATATTGAATTTTTAAAGAAGGCAGTCATATTGCATCCGCTAGTTTGAATTTTGAAATTTTTACTTTAAAATTTTTATTTCAGCAACGTCAAAAACATGTATAAAAATATTTATAAAAAATACACGAATTTTAAAAATTAATATAACTTAATAAACTTTATAATTTTAAATAATTTTCGTTGTAAAAATCTCAAGAACACTTAGATTTTGTTCATTAGCGACGATTTCGCCAAGATTTTGCAAGCAAATGAAATTTTTTTACGCAAAAGCTTCTACGAATTCTATTTACATTATATAGTATCACATTTTTATTCTAGAAAACTTCAATGCTTTTTGTAACAACCTATTTTTTGATAAATCAATGAAGTTGAATGGATACGCCGTAAAATTGTCCTTAGCCTTAAACGCGAATTGGCACCAGTACAATGAAGCAGAAATAGGATGTAACAGATTCATTGGCTACGATTTTAATAATTTGTGCACTATATTGATTTCTTTGAACGTAACGATCAACACAAAACGATCGACGATTTACAACTCAGTGTCCAAGACTGGAGGACCGGTGGGTGTACTGAAAGACGTATTCGATGATACAGTCGATTGCGCAGGATTCTTTTATTTTTTACGAGATTACTGGAAACGTCAAGCTTACCCTTTGTACAGTAGTTCTATAAGAATGATTTCTTTAAAACGTGAAAACTCGTTCGGTGATAAAGTATTATTCGTACTGAATGTAAAATACTGGATATATTTAATTATAAACAGTATAATATTGATCATTATTTTAAAATTTATTTTGAAAGATTCAATGTGTTTCGCGATATTTGTATATCTGCGAATGTTCACGAACGGTCCTAGTTTAAGGAAACAATATACCGTTTGCAATCGTCTACTACTAATCATTGTTATAATCGTAATATTCGAAACTAACACTCTCATTCAATGTTACTTGAACATTATCAAAGTTATACCAGCTAAATCGCGAAGTATCGATACGATCGAGGATTTGATCAAAACGAATTTAAGTATTTATGGATATAGCACGTATAAAAGTCTACTACTAGACGAAGACATTAAAAGACGGTATCATACCGAAAATAATATAAGCAAGTGCATCGATCGTATTTTAAGAGACGATCATATTATTTGCTTGTTACCAACATCTGTTACAGGGTTATACGAAGGTACGAGTTCATTGTTGCATACATCGAAGCATAGTTTATTGCAAAGAAGTTATTCATATACGTGTGCAGAAGATTGGCCATTGATGACGAGGTTTAATCGGATTTCATTTAAGATGACGGAAGCCGGCATACCAAATATAATTTATAAACAATCGCGTTATAGGAAAACCATTGAAAACGGCAATAACATAATAGGGAATAATAATAATATCGAAGAATTAATTGTTGGTTATTGCATTTTAATAGGAGGTTGGATATTAGCATCTTTTGTTCTAATAATGGAAATTAGTACTTTTAAGGTAGATGCTTTAGTACAATGTATTGATCGGAAGGAAATTTCAACGTTACAAATGAAAATTCAATAATTATTTAAATGGTTATAAATTTTCAGATTATTTCTCTTTATTCGTAGAGCTGTATTTATGAGGAATAGATACGTGAGGGATGTCTTTAATTCTCTGCATATGCATAATATGTATTTTAACGTGCTGATTACAAATATCATAATCAACATTTGGAATTATCATGGTCAAAATTGTACAACATAGTTGTAGAGTCATAGTTGTACAACAACATAAAAAATAATTGAAAATTAAAAAAAATAAAGTATTTAATAAAAGTTGTAGATTTCTTAAAAATACTTTTTTTAACATTTGATAAATAAAATTAGAAAAAAGTTAATATGATTATAATTTACGTATTTTTAATTCATCCTCGGGGCAAGCCAGGACGGACATCTTGGAATGTGGTGAGTGAACTGATTATGTGTGAGTATGATTCAATTATGGTTAATTAGATATACTTTTAAATATTTTTTTGCATTACTGCATATCATAAAATGAACGTTCCTTGTTAACTGTTTACCTTTAAAAGAATCTATTCAGATCATTAATTGTAATAATAAAAAACTGTTTTGTAATTTCGAAAAATAGAAACATATTTTGAGTATTTTTTAAAATTATTTTCATCATCTTTATGTGTTTATATCTGACACTATTGCTCGAATTATAGAGATCAGTAGGAAAAAGTTTTGTAATTTTGAGACGAACAATTTGTTTAAATACATTGTATGTAGGACGAATATTTTTTGGAAATTGTAAAATACTTTATAACTTTTTCAGCGATGTAACTGAAAATAGGACCATAGACTGCTTTATTTATAAGAAAGATAGATTTCAAACAAAACCAAAATTAGCCATATTGTTTTAGGGAGAGACTTTCTTGCACATTCTTTTTTAGAGATATTACACACATTATGACGATGAAAATATAAGGCATTTGGATCGAAGACCAACTGGTCTAGCCGAATTGCTTATGTGGAATATCAATTGCTGATACGAGTACATAGAAAAACGAGGTTATAACCACCAGATTTTGATGACATATTCACATAGGGGTTACAATAAGAAATATGAATTCAAATCCATTTTACCACTAACATTATAAACAACTGTGCATTTCAATTTAATTCAAAATAATTATTAACAAGATCTATAAGTTGAGTTGATGTTGAAGAAAAGTTTAGTATAGTAGATATACATATTAAGATTTTAATTGTGCGACAAATATCATTGTTTTAAATTTTAGACAATTCTTTGACTAAATAACTTTTTACCATAGTGTAAGCTGATAATATCTTCAGAACCATTAGCAAGCAGTTGATACAAGGTATTTTTTAAACTTTTACATGAAAAAATCAATTGTGGCGTGGCCGTCTTATTTCAAATAGTTTGTCTGGACTTGTTTTTGAAATGTAGCATTTTGATCCGGAAGGTTAAATTCTTCAGAACATTTACAGAAAAAATTATATTTGATGTTATATAATAATAAAAGTTGATAGTTTTGAAATAAATAGCTTTAAAAATAGCTATTTTTGAAAAACATTGAAAGTACTCACTTTCTGAGGTTAGAATAATTCTTGCAGAAATTATTTCTAACCTTTGAAAATTTGTATCTATCTTCTAAAAACATCTCTATCCTTTACCCAAAATGTGATGCATTTTAAAATTTTAACGAGACAAGTAGATGTAAAATTACCGATACTTTAAACAAATAAACAATTTCAAATTTAAGGATATTTTTTTCATTCTATCTTTTTTGAGTCTTCATCTTCCGTTTTTAAAACATTTTTTTCCTCAGCCTTGCTTTTTTCTAATTCTATAAGTTCTTTCTGTTTAATTTTTATTTTTTCCTTTACTTTCTCAATTCATTTTTTCTCATTTAAAAATGTATTTTCGATCTTTTTCTTTCTATTAATACCTTTGTACAGTAACATACGCACGTATGTATTATTATGCGTATTAATTCTGTTATTATTCTCTAAGTAAAATATATATCTATAAATGTATTAGTTAAACTTTTGTGTGTAAATTAAAATAATGCAAAATGTGTGCATTGTTTCAAATTTCAAAAATTAGAAATGTATTTTTATTATTTAGAACCAAGAGAAATAGAATGGTTATTATTTATTACTTTCGAAATAATGATCATTCTATTTTTTCGATTCGAAATAACAAAAAAGTTATTCTAATTTTTAAAATTCGAAATATTGCACACATTTTGAATGAACATTCGACAAATCGGACCCCACCCCAAATAATTATAATAGAAAATCAAATGTATTAATGTTTTAAAAAATTTTAGTAATCATGCAATTGTAAGAATACCTATACTAACTCTTTTGGGTGATTTTGTTGTCTAATAATTATAAAAATAATGCTTCAAGAAAAAATATTATAAAGAGAAGAAAGATGTATTTTTGGAAATTGGAGAGCTTTTGTTAAAAACTTTTTACTAAAACTTTAAATTTTTTGAGGTACACGTAAAAAAACTACAATTTATATGGTTATTCTATAGTGTTCTTCATGATGATTTCTCTTTATGATATTAGCACGTGAATATACGTAGATAACCGTAGCTTAAACTAAATCCATTATTTACCGGTTCCGGAAGTTAAATAAAAAATATAATTTATTCTGTCTTTAGAATCATTTACATGCCCGATCGATTTTGACTTTTAAAATTTAAAAATACTTTGAATGAATTTAAATTATTTAATTTAATAAAATAATATTATTCATTTAAAACTCATTTTTACAACTACTTAACTATGACCTTGAATTCTTTTTGGTTATGCATTATTCATTTTTTACGTTAATATTTATGTCCTAAAGTAGTTTGCTGTTAATGTAAATGGTACGTAATGGTTCTAGAATGGAACACCTGTGTGACCTGACTGAATGAACAATAAATAAACAAGTCACACTGTCAAAAAATTGAACGTACTACGTTTGCTCAATTTATATAATATTCAGCAGACTATATTATCAAACTTTAAGTGAAATATATAACGGTATAATAAGAGAAAATATAAATTCGTTTTAATAGAACAACAGTTAACAAGTTTGAATAAAATTGTTATGTTAAAATTATTTAATTACGAAAATGAATTATCTAATACAAAAATGATTATAATAAATGTTTTATACTACATTTATTTATTAAAAACATTTTGCATACAACGTGTCGAGACTCATATTGAAAATAATATAGCAACTTCGGTTTTGTACAATAAAGTGTCTGAAATACTTGTGAGTACGTATTTAATTAAATTCAATTCCTTAATATTTTATTGATTCTTATAAGTGATTATCTGCATGTCATTTCAAGGTCAAACTAGCAGATTATTGGTTGTTTGAAAATATAAGGAGTACGGTTATCGTGATCAATGGAAATGATTATAATTCATCTCGTTTCAATAAATTAAAGTTTGGAGGTCCCATCACTTTATTTGGAAGTGGTGAATCCAGCGCACTGAAAACCTACAGACGATTTGAAGATGTGTACGTACTGAATGAGTCGCACGTAGAGAGGCTGGTGTACCCAGCAACCGGTGTGGTCATCCTCACCCCATCTATTGGCTACCTCAAGGCCAATTTACAGGACATCAGGAACTCGATATGGTGGGGCAATGGTGCTGACTACTTGGTAATTAACATCGCAACAGAGAGTAATTGTCAGTTAGCAGCGCAGATAGCCTTAAATATGATTTGGACTTTTAAAATATTGTCGGCTATTTATTCGTGTATAGATACGAAAAATCGATTGATTTTCTACACTTTTAATCCTTTCTCCGAATATGCTCCAACATCTTGGACCAAAATGGAGACTGATACGTCTAAAGAGTTCCATACGTTATTTCAGCATCAATTTAAATTCAACAATAAGGATACTGTTTATAGAGACATGTTCTTTGATAAGTTAATACAGATGAATGGATATCCGGTAAAATTATCAATAGGTAAAAATGAATTGTTTTATAAATACAATGAATCGAAAGAAGGGTGCGACAGGTTCATGGCTTATGATTACAATCTTCTATGCAATGTTTTAACTACGTTGAATGTAACAATTGCCACAAAAATATCGAACAATTTTGGCTCAATGTCTAAATCTGGACAGGTCGACGGTATGCTGAAAGATGTTCTCGAGAGCACAGTCGATTGCGTCGGATTCTTCTATTTTCTACGAGATTACTGGAAACGTCAAGCTTATCCTTTGCGCAGCGATAATATAAAAATGATTTCTTTGAAGAGGCAAATGTCACATATCGATACAATAATGTCACTACTACACCTAAAGTACTGGATATTTTTAATCGTAAGCAGCGCAACTTTCATTGTAATGTTAAAATTCATTTTGAACATATCGATGTGCACTTCGAGTTTGGAGTATCTGCGAATGTGCACAAACGGGCCAAGCTTCAGAAAACCACGTTCTATGTTCAGGCGAACGTTGTTGTTTATTGTTATAATTTTCATACTTGAAAACAACAACTTGATTCAGAGTCATTTAAACGTTATGAAAGTTGTGCCATCTAAATTATTAAGTATCGATACGATCACAGATGTAATTCGATCAAATTTTAGTGTTTACGGATACGCTACGTACAAAAGTCTAGTATCAAACGAAGAAATTCGTAAACGTATACTCGTTGAGATCGACGTGTCTAACTGTATTAAACGCGTTTTAAAAAAGGATCCTGTCATTTGCCTTTCACCGCTTATGCAATTGAGCTTTTACGACGGTACAAACCCACTGTTACACACATCGAAATACAGTTTGTTGGAAAGAAGTTACACGTACACTTGTGCAGAGGACTGGCCGTTGATGAAAAGGTTTGATTTGATATCATATAAAATGATGGAATCTGGCATAGCTAATTTAATGTACGAACAGTTTAAGATGCGTATTATTAAAAATTATACGGAAGGCAACGTGGAAAGTAATAAAGTAGTAGAATCAATCGTTAGTTATTACATTCTAATAGGTGGTTGGATCTTGGCAATTATAACCCTGTGGTTGGAAATAGCAATATTTAAATTTTTGAAAATATAACATTATGATAAAACCAAAAGTATTAAACGAAAACTTTAAAAAAACGATATTCCCTTTGTCAATCATAGTTTTTACAACGCGTGCCAATTTGTTTGTATAATCAAGTTTGTAAAGTATCACCAATTTACAAATAACTTACTTGTGTATCTATAGCAAAAACATGACGTACAATAATATGCGTTTCGCAATACCCGAGTGTTACGATATGCTATGTATATACCAAGAGCCATGCTTTTTCAAGGTAAACTGTTTACGGAACATTTTAAATGGTTTAAAAATTAGTGTATTATTATAGTCGAGTTTATTATAGTTTTAAATCTTTAAAAATATGCTAATGGAGCACATATACAAGTATTGATCTTAATGGAAAAAACAAAATCATAATAGAGGGTATAGTATGTACATCTACTGTATGAAAAAATTTGTTTATAATAAGTATCGTCAGTAAGTGTTTCACGGCAACATATGCTTATACAATTTTTTTACAGTATTATAAATCCAATTTAGTCAACTAATTCATAGTTTTCTAATAAATAATAATAACTACTTAATTTTTACTTTTTAAATGTTGCTATATACAACTTAAAAATAGTTCATGTAAAACGTGGAAATTACGGATAGGCAATCGATGTATTGCATTACTTAAAAAATAACATAGAAACATTTCAAGTGTACAATATTATACACTAAGGAAAGTGAAACGATCAATTATTATTATTTACTATACGGTTAAAAGTTTCTACCTTTTTTTAAAAATTGAAGCAACTTTTTTTTTTGGAAAGGAAAATTTACTTTTGAATGAATAGGACTGTGCGCGTTTATAAAAAATTTTAAATAGAATGAAAAGTCGGGGGTGCACAACAATTTTAGTATATTCAATGAACATTTTATTATAGGAAGTATGAAATTTAAATTTTTAACGACGTTTGAAAAACATCTATAAAAGTAAGAAATATCTGTAATATATAATACCTTATTGGACGTTAATGGTGAAGATAATAATGACTTGATGTTCTCTGCAGATTCAGGTTATCGTACACTATGTTAGAACTACTCTGCTATTTTGTTTTTCTTTAAACAAATACGACATTTTAATGTGACACGTAGAAATAGCTTTACATTAGGTAGGATTTTTAAAATATTTAATTGTATGAAGCAGCGTTTAAAAATAACTATACATATATAAGTTAATATAACATCAAAAATCCCTTTTTCTATATACAGTAACAGATAGGTTAAAAATCTTTAATTCTAAATGGACTGAATATTAAATAAAAAAATAATAAAAATTAAGAATCAAATCAAAATTGTTAAATAAATAGAAAGAAGAAAGTATTAAAAAGGTTATTACGGTGGAAAAACATATTCCTTTGACATCAATATCGTTCAAATGTATAAAATTGTTGATGTTACTTTTCTTGCATACAGTAATAACATGCACGTTAAAACTATGTTTGTAACGAATGTTTTATACTTTACGTATCTTTTAAAAATTATTTATTTACAAAACGTCGAAACTCGTGGTGCAAAGAGTTTATCACCTTCAATACATTACGATAAAACATTCCAAGTACTTGTAAGTATGTTTTTAATTTTTACGTACAATGAGAGTATTTCAACTCCAGGAAACGGATCATTACCAAACTCTAGGATATGAGCTTCTTTTTCTTTAAATCCTATGTACTCGATCTCAACTTTCTTTCGAACTAGAGTTTGTAGTCAGTATATGTATTTATTTGATTTCGAGTTATAAGCGATCAAAGTCAAGAGTTTTTTTCCCAAGATTTTTCGTTATTTGCTTATATCTATCGTAAAAGAGGGTATTGGAATCTACTACTCCGGGTTTCTTCATATTTTTATAGTAGAAATCATACCCTACAGTTGGGTAAAGATCTATTTCCCGGAGATGTGACACTGATCTTTTTGTTAAGCATATCGTAAACTGAGCAAAATGTCTAACTAATTCCTTATTAAGACCAGAATAACAGATTATTGCTTGTTCGAAAACATAAGGAGTACGGTTATCGTGATAAATGGAAATGATTATAACTCATCTCGTTTCAATAAATTAAAGTTTGGAGGTCCCATCACTTTATTTGGAAGCGGTGAATCCAGCGCACTGAAAACCTACAGACGATTTGAAGATGTGTACGTACTGAATGAGTCGCACGTAGAGAGGCTGGTGTACCCAGCAACCGGCGTGGTCATCCTCACCCCATCTATTGGCTACCTCAAAGCCAATTTACAGGACATCAGGAACTCTATATGGTGGGGTAATGACGCTGACTACTTGGTCATTAACATCGCAATAGAGAATAATTGTCAGTTAGCAGCCCAAATAGCCTTGAATGTGATTTGGACTTTTAAAATTTTATCGGCTATTTATTTGTGTACAGATACGAAAAATCGATTGATTTTCTACACTTTTAATCCTTTCTCCGATTATGCACCAACATTTTGGAGCAATGTAGCGACTGATCATTCTAAAGATTCTTGGTCTTTACTTCAATTTTCAATTGAATATAATGGTAAGACATTATTACAATTTTAGTTATACTTGTTAAACTAGTATAGTTATTTCCATGTCGTTGTATAGTTTTTTGTAAGTTTTTAAATGTTTGTTTTGATTTTATTCCATTCGTTTAATTAAGCATAAATTTTGTTTTATATAGAGTGTTAACTTTAAATTTTTGTTTCAGAAATTCAAAATGCGAATTCCTGCAAGATGATATTTTTTGATAAAACCAAGAAACTAAATGGATACCCATTAAAAATTTCTTTATGGGCTGGTACAGGTCTGTACCAATACGATAAAACTGAAACTGGATGTGCCAGGTTTATTGGACCAGATTTCGAGACCATGTGCAAATTGTTAATTCTTTTAAACGCTACAATAATTACGAAAGTATCAGGCGATTTCGGGGCAATGTCTAAATGCGGACAACCGTTAGGTGTACTGAAAGATGTTCTCGAGAGCACAGTGGATTGCGTTGGATTCTTTTATTTCCTACGAGATTACTGGAAACGGCAAGCTTACCCTTTGCACAGTGATAAAATAAAAATGATTTCTTTGAAAAGGAAGATGTCGTATATCGACACGATAATATCAATGTTACGTCTAAAATCTTGGATATTTTTAATCGTAGGCAGTATGATTTCGATTATCATGTTAAAATTTATTTTGAATGAATCCATGTGTTCATCGAGCTTAGAATATGTACGGATGTTCACAAATACTGCTAGCTTTAAGAAAACTGACAAAATGCACGGACGAATGTTGTTATTCGCAATTATTGTTTTGATTTTCGAATACAACACCCTAATCCAAAGTCAATTAAGTGTCATGAAAATAGCACCAAACAACTTACTTACGATCGATTCAATAGATGATTTGATTAAAACAAATTTTAGTGTACTCGGGTACTCCACCCATGTGACTTTTATACTCGATGAAGAAGTACGCAAACGTTTCTACACCATCGACAATTTAGCTAATTGCCTCGAAAGCGTTACAAAAGGTGATAAAGTAATTTGCCTATTTCCTAGTTTGATTTTAAAATTGTTCGGTAAAACAAATCCGATGTTGCACATATCGCGTTCCAATTTGGTTGAAAGAACTTATACTTACACATGTGCCGAGGATTGGCCATTAATGTGGAAGTTTAATTCGATTGCATTCAAAATGACCGAAGCAGGTATAACAAATTTAATTTATAATCGTTTCAAGTATTTGCATCTAAGGAAATCATTTAACAGTAGTGGTGATCATTTGGGAGTCACTGGCATCGAAGAATTCGTTGCCGGTTTCTACATTTTATTCGCAGGTTTTATCACAGCGAGTTTTGCGTTGTTACTAGAAATTCTTATTAATAACCTAAAATGTTACTTTTCTATTAATGTATATTGTACTAATATTTTGAAAATGTAATGAATGCATATACTCTACACTGAGAAAAGCGATTCTTTGTGTCAAAGAATATTTTTTAATTGTTAAGAAATGTGGATTAGAATACAGCGAAAGGCACATGTTTTATTTATTCATTATTAAAAATCCAGTGACTTGAATTTTTGGTGAAAAACGATTATATAATTTTGACTTTGTTAAGATGTTCTTTATTAATACGTAATAAATGAAATATTATTATTAATATAATGCATCGTAAGGATAATCTTTTCACGTACCGCTAGAGGGAGTCGACGACTTTTTGAACTTGATAGTAAATTTTATGTATTAATGATATAAGTATGTCTACCTAACTCTCATATATTAGCGTAATTAAATATATTTACTAATTTGACTAAACAAATGTATTGAGTATGACATATACTTCTATTCATTCGTTAATAATAATCTTCACTTTATAAATAAGTTTAAAATTTATATTTATTAGTAAAGATTAATAAGTTTTATTTGATTACTATCTTATTAAAGAATACTTCTTATAATAGTGAAGAAATTGACATTTGTCGTAAAGTAAAGAGTTTAAAACAATGGCTAATACACCATTTCTTTGAAGCAAAGAATTACTTTTGTCAGTGTACTCACGCGCATTTCAAGTATCGAGGAATATATTAATAGTTTAATGAACAGCTGTACGTTGTTATTTTGCATAATTGGGTTTTGAATGCAACTGTGTAAAATAAATTGTACGTCGCACTCACGCATATATCAATCATTTTAAAACAACGGTTTAACCTTCGTATTTAACAATTCGAAAATTGGTTACAACTTATTTGTTTTACATGGTATATTTCGAAAAAGTGTAACACATAAAATTAAAAACAATATTTACGAAACTATGAAACCCACGGTGAAAATTAGAACTAAGACATTCATATTTTTACAGGAGCGTTTAACGTAATGTCTGTTAAAATATTTTATTTTTAAAATACCCATTTTCTTTTCGATTTGGTATTTATTTTGAAACATAAATTCTCTCTCGTAGTTCCCAAGTTGTCACGGCAATATGTTAATAAATAATAAAACTCTATATTGCGTATGTTTATTTAAATTTTGTTTCATGCAACTCGTCAAAAACGAATTGTTAAATTCTCCGTGTACAATTATGAAAAATAAAGTACCTCCACTGGTAGTAAGTTTATTTTTAATCCAAAATATGTTTATTTCTTTATACGTACACATAGTGTTCAGTTGTTTATATTATTCAAGGCAAATATCAATTATTGTCTAACGAGGAGTACGAGAAATACATTTATTGTCATCGATTGGGATCAAAATAGTATTTATCCTTTAAATTCATTATCAACGTCAATTCCGGTAAATTTATTTCGACACGTTCAGTCAAACAATCTTGGAAGGTTTAAACGTTTTAAAGAAGTATACAAATTAAATGCGACTCATTTGAGCTTAAAAGTGTATCCTGCCACTGGAGTTGTCATCAACGTATCAAACATAAAAACATTTTCTAAATTATTGGAGGGTATCTTCGATTCTGTGTGGTGGAATCAGGAAGCGGATTATTTGATTATTGACAACGATATAATGTGCGATTCCAAAGTTGCTAATTCATTCCTTACGCTAATGTGGTCATTTAATATTTTATCAGCGTTATATCTCTGTAAGAATTTTAATAATACATTTAAATTATATACATTTAATCCCTTCGCTGATTACGCTCCAAAAAATTGGAAGAAATGCCAAGCTAAACACAGTACGAATACGTGGACACTATATGAATATCGATTCGATGAGTTACAAAATTTTGATATTAGTAGTAAGTACATTTGTTAATATTTTGTAAAAGATTTATTAGATTTATGCTTTGTTTATGATTTGTTTAACTTGACATTATGTATTATTTATTACGTATTATTTAATTACTAAAAATTCATATTCAACTTTTATATTTTTGTCTTTGTGTGATTTTTTTGTTTTGATAGTGCAGTATAATGTATATTTTATTTATTATATTTTTACTTATATGTTTGCTTTTACTCCATCAAACAAACCCTGGTATAGGAATGAAATCAAAGTTTAAACAGTATTAAGAAATAGGATGTTTAAAATACTTAATATTTATTAGACAATGAATTTAATGAACGGATTTTATCACATCTTACGAGTATTTTTTTAGTAGAATACTTGAGAATCATTAAGTTTTCAATTTAAATTGCAGATAAAAATTAATTATAAGTAACGCTAAATGTGAGCAACGTTTTTATGATAATCCATAAAGACAAAAGTTATACAGAAAATTTTTAATTTAGTGATTAAAAAATAGTATTAGCGTGGTAAAAATTGTTAATCTCATTCTCACTTTCTGTTAAGATTCTTGACAAAAATTACACATGCTGTCAGTTTACCTTAAACGTTTGGATAATTTTTATTCATTTTTCTTCTCTGTATATTATAGAAAGAAAGTGTGCGAAACATGAGAATATCTTGTATTAACCAAATTACTAACATAGATTTACTGTTTACATACTAACCTATCAAAAATGAGCATGTTCCACCCATTTTTGTACTTAATAACTTATTGAAAAATTAAATTCTTAATTTTTTGATTTCTACTAGAGAAAACTGTTATGTTAAGTCCAGTATGCTTGATATATTGTATGTATATTACATTTTATAATCTTGAAATCAATGCACTTTTTTTACGCTTCACGGTGTTTCAACCACGTAGACTAAAATATATAATCAGTCAATAAATGACTTTGTTTCAGAAATTAACAATGTATTCTGCGACAGTGTATTTTTTGACAAAACCGTGAATTTGAAGGGATATCCTTTAAAATTATCATTAGTGAGAGATAAATTATTGTACATATACGATGAAAGTAAAGATGGATGTGACAGATTCGTGGGACTCGAATTCCATACAATGTGCGAATTCATAACTTCGTTTAATGCTACAATTACTACTAAAATGTCAAGCTATTTTGGTAAAGTGTTAGAAGATGTATTGTTAAACACAGTGGATTGTTCAGCTTTCACTTACTTTCAAAGAGATTATTGGAAACGGCAATCGTATCCGTTAATCAAAGAGAATCTAAAAATGATCAGTAGTAACAAAAAATTGTCCGATTTCATCGTAGTAATAAACTTGTTCAACGTGAAATATTGGATGTGTCTAATAATCAGTTCCATATTCTGCATCCTATCGTTCAAGCTCGTTTTGAAATTGTCACTGTGCTCCGCGAGCATGGAATTCCTGCGAATGTTTACGGACGGCGCAAACTTGTACGTCCCGAAAAAAACGTGGAAAAGAATAATTTTTATTATATCGATTATTTTGGTGTTCGAATTGAACACGATTATACAGTGCTACATAAACGTAGTAAAAATAGTTCCAAATGATTTTGTGGCTATCGATACGGTTGAGGATTTGATTCATTCAAATTTAACTGTCATTGGGCTTCCTACGCACAAGAGCCTCATGTGGGATAATAAAATTCGCGAACGTTTTGTAACTACGAGCGACTTGAACAGCTGTGTAAAACGTGCATCGAAAGGGGATAGTATCGTTTGCTTGATACCTACTCTTCTGTTAAAATTTTATACATCCCAAAGTTCAGGGATTCACGTGTCAAAATTTAATTTTTTAGAGAGGAGTATAGCATTCACATGTGCGGAAGACTGGCCGTTACTTAGGAGGTTCAATTATATTAATTATAATTTCCTGGAAAGTGGAATATTATATATGCATTTCAAACGTTTCTCACAATTTCATAAAGTACATTCTGATCAAAGTAAATTAAGAGTTATCGACGTTGAGGAAATGATTGTTGGATTGTATATTCTCCTGGGAGGTTACATATTGGCAACTCTAACTTTTTTGTTGGAGATAGTAAAATGTGTCAGTATCAGATTTTAATTACATTAAAAATTATAATTAATTATTAGATTTGGTTCATGTTTATATATTAAAATACATTTTGATTAAACGCTCTGACAGAATCGTTGGACAATTTATAGCTAGTTGTCAGATTTTGATTTTTTAGCATTTACTATTGCGGCTATAATATGCTACCAATGATTGCAGGCGATCAACTTAGAATTTAAAAATAATCATAGTAATTTAAGGTTTATACTGCTTAAAGTAATGAAAACAGTTAAAAAACAATGAGGAATGAGTACATGTAAATATTTGCATCTACGTATTAAATTAAGTTCCTAGAACGAAACAGTTGATTTAGTTGATATTTTTGTGTATATATGACCGAAATTCAAACTGTCAAGTTGGTTTTAGCTAGATACTTACTACCTACATAGATATAGAGACTATAGTCTATTAAGCAGTTTCACTGCTTCATATTTTCTACTATAGGGTAGTATAGATCACGGAAAAAACTAAATGGCTGAAACCAATAGAACCGTCAGTAGGACAGCAAATTTCATCTCAAGAGTTGTGCGGTGTGAAAGTCAATTATTGCAATTTAAATAATAATAATGCCTGTTGGATAATTAATAAATTATACAGTTACCTAAACAAGTTTTAACCTATAATTAAAATGTCTATCTGTATCATGTTCCAATATATTGTACAATATATTTTATATTCAATAGTTAATTATTCTTTTATAACATTATCCCAAAAAAGGTGTTTTACATCGTTTCTCCGTTTCTGCGCTTGTATTTAATGCTTATTTCAGCGATCTATGTGGTTCAATTATTTACATCCATGAAGCGCTGTTTCACCTATTTTATTTGTTGTTAATATAATACATGTACTAAAATTCTTTTACTTCATCCCTAGTGTACATTGAGAAAAAAATTGTGTGGTAGCATGATGTGAAAACGTTTTTTTTCATTCGCTTTGGTAATCTCGAATTTTAGATACTATATCGTTAAAATATAAATTTTGTATTAAAATATGAATAATCTTGTATCGATTATATGAATTTTTGTTTAAGTTAATTCAACCAATGGGGTGGTGTCTAACATGATATTGCACTAGGTAATTGTTGCTAAGAGAAACTGAAAATTGTCAATCACAATCCTATAATAGAAAACGCATTATTAAACCTATATGCGTGTATTACAAAACTTATATGTATAACCTATAAGTAACCGATACGCGTCGCGTTATAAAACATAAAATTTTAAACTCTTGAAAGTTTCTTATTTCCTAATTAAAGTTAAACTCAGTTGATTTGGAATATATGTCGTGAATTACTTAAAACTACTTCAATTTTTTAACCCATTAACCCCTAAACGGACAAAATTTTTTTAAATTTTCGTAGTTGTTATTTGATCCATTAATTGTAACGTAATATATATGATGCTGATTTTGTCCTTTATAGTTTTACATACATTCTTTTAATTGACACAATTAACCTATACAACTTTCAAACAAAAGTTATGATTTTTCAAATGTAAAAATGCAACAAATTTATCGCTTTCTTTTTTTAAATAATTTTTTTTTCGTACTTAATAAAAATTTTTTTTTACTTTTTCTATTTGCATCCTGGTTTGCTATACTTTAACATTGCATTTTTTGTATTTCATTACTAGATAGTCAAAAAAATTGATTTCAATGAAAATATACAAAAAAATAGCTAATTTTAGTCATTTTTCGTTATTTTTCGTAATACGTAGTGTAATTTAAGTTAAAGATATTGAGATACATATATTTTTACATTCATAATTGCAATCAACTATACGGGTATCGGTAAAGCAGGAAAATCAGTTTGCCCGTATATCACTCTCGTACCAAAAGCATATCGCTAGCGGGAGATTACCAATACGGTATTATTAGAACACCCATGTTTATACCACTGTTCACCCCATTTTTCCCAGTGGATAATTATTGATTCATACTACTATGAAATACAACACTAAAAAATTAACGAAAAAGTTTATTATGAAAAAAATAGCAAACATAATGAAGATTTGCCACAATTCGAACTATGAATAAATCATGTAAAATAAGAGTAAAATAATGTTTATTGAATTAACAATTAGCGAGCCAAGGAAATGTTGTATCGAATTAAAAGATTCAACAAAATGTTGCCTTTATATTAGATTTGATGCAATTAATCACAATCAATTTGTTCAAGTTTAACTAATATCTCTCTTTGATTCAAACGTTTTCTTGGCTCGCATTATCACGAGCTCATTCTACTTGACACTTCTTTCATAAGTACATAAGGGTGTATATATATGTATACTCATAGGTGTACACACACGCGCGCGCGCGCACGCAGATGTATATTCAAACTTGGCTCTCAAACATCATTTTATTTTTAATCTCACTTCTTCAATCACTTGTAAATATTTTCACTCAAGTTTTCAAAATTTTCTGTCACTCACAACTGTAAAGTCAGTGTTTAAGAGTGTTTTCATACCTTATTAATATAATGTTATTTTTATACTGCAAATGGTAAGTGTTGTTTTTTTCTTTTCGCGATCCACAAACAATGACGTTTTTAAAAACAATCATCATTATTCATACATCTATACATACTTATTTCGAGTAGAATGTGATCAGTTAATAATTATAGAGTTTGTTTTTAAGAATCCAAAAGAGAAAATCAATGAATTTACCATTTTTAGCTCGTGTAATTATAAATAGTAACAAAAACAGTGTGTAACCAATTATAAATTTAAATTTATCCATCGATGTCTTACAAATTAAAAATTAAAAGAACTTAAAAATTTGATAAATCGACTGAAAATTGGTATATAAATTTTAATGTATACAAATACATATTATCTTGGTTGCGATAGATATATATGTTTACATAAAGTTTATACAATTTATTAGATAATGTTGGCATAACCGCGTTGATTAATTTTATAAACCCTCGGTAAATTTACACGTGTACGCGTTACTTCACTGTCTTACTTAATCGCATTGCCAATTCTTTTAACCCGCTTGTATAGCGCGCACAGTGAGTCATAAATATACATATATATTGTTCGAATAAAATGTCGATAAATTAAAAAAAATATATATATATACGCGAATAGTGATTAAAAGTACGGGATGGAAATTGTTTGACGAAAGTGAAAGTAGTCGAAGTGGATGAGAAGGTAGGATAGTCGGTCAGCAACCTCGTTTCTTTAGCGATTAGGCACATGGTGATCGTGATCGATAAAGCGGTTGCCCCCGAATCGAGAGGAGGATATATAGATCGAGCAATGTCACGCGTGATCGTTGATCGGGGGAGTATCGTCGTACGTATAATCGTGAAGAAAATCACTTGGCGTAAATAAATAGACGACGAGAGTGCGAAGAATGTGGCTGCGAGAGAGAGAGAAAGAGAGAGAGAGGGGGCTATCCGTCTCTTGTACACTTGTGTCGCGGTCTTACAATCCTCTCTTTCGTTCGATCGAATAAGGAACGAGGGGGATATGCGCTCTCTGCACTATATACTTCTCGCGCTTCTTCCGCGTCTGGCTATTTTGAACCACGCGAGTGCTTACGAGATCTATACAAGAGCGAAAGCTCTCGGAAACGAAAGAGGAAGGAGAGAAAGAAAGAGAGAGATGAGATTTTAGGCTATCACAGCACGCGTGCTCGTTTTAATTACATAAATATATATAGCTATACAATCTATTCGATGTGCACGTCAATTTACAAATTTTCGTCTTTCAAATGCTTCTTCTTCGATTTTTATATATACCGAACGTTTTAGATATTTAATGGAGAAATTGTGCTTATATTTCCGTGAAATTTTTTTTATAATTTTATGAAACTTTGTTCGTTTTAATAACGAATATATAAACTATACGACTCTAATTTTTCATCGCTATAATAATTACAATTTAAACAAAGTGTACGCCTTAATTGACTTAAATCATATAGCTTAATATTTATTCAATCATAGATTCTTAGAAGCTACATGGATTATAGAAATTTGGAATTTAGAGTATCAACATTTTAGGAAAAACTAACGTTTTTTTTTAAATTCCACAGATTGTTTACACAGGCTTTAAATAGTCTATAACCTTAAAACAATCGGAACGATCAATTAAGCTACGGCGCATTAGCTATTTTTGTCTTACTTCTTAATTACCGAAAACATTTATAAAGAAAATCCATAACAATTCCAGGGCTACTCAATCTGTAAACTACAAAATTAATACAGAAAATTGTTTATATTGCTGCAGTTGAGTGTACAATAATATGTTTTACGTTTACGGAAATTCGATTTTTTCCTCTGTGTGAAAATATATTATTTTTAAGTAAAATTTATATTTTATTAAAATTCTTACATTTTTGCTTTCAAACGAAAGATTTTATTAGATAGGTTTCTATCTCGACACGTGTTTAATCATTTTCAGGAATGAATTTGAAACTTTAATTTTTTTTTAATAATGTATAAAACAAATGCTGCAAATCATCACACATATTTATTTAATAATTTATAAAGTTTCCATTCTTGGTTCGTGTACATATTTACTTTCGAGATTTCATAACTTAAAATCTTTGAAAATACGTACCCCTCGTTTCATTAACCGTATGCAGCAACATTCCAACACCTCGCGCGAATGAAAACAATATGCCTTGACTTCAGAAACATTGAACAATAGAGATGTTTATTTTTTCCAGAGTTCCAGCAGAAAGTCTAGAGTACCACAAGGATTTCATAGCAATTAAGTAAAGTGTTCGTTTGTCGAGGATCGCAATAAAGCAATTCATAGAATGAATGCATCGGACCCTAAAGCTAAAGAGAAAAAGAAGAGGAAGAAGAGAGAAAGGAAAAGAAAAGTGAACCGAAATACAAAGAGGGGCACTAAGGGGAAAACGTAAAGAATGAGAAAGATAACCGGAGGAGAATAAGGTATAGAGAGCGCGTGCGCTAAAGATCCGAAAAAGCATCTCGCTCGAGATCGGATGGCTGCTCGGAAGCGAGAAAAGCTCGCCAGTTGGTCGGGATCACTCGGCCGGTAAAAATCAGAAGCTCGCATAAGCGGTGAAAAGTAGTCGTTCTTGGTGCGTGAAAGCTCGAGGAGAAAGAGGAAGAAAGATCCCCGTCGACGCCCGCGCGTCGGAAATATGCCGGCGGTCTCGCTCGACGAAAATAACCGAGCCGAGGCGGCCGAAGTGCAACTACCATTACGCTTTCACCGCCGGAAACCGCCGGGCAAGTTTTAGATGGCCGGCGGCGCCGCGTGGCTGACCGCGCGCGAAAAGCTCCCACGATGTTGGAAAGCGCGGTGATGATGTATCCTCAGGATCGCTCTGTGAAGGTGTTTAACCTTTTTTATTTTATTATCTGTGCCGGTTGTTCTTACGAGTGCTCAAAGTGATTTTATTTATTCTGCTTGATATCGTTCGGATCAGTCGTTGCACGCTCGCAAATGTGTATACATATATGTGTATATAGAGAGAGAGAGAATATTAAAAGTATTTCCGTACACTGTGTTGTGTAGTTTACACAATAAACTTGATAATGTCAATGTGACAGACGTTATAGTATCGACCTGTTCTGATATATTGATCGCGCGTAACATTTTTATAATTAGTTAAGCACACATATTTTGTTAATTCATTAAATAACATTCAAAATTTTAATTTAATCAACTCGTTTAAAATTAGAATCGTTATACGTTCGCGTAGTGTGATTTCAAAAATGTCATTATAACAAATTAAATTAAACTTGTAATTAAAAAAAAGATTATTAATGTTTAATAAAGATGAAATTATATACGTTTGCCTTATGCAACGATCAAGTTAAAATTTAAACTATTAATATTAGTTCCTTAATGTTACCTCGTAAGTCATTTAAATGTCATTTAAAATTTTAGATACACCGATAACGAGACATTTTTGAAACTATTCTGGCCATAACTGAGAATCAACTGTCATCGTAGATCATTATCGAATTCATGCGTGAGACAAGTGGACAAAACTGAAAGCGGGTATCCATTAAGTTATCGAATATCATTAACAAGAAAAAAGAAAAGCATTAGTTTCGAACACCAAATGTCAGTGACAGTTAGTTTTGGATAGACAAAGTGAAGGATGTATTTTTAAACGTATAATGAGAAACTATATAAAACGCCACGGAAAAAGGAAAACGGCATACACAAATTTCATTCCCTCTTCGAATTAAAGTTTACGTGAAAGTATTTACCGAGTTAGAAAGACTGTTTTGCACTGTGGACCATGTAAATTTCACATTAAGTTGTAAATCAATGATGTATAAAACGATACGAAGATCTCATTTGACTAACAATATGATTACCTGCACGCTGGACATTCTACTAAAGTGTAATATTGAAAATTGTGACTGTAAATCAAAGACATTAATAGTTTAATTAGATATTTCGAAGTAGCCTTTGATTATTGAAAAATCAAATTGAATTTTATAAAATTTAACAGTTCTTCGCAGTGCTGTAAAGATGGCAAATGATGAAATGCAACGAAAACAATTGAGTCTAAAGTATATGAGTTTGTGTAGGGATTTCACGTATGAAGTACTCGAAGTTATCTGGCAAAAGCATCAAAACGCGTGATCAACGACTATCCACCTCTAAATGGCAGACAAGAAAAGTCCGAATCTAGCAAAAGCTAGCGTCGACACGAAGTTAACAACGTCGAGAACGAATCAACTTCTTCATCCGGAAAATGGGAAGGTCAAATCTCCGCGAGTTCGAAAACGCAAGAGACATTTTGACCCGACGGAAAAGCTTCCAACACCTCCTCCGGATCCACGGGAAACTGAAAAAAGAAGGATTGAACGATCATCGAAACCAAAGTCCTTGGAAGAGGAGAAGGAGAACGCAGGATCGTTATCGTTTCCCACCGTGTTCTCCGGTACCGAAGAAGCATTTCAGCAACTGGATAAGCTTCACAATCTGATCGAGGAGATTTTGGAGTTGCGTGAAAAAAGTGCCAGGTTATTCCGCAGAGTTCGAGAGTTAGAGCGGTTGAAAGCTCTCAAGCGATTAGAAATCAGTACCGATCGAGCATTTCTGCGAACACTTTTAGAACCAATAGTTCCAGATGAAGACGTTGGATTCGCAGAGTCTCTCCTCAGTGCGATGCTCGAATCATCGGATGGCAATCAATCACCAGCTACAACTCCAAATCAAGAAATGACGCGTGCAAGGAGCTTTAGAGCACCGATGGCTAGGCAACGCAGTAGATCCATCAGTACCGATACCAGACCCGTTGTCGCCGCCAACTCAGCCAAAAGATCTAGCTGTCATCTCCAATACGTCGGGAAGAGTGGGAAACGTAATTCTCTAGCGGGATCCCTTGGAATCGCGCCACCCAAGGTCAGCAAGTGGACCAAGGTCAAGGCAGCTTTCAAATGGGAACGCGCAACTATCGGTACTGGAGGTAGCAACAGCGCTTTGGGCAACGTTGTCCTCGAAGCACTCGAACAAGATGCTGCTAAATTTCTTAGGCTTCCCGAACCCCCAGATACAGCGACTACTACCACTACACCATCGGGATCGTCGACGAGAACTGCTGAACATTCGGGACCACCTAGTCCTGGAACGATTTCCTCATCTTCGTCTACGGATGACGTTTACAATGGTGAGTCTCTTTAATATTTTTGCGTCAAATTTAAAATTAATCGCTTCAAACGGTTACATTTCTTATTTAAACTAGATATAATTATTCGAAAGTTATAATAAATTTAATGTGTGTCATGATTTGTAAACACGTATTTTTGCTTAAACTGTAAAAATGCAAATTCTTAAGATATATATATATATATATATAAATTGATTTTAATACCATATCGAAAATAAATGTTTTGAATGTTATTTTTCCAATATTTTTTAATTTGATCAATACATTTATCAATAATAAAAAAGCTGACTGTTGAAATATTTATATATATTTATATTAATAATTTTGAGAAATAATATTTTTCTACTATTATTTTCGTAAATAAAATAATAATTTATTTCCTGCTCTTTCTGACTCAAATAATTTCTGTCTTCAAATATAATTTTGTTTACTTTTAGTTTCGTATTTTTGGTGCGTGGTGAAACATATATATATAAAGTTAGTATAAAAGTAGACGCGAATTCAGTTACATATAAAAAGTAGGGAATTATAAAAATAAAAGAATTAGTATTTGTCATTTTCCGCAAGATCCTATAGTCTTAATTATACAGACAGTGATAAAGTAAACCAAAATGTTTTTTTAATTCTAACAAAGGTTTACTTTATTGTTAGAATTACATTACAAAAATATAATCGTAACTTACTAAATAAAAATTACTAAAATTAATTAATTTTTTACATTACATTATTTTGTATTAAAACATATAAGTATAATAGTAATACCGTAGAACTTGAAGAATGTATACAATGTTTTGTTTTCTTCTTTATTCTAATTATTAACTAATTATTTAATCAATATTTAATAAATATTTCATAAATATTTAATTAAATGGCTATATTTATTTCGTTGAAATTCACTTGATAAGTATTAATTCGATTATATAAAAAATAATTTGTATATATATAATTAATGACAATCGTAAAAAATGTTTAAATAATTGACGATGATACATATATATCTCATATAATTTAATATTACTTTTTAATAATTAAAAATTGCAATTATACAAATGAATGAAGAATACCATTTATTCCATTAAATTATAACGAAAGAGTTTTAAGTTGAACAGTTTACTTTTGTATTGAATCTTATGTATGATCTACGTCAATTCACATAGTACTCTAATTTCATCTTAGTTTCTTATTTCACCATACTCCGAAATATTAAATGCTTCAAAAATATTCATTTTCAAAGTGACTATTTTAATTTTTATATACTCTCGTCTGAAAAAAAAACCGAAAAGATAAGGAACTTATACGCATAATTATATATGATATCGTTGATAAATGCATAATTAAAATTTGGTTTAGGTATCCATAAACGATTACACGCTCCACGAGCAACTACACGAGAAACCGAAGAAGATCCGACTCGAAGGAGTAGATCTCTCGATGGTGAACCTATCATTCCTCGCAACATTCAGTATGCTACTCAGCACTCAAGAGTAATTATATTATTCTCTATTGTAACTCTCAAATATACCTTTTACGTACATTTGAACAATAGTTTTATTTAACTATTATATAAATCTTGTACGTAGAATATACTGCACAGAAAAAATGTTGTATTAAAAACATTATCTTTATACGATTGTTTAGTAATAGACGTGAGAATACAAAACAGTTACGTATTTTATGTAGTGATTCTTAATACAAATAATATTTATTTTTAAATGCCTATACATTTTACTATAACATTTTTACTCGTTCTTTTTCATTTTTAATACAAATTTTTTTTCAGTAAGTAAATATAACATTATTTATTATTGAATAATTAAAATACGAATTATTTAAATTTATATTATTGTATAAACTATTGTTTATTATTGTAGTAGAAGAAAATAGTAGGTATGATTAATTGAAAATTTGGAAACTATGTTTCAAATGCGTAGCGCGTAGTTTATTATTACTCGATCGATTCAAAAATATATAATCTTAAACTTATATCGAACAAGGCAATATTTACTGATATACGATCAAAATTCAGATTAAAGAGATTGGTTTCTAAAAAAAAATTCACTTCCTGCAAGTCCGATACACTCACTTCGGGAGATTAAAAAAAATAAATACTTTTTGAATTCGTTGCAATAATATACTCTCAAAAAGAGTATCTAACTTTTGATCGTGGAATATAACATACAAGTGAAATTCTGAGATATGGTTTACTAGACATACTTTAAAAAGAAAATAAATATAAATTTTGTTCACGGTTTAAATTGTCATAATTTTTTACCAATTATTATACTCCGATTGATTAAGATGCATATTTAGAGTTTCACTTCATCGTCGTTGATTGATTGAATGTAAAAAGGCTTCTTTAATCACTCGCAATCTCCGCGGAAAAAGAAAGAGAGATATTTCATTTTTTTTCACTAGTTATACATTCCTATTGTTAAATCGAAGTAAAAGCGTTTCTATTTACATCATTATTTTAAGTATTAATTTGATTATGTACACGTGCAGGATGGCATTAGTAGAAGAATAGAAAAAGGACATAAAACTCCTTGGGGAATGGTGAAGGACATCATTCAGTCGCGTAAAGAAAATGTTCGACGACCCTTACCTCGTAGTAGTATTCGAAGTGAAGACGGATATTCGCTTTCTAGTCTCGAATCCTCTGATATGCTTCTCGAAGTATGTATAACGTGACTATTAAAACGATTAATTATATTTTTATTATCGGGAAACTATTATTTCTATATACGATAATTGTATATTTCGAAATATTTTTTAAAAACGAAATACGTTTAAAAATTATAAAAATCCTACGTTAATCAAATCAATATTTGAAAGGCATTTATTAAGGAGATGTCGTACGTTACTTATGCACGTTTACCGACATTTATTGATTTTTCAAATATATATCTCGATGTATGTATTTAGAGGCACATTCTTTGTAGCATCGAGATTGTGTTCCTGTTATAACAATTGCGAAATAAAATAAAAATGTAGATTAAAAAATCTATAACGAGTAGCAGGCTCCCCTCGTATCGCGAATAATCGATTATTATTATCATACCATATGGTTAATAAAAATAAAAAAATTTAAGGTACTCGCATCGGAGCCTAACGTAAAACCACGAGTGCAAGTAACAACGTACAAAAGTTCACTGGCATCACCCTCGACGAAACCAACGAACGAAATAGTCGATCTCGCTTCCCGACGACTTACCCCTACGTTAACCATCACAGTACCATCGAACGAAGAGCTACGTAGCGTATCTTCACCGGAATCTGTATCTCCACCTGTTTCACATCGAAGACTCGATTCCAACTCAACGGACGAGCGATCTCCATCGGAAGAATTAGATTCCGCTTCATCGGCAGTTGGAACTCGTAGTAAACCGGACGCAAGCGTGCAACTGACGTTACGCGAAAGGCGAAGGTCAGGTGCTACACCAACTATCGCGGTACCTCCTAGATTGCAACGGCAGGATTCAAAATGGAATAAGGTCAAAAGAGCTTTCTTAACTGGTGCGTCGTCTGTTCCTCCTAGTCCTAGTAGGATATCGTCTTTCTTTGATGGTAAGTTTTGAATACTAAATTTTAATTAACTTTCACACGTTAGATTCAACTTTAAATTAATTTATTTATTGTTTTAAAAATTACGTGTCGCTCAGGCTTGTACGTTCAAATATTTTTAAACAATTGTTGTAATTAGGAAAAGAGATTGATGTCGATAGTTATGAACAATATGGAAGTTATCGTTCTATTTTGTTATTTGAGAATTATTGAGAATATCGCTGTATTATTATTTATTGTTACTATATTTCAAAAATATTAAGTAAAATAACTATAATAAATTAACTGCAAAGGGAAGTCTTCTCCATATTTTGTCCTAGAATAATATCATTATGTTTATTATTTTTTTCTTTATGTATATTTTTCAATGTTTTATATTATAAGTTTTATATATAAATTTTATTATAAATACAAATCCAAAAATTTTCATTTAATTTAAAATTGGCTTTTGACATTCTCTAAGGGTAAAATATTGTAATAAAATTTTGAATTCCGACGAAGTGATTGAAATATTTAGATAGCAGTATGGCTTGATTTTGTATACCCAATTTTACCGACACAAAGTGGTGATTGATTATTAATCAATTTTAAATTATTATTTCAGAAATACGTATACATGCAGTTTCGTTCAGATTCTTAGTTCTATAATTTATTTACAAATTTGGCGTTTTGAAAGTTAGATTTTTGCAGTCATATGGGTACAAGGGAATGTCAAACTTGTTAATTTTACCAGCTAAGTCATTTACCAATTAATAAGTTATTAAAAACTACTTTAATAAAGATTAATGTTTTAGATTAACAATAAAGAAATCTTCATTACACTGTTCTTTACTAGAACGTAATATGTCACTGTTCAAAGTTTCAACGTGATCAATACGTTAATTAAAGAAAATAATTATTTTAAAAATTAGAAAATCTCTGAAGAGTAGAGAATGACTAAAATTTTTAAAACATTTTTAAGCGCGAGAAAGTTCAATTATTTATTAGATTTGACATCCTCTTAATACTATTATTTAAAAAGTGAAACTATCAATATATCGTAAAAATGCAAGATTTTGAGTTGCTATATGAATTTTAAGGATGAAATAACGAGAAAATGTATAAAAAGTTAAAAGTGTACATAATAAAACGAAACGCATAATTTAAATTAATTAAAATTTTGCACCTCCAGCTGTAAAGCACTATAAATCTTCTTAAACAGTTATTACTTTGACTGCACGTATATAAACCAAAATATATAAAATGTAAGCATGAACGGTGTAAAGATATTTTTGCCTTGCTGGTGATTAAAAATGTATAATGTTTTCTAGAGAAGGGGGGCTACTCCACTGTTGACTTTAAGTTTAGCTTGAAAAAAAAATTGAGATTTAGGAGACTTAACGATTTACGTTGCGGGTTTAAGATAGTACATTTCTTTTTTTAGATATGAAATTGGATATTTCTTATTAATGCCTTGTGTACACGTAGAAAACGATAATTCAATCATAGTTGCGGTTGTCCATAAAATTAGAATAATATTCGATTAATTTTAAAATAACATTCCTCTTGTACATTTACAACTTTGATGATTGCGTATATGAATATTTATTAGAAAATGAAATATTGATTGATTTACTGAATGTCTTCGGTATGAATACAAAATTTGGTGTAGGTACTTTAAATTCTTCGGAATTTGTTTTACAATTACATCAATAAATATAGACGATAATAGGTAACGCATCAATCGATTAAAATTTACAAATTCATTACATGTTTTTTGATCATACGCACTTGATACACAATAAAACTATAACAAGAGAGAGACGCGACACGATCACAATTTGCTGTACAATTTTTTCAAATCGTTGATAATATTATCCAAATATTTAGAGAACTCTATAATTTCTCGATCGTAAGAGATCATCATTTTATCGATAATTTCGACGCTGCTTTCCTCGAGCCGTCTCTTAAACATCTCGATATTGTCGATCTCCTTCTTGGCGTAATCATAAATTGACTGGAGTATGGCATTTGCATCTTTAGCAGTTATTTCAAGGCAAAACTCGAGACTTTGTTTAGAGACACAACCATCGCAGGTGCGTATAATCTCGATTGCTGTGTTTGTACGATCCTTCACTTTACTCTCCAGATCCTCGAGACGGCACTTGATGAGTCGTGAGTTCGCTGCATTCTCGCACTGCCACATCTAACATTTTTTTTATTTTATATTTTCATTTTATATTCGGATAATTTTTCGTAATAAAAAAATAACAGTGGGTGTCCTCAAATATTATTATATATTATTATATTACATTATATTATTATACACTATATTTAGTATATAGTATATACAGTGAAAAAGTAATATTCGATAATTTTGATAAATAATAAAATAATGTTGGAATGCAATAAAAATTGATTAAAATACTTTTAAATTGGTATCGATCCTCTTGCATATAGCAAACGCTTCGTTTCTCTTCTTCGCACCGCATAAATAATTCATTTGTTCAACCTGCACGAGTTTCGGTTCGATCGATTGAAAAACGCGAAATATGCGATTCCTTTGAACACGTAGGCGATCAATATTTTCAAGTTTCATCGATCCGGCTAACGCGTTTATCGAATTCCTTGTGAAGATCTCGACGTTCATAGCTTCCCGTTTAGCGTTATCATATGCGCTCTTGTAACGAGCGGCTACTTTCTGTAACATTAAATGTTCGATTATTACATTTTGTTCTGAGAGATGTTTATCTTTGAATTACTTAATCATCGGTTTCTACACTAAAGTTTTCAGTTTATTTTATATACATTTATTAATTTGTACTAGTCGGTTTGTATTATTTATCAATTTGACGTTCTGTCTTCGTAATTACTTGTGTAAATTCGCAAATGATTAATCAAATAATTTCATAAACAAAGCTTTCAATCTATATTCTCAAGCATGTAAATATGCGTTCAACATTTTTTTGAGGTTACGTATTTTTGTTTTTGGTATAAGAAATTTACTTCTAATTCATCGTCTACAGGAACAAACTTTGTAGAACCTTTACAACGTTGCAACCATGGACATTTTCGTATGGTATCTTCTGCATCTTTGGTACAATTGTGGACACACGCATTCACTGTGTTGCGTAATTTTGGACATATTTTCCCTAATCCGAAGTTTGAATAATCGCTTAAAAGAAATTGACTGGTTAATTTTACTAAATTTTGCTTAACTCCTTGATTGTTTACTAAAGTGCATAATTTAGACAGCATGATGCTGATGAGGGACCGAAAAGTAACCTTAAAATTTTGAATTTTTTTACTATGTTGCCGCGACCATGATTAGTCTATGACTGTCCTTTTTCTGAAAACTTTGCTATTTATGTATATATTTTACATACAAGAGATTCAGCGCCCCCTAGTCTGATATTTTTTTTTGCTTATTTTAACTGTCTCCTATGATTTTTGGTAATTATGAAAAATTTATTGAAAAAAATCAATTTGAGAAATTATTTCACTAAAAGGTTAATAAATTAAAAAAAAATTGTAAGTGAAACAACCAGCTTTCTCTTCGTGTCATATATGCGCGCTATATTTTAAAATTTGCTTGACGCAATGTTTAGTAATAATTTCATTTTATACGTTTTATATCTACGTTGCATCTACTGTATGTTTTTACTTTTCTCTTTGAACTTACTGCTGAAAAAACAATTGTTTTGGCAAACTCAAAAATGACTGTTAAATCAAAATTACAAGCTTATAAAACATAACTATAAACATATATCTGCTTATATTTTTAAATAAAAAGGAAAAATTTGTTTTAAGTACCTATATAAAAAAACAATATACAAAAACATAAAAGATTAAATATTTCTAATATCCACCAGTTCGCAGGTTCCTATATTATAATTTATAAAATATTTGTTTTTTATAACTTATTTAAAATTATACGTATACCTGTAGTCGTTCAACGTAAAAAGCATCAATAAATAAAATAATAATAGTGTATATAAAATTAACATTATTATAAGACGTTCAAAAACAAGCGGTGTATAAAGAGAATGAATAAAAAGAACCAAATAGAAAGACAGAAAAAAAAACAATAGCCACCGGTACTAGGTATTATATTTTCGACCTCTAGACGATTATTAATAGCCAATAGGTTTGTACAAGCTTATACCGAGTGCGCGAACACATCGCGAACGCGGCGTAAATTAAAAAGTAATTTTATATAGGTTTATATCTCACTCACGTCGACGTGTCATTATACGACCGATGCGCGTCTGCCCTCGTTCGATTTTTTTACGTTTTATATTTTATTCTTCCTTCTCTTTCTTTAGAACCTCCATACTCGCCTCTCGTGTTTTACGGGCTCGCTAAATTAGCCGCGCATTTACGAGTGAATTTCGCGGAAAAGGAGGGCCGGATTCGCTTATCGCGACCCGACGGCGACTCCCGCGAATAAACCTTAATTATGCAATTTTCACGCGAGGTTTGCAATGATTTAACGGCGCGTAACGCAATTATCTTATATATATATATATATATATATATGCTTTTATTGTTTTTATTTTGCGTTATCTTATAATACTAGATGTAACGCACCTATATATATGTATGCATAACATGGAAATTTTTTGATTATCTTATTTTCTTTTTACACGTGTCCGTTCTAAATTTTTAGTTACTTTTGTAACTTTTAATAGTAAATTAAATAAACACAACGTTGTAAATTTGATGTTAACGATAAATTATAATCGTGGACTTGTTACACGCAGAAACCGACGGTGGAGGCAGTTACAGCGCAAGCGCGGAGGATTTGGATAACGGCGGTGTGAGTCCTACTATTCAAAATGACATTCAGAGGAATTATCAACTGCTTCACGATAAACTCAGCGTTGAATTTTACCGCAAACTTACCGAGTGGGAAAAATTGAAAAACGGGCAATCGGTCCCGCGACCTGCAACTTCGCCAAAAGACAAAGATTCGGCAAACGCGCTGTTAATGGGAGAAGAGCAATTGACACCTGAATTCAAAAAGAAATTACAAGAATGGAAACGGATTAAGAAAGGTAATCCATCCGGTGCGACATCTCCGGAACACCAGCATTTTCGAAGACGGTTAACCGATTGGCAAATTTGGCGAAATCCTACTAAGAATGAAGGAAAATCTACTGACGGAGATTCTGGTACTTATAAACTTTAGTGTTATCATTTTTAAATACCTGTAATCATAATTTAATTAAGAACTAAATCAGAGATGGACAACTATGCGACCGCAAAATTTTTCGAATGCTTTTTTATTTTTTTATAATCGACATTGAAGTATTGACTTTTAAAGATTCTCAAATATATGAATAATGTGTACACAGACTTTGTAAAAAATACTTGATAAATAATTTTATACAAATTATTTTTAATAAAGTTTTTATAAACATTATCAATAGATCTCAGAAACTTTGGCAGGTAATAATTTATTTTTGATACTGGACAAAATATTCGAAAATTTTTCAATGTCCATCTTTGAACTGAACAATAACTTTTTAATTTTATTTTTTAAACGAAAAATTTAAATACCATTAACACTGATGATTGTAATTATTCATATGTAGGTAAGACTCATTTATCCGAAGATTTTTTGAAGAAGATGGAGGAATGGAAAAAAATGAAATCTGGGCGTTCGGATGAAGAGCAAAGTAGTACTGGCAGAAGAGATTCTGCAGAAATGATTTACCACAATCGCAACACCGGCCAACGATGGAAAATGTTCGACGAGAAGGAATTTCAACCTCTGGATAGGGTTATTGCGATGATTGAAAGAGAGCAGCAATTAATTGGAAAACAAAAAGAAAAATTACTGGAAGACAAATCAAGGTAACAGTTTGATTTATTTCACACTCATTGTTTTCCAAACCTCTAATTAATTCGAATTATATTATTTTAGATTAGACGAATTTAATCGCATGGCGGATCTGACACCTACCAAAAAAGAAGTCCTAGTACATACGTCCACAGGTTTTTACAGGTTCGAAGGTATCTCTCAGGAATTCACGAAAAAATTATACGAATGGGAGAAAAGTCAGGGGATAGCACCCGAATCGTCAACTTTCCGATTGTTAAATCCATCTTATCGTCTATGTTCGAGTGAGAAAAATGTTGAATCAACTCGTAAGTAGATTGATCGTCATCTTAAATTTGATTTTTCAATGTTATATATCTTAATTTTAATAACATACGCAGGTGAAAAACATCCGAGAATTTTAAAACGATCCAAATCGTTGAGTAGTCTAACGTTAAACAGCCACCGATACCAAACGCCTCTTCGACAACCATCGAGTTTATCTTTAAATGACATTACAAATTTAGAACACGAAGGTAAATCTTATTTTTCGTTAACCATATACTTTACATTGCACATATATTTCAGAGTAATCGAAACGTATTCGAAAGTCTATTTTTTTACAGGTTAATAAATAATATTCTACTTTAATTTTTTTAGCAAAATCACGAATCGATTCGAAACAAACAATTGGCGAAGAAGAAATGTCCGAGGAGTTGATTTTAGATGATTCTGAGCCGGAAGCAGTGATAGTCGACATTGAGGATGTTATAGAAGAAACTGCAAGTCCTATGGCTAAGTTCCAACCACAACAGACTCCAGTCTATTGCGTGACAGCTAGCGAGACGACCAGCATTGCAATACCTCTTGGCACTGTAACAGCAAGTCACGAACCATCACCGGTCATTCTAATACAAGCTGGCGAAACTCATCCTGTAAATAACATTTTAACCATTTTATTACTTTTCTTATTATTATTCTTAAAGATAGTTTAGTTACACGGAATACAAAGTCAATTAATACTTAAGCCTCTATAGTAAATTTTATAATTATAAATAATATTTCATTTATAGTATTATGAGCATTTATGCCTTTTGAGTAATATTTCAGGAATTAAAGAATTATACACTCTATAGACAACAATGCGTAATAAATACATTTAAAGTCAATTACTTTTTATGAGAATTATGCTCACAAATTAGAGCTTAATTTTGTAATACCATCTTTAAGAATTTTGATTATCTTTTGCATATTCATCATTATATTTTCATTAAAAAAAATCAAATTATTAGTACGAATTATATTATTTTGTTACGATCATTTTATCGTTAATACAAAGTATAACGCTAAACTTATGACTATATAATTTATGACATTAAAAGAAACAAAATAATTTATACGTTATTCGAATAATTAATCAATCTATTTTACAAATTGCAAAATTTTAATTTTACGTATCAAAATATTCCGAAATTGTAACGTTAAACTTTATTAAGAATACTCGAGAAAATTGCTTAAGATATTATGTAAAATTCAAGAAAATCCTTAGTATACCGAAGAAAACCAATAATGTGTTTACTTCACTGATTTCGTACTTAAAATTTATTGAAGCGTTCAGTACATTTTGTTAATTGACTTTTTTTGTAATAATTGAAAATTAATTAAAAACTAAGGATCTTAATTATTTCAATTTTAGAGAGTTAAGAAACATTGTCGATTCACTCAATTCAGTGAAAATTCACAGTCGGAAGATACTGTCGAAACTTGCGTGGAGAGTAATCAAACGTTGATACAAACTGATACTGCTACTATCAATGAAGTTTGCGATGATCACCGTAAACGGTATTTTAAATATACTTTTATTATTATAAATTACGAATTATAATTATTTTGATGACTAAAGGGATGTCTAACCCAAATTACATGGATCTATACCTTACAACCAAAAAATCATGTCTAAAATTTAAAATATTGAATTAAAAATCTGAACAAATTTATATGGATTTATACAGAAATTATTTTTTTGTTAATAACAATAAAGAATTTTTGGTTGGTAATTATTAAAAAAAAGTCATACATTTTTAATCCAATCATTTTACTTAAATTATCGATGTAAAAATTTAGAAAAATATGGGTACATATATTTCAAAACATGCCCGAGACTCAGATGTTCATGATTTTTTTTTTCAAAAATTCATTGTTTTATTTATAAAAAATATGAAAAGTACGATTCAATATTCAAACCGATTTCAACATAATAAAACAAAAAGATTTTCAAATACAAGAAAGTAATTATTTGCATTATGCATTACAAAATATTTTTAATCTGATTGAATTTGGATCGGATGAATCTAATCGGCTTCGATTTCTAAGTCATTTCATTCGAGGTATACATTACCTATAATTTATTGATTTCAGACTTTACGATCCCAGTGATATTAATATTTGCGAAACGATAATCGAAGAAGATATACCTTCTTCACACATAGGTAAGAGCTTAACAAAAGATTTAAATTATAAAATCCAAAATAGAATCTTCTCGTTCTAGGAGGGGAGTCTGATTCAGAAACGGAGTCGTCCTGTTTTGATAAAAGTACGGATAACGAAGCTAAGGATTTACTTAGAGATAGAGAATCAAAGGTATCGAATTGTATTTGATCACGTATGATAGAATAATATATGCATTATGATATTAATATTATTTACGTATATTTATAGAAAGCTCTAGGAGACGGTGATAAAGTTTCGAAGGAACGAAAATGTTTGAAAGGAGATTTTAAACGAAGCGAAGGAATTTTTGCAGGCAGCGACAATAAAGAAAATAAAAAAATCACGAATCGTTCTGAGACTGCCGAGCTATCAGTTACTACGGAAGGAAATAATAAAGTATATGGTAAATAATGATCAATCCTTAGATTTAAAAATTAATAAAATGTAAACTGGTAAAAATATATGCGTAATGTTTTATGGAACAGATAAGGATAATCACGAAGCTGAAAAAATTGGTGCGGACTACGAGCACGCGACGATTGAAAAAGATGCATTTAACGATATTCAGAGAGAATCAAAAATCAATGATGCTGTTATAACAGTTAGCAGCGATATCCGTCAGAAAAAAGTGTTGAAAACGCGTCGATTAACGGATACTCAAGTAGGATATAAATGGCGGCAATCGTCTCAGACAATCGAGGAATTGTCCCCAGAACCAGAAGCTACCGATTCGTTAACGGTATCCACTTACCCGGAAACACCGAGTGTCGAAAGAATCATTATCAACGAAAGTACGTTGAACAAAATAGTCGTGCCAACAGCTTCGAACGAGCAGCTCGCAAATCTACCGCTGATAAACGATTCGGAAGCGTCAGAGAATAGCGAAAATTTAACGGGAGGGGAAGAGTCGTTCGGCAAACGATTGCCAAGCAAATCGGAGTCGAAAAGTATGTTTGTGAAAACGAAGCGAATGATATTTTCTCCGTTTAGTCGTCGTAACAGCAAAGATAAAACGTGTGTAACTCTTTTGCAAAAGGATGAAGTCGAGGGATCCGAACCGAAGAAGGAATCTAACTCATCGTCACCCGTAGCAAGTAAAGTAAACAACGCGCCATCGAGTCTAGTTCAAAAGTTCTCAAATATTCAACGTAGCAGATCGAGCTCCGAATGCCCAGTTGCGTGCGAGAAACGTCCTCCTCTACCGCAATCTCCAATTTTACCGCGTAAAGAGTATCGAAGATCATCTCCAAAGGAAACGGCTCCGAGTATACGAATGATGATACAACGCTACAACCAAAAGCTACAAGAGGACGCAGGTAGTCCAGCAAGTAGTGGTAGTGGCTCTCCTATTTGGAGATCTCCAGCGAGCGAGCGTAGAGTCCGAACGCAAATGGAGAAGTATCAGGAAGAGGTAAGACGAGCGATCGCTGGTTCTTCGAGGAATAGCAACGAAGACGATAAAAAACGTCTGGAAAAGAGTGCGAGTGCTGGGGTTATACAACCAACTTTCAGGTGTCACAAAAATATGAAGAACGAAATTCTTAAAAGTACCAGTGCCGACTTTGTCAGAAATCCACATTTGGACAGTAAAGATAAGAGCCAATCTACGTCGATCGAGGACGAGGAGCAGTGCAAATGCGAGACGAGCGAGAGTAACAGTGTGGCATCCGAAAGAAGAAAAAATAGTCTTCAAAACAAAAACCCTGAAATATTTAGTAACATTCGTCAATCGTTAGTGCAGGAGTACAAAACGTTACCTATCAAACACGAGATCACCGACGAAACGAACAAAACGAGGTCGGTAGACAGTGATTTTTTTGACAGTGAGAAAACAATTGTTAACTTGACTTACACGAGCGACCAAAATGTACGGGACGAAGCGAGCTGCGTATCGGGAAACATATCACCAGATTTGATACACAAATTAAACGCTTTGTCATCGGCAGCTACGCAAAAGTACGGTTGGTACAGCGTGAATTTGGAGAATTACGAGAATCACGTGACAGCGAGCGAGAACTCGACGCCACTGAGAGTTCGAGCTCAGAGGATAAAAAAAGCGAAGGACGATTTTTTTTCACGGGGTCCAAGTTGCTACTCGCACGATCCGACGATCGAGTCTTACCGTCACAGTCAAAATTCGAATTCGAGCTGCGAGTTGGGGAATAAGTTGGATTTCGTTAAATCCGCGAGTGCGGGGATGATCAACGTTGATCCGAGAACGTTCGAGCGTTTGGCGACGCGGGCAAGCGAATCGTTACCCCGAGCCGAGAAAACACCGAGCGAGGTGGCTGGTACCTTAAGTAAAATAGCTAGTAAATTTCGCAGAGCTAAATTAAAAAGGGGCAAGGAGAAGGATGGGAAAATGAGCACTGTTTCGATGCTTTGCAGGCAGAGCTTGCTCGTCGACATTCAACCGGATGAAATGTCGAAGAGTTGTCCGACATCCCCAGCACCTCAAAGAGACGACGATGAACATTCTAGGTTCAAGCAGCATCGAGAAAGTAACTGACCAAATTATATATTCACCTACGACAGTTAGATAAATATTTTTTTTTTTAACATAATATTCTTTAATTTCACTCACTTCGAACGAAGTACATTTTTTCTTAACTTTTCTTACTTTTAATATTTTTTCGTATACAAACAAAGTAATGCAGATTCGCCTCGCAATTGTTTACTTTCTTCTTTTTTAAAAAACCGACGTATTTCTTTTTATTACTTCTCGTCTTGCAACGGGTTTTTAATATAGGCTTAACTTAACGAACACAAGACGACACGAAATAATATTACAATAAAGAGCAAAAAAAAGAGTAACATTGAATTCGACAATTGTAAAAAGAGCGTTACGAAAGCATTCACAATTTTTCCATGTAAAATTACAGCATTAAGAATCGATGATTGTATGAAATAATAGTTCTAACGAATATATATATTGTATATGTATTATATTATTTAATTGTAGCTATGATCGTAATTAATTAATGTAGAGAACCAAACGATTAAATTATTTATAAAAAAGGTAAAACGTTGCAACCAATGCATCGAGAAATAGAATAAACGATTATATAAATCGATTATATATACGAATTTGTAATAATCACTGTGTAAACCGAATACCCGCACCAATCAGCATAAATTCTATATAACTAAATGAATTTATAGTTAAATTTGAAAGATGAGAGAAAGAAAGAAAGATATGAAGTTGAAGGATGTATATATATGTAAAAGTTTTTATGCACTTAGAAACAACGGTATTACGCGTCTCTTGTTCTCGCTCGAGCACTTGAAAGAAGAGAGTAGAAAGAAGAAAACAATATTTATCATCGAGAGAATACTTTATTTCTTTCTTCTTCTATATATAGGTATGTATATACGAAGTAAAAGAGAAATATACAGGGACTACGCGTAGTATTCCTTAGTTTCTGCGAGAATCATATATATATGTATACACACGTGTGTTTAAACGAGGTCGAGGTCGACCTTACGTCTCTGCCCCTTTTGTTCTCACTCTATACGAACGCGACTAAGTACTGCTTTCTAATACTTCGATTGTTATCGACTGCACTTCCACTTTTCACTGCGCGGCTATTTACAATTACCTTTTTTTTTTATTTTCATTTTCGGTATTGTACACGTATAGCTTTAAATTCTTTTTTAAAACTGTTTTTTTTTGGAAAACGTTCTCTAAAGTGAACTTGTACCACATAGAAATATTTTACAGGTGTGCGAAAAAAAATTTGTAAAGATTGCTTTTTCTGTTTAGTGTTGTTTCAACTGAAGTAATGGTGAAGTCGTCGTAATAAAAATAAAAACTTGTAGTTTTGTATGCTCACAACGTTTTCGATCGATGTGAAGAAATATAAGAAACGGTGAATACGGGAATGAAAAGAAATTTAGTGAATTCAATGAAATATTTTATTACTAAACTTTTGTCAGTACACGAGGTGATAAACTAAAAGGAAATATTTTATTTAAATTGATTATATTATTTAGTGATGAAGGTACTGACTGTTATAGAATTAAATAATTTAACATTGCCGATTATAATGAGACATTTTTGTCCAAAAACCGGCCAATATATTCGCAATTAATATAAACAAATGACTACTATACTTAACATATCATCATTTTCAATACAACATTTTTCTCCATTGTACACTTGTTGAGAGTGCAAAAGACAAAATTATCATTTAAATTCTATTTGTTTTGTCATTCAACAAGTGTCATCTCTTTTCTTACGCGTATCTCCTTTTCGTACACCTAAACGAAAAAAATAATCCAATAAAAAATAAGAACGATGAGAACAGATTAAAATGTATTGGTATAAGTTAACGTAACTATATACTCGACGGTCAGATAAAGTAAACGTTTATGTTATATAAGGCTTAATCTATATATATAAAATGCATAAATAAAAAATCATCAACGTTTCAAATTCATAGCCAGTGTAACAGTTTGCCCCAGTCTCGACTGCAACAGTGAAGGAAGTAAAGAGTAGGTATAGAGAATTAATATGCAAGTAGAAGCGTTGCTTCGGTGGGGCTCGAAAATTACGAGCGCAGTATACCCCAGCGAACTTTGGCTAGGAAAGCTGGTTTTCCCCGTAAATTTACGTTATTAGCCTTTTCGTCTTGCTAAGTAACAATTAAGCTTGTCGTTTTCTAACCGGCTCTATGTATGTTAAAGGCTATAACCATATACACCTTCATATATATATATATATATCCTATAGGTCAGGTTGACACGTTTAACATCGTTAACAAAATATTTCCCTCCTTTTTCTTTCATTTTCGCGATACGAATCTCTTTTTGCGTTGTGTACACCTTGTGTCTCCTCGTTGAAAAGTGAGGATGATATTGAGGTTATTACCAGTGAAACTACTTTTCTGTCTGGTCTTTATATAACTACTTTTAAAATCGATTTTTTTTTCAACCTATACTTGCGTGTATTTTCGAGGTGATTTCGCAATTTAAATATATCTCGTTAAAATATCCTAACAATTATCGAATTAATTACACACACGCACACGCACATATATATATATATATGTACAGTAAGTTCATCGACCGACATGTTATAAATCTATTTGCAACAAAGTGATTGCTAAATCAAAAAACTGATATATTTTTCCGGTAACTCGTTTTAAATTCTTATCTGGACTTGTGGCGCACACCTGTGAAAAATCAGAGAACGAGTTAAGAGTTAAGTCTTGTGTGCGGGTTTGTACATGTCTATATATACACATACGAAACACGTATACCCTTTTTTCCACCCTGTCTGAGTAATAGAGGGTATGTTTCGGGCGCAAATGGAATTTCGAGAAAACGCGTGATGAGATACACCTACTGCATTACAAATGTCGAGAAGGGAGAAGAAAAAAAAATAAGAAAGTGGTAGAAAAGTATTCGGTAATTTAATTTCTCTTCGAATTTATTTAAATGAGCCAAAATAATTTTATACGAGAGGTTTGAGTTTCTATTGAGTTTCATGCCTTTATACTTTCGAAGATGTATCTAGGTCAAAATGTTTTTTCACCAAAGTTTTGTGGAATATTTTTCGTTTCCTCTTATGTTGCATGCATCGTTAAATAGTATTATTTCCAAATATAGAGATTAAACATTTTATTCAGAATATATTAGTAAAATTTGAATTTCATTTTAATTTTTCAAATTATTTATATAGCTAAAGAATAAATGATAATTTTATTTATAAAATTAAAATATTTATAAACGATAAGGAAGCTGGCATCAAGTGTTATTATTTGAACTTTGATTTGTTTAAATACCTTGATCTGATCAAAAGATATGTTTGATCAAAAAATAGTTAAAGAAAAAATCAATGTAATAGTTTCTATAAAAATTAGCGTTTTGTATCTATATATTTCAATTAAACATAAATTTTGAACAGTTTAAGCTATTTAAACAAACCAAATTTCAAACAATAGCTCTTGATGCAATTTTTTTGTTCGTTTTTAGTTAATAGCTGTAATATTAAATAAACTTCAGTTATTTTAACTAGCGTAAAGTTCTTTTTTTGTAGATTTTAAAAAATGTCGAATATCTTTATCCTTAGAGTCAATTGGACAAAATCCTTGCGAGACACGGGTCTTCTTATTTGGGCCAGAGAATCATATTCCATAGTTTTAGATAAATTCGATTCTCAAAGGCAATAAATATTTTGTATTGCAGTAAAACGTTTTTTGTCCAATTTCAACTTATGTTATCAGCTTCCCACGAAAAGAGCATTTAAAATTTCTATATTTTAGGTTGCTTTTCTAATCTTTGTTTAGTTTACAACTGAATTGTGTCGCATTTGCAGTATTTACGAAGGTAAACGCGCAAAAAATTTTTACAATGAACATAACTATTTCGGTTTTACAGACTATTGACTATTAAAAATAAAATATTAATTATAAGAAAGTAAAATAAGAAACAAAAATAAATTAAATAAAAAAATTGGGCACTTGTCCTGAATTCTAATCACCGTCGTAGATTAATACTAGAATCCAGAAAAAACATTTTTAATTATTTATGTGAGTATATAATATCGGTCTCTTATTGAACTAAATACTTTACTTTTAGATCTAAATTTACTTTTAGTTCAAAGAGACCGATATTATATACTCACATACATATCAACGAACGATAGAATCATTTTGTTTCTAATTTTTAATTATTATTAAGTAAATGATTAACATCATTACCTCCATTATTACTTTCTATTGTATATAATTAATATTTCATTTTTTTATAATTAGTGCACTGCAAGACCGAAATAAATCGGTTTTAATTTATATTATTGGACAGTCGACAGAAGATTTAATTACTAATAGGTATTTTTATCTTGACTATTTTTAAAACGACTTTTATAGCTAAAAATCAGATTCATGCGGTTCATCGGAAAAAATGTAAACATATTTTTGCCGATTCTATTAAACGGTGTATTTATTAGTCATTAAATAAAATACGATTTCTATTAGGATTTTAATATAAAATATTATGTAATTTACAATTATAACAATGTTTTGAAATATTTCGAAAAAGTTTAAGATGTTCTTTGTTGCGAGTATTTCTTGTAGTTAAGAGGTATGTGTTTGACGTTAATTTGTTCTTTACACTGATTGCATATAGGAGGTGCCTCGTTATTTAGGAGGTACTCATGTGTTAGCTTCGTGTGACCAATTCTCAGTCGTGTTGTTATTACTTGTTCCTGACGTGTAAATTTGTTGGTATAGAATTTATTAAGAGTCCTTTCTTTAATCGTATCTAGAAAGGTTGTATTGTATAAAACTTTATTTTATTATCGTATCATTTTACAATAGAGCAAGTGCACGTATAGTAACATTTTTCGATTTAAATCGAATAGGTAATACGTACCTATTAATAAATGTATTATAAACGAGCTCGGACATGTCAGTATCGTCGCCAAAAATAAAATTAAAAAAGACCTTATAATATATGAAAACTTGATTGTTAAAGTGCCCAATTCGTTATAATCGATAGCCCAGTTTCGACTCTCGGAGATGACTCGTGACGTCCTGAAAATCAAACTATACCTTATGTTATGTCAGGTGTTCGTCGGTCTTGGTGAATAAACCACAATATTAATTAATGACATTTCGATGTAAAGATACAATACAATTGTAAATCACATGAATTGACGTGTAGTGAGTTAAAAAAAATTTATGTAATATTAATCTAAGACTGGAAATTAACATTTAATAATCAAATGTATTTGAGATATTTAAATATATAACCTGAGGAGGATGGCAAATAGCCATCGAAACGTCGCCATATAATTGAAATTGTGGTTTATTCACCAAGATCGACTAACATCTGACATAATATAAACTGCGAGGATGACAAAGAAAAAGTAAATATATATATATACACCTTATGTTACCAAATGATTAATATTAATTGTAGCATAAAAATTGAGAAAATATCACATTTCGTTTGAATATTTTCTGAACTCTTCTTTACAACACTATCATTTTTCTATATAATTCTTTTAACGTTTTTATAATAAAAGTCTGTTATTAAAGAATAAAAAAGAGGGGGATTGTAAAGATGCACCACTGTAAACGATTCTTCAATCGAAGATAAAATATTTGATTACTCTGTTCATCGTAGTGAACAAATTCAATCAGAGAAATGTATATAAGAATTGATATTTCCAAGTTGAAAATTCCGAATGATCGTATATACCACTGCTCGAAGTAATAAGAAATATGACGCATTTAGGTCGAATCGGTGGAATACAATAGCAGAGATGTAATTATTTAGTCAAATTAATTGATTCGCCAGTTTATTCCTGTAGCTACGACATTATTATTATTTATGTATCAATCAAAACAATATCGTTATACGAGTGTATATAGCATATCTTCAAAGTATACATCTCGGTCTATTACGAATAATTTATACTGATATTTTTAATATACAGATAATTGTATAGTATGTAAATACATTGAAATACGCTGAAAGTGAAAAGTAAAAGTTAGTTTAGAAGATAAGATTTATATAGCATCTATAAATCTATATTATAACTCTTCAAAGGGTAACGTGTTTCGTGCCAGTTGCAATTAGTAATGATTTGCGGATATACTCGGTACTGTGTATACCTTGTTCTAATCTACGAGTACGAATATTGCTGTACAGCATATTTGAAATAATATCGGGTTGGTAGGTATTTGTTCTATTATTGTGCATTAATTTCGTCTCAATTAGTAATAATAGCATGGTTAATCGTGGAAATGAATTTGTAAGGGAATAGAAAAATCAATGTTTTCGAAATGGATTTCATTTTGTAACTATTATTATAGAATATAGACGTTCTTAATGGAAATAGTTAAAAAATGCTTTCAGCTTGTTCTTTGAAGTTAATCATGATTTTTTCATTGCGTTTCACCAATTGGTAGAATGAAATCAGCTGTTTCATGTTCCACTTGTGTATTAATATTATAAGCTACTTTTAAGGGAATGGAATATTCGGTATGGCAGGTTAAGATAATTATAAAAAGATAATTATTACATTTATTTACATACACATATTTCTGCACCGAAAATGTATAATTTTTCATGATTTTTCGGTGCAAAAATTTTCTACGGTGTTCTGGCTGTATTGACCTGGAACTTTGTAGAATGAGTTATTACACTGAGAGAAAGAAATATTTGTGAGAAAGTAATCGTGCATTTGTTGCTATAAATTGACATTGACTTGTCATAAAATGATATTTCTTATGTATTAACGCTCAGTTCTTAACTGTTAAGATTTTATGTTAATAGAAACAAATGAAAGTTTAACTGTTAAGAACTGACTGAAATAATACTTAACTGTAAAGAAATATTCATTTGCCCATATTTAAGTCATCAGATCTTAACAGTTAAGAAACGTCATTTGTCTCAAGTATTCCTTTCTCTCAGTGTAGTTAGTTATCAAGTCCTTCTGCTTGCATAAAATTTCATATGTTTTTAAATAAATATAATAATTATCTTTTCTTGCTCGGTCGGTATCCTACCGGGTTCCAAACTTAACTTTTATCCCTCTACCCTATACCAGCCGAGATAAACAAAGGATTTATTATATGATAATATTTAAAAAAGTAGAAGACATATTTTTGTTTACAAAGAATTGACCTCGATTCAGGGCTAAAATTTGACTGAATGTCCGAGGAATCCAAAGATGAACCCCTTATCAAGTAGTGTTGATTATTTATTTTTTATACTCTTGGTAAGAGATTTCTTGGAAACGCGATCGAATTTAGTCTCAAATTTTGCAAAGGGGTCAATTAATGGTAAACAAACGCGCGTCTTCTCGTACTTTTGTCAAATACTATTACGTTTCTTATCTTAATTTATATTAAAATTATTTGTTTAACTCGGTTGATAAAGTAGGGATGATAAAAGTTGACTTTGATACGATGATATCTTGATTTGCCTGTAATGTACCATATCGATTTACTAACATGTTTTCGTTTCTATTGACCAGGTAGGTAAAATAGTATATTACACATTTAGGAGGTAAAGTATTGACGCCTCGTCAACACACGACGAAGGCTAATGATTTTATTTATATTTTTATCTAATGCTTCTATATTCGAGCTTTGAATTTAATTACATATTTGTTTAAATAAATGTAATAATTATTTTGTTTTGTTCGATCGATAACCCACAGGGTATGTCACCCTCTACATGATAAAATTTACTTTATCTTCTAAAATATTGCAAATATAACACAAATTAATTGTAGATTACTCGAAGCCCCTAAAAAGTTAACGGATAATGTAGGAATTTTCAAGTTTACTACTTGCGAAAGCTGGTAACATTATCTTAATGTTTGTTTATAAAGTTATGTTCTTTTAGTTACATTAATGATTAAAAAAAGGGTCGAAAAAGTATATAATCACAAGCTATTTACTTCCATTTTTTACTAACTATTTCTGAAATCGAAGTATTCTACCGCAGGATCTTTATCTTCATTACTAAATAACATAGTCACTTTTAACGGAATACTATTTTCACATTTACACATTTTATAATACTTTTCAGTTTTATAAACAGGTAGTGCATGGTTAGTTAAGTCGTTTAATTGTGAAATATTATTGCAATAGGTTATCTTAAATAACAGAAAATTGATTACGTATATGTATATGTATATGTATATATATAGAGTGGAGTGCGCGGTGTAAATTAGGTAACGCGAGCACGTACACACAGTCTTTCCTAGTGAATTTATACCATTCCACCAGACTTTCTATTACAGGAAATTGCGTCATTATCGTATTTTATGCATAAATGATGTGTTGCGATGCGATTCTAGTTTGGTGCATCTCTAAACAGAGTTGAAACTTCCATTACTAGTATATCGCTTGTGCTGCTTACGGTGTTATCTCATAATTATAACAATAAAGAGTTATTTATCGTTTTAATCCTGAAATCCATTTTACTAACGTCTAATCATAATAATAAAAATCTTACGTTTACGGTTTGATGTGCGTATTATAACTTTTTAATTTATTTCATTGACGCATGTATTTTTGTCAGAGTCTTAAGTACTTCGTGTAGATTCGTTATATATATTTACGGTACAATGTAAATTAATCCTGCAAATACTTACCAATGTAAGGTGTACACGTCGATGAGAGAAACCGATACGTTGTAAAAAATGCAGCTGAAATTGACTGGTTGAAAAGCATCGATTGGTCTAGTAATAAAAAGTGCGATAAAACCTAAAGTTTAACCTATAATATTTAATAAATGTTTATTTTACAACAGCGAGTCGACCTCATTTCAGACCCCCGGATTTGAAACGCAAGAGAAATAATAATGTTGCAAACGTCGCGTTTCACTTTGAAACAAATTCGATAACTTCGATCATCTTCATTTTCATTGAGAAATTAAGCATACGTTAAACTTTCATTCATTTCTATTTTGTGTTCAAAATTACAAAAGTCAAGTATATTAACTGTTAAAACCTGAGATGTAATTATTAATACACATTATTTCGTTACTTAATAATATTTATTTAATCTGATATAATTTTATTTATGTACAATTTTCTTTTGTACAATAATATTTATCCTCCCTACCTTATCGGCAATCGCGATTATAAGTAATAAATTTGTAAATAAAACAGTATGAGAAAAAGTAAGAGAAGAGGCGCTTTCATTTGTGTGCCGAAATTCAGATTAAAATTATATTGCGTTTTTGAGAAAAGTCTTACCAAAATTGTGAACCTAACTTCAACGAGGTGAAAAAATTTGATATTTTTGGTAAGACTTTTCTCGAAAACGCAATAATATTTTAATCTAAAATTCAGCACACAGTTAGATTGTCAATAAACGAAGGCGCTTCTTCTCTTATTTTCTCACATGCGGTTCTACTTTTTATTAATTAATCATCAAAATTGTGGATGACACTCTTGGATTTTCCCTATGTACTTCCGATAAACTTTTGTAAATGAATTCCAAGTATATAGAATACTCTTCTTCTAGGTAGATCAAATAATATAATTTATATTTTTTAGTCATTTGTCGCGCTGCTCGCATAAACTAACAATAAGAATATACGGTACAATGTAAATTAATCCTGCAAATACTTACCAATGTAAGGTGTACACGTCGATGAGAGAAACCGATACGTTGTAAAAAATGCAGCTGAAATTGACTGGTTGAAAAGCATCGATTGGTCTAGTAATAAAAAGTGCGATAAAACCTAAAGTTTAACCTATAATATTTAATAAATGTTTATTTTACAACAGCGAGTCGACCTCATTTCAGACCCCCGGATTTGAAACGCAAGAGAAATAATAATGTTGCAAAACGTCGCGTTTCACTTTGAAACAAATTCGATAACTTCGATCATCTTCATTTTCATTGAGAAATTAAGCATACGTATCACTGAGAGAAAGGAATATTTGAGTCAATTGACGTTTCTTAACAGTTAAGATCTGATGACTTAAATAGGAGCAAATGAATATTTCTTTGCAATTAAGTATTATTTGAGGCAGTTCTTAACAGTTAAACTTTCATTCATTTCTATTTTGTGTTCAAAATTACAAAAGTCAAGTATATTAACTGTTAAAACCTGAGATGTAATTATTAATACACATTATTTCGTTACTTAATATTTTTTAATCTGATATAATTTTATTTATGTACAATTTTCTTTTGTACAATAATATTTATCCTCCCTACCTTATCGGCAATCGCGATTATAAGTAATAAATTTGTAAATAAAACAGTATGAGAAAAAGTAAGAGAAGAGGCTTTCATTTGTGTGCCGAAATTCAGATTAAAATTATATTGCGTTTTTGAGAAAAGTCTTACCAAAATTGTGAACCTAACTTCAACGAGGTGAAAAAATTTGATATTTTGGTAAGACTTTCTCGAAAACGCAATAATATTTTAATCTAAAATTCAGCACACAGTTAGATTGTCAATAAACGAAGGCGCTTCTTCTCTTATTTTCTCACATGCGGTTCTACTTTTTTATTAATTAATCATCAAAATTGTGGAACCCCCTTAATTTAAATATTATCGTAACGTTTTATATACAAGATTGCATTCAATGAATTCCAAGTCTATAGAATACTCTTCTTCTAGGTAGAGTCAAAATAATATAAATTTATATTTTTAGTCATTTGTCGCGCTGCTCGCATAAACTAACAATAAGAAGATATATGGGCTATTTCACGTCAAGTGGTACGATGAAAATTTTAAATCCCTCCAAAATTTGATAACAGGCTGGAAATATCTTCCAGAAAGTAGAAAGAAAAATTTAGGTGTTACAAATAATTTGCCTAAGAGTTATTCCACCATGAAAAATGGAAATTTTTCAATTTTTTAGAAAAATTTCTATTTTTAATAAAAATAGAAATTTAATAAGTTTCCTCGTGTTTAGAATGAGGAAAAAGAAGCGAAAATTTAAATCGACTTGCGGCGAAATAATATTGTAAACATTGTACGATATTGATATTAGAAGGTATATTTTTTAATTTTTTTTCATTTACGTTCCCGGTTTACATTATATTCTGAGATGTACTAATCGAAATTAATAAATTTTATACAGTCTGAAGAGGGTAGCATTGTCTACCGAAACGTTACGAAAAAAGAAAAATGTGTTAAAATTTCTTTTTTACCTACACCTCTGACTTGGGAAGATCGATAAATTCTATTCAACTGATATTCTATTTTTAAAGCCATTTATCTCAAAATCTATTAATTTTTTTGAAAAAAAATTACAAACAACTTTTGTTCAAAATAATCTTTAGAACTTATCTACCTGGGTTACAATTCTTAATTTTAAAATCTCTAAGAGATAGAACGCTCGGAAATATTGAATATCAAAAAAAGGCGACCACAACACAATCGATTTTGATCAAACACCGCTCAAAAGATCACATTTTTTGAGAGCTTTCGAAAGGCGGTGGTTAGATTATTGGCCAAGACCGCTGGTGTAAGTTATGCCTCATAAACCTCATAAAATCACTAATTTTCATGTTTTTTAGGGCACAACCTACAACAGCGGTCTTGGCCAATAATCTAACCACCGCCATTCGAAAGCTCTCAAAAAATGTGATCTTTTGAGCGGTGTTAGATCAAAATCGATTGTGGCGTGGACGCCTTTTTTTGATATTCAATATTTCCGAGCGTACTATCTCTTAGAGATTTTAAAATTAAGAATTGTAACCCAGGTAGATAAGTTCTAAAGATTATTTTGAACAAAAGTTGTTTGTAATGTTTTTTCAAAAAAATTAATAGATTTTGAGATAAATGGCTTTGAAAATAGAAATTTTTCTAAAAAATTGAAAAATTATTTTTTTTTATGGTGGAATAACTCTGAGGCAAATTATTTTTAACACCTAAAATTTTTTTTCTACTTTCTGGAAGATATTTCCAGCCTGTCCTCAAATTTTGGAGCGATTTAAAATTTTCATCGTACCACTTGACGTGAAATAGCCCATATGTATATATATATACATGGGTGGTTCTCTGTGACATCGAAGATGAAAAAAATAAATATTGCTATAACTGTGGGAATATGTTTTAGAGGTATCCAGTAGTTCTCCTGAATTTTTTCAGATTTTTTCTGGGCCATTATTTTAAGTTACAGAGAGTCAAAGTTGACATTTTAGCACTTTTTTGCATTATATGCCCATTTTCATGAATTTTTAGCTCCCAGGGGATGCATTTTTCACTAAAAACATAAGTATGACTTTTTTTGTAAAATTTTCCGAACTTTTCATTAAAAATACTTTTAAAGACATAAATGTATGCTGTCACACTCTTGTAAGCCATTTAAACCTTAAATAGTGAAAATCAGCAATTCTGCTCCGGACTCTGGTAACCTAATACTGTCTAAAAGATGTCTTTTTATAGTCAGAAACTGCCTAAAAATTTCCAGAGTGGGTCTAAATCATTAAGATCACTTATGGTCAAAATATCCGGGAAAAGTGCCCGAAATATTAAGGGGACAAGCCTGGGTTAAATGCTGAAAATAAATAAAGTGATTTAGTTGTATGTAAAAATTTTTTTAAAATAGTTAAGGTCCTGGAAATTTGTATACTTACAATATACTATATTTACTTGATTTTCCCTAAAATAAACTTGAATTAAAATCCACTCATCCTGCTCCGTAGTCCATGGTTGTACAATATCCATTTTTTGCTCAGAAGGTACTTGCCGTAGACTTTCTTGAATATGGGCCATCCGTATAAGCCCAGGTTGGAGGTAGATGATCTTAGTTATAATCTAATCCACTTGAATGGAGCACTTTTCTGAAACAATCAAATGAACAACAATTATTTATAAAATTACACTACTTTTTCCATTTTTAGTCATTTTTGTCAAATAAATTGTTTGTAACTTACTTGGAAACATTTTTTAACTCAGTCTGCTCCATTCAAGTGGATTAAAATATATATAAGAAGGTCTCCTCCAAATTTTATCAGGATTAAATGTGTAGATCCTGAGATATCCTGCGGCATCTGACTGAAAAAGAGAAAAAATAACATTTTGAGATATTTAAGTTTAAAGTTTATATCTAAAAATTATTAGAAATCTTCTAAATACTTACTTATATAATTATTGTAGCTATTTCAAATAATTGAAAACTACAATCTAAAGGTTGTAGGAAATCAGCTCCTACTAATAACCTCTTTGACGTTACTTACAAATCACTGAATGACACTGAAAAGAAAAATAGATTTTTATTAATAAAACATGGTAAATGTTCTTACCAATGCAATACAGATTTTGAAAGTTACTTTTTGTCATCACTTCTGTAAGGCAATTGTGTGAAGTTTCAGTTGAAGCGAGCACCCTTGGTAATGAATGTAGCCATCCAGTATGATGCTCAATGCTGACCTGCTCCGTAAGAAGTTTCTGGTGATCCAATACATTGATTTGCAGTATCGGTAACTTTGCTCCTAGAAGCTGTCCTCAATCTTTTTGGTGAAGGGCTTCGCTCTTCTGTGTTGCCATGAAACTTCTTCGCTCTTTTCTTTTTTCTTCCAAATACTCTTTTCTTGTATAGGCCAGCTCCTGAAGAACCAGGTAGCCGACCACCACTATCTGGTACTTTACTGTCTGATGCCATAGCACCAGTTTTCAAGTACAGAAGGGCTTTTAAAAAGTTTTAGACAATTAAATCACTTGAAAAACTACACTAAACAAATAATATATATGTATATATATATGTGTGTGTATCTGTGTAGCACTTCAAGTAAAAGAATAAAACAGATTTTACACTGCACTTCACTCGCGTAACCGAAAATCGCGATATTATAGTGAAAAGCGCCGAAAATCAATAAAAGGATGCAAACAGGTGTTTGTTGGTAAACAAAAAAACTGTCACTGCCGTGTAAAGAAAAGAGGTTATCTTTCACAGTACGTAGTTCGTATTCGCAACGCCAGAGAGCGCATGAGCGCTGACGCGGCGAATTTAAAATTGTATGCGCAATTAGTAAATTTTTAAAAAGACCGCATTTTATAATTTTAACTATAACTAAAAGAAAAATCAAAATTATGACATGCGGGGCGGAAAATACTGTTTTTAAGAACATTTTCTTTCAAAAAAATCAATAAAAAAAAAATCGATTTTTTCATCATTTTAACCCAGGCTTGTCCCCTTAATAGAAATGTATATTTGTTGCCTTATAACGATGAATCTATTAGCACGATCATTGCAAAAAAATTTGTGCACTTACCTTGGAGTGGTAGAAAAGTATCTCTACTTGTTTCAGTATCCATCTAATCCCCTGTAAGCTGCTAAAAGTACAAATATTATTATAAAATTATAAAAAATTATTTTTTAAACATTTATAATGCTGGATTTTTAGTTTTACATCCCTTACAAGAATTATAATACTAATCTGAAGGATTACTATAAAAGTATCAACATTATTATTATTATTATTCAGCAATACATTGTTTAGATTTCGCGAACTTGTCACTGTCACGTTATCATATTATTCATTATAATTATATATCCGATTTATTTATATATCTTTTGTATTAAATACGTATATTCAGTTATTGTAATAATGATGTTTATATATTTATAGCAATCCTTCAGATTAGTATTATAATTCTTGTAAGGGATGTAAAACTAAAAATCCAGCATTATAAATGTTTAAAAAATAATTTTTTATAATTTTATAATAATATTTGTATTTTTAGCAGCTTACAGGGGATTAGATGGATACTGAAACAAGTGGAGATACTTTTCTACCACTCCAAGGTAAGTGCACAAATTTTTTTGCAATGATCATGCTAATAGATTCATTGTTATAAGGCAACAAATATACATTTCTATTAATATTTCGGGCACTTTTCCCGGATATTTTGACCATAAGTGATCTTAATGATTTAGACCCACTCTGGAAATTTTTAGGCAGTTTCTGACTATAAAAAGACATCTTTTAGACAGTATTAGGTTACCAGAGTCCGGAGCAGAATTGCTGATTTTCACTATTTAAGGTTTAAATGGCTTACAAGAGTGTGACAGCATACATTTATGTCTTTAAAAGTATTTTTAATGAAAAGTTCGGAAAATTTTACAAAAAAAGTCATACTTATGTTTTTAGTGAAAAATGCATCCCCTGGGAGCTAAAAATTCATGAAAATGGGCATATAATGCAAAAAAGTGCTAAAATGTCAACTTTGACTCTCTGTAACTTAAAATAATGGCCCAGAAAAAATCTGAAAAAATTCAGGAGAACTACTGGATACCTCTAAAACATATTCCCACAGTTATAGCAATATTTATTTTTTTCATCTTCGATGTCACAGAGAACCACCCATATATATATATATATATATATATATATATATACACTCCGCATCATATTATCGCAACAAGATTTTTCACAGAAAAATTGCCATTTTTTAAATGCTTGTAGCTCGTTCAATTTTCATCGTTATAAGATCATTTTTTTTTGTTTTGTAGGGAATTATGTGCACTTTGAAGAAAAAATAATGCCTAATAGCTACGAGATAATGCCACATTGCTATGTCTTAATCAGGCCTACCAACTTCTTTTTCTTAAACAACGCAATAGTTTGCACGTTTACCTGGATTACCAAAAATTTTTTTTCAAAAAACAACAAATACCACCTCAAAGTAGACTTTTTAACGAGTATTTTAACAAAAAAGTCGACCCTCTACGACTTTTTTTGACCGAGTTATGCCATTTTAAAGATCTTCCTATGTTTTAGTCAAATACCGCCAACATCAGCATTACCCGATGCGTACCGCGAGGAGGTTGTTGGTCGGACTTACGCATCATTGTGGCCCTGAAAAGGGCCGATTGTGTGAACCGTTTCTTACATTAGAGACCCCGCGGTCTAAATCCCCTACAAAACAATAAAAAATTATCTCAATGCGATGAAAATTGATCGAATTACAAGCATTCGAAAAATGGCCATGTTTCAAATGCTTGTAATTTAATCAATTTTCATTGTATTGAGATAATTTTTTTTGTTTTGTAGGGATTATGTGTTCTTTCAGGATAGCATGAATCCTAATAGCAACTACTACTAAATTATCAGGTTACATTTCAAACAAATTCGTGCCCCGAGAGCTATCTTAAACTTCATAAACAAAGAAACCACATTGCTATTCATTATTTTTTTAAAATTAACCCATGAAAAGTGTAACTTTATTTAAAATTACACCTCTACATTTTCGGTACATTTAACAATGCATCTCCATACTTTCGGTAAAATTATCAACTCTACCAACAAATCAATTAAAAAAAAAGCAAAAATTTACGCCGGGATACTGGTCAAAAGTTAAGGCGAAAGCTCAGTCAGCATTAATTTTGCTATACAGAGTACATAGCAACTAAAAATTACAATAACATATTCTTAATCAAAATGCCTCGGCTTACTGAACTACAATCTGCTTAAATTGTTGCCCTGCTAGAAGCGGGACTGAGTCAAAGCGATATATCCAGAAGAATGGGGATTCATCGCTCAACGGTGTCACGTGTTTTTAGTCGATATGAAAAAACAGGTTCTTATCGCCGGAGGCCTGACCAAGGTCAACATAGGATTACTACGATTCGAGAAGATCGCAACATTGTTAATGAGGCCCTACGCAATCCAAGGCAAGTAGCGCGACAAATTGGGAATAATGCTTTACCAGGCAGACGAATTAGCGATTACACAATAAGCATACGCCTTCACGAAAGGGGTTTGAGATCACGAATTCGTGCTAGAGTGCCTAATTTAGAAGCAGTTCACCGACGATCTCGTCTAAATTACGCCCGTAATTATCGACATTGGACACCTAGAGAGTGGAGACATGTGTTTTTTACAGATGAATCTCGAATTTGTCTTTACGGAAACGATGCTAAGATCCGGATTTGGCGTCGTAGACGAGAACGTTTTGCATCAAATCATGTTGATCCAACTCGAGCGTTTGGTGGAGGATCCGTTATGGTATGGGGTGGAATATCAATGAACCATCGATCAAACTTGGTGATTATCTCACCTCCCGGACTAACAGCGGGACGTTACATAAACGAAATTTTACGCCCTCACGTAGTTCCAATGCGTCGGCAAAGGGGCCGTAATTTCATCTTGCTGCATGATAATGCACGCCCTCATACTGCAAGGATAACTCGTACGTACTTGGAAGAAAACAACGTAGAGGTTTTGCCTCATCCTACTAATAGCCCCGATCTCAATCCTATAGAGCATGTATGTAACCTCCAAGAACTTGAAAGAATTCTTAATCAAATTTGGCACGAGATACCTCAAAGTTCAATAAGGGCATGCATTAATATGCAAGAACGTTTAACAGAGGTAATTCGTCACCGAGGTGGCAATACACGGTATTAAAGGCCTCAGGCGTATAGGGTTTGGAGTAAAAAATACTGCGGAAGTGACGAGCCGCGGGGTCCCTAATGTAAGAAACGGTTCACACAATCGGCCCTTTTCAGGGCCACAATGATGCGTAAGTCCGACCAACAACCTCCTCGCGGTACGCATCGGGTAATGCTGATGTTGGCGGTATTTGACTAAAACATAGGAAGATCTTTAAAATGGCATAACTCGGTCAAAAAAAGTCGTAGAGGGTCGACTTTTTTTTAAAATACTCGTTAAAAAGTCTACTTTGAGGTGGTATTTGTTGTTTTTTGAAAAAAAATTTTTGGTAATCCAGGTAAACGTGCAAACTATTGCGTTGTTTAAGAAAAAGAAGTTGGTAGGCCTGATTAAGACATAGCAATGTGGCATTATCTCGTAGCTATTAGGCATTATTTTTTCTTCAAAGTGCACATAATTCCCTACAAAACAAAAAAATGATCTCAATACGATGAAAATTGACCGAGCTACAAGCATTTAAAAAATGGCAATTTTTCTGTGAAAAATCTTGTTGCGGTAATTTTGATGCGGAGTGTATACTGTGACAAGGTGGATTAAATCCACTTGTCAAAAGATGCCAGCATTACCGACACCGCGAGGTGGCGCGGTATCGGTAGCAAATAAGAGCAATAAGCAGGCGCTACGACCAGTGCGGGCATAGCGCAGTGGTTAGCGTGAACGCCTTCGGATCCAAAGGGGCTCGGGTTTAAGATCAGACGCCCGCTTCATTTTTTAATTTCCGTACGAGCAGAGCCTCATGTTATATTGGCGCCCAACGTAAAATAACCCACATGTACATAGTCCCTAGTCTCTTCATAAGCAGCCTTCCCAGCAGCAGCAGCAGCTCCTAGAATAATTTGGGGCATTGTTTTAGTGAGCAAAGAGCAAAGCAATGCCTCCTCCCCAGCCTATAAATGCGTCTTCATGTCTTACAGTCTGAATACAGCGATAATCGACTCGCGCGCTTGATACGAGATCGATGTACCGCAAGCAACGTACGTATTGCGCAGGCGCGCGGTTCGATCACGGCTCTCGAGAACGCCGAGGGCAAAGCTCTACGGTCCGTCGCCTGGTACGGACGAGAGATACTAGCCGTAACCGTTTATTCAGCAGCAGCGAAACAGCGGAAATAAAGAGCGAACGAGAGAGAGATTGATTGAAATCATGTTTATTTTTGCCAAAGTGTATAACACCGAATGGCACTGGATAATACAAAGTACAGATTTATACATAATAAAAAGTAAAAAATAAAAACAATATAGACAAAAAAAAAACATAGAATATATCACAAAGATAAAATCAGATTTATAAAAATAAAAATAACACGCAAAATGACATAAACGATAAACATATAGTATATACAATAAAAATATAAAATAAAAGAAAATGTTAGTTAAATAGCACGAAGAAAACGCAGGTATTCATGCTTAAATATAGCAATGCTATCGCTATCTCTGACGGCTACAGGGATGGTCTCCCAGTTTGCCATACTCGCAATCGTAAAGGGGGATTTGTAAGCTTCGGTTTTCGCAATTGGTAAAATACAAGTGGAGTTTAATCGTTTTGATCTCCGTACATCATCGGTAGCAAATGTAAGCAAAATATAAAAGTAATTAGGTTTGTGCGTGATAAGTAGCATAAACATAAACACACCCAGAGGAGTTCGGTTTGAGCTGCCAAAGCGAACAGACGTGTTTTGATCGCGCTGTGTATGGATTTGTTATAAACAGAGTGATAGTTTCAAATAGTGTCTAAGATAATACACGCGTGTGAAATTCCTCTTGTTTGTGCCTTTTGACTGCAATTGCAGTTGAAAGACTGCTAAAAGAAGGAGAAATGACTTCTGAACACAGGAGTCAAAACTCTCAAGAAAATCAAAGTTTAAACAACTCTATGTCGCAAACCTACGCCAATGCAACTTTCGTACCGAAAAAAGATCAAGCTATTGTGATTGACTCTATTGAAGAATGCACAATTGATGATTACTTAGACGGCCTTAACTTTTAATAGAACTCAACAACATCAAATTTATATCAAAGATATCGGGAAGGCGAGTATGTATATACCTTGTAAATAAACCCATGGTAGAAAAACTAGTAAATAAACAAGTGCAAGTTAAAACTCACATAAGGTAAAAACACCAGTGATTGGACAGTTAAGACCACTTTTTATTTTTCGAGTAAATTTTGAAGTAATACAATTGTAAAGGATAATAAAAATATATTTGACTGACAGTATTAGTATTATAGTTTGACGTAAGCTATTAAAACAAAAACTTTAATGTAATTTTGTACTAAGATATACAAATATCGTAAAATATTTATTTGATGTAGTTATTGGACACTACTGACACCACGTTTTAGTGATTGGACAAGGATGTATTAGTATTTGGACATATGTATAACTTGCTCTTTCAAAACTTTTTATTTACATACTGTTAAATGAATTAACCAATTTTAACATATATATATATATAAAGTAATAAATAAAAGTGTATATATATATATATATATATATGGGGTATTCCACGTGAAGTGGTCCGATCAAAATTTTAAAATGCACCAAATTTTGAGTACACATTGCAAATGTTTTTCAGAATACTGAAAAAAATTTTTAGGTACTGGAATTTATTAGCTCATAAGTTATTCTAACCTCAAAAAGTGAACTTTTTCCAGTTTTTTTCAACACCAGCTGGGTTTATCGCTATTTAACTCAAAATCTTTCAACTTTTACTATACAACATTATATGTAACATTCGTTGCTAATTATGTGTAGAATTTATCCTTCTGGGTTAGAATTTCTAATCTCAAGGTCAATGTTACATAAACTACATGTCAATATTCAACTTAAATAAAATGTATGTTTGCCACCATTGATTTTTTTATCCAAAAGTCTAAAAGAAAGCTTGGAGCAATACCTTTCAAATGGTCTGCAGCATTTTTATGGCCTTCAATTTTGTAAAAAGTTATGATAATTCAATTCCTGAATTCATACAAAACTTTACTAGATGTAAATTTAAATGGGACGAATGTCCATCTAAGTATAATATAACAGGAAATACTATATTATTTTTCAGCAACCAAGGATGAAATACATTGGAAATGTATTCGTAAAAGGCCTCTGCAGTCATCCAACCTTTTTCGCTAACACCAATGCTCCAATCTTTTGGCATTTTTTGGCAACATTAAACGGAACTCGCTTGTATCCATGTAAAATCATAGGTGGAACCATAACACCAGCTGCATTAATCATAAATAAAGTGGTCAGGCATTCTTTCTCGTCACCACTTATAATAGCGTAGACTGACTTGGAACCTTTCTTGACGATGACCTGACCTTTTTCAGGACACAACCTAAAACCATACTTAAATGGTTTTCCACTTCATAAAACCAGTTGCGCAAAGCTTGCTCAGTAACTGAAGCTCGGGTGTTAGTTAAAGTCTGTGCAATTCTTATGGATAACTTTGGATGGCGGTGTAAAAATCCTTTGTACCATTGCCTTCCTGGTCTGTTGTTGGCAAAAGGTGTTTCTATGTCCATATCTTTAACTAAATTTTGAACGCTATCTAGAAGTTGATTTTTTGTAACTGGAAAACCTTGCTCTCCTAGGTATAAAATCCATTTTACAAGATTTTCTTCTTGTTTGTCAGACAAATAAGTTGCTGGTCCCATTTTAGCAGTTAAAGAAACTTTTCCTTTCATCTTTATACTAATAGTACTTTTTGGTACATTATATGTCTGGCTTACAAGTCTTAATGACATTCCATTTTTAACCGCCTCAACAGCATCAACTACGTTTTCTTGACTATAATTCTTTCTATCTTGTTTTTTTTGGCTTTAGGCATTTCTTCTGTAATAAAATAAAATACTTTTATTCAATTATATTTATTGTATATAAATTAAATTATAGTGTTACTGTATATAGGAAATATTAATCAAGTATAACATACACTTTTCCAAATATCCATATGATATATGTATACAATGGGTTAAAAATTAAATATATTAATTATTGCATTTTTAAGATAATTCTATTATAAACAATTAAATATATTAATTATTGCATTTTTAAGATAATTCTATTTTTATACTCATTTATATTTTAATTACACCTTTTTATAAGTAATTTATACTCCATAATAGTTTTCTGCAATTGAAAGTACTCAAATCAAAAACACCTTTCAAAAAGGTGTCAAAACCCGCAAGTATATGTGTTATTCTAATCAAACTTTGAAAATTGTTATCTGATAAATAAAATTGTTATCTGTCTGATAAATTTTAAAGTATAAGATAAAAATATCTTTGATTCTAATTCCCATATTTTCTCTACTTATTTATATTTTTATTACACCTTTTCTATATCTAACTTATATTCCATAATATTTTTCTGCAATTGAAAGTATTCAATTCGAAAACACCTTCCAAGAAGGTGTCAAAACCCGCAAGTATTGTGCTATTCTAATAAAACTTTGAAAATTGTTATCTGATAAATAAATAATTTTAATTTCTAACTACCTTATTTTATCTATTTCTTTGAATTTTAATGAAACATTTTTATAAATATTACGAAAATTTCGTATAAAAAATTTCTGCAATTGAAAGAATTGAAATCAAACTGAAATCGACAAGTATTTTGAATCGTACCATAAATTTATATTTTATATAAACATTTTTATATATATTACTTAAACTTCGTAAAAAGTTTCTGCAATTGAAAGCACTGAAATCAAACTGTAATCGACAAGTATTTTGAACCATGCAAAAATTTCTACCAATCTGAATACAGATTTTTTTATATGAAAAGTATCTTACACTATTATTTTTCATTTCTGGCCCTCACATGTTTTACAGTAATAAATAAATAATATTCTAATGATATTAATTTGTGCAAAATTAATTTCTGCAATACTAATAAAATGGACATTTCTTTTTATTCTTTTAAATAATAAAATAATACTTGCACCACCGTTGGTTAAACGCTTCATATATATGTTAATTCTGACTTACTGATGTATTCCTTTACATTTATGAAAGTATATAATACCGTGAAGAAACTGCAATGAGTAATAATATATAAATATTGCAATACTATCTGGCAATTTTAATATCCTACATCACCAATGATAAAATAGACATCATTATTTTTATCTAATAAAGTTCCTAAAAGAGGCCTGCGATGGCTTGGTCGGTAGGGCGACGGACTCGTAATCTGGAGCGACTGTATTTTCAACAAGTGCTTTCTTCACCAAGACATCGTATGACCTCCGTCGCTGATTAGCAAGTTTTTCTTAGTAGTTATGTAAAATAATTATTATTTCACTTAACTAAGGATATACAATCTACATGATTTTACCAATTAATTAATTAATTAATAAGATAAAAGCTAAGATGGATGTAATTATTTATAAAATGTAACATCAGTTAATATAGTCAGAATTAACACATATATGAAGCGTTTAACCAACGGTGGTGCAAGTATTATTTTATTATTTAAAAGAATAAAAAAGAAATGTCCATTTTATTAGTATTGCAGAAATTAATTTTGCACAAATTAATATCATTAGAATATTATTTATTTATTACTGTAAAACATGTGAGGGCCAGAAATGAAAAATAATAGTGTAAGATACTTTTCATATAAAAAAATCTGTATTCAGATTTTTTTATATGATAATAATAAAATAATACTTGCACCACCGTTGGTTAAACGCTTCATATATATGTTTATTCTGACTTACTGATGTATTCCTTACATTTATGAAGTATATAATACCGTGAAGAAACTGCAATGAGTAATAATATATAAATATTCAATAACTATCTGGCAATTTTAATATCCTACATCACCAATGATAAAATAGACATCATTATTTTTATCTAATAAAGTTCCTAAAAGGGCCTGCGATGGCTTGGTCGGTAGGGCGACGGACTCGTAATCTGGAGCGACTTGTATTATTCAACAAGTGCTTTCTTCACCAAGACATCGTATGACCTCCGTCGCTGATTAGCCAAGTTTTCTTAGTAGTTATGTAAAATAATTATTATTTCACTTAACTAAGGATATACAATCTACATGATTTTACCAATTAATTAATTAATTAATAAGATAAAAGCTAAGATGGATGTAATTATTTATAAAATGTAACATCAGTTAATATAGTCAGAATTAACACATATATGAAGCGTTTAACCAACGGTGGTGCAAGTATTATTTTATTATTTAAAAGAATAAAAAAGAAATGTCCATTTTATTAGTATTGCAGAAATTAATTTTGCACAAATTAATATCATTAGAATATTATTTATTTATTACTGTAAAACATGTGAGGGCCAGAAATGAAAAATAATAGTGTAAGATACTTTTCATATAAAAAAATCTGTATTCAGATTGGTAGAAATTTTTGCATGGTTCAAAATACTTGTCGATTACAGTTTGATTTCAGTGCTTTCAATTGCAGAAACTTTTTACGAAGTTTAAGTAATATATATAAAAATGTTTATATAAAATATAAATTTATGGTACGATTCAAAATACTTGTCGATTTCAGTTTGATTTCAATTCTTTCAATTGCAGAAATTTTTTATACGAAATTTTCGTAATATTTATAAAAATGTTTCATTAAAATTCAAAGAAATAGATAAAATAAGGTAGTTAGAAATTAAAATTATTTATTTATCAGATAACAATTTTCAAAGTTTTATTAGAATAGCACAATACTTGCGGGTTTTGACACCTTCTTGGAAGGTGTTTTCGAATTGAATACTTTCAATTGCAGAAAAATATTATGGAATATAAGTTAGATATAGAAAAGGTGTAATAAAAATATAAATAAGTAGAGAAAATATGGGAATTAGAATCAAAGATATTTTTATCTTATACTTTAAAATTTATCAGACAGATAACAATTTTATTTATCAGATAACAATTTTCAAAGTTTGATTAGAATAACACATATACTTGCGGGTTTTGACACCTTTTTGAAAGGTGTTTTTGATTTGAGTACTTTCAATTGCAGAAAACTATTATGGAGTATAAATTACTTATAAAAAGGTGTAATTAAAATATAAATGAGTATAAAAATAGAATAATCTTAAAAATGCAATAATTAATATATTTAATTGTTTATAATAGAATTATCTTAAAAATGCAATAATTAATATATTTAATTTTTAACCCATTGTATACATATATCATATGGATATTTGGAAAAGTGTATGTTATACTTGATTAATATTTATTTCATCTTCAAACAATTTTACATCTGTATTTAAAGCATTACATTGAATTTTAGATCCGTTATTACTATTGAGTATACGTTTAAAAATTTTATGAGTTTTATCAAGAATGAGTAAACAAATACACATTCTTTCATGTTATGTTCACAACTTTTTTTTTGCGCACGGAAAAAATACATATATTATGTATTCTTGAAAAAACAATTTTAAAATATATATATTGTAACGGGGTACGGATTGAATATAAATTAATTAATAAAAAAAATCATATCTAAAGTGCACACTTATTTCAAATATTTACAAATATACATATAAGCAGCACCTTTAAATAGTAGCGCTCAAAATTTTAAAATGAATCATCAATAGAACAATTCAAAAATTGAAGCAGCACCTTTAAAGCGTAGTGCTAATATTGCTAAGTTTTTAACAAAGCGTTAAAAATAAATTAATTAATAAAAAAAATCATATCTAAAGTGCACACTTAATTCAAATATTTACAAATATACAAATAAGCAACATCTTTAAAGAGTAGCACTCAAAATTTCAAAATAAATGAACAATATATATTGAACAAAATATATGAACTGAACAAAATGTATGAACAATATATGTCAGTCCCAAGCCTGTAATCGCAGAGGGAAAATGAAATTAAACAAAAAAATTATAAAACAAAAAAATTATGTCACTTCCCGAGGACGATGTCCAGGTGATCAGGATGACCTCCAGGTCAACTACCCATCCTCCTTTAATTCCCTCACCTTACCCTATTTTAACACTTTTTAAAAAACTCAAGTTCATGATAATGAGTCAATAAATGAAAATGCTACTCCTCATTAAAAAAAAAATTAGATGTTATTGCAGAACTTAAGAGTAAACAAAAAAAAATAAAAATAATATGTATGATGGTAAAATAGCAAATAATTATTTTAATGAATCTTTAATAATTGAAAATTATTTAGGTACAATGTCTGAAATTTGTAATTATTGCCATGCAAAACATTTTTCATGTGAATATAATAAAAATAAATTATTTTCAAGTTGTTGTCAAATGGGTAAAGTAATGCTACCTGACAATCCTACATGGGTGAAAATCATCTAACGTGAACATTTATCGTTGTGATATGCAAGAACACAAAATGAAAAAAATTATATATTTTTGGTTTCTCTGGACCAATTACAGTTTCTAGAGTACCTGTTTACAGTGGGCATACAGGATCAGTTGATTTACTCAACGTATTGAAGATTTTTAATTTTTACATTCCAGGGGAATTACATATATTTTGATATATAAAACATAAACATCTTGAATACATCCCTAATACAAAATCTCACGTTAAATCTCAAGTGAGATTTCATGCCAAAATCTCGTGTGATATTTCAATTGGAGAGGTGTTTAAATTTGCTAAATAATAAAAAATCAATTTCTCACGTGAGATTTTGTAATAGGGATAGAAAATTTTAATAAACATATTTTATGGAGTATACATTGAATATAACTATACCTAATTGATAATAACAAAAAAAAATTAATTAACAAATTCTTCCATTTATAAAATATATGCAATGTTTCCATATAATCAATTTAACATAATTTTGATATTTGTAATATAAATTATATATTTTTATTATTTCTTTTAGTAGTGACTTCTTTTATCTTAAATAACAATTTTACTCTTTTTCTGAGTTTTATTTTCGTACGAGATCGACCCTAATTGATAATGTTCACATTGTCTATTCAAATTACATTCGTAACAACTTACTTCATTAAAATTAATTTTTTTGGGCTCACATCTACTCCATTTCCATTGATGGACTCGCATAGTTCCTTTGAATGGAGAAAACAATTGTTAAGAAATAATGTTTATTTTTAGTCAAAACAGTAAAGCATGTAATGATCAGCATCGATTATTTGTTATAAAAGAAATTTGGACAGGGGATGTTACATGCCAGGGGAGATTACATAGATCGTTTTTTAAATTTTATTACGTTAACATTCAAAATTTCCACATCGGAATAATACTGTTTTTATGTAGTTACTTTATCTGAAATTTACTCTATGAATTAATTTTAAAAATTTATTAGTTTTCCAATTATACTCTACCAGAGAAATTACATTAAAAAAGGTAACCGCTGAATTACCACAAAAACATGCCCGTATTTTTTGCTTAACATCATGAAATACTAAAAATGAAATTTTTACCTCTAAAGTAAACCAAAAGTTAACAATTTCACCTGGTCAGAAAAATGTTTTATGTTTACAATTAATTTTAAAGACATTAATCATAACACAGCTATTATTAATAACAAGTTTGTTACAAAGTTCAGCAAGTTCAGTGCACTTCAAAAATCAGTAAATGTTCAGATTTTCAACTTAATTTTAATTGTGGTTATCAAAATGAACAATTAAGTTTTGAACCCTTTTTTGAAATAAAGAAATACGCCTATAATCGCACCAGTTAATATGCGATTATGGCCTTCTTACAGCCAGGGGACGTTATATTTCAAACTTTAAGCAACTGAAACTTGGCAATAAAATCAACTTTTATCAAGTTTCACGGCTGACTTACATTAAATTACATATATTGTACTTAGAATATATTATTCGTAATTTTATATATGATATAATGGGATATATTTCACTATTACACAATTGTGCGCGTTAGATGATTTTCACCCACAAATCCAAAAGAATTAAAAAATTTGGTTATAGGTAATTCGAAATATAGTACGAATTTTCGTCAAAACATAAGACAATACAACAATTCTTTAGCTTAAATTATTATCCTCATTAATGCGTTCATTAATTAATGAAATACTAAAATCAGACAATGTATGTTGACAATATTGTAGCAATATGCCATTATTCCAACAATATCGCTGCAATATGACGTGCTGTCTGGGTCGGAATGTATCTATTCCTTTATACCTAATGAGTATTGTCTTAACCTTGCATTTTTTTAGAAAAGAAAGTTTTGGAAACAAGATTGTACTCTATTCGCATTCAAGGAAAAAAAATTATAGTGTATTTGGTATTTATTACTCAAAGTACTATTAACACAAATCACATTTTTATATTTTCGGTTTGGAAACTTTACATTTTAACCTTAAGACTACCGAGATTTTAGAAATGAAATCGTCCTTTAAAAGTTTCTGAATTGCCAACCTGCTTGAATATGTAAAAAAATTGTTACTTCCTGAAGACGATGTCCAGGTGGTCAGGGTGAACTCCGGGTCATCTGGACATCGTCTACTGGTAAGTAGTGTACCACCCTGCTTAAATATGCAAAAAAAAATTTAACTTCCTGAAGACGATGTCCAGGTGGTCAGGGTGACCTCCGGGTCATCTGGACATCGTCTACTGGTATGTAGTGTGCCACCCTGCTTGATATGCAAAAAAAAATTGTCACTTCCTGAAGACGATGTCCAGGTGGTCAGGGTGACCTCCGGGTCATCTGGACATTGTCTACTGGTAAGTAGTGTACCACCCTGCTTAAATATGCAAAAAAAAAATTGTCACTTCCTGAAGACGATGTCCAGGTGGTCAGGGTGACCTCCGGGTCATCTGGACATCGTCTACTGGTAAGTAGTATGCCACCCTGCTTGAATATGCAAAAAAAAATTGTCACTTCCTGAAGACGATGTCCAGGTGGTCAAAGTGACCTCCGGGTCACCTGACATCGTCTACTGGTAGTAGTGTGCCACCCTGCTAATATGCAAAAACAAATTTAACTTCCTGAAGACGATGTCCAGGTGGTCAGGGTGACCTCCGGGTCATCTGGACATCGTCTACTGGTATGTAGTGTGCCACCCTGCTTGAATATGCAAAAAAATTGTTCACTTCCTGAAGACGATGTCCAGGTGGTCAGGGTGACCTCCGGGTCATCTGGACATGTCTACTGGTAAGTAGTGTACCACCCTGCTTAATATGCAAAAAAAATTGTCACTTCCTGAAGACGATGTCCAGGTGGTTCATGGGTGACCTCCGGGTCATCTGGACTGGACATCGTCTACTGGTAAGTAGTATGCCACCCTGCTTGAATATGCAAAAAAATTGTCACTTCCTGAAGACGATGTCCAGGTGGTCAAAGTGACCTCCGGGTCACCTGGACATCGTCTACTGGTAAGTCACCCTGCTTGAATATGCAAAAAAAATTGTCACTTCCTGAAGACGATGTCCAGGTGGTCAGGGTGACCTCCGGGTCATCTGGACATCGTCTACTGGGTATGTAGTGTGCCACCCTGCTTGAATATGCAAAAAAATTGTCTCTTCCTGAAGACGATGTCCAGGTGGTCAGGGTGACCTCCGGGTCATCTGGACATCGTCTACTGGTAGCTTGAATATGCAAAAAAAATTGTCTCTTCCTGAAGACGATGTCCAGGTGGTCAGGGTGACCTCCGGGTCATCTGGACATCGTCTACTGGTAAGTAGTGTACCACCCTGCTTGAATATGCAAAAAAAATTGTCACTTCCTGAAGACGATGTCCAGGTGGTCAGGGTGACCTCCGGGTCATCTGGACATCGTCTACTGGTAAGTAGTGTACCACCCTGCTTGAATATGCAAAAAAAATTGTCACTTCCTGAAGACGATGTCCAGGTGGTCAGGGTGACCTCCGGGTCATCTGGACATCGTCTACTGGTAAGTAGTGTACCACCCTGCTTAAATATGCAAAAAAAAATTGTCACTTCCTGAAGACGATGTCCAGGTGGTCAGGGTGACCTCCGGGTCATCTGGACATCGTCTACTGGTAAGTAGTGTGCCACCCTGCTTGAATATGCAAAAAAAATTGTCACTTCCTGAAGACGATGTCTAGGTGGTCAGGGTACACCCCATACCACCACCCCTTCCCCCTTCAAATTTTACCCCTTTTAAAAAAGCAACTAAAAACATTAACCCCCAACAGTGCGTCAAAAAACATGTGATACATCTATTTATCAAAAAATATCATCACTTCGACAATTACGTCATACAAATAGATTGACGTCACAGAAAGGGAGAAAGGTTTTTGATGGAAGCAGCTTAATATAATATATAGATTTATTGTATATTTCACATATAGATATTTGAAAAGTGTATGTTATACTTGATTAATATTTATTTTATCTTCGAAAAATTGTGCATATTTTTAAAAACAATATATTAAATTTTAGGTCCGTTTTTATTTTATGAATTTTATGAGGAATAAGTAAACTAATACACATTCTTTCAAGTTATATTCACAACTTTTTTTGGCACACGCGCGCGCACACACACACACACACACACACACACACACACACACACACATGCACACACACACACACACTTATATATATGACATATATATATATGTTGAATTCTGAATTCTTAGACACGGCGGAGGCGGCGGCGGCGGCGAAATATTTATATATTATAAAGAGATATAACATATATATATATGACATATATATATATGACATATATATATATATATGTTGAATTCTGAATTCTTAGACACGGCGGCGGCGGCGGCGGCGAAATATTTATATATTATAGAGATATATATATATCTCTTTGCGGCCACTTCTCAAACAACTTGCTAACAGTTTTTACCTCTGTAGGCGTTCTCTCACGGGATGGAAAAAATTTCGTCTCTTTCTATCTTTTGCATCTCCTATGACGCTATCTCTTTTTGTTGCCATCGAATGAAAAAGAAAGTGGAAATAGCAAAAATTCGAGAATCGGAATTCAGCAAGCAACTTTAATAACATCGAATTTCTCCACTATGCACTTTTGAATTCAAACCGGATTTATTGTAAAGTGAAAACTTATATAAAAAATAGATGTGAGATTTGTAATTGCATAAATAGATAGTATAATTTTAAATGTACGAAAATATAAAAAATCTGAGGGGTTAGTTAGCTGTATAATAAGGGCTTACGCGCCTGCATACTTGCGTGCAGGCGCTATCGCGCCTTTTGATAGGTTATAGGTTAGGTTAACATAAATTTAGAAAATACTTATTTTTATGAATAAATAATATGTTTTTTAATTAAAAATAGTAAAGTAAATAAAAGTATAGTTGTATAAAACACAAAATTACTTACCGAAGTTAAGTGAAACAGGCAAATTATTAAAAGAGACCGTCTAACAAATTTTGTTATTTACGATGTTTACGATGTGTATGCGTGTCCAATGATTGCGACACCAGCGCTACTCTTGCATTAGTCACTGGACGCGGTAAATATATAAAATTCCTATTGAAAATCGTAAAATTACAAGACTGTACATATTCCAGATACAATAAACAAACTATATAAACTTTACTGAATCAAAAAATATGAGTTACACGATATTTACAGTCTTAAGAAATACCTCATCAGTATTAAGAAAACCATTAAGGTGTCAGCCAAAATGCCTTAAACTATTAAAAAAAAATATTATTTATTTTTTTATAATAAAACCAATCATATTAACGCACTGTTTTATCTGCAATTATTATCCTAAATAGTTAAAGAATCTTACCTTTTTTTTATTATAAAAACATTTAAATTCAATTTAATATTTAAATAAATACATCCAACTGTCCAATCACTGCAACATGTCCAATCACTGGTGCTTTTACCTTACTAACAATTAGACCACTTATTGAAAAAAATAAAAGAGTTGTTATTTCCAACGCCAGCCCGAGTATACCCAACGAAATACTTATTCAAGCGCTTGAAAATAAAGGCATATCAGTGGTTTCTCGCATGCATTATATCAGAGCCAGTACAAGTAAACCTGGTTGCTCACACATTTATTAATTTAGACGACAAGTCTATATCAAAGAAGAGGATGAGCACCTCCTACCTGAAAATTTGAATATTAATTACGAAGACACACCTCATTGGGTATATTTAAGCACCGAATCTACACACTGCTTTGTTTGTAAACAGAAAGGCCATATAGCTAAGGTATGTCAAGAATTTATAACTCATAGCTCACCGAATGATCAAACTATTATACCTAATATTCAAACTACAATGGAAACGGATACAGTTATCGATACAAAGAGATTGTCCCAACCACAAACAAACATTGAAGATACTAAAAATAAAACTCTAGAAAGACCGCCCGCCTCCACATTATCTGAAAATTCTTCTCAACTTTTAACATCACAAAATCCAGTAAATAGGGACAACAAATATGATACATTCGAAAATAAAAAAAATAATAAAACTGATAACTTTATTAAACCTCAAACGAAAATAACCTACATACTTCTTTACTCCCAGCTAAACAATTAATAAAAGAAAATCCTTCTGACTTTATTTTAGATTACGGACAACTTAAAACTTCTTTGGAAAAAACTTTCGGCCAACGTAACATAAAATAAATTGCTAATGAGTTTACTAAAGACAACAATAAATTATACAACATGTTAGAAAATATACATCCAATAATAATTAATAAAAGCTTGAAAGCAAGAATGATCTGATCAATGAATCAGACTCAGATAGCACTCATTCTCAAGATCATTATTAATCAATATTAACTAGACAATATGAACAAGAATACGAAAATAATATATTGGAACGCGAGAAGTATTGCTAACAAGAAAGAAGAACTGGAAAAAATGATAAAAAACATAGACATATGTGAGTGTGTGTAGAAACTTGGCTGACGGAGAAATACAAACATTTTAACATTCCTGGATTTATGACTTTTCGTAAAGACAGACAAAAAGGAAAAAGAGGAGGTATCCTAATTATGCTGCGTAATAATATTACATTTAAAGAGCGCCTTGATTTAATTAGTCCAGATCAACGTGTTGAAATCGCCGGTATCTCTATCACTAATGTTAATCCGCAAGTAGAAATTATTGTTTGTTATAAACCGCCAAATCTGACTCTCACTGATAGACAGTGGGATAATTAATTTAACAATGTTAAAAGCAATTCATATACATTGCTTATAAGGGATTTTAATGCGCACCATACTAGCTGGAATCGCAACAACATCGACGGTAATGGAGAAAAATTATTTAATAGCTATATTAACAAAAACTTAATTTTACATAACACTGATACAATCACTTACACACAACCATTTAATGCGTATGAATCTAATATTGATTTAATATTTTTTCAAGTAACAACCTTGCTGGAAAAATAGGCATTAAAATGGGAAATGATAATATGGGGTCGGATCACTTTCCTATAAATATTACATTTGAATTAGAAAAAGAAATTTTTTATAGAAAATCTCTTAAAATTAGAACTACTAGTACTAACTGGATACAATTTGCTCAATATTTAAACTGCAACATATCACATCTCTATAGCACCGAATTTAACGAAGCAAAAGCAAGCGAAAAATACAATATTTTTATACAAATTGTCACTGATGCAATTATAAATAGCACTCGTAAACCAAAGAAAATTAGTTCCATAAAATACAGAAATCCAGTAGCTTGGTGGGATTTAGAATGTGACAGAGTTATTAGAATACGTAAAGCAAGTTTTAAAAAATGGAAATTTTCCAAAAATATAAATGATTTTCTCTTATATAAAACAAACCGTGCAATAGCTGCCAAAACAATTAAAAATAAAAAAAGAAACTATTTTAAATTATTTGCGCAAAGCATTAACTTTCGAACTAACTCTAATTATATCTGGAATACCTTAAAAATTCTTAAAAATAAATGGACAAAAGTAACTCAACTCACAATTTTCACATAAATCAAAAGGCGCGATAGCGCCTGACGCAAGTATAGGAGCGAGAGCCATTATATACAACTAACTAGCCCCCCCAAATTTTTACTTTTTAACCACATCAATATTACATTATTTATTTGTGCTATTGGCCACGCATTACGTTCCTTATTTATTAATCTTTACTGTACAACAAGTTTTATACGCAATCATTTACGCACAATCAAGAAAATCAATGCCAAAGATATTGCTTGCTGATTTCCTTTCCTCAATTTTCGTCTTCTCCCTTTTGAAATATATAGTCAACTTCAAACAAAATGAGATAGAGATAGTATAGGAAAGGCATGAGATAGAAAGAGAAACAATGCTTTCCAGTGAGAGAGCGCGTACAGAAGTAAAAACTTATAGAAGTTCAAACGTGGCCACGAGAGGGAGCTAGTTTCAGGTGAATACTTTTGTCACAGCTGAATCATCTGGCTGATTTTGTGTGAAAAGTTATGAATTAAAATTATTTATTTACGTAATTATTTCCAATACCTCACATTATTCCGTTTCGGTATTTTTTATTGTAGTGCAATGCAGATACTATTGCAAGGTAAAGACTTCATATTCGTCCATATCCTATACTAGCATGTCGACCTTTGACATCTCGACGAGAGAAAGAGTGAGAGAGAGTGAGAGAGAGAGAGAGAGAGAGAGAGAGAAAGACAAACATTGATAAAATTCTAACCACGAAAACAATGTTTTCATTTCCATGCAAGTGATGGTATAACTATTTTTAATCTTAAAGTATAATATTAATATTAATAAGAATTGCATAAAAAATAAATGTATATTATTACATTATTTTAATTATATTTATTATATTATTAATTCATTTTATTTATATAATTTGATGTGTTTGCTTTAAGTTTATATTATTTGAAGGGACTTATGCTTGTATTTTTATAATGAATCCCTCATGATATCTTAATGTTTTTCACATTGACCAAAATAATTTAAAAAACAATATATTATAATTAAGTGGAAGCTTTATCGTTCTCTATCCTAATTAAAATTACTGAATAATCATTTTATTTTCTATATAAAGCCAATATATGTGTTCGATACTTTGCCAAGTACATAATATTTAATAATTATATGGACTATAACATATGTAGAATGATATTCTTTCCAACGTTAAGTGAAATGATTGCTTAATAGTTATTTTGTGAACTGACTTAAATAATTTAAAAGAATGTTGATAAGTTATTGTTCTCTTTACATATATTTATTGAATACCTTTTTTAATATTTAAATAAAATCAATGTGTCAGTTGTTTGGTAAGTGTAAAAGGCATTTAATAATTTTGTAACTTTCACATGCCTATAAAATGTTTGATAGTGACACTAACTAACATATATAGTTAAGTAATTAAATAGAATTTCTTACGTTGTATTAAAATTATAATATTAAATTGTACTGTGACACAAAATTTTTATCGTTCGGTAATGTGTATATATATATAATAATATCGGTCTCTCCGAACTAAATGCTTTACTTTTAGAATAAAGCAGGCCTATCGTACTCTTCGTGGTTCACGGTCTAACACGTCGTGCTCTGGCCGGGTGACTTTTCCTACCACCAGAGGGAGACGACTATCTCTCTACACTCGTTGGAGAGATCGTCGTCTATTTTCTATATATATAGCCGCAGAACATCTTGCTGGCGTCGCAGATCATCTTGCGACAGGCGTCTAAGGTAAGATCTCCAGTTCCTTACTGAGGAGTCCAAGCTGGAGATCGAGGACGAAACGCCTATTATTTTAAACGCTTATTTATTTTAAAAGGCCGTGCTCTGGGAAATTTCACCAACCATAGTGGACAAAGAGTACGATAGGCCTGCTTTATTCTAAAAGTAAAGCATTTAGTTCGGAGAGACCGATTTTATTATATATTAAATTGTACTGTTGTCATTAATTATTATAGTAACCCAATAGCTTAATTAAAACTATAAGTGTATCATATTAAATTCACTGAATAAGAAAGGGTTATTTTTAAAGTATATTAATTTTAAGCAAATAACGTCTCTGAAATGAAAAATTATTGGTACAAAGTAAAATTAAAGCAAATTTGCTGTGAGGAACATTTTACCTTGTAAATATTATCATAATCTCTGAAGATACAGCAAAACAAATTTAAATTTAAGTGACGAGAGGCTACCTAAAAAGTGCACTATTATGAGTATGTAAATATATATACAGGGTGTCCCAAAAGTATGGAAACCCCTAAAAATTTCTGAAATTTGGTGTAAAATGAAAATAATCAATGTGGGATCTTATGTAACTTTCGACGAGGAGTTCATTGGTGACCTTGGCTTTGACCTTGAGTTTGACCTTCAAGGTCATTTGAAGGTCAACATAATTTTTTTAAATGGAAACCCCCATTTTTTATAGCGGCAATCGAAAAAGCGTGAAATTTTACGTTTAAAACTATTTTGAGACCCAAGGTCAACGTGACCTCTACAGGTTAAATAATGGTCGAAAGTATGTTCATGGTAAAACCCCTGGAAATTTCTCAAAATTTGTGGTAAAATAAAGAAATGTATACTAGGTCTTATGTGACCTTGAACAAGGAGTTCAGTGGTGACCTTGGCTTTGACCTTGAGTTTGACCTTCAAGGTCATTTGAAGTCAACATAATTTTTTTAAATGGAAACTTCCATTTTTTATAGCGGCAATCGAAAGAGCGGAAAATTTTACGTTAAAAACTGTGCTGTTCAAGGTCAAGGTGACTGCTCCAGATCAATTTGCAGTTTGCAATTATTTCATCAAACTAATTCTTAGCTGAACTCAGTAAAACCAGAGTCACGACGAGGACGTGTCAGCTTTGACTCCATTTAAAAAATAAAAAAATAAACAACTGTTAAATTAAATGAATAAAAAAATGAATAGCTAAAAAAACATTCATAAAAAATGATAAATAAAATAAAAAATTAAGTAAAGAAATTGAAATTACTTAAATAAAAACAAGTTAAATAAATATTTTAGCAATTTTTAGAGCTTATGTTCGAAATGTCCTCCATTTTCAATTTGGCAGTACCCTAAGCGTTCATAAAATGATGAAGTTGCACTTAAAATAATCTCTGGACTGATTGAAGCACACTCTTCGACAATGCGACGTCGCAGTTCATCTATATTTTGAGGTTTCGTAGCATAAACTTTACTCTTCATATAGCCCCATAAAAAATAGTCAAGTGGAGTCAAATCAGGTGATCGAGCTGGCCAATCGACGATGCCTCTTCTTCCAATCCAATGTCTAGGAAATACTTCATCTAAGTATGTACGTACATTTCGTGCATAATGGGGTGCTGCTCCGTCCTGCTGAAAATAAGTACCCCCCATGTTTTCACCAACAACTGCTTGTATAGCTGGAACTATTTGTTCTCTCAACATCCTCTCATAAACTTGAGCATTTAAATTACCTTCTATAAAGAATGGTCCGATCAATGTATCGCCAATAAGACCTGCCCAAACATTAAGTCTCTGAGGATATTGGGTATGTGATTCTAGCATCCAATGCGGATTTTCATCCGACCAATACCTACAGTTATGTCGATTAACACCTCCATTTAATTCAAAGGACGTTTCATCTGAAAATACGATTCCTTGCAAAAAATTAGGATTAGCATCAATTCTGTTCATCATTGTTTCAGAAAATTCTAACCTACGATCAAAATCATATTCATTTAATTCTTGAACCAAATTAATCTTAAACGGGTGAAACTTATTTCTCTGCATTACTCGATGAACAGAAGATTTTCCAATTCCCTGCTCTGCAGCCACACGACGAACAGATGTATGCGGATTTTCAACAAAAAATAATAACGTGTTTAAAGACGACTCTTCATTTGTCGTGGTACGAGGTCTCCCGGATTTGGGTCGATCTCTAACAGTGTCAGTTTCTTCAAAACGTCTTAAAGTTTTTGACACAGTTCCTTTTGAAATACCTTGATTACCATCCCTAAAAGAATTATTAAATAAAGTAACTTCATCACTATAAGAGCGAAGTCTATCTCCCCACCCTCTCATCCTAAGAAGAATTATGCGCTCACGTTCGTTGAGACGATTCATTTTCTTAATAAAAATTGAAAACTGAAATTCGAATAAAATAAAAATGAAAATTCGAAAGAAAATGAAAAGATTAAAGGTAAAATTAATAATCTGAAAAACAAATGAAAAATATACTATTTAGGTAGGAACGTGCGATATTATACCATGTAAGGTATTTAATTAACTTGTAACGTTAGAAGTATGCACGGTAATACAAGGTTTAAAGCCTACAATGTGCTTTCCTACTTATGCTTTTTAGTCAGGTTTTTCTATTACGAGAGTGTTAAAAATATAGGATCAATCATTTAAATAAAATTAACCAAGTTCCAGGTCAAAGCCAAGGTCACCACTGAACTCCTTGTTCAAGGTCACATAAGACCTAGTATACATTTCTTTATTTTACCACAAATTTTGAGAAATTTCCAGGGGTTTTCCCATGAACATACTTTCGACCATTATTTAACCCGTAGAGGTCACGTTGACCTTGGATCTCAAAATAGTTTTGAACGTAAAATTTTCCGCTCTTTCGATTGCCGCTATAAAAAATGGGGGTTTCCATTAAAAAAAATTATGTTGACCTTCAAATGACCTTGAAGGTCAAACTCAAGGTCAAAGCCAAGGTCACCAATGAACTCCGCGTCGAAAGTTACATAAGATCCCACATTGATTATTTTTATTTTACACCAAATTTCAGAAATTTTTAGGGGTTTCCATACTTTTGGGACACCCTGTATATATATATATATATATATATATATATATATATTTCATAGGATTTTTCTTATTTGTTTAATGGTATTCATTCGCTGGAGTTGTTCATTTGACTCTGGTTAATTACTTGTATTTGTATAAGTGCAGCTTATACATGATTCAAAAACAATATGTACTGAGAGCTGCATTGATATAAGAATTGAAAGAATTGAAAGTACCAACATAGGATAATTCTGTAATTGAGTCATTGATTTATTTAATGAAACAAATTTTGTGTAAGTAAATAATTGTGGTTCTGTCTTAAGACGATGTGATACCCAAATTACAGGAACCTACATCTAAAATCCCAAAAATTTTAAAAACTAATGGAATTAAAAATCTGAAAAAATTTACAGGTAATGTTGAAAGCAAATAGAATACCGTTACAGAGCGATTTTTTCAAAATAATTAATTTAAAATTAATTATATCGAAATAACCATTTTTTGGTCGGTAATATATAGCTAAAAACAAAGCTGCACGGCTGCTCAAAAATCTCGTTGTTTTATTGATAAAAAAATTTGAAAAAATTCATAGACTATCTTTAATGTAAATACAACATCGTTACAGAGCGTTTTTTTCGATAAAGTACACTGTTTGCTTGAGAAAAAATAAATACTGATTTTGTATTAATGGGTATCACATCGCCTTAAGTATAACTATAAACTGAAATATATATAGTCCTATAAATGTAATTATGTCCTATGAATTGTACTATAAATGATTTTTCTGTGTTCATAAGTCTTGGTGTGACTGTTGAGACTGGCGGTACTCTACGTTGTTTCGAATGCGGTTTATAGCCTCTTCATGAGCCGCTTCGAACTCATAATATGAACGTAATAGTATGTCATTAATTATATTCCAAATACGTCGTCTCTCAATATCTGGTGCATTGATATAATTAACTATCAGTTCTTGAAGGGAAACATGTAAGTCATTACGTTGATTATTTACAATATTTTCAGCTTCTGCTATAGGTACATTAACTGCTGCCGTTGCGGCACTTGCATCTTCTAAGTTTACATTATCAATGAGAACATTAGGTTGAAGTAAAATGTCAAATGGTGGAACGTTGCTAAAAAAATTATCGTTTACATCAATCAACTCTACCTCCATAAATTGCCCATTACCAGGATTTATGCTACATGAAGATAATGATCTATAATAGTTGATGCATTGTACTGTTTGTAAAAAATTCCTGGTTATGTTATAAAACAATAAATTGCCATCTCTTTCGAACATTAATGATTTTAAGATATTATGATAAAAATGGCTACATTGGAAAATCATATGATTTACTATATTTGATTGAGCTATTGATAAATGTGTTTCGTTAGAATTAACAAACGTCATCAACTTCTGTACACTGTCGATAAGTTCAATTTTTTCAATAACTCTATTTGAAATATACTTACATCTTAATGGAAGATATTCCACATTTGTAATACGAGCTACTTGCTTTAACAATATTTTAGATATTTTACAAAAAATATATCTAATATAACATATCTTACTCATATTAAAATATGCGTCCCTTTTTGCATCTATTACAATTGATACTCCAGATGAAGAATTGAATTGAAGATTACGTTCATAATTACGAACTGTATTCGACTCGAAGTATAGCTTCAAATAATATTACTAACAATATAACAAAACGTCTTATTTCAATATTCTTATATACGATTAATTAGATATTATCAACGACTACTTAGAATATAATATTAAAAAATACTGTATACATTAAGCCGACCAATCTTAGAAATGTATCAAGTTATATAGTTTACTTTAGAAAACACGAACGAAAAACACTTATTAAGAATGTGACGTCAATGTAAGTGTATACAAAAATTTATATGTATTATTATTAACTGTTAATTATTTATAAGATTTTTCAATTTATTTAGTACGTTGGTCGTAAGAAATACATTAGTTTATTATAAAAATTGTAAAAAGTGATTAATAACGACGTACTCAATTAAAGATTGAACAAATAATACATTTTTAAAACTGTTAATTTTATAGATATTTTCATTAGAAAATTTAAACACTTCAAGCTCTCGCCGGGAAAATTATGCCGTGCTGTGCCGGGAAAATAGTAGATTTTCTGATTCAGAAAGTGATTACATCTGAGAATATGCCGTACCGTGCCGGGAGAACGCAAGTTCTCGAAACGAGACTCTCAGAGGTAGGGCTTTCTTTGCGGAAAATTTACGGATTTTCAAAATCCGATCAAAGTGAGCTTTTTATGTAAAAACCTCACAGAAAGTTGACTAAAAAATTAGTCAATGACGCGCCGAGAGGACGCGATAAACAAGCGAGAGTTTGGAGGGCCGCGCGAGTGAGCTTATCGCTCAATTGGAAGAAAATTTGGCGCGAGGGTAGGGCCACTGTTTTAAAACGGGCTAACTCGAGCAGTTCGTCGAAGTCGTTCTTCGATCACTCTAATAGGTAATATGTACTTTTTACTTTTAATAAAAATTATTATTTGATACATATATTTATTTTTATAATTTAATTTATCCTAGTTAGTTGAATTACAACGAACAATGTCTACATCTCCAAAGGTAATATAATAATTTCCATATTTAGTATTTTCTATTCTGTCCGTATATAATATATCTCTTACTTGGTCATACTGTAACTCATTGGCAACTTGACGATACAACAGATACTTTATTACTCCATCATTTTCCATTGATCTTATTATTTTATTTAATATCGTCACATTGAAACTTAATAAACATCCGAATAAGGACATATACGGTAAAGATTGAAAGTCTTGATCTAAGTTATTTGGAATTTTACTAAGGACAAGGTAATATAAACCTTGTATAGGTATCATTACCTGTTGAAAAACTTCTTGTAAATCTTTTATAGATAATATTATCTCTGCCAGCTCGTCCATATTGCTGTACCAAGTCACTAATTGTTCCGAACAGGTTATACTGAATAACAAATGACAGAGTCATTTTGTCAACTCCCATACCGAATGCATTAGTGGCTATCACGATGTATGGTTTATTGTAATTTTTCCAAAAGTTTAGGAACATTTCTTTTACATCTCTTTCTGTTTTAGAAGTGTATACCATAACGTTGTGAATGTCACATGTTTTCAAGTAAAATTCTAACATGTGACACTCTTTGATGTGGTTACAGTATATTATGCCACATTCACCTTTTAAATAAGTTTTTAACAAAAGATATATAAATTTAAATCTTATATTTCCAATGTCTTCAACTTCTGTCGTATTAACTTTTTCCAACATATCATCAATCGTTTCATATATTGCTGGCAAGACAGACGCATTTACAATTTTAATTATTGCCATGCGAATGCTTTGTAAATCGTTGATAAAATTGTTTGTATTTATAGAAAATGCGAATAAGTTGGTTCGCACAGCCAAAGCTACAATTACAAAATTACAATTATGACATGTTATGCTTTTATATATTAAGTTCATCATTATATTTTTAACATTCATAATTTGTGTTAATCACTTACTATTATATTCAATGAAGCGAAGATTATTGGTCATTTGTGACTTAATGAATTGCATGTCGCAATGATTTATCGTGGCGGTATAAAATGACCACGGTACTTGGATTTCCAGATTCACTGTTAATACCTTAATTACATCTGCAAATGACTTTCTAAACGTTTGACCAGGGTTGCCAGATGGCGATTTTTTCTCCTTGTTGCTCTTGCTTAATAAACATCAATATACGTAAGAGAGAAAAGGAAAAAAAATCGCCAACTGGTCACTCTGCGTTTGACCCCAATTGACTATACAGTGACATTCGTCCACAATAATTCTACGGAGGATATGGTTATCACGAATATATATGAGAAATCTATTAACAAGGTCACTTTCGGTAATCTTCTCCGGAGTTATATAAATAACTTTAGTGGATATTATGTCATTTGCATAATTCTCTGGATTTTTCAACAATGATGTCGTATACTTATCAGCATTTCCAATTATTTTCAAAGCAATCATCCTTAAGAACAGAAATATATCGTGGGTTAATGGATTATGTACATAATAAAGCATTAGATAAAAATACAACTGTTGGTAAAATGGTTATTTTACCCTCTACTTTTATTGGCGGTCCTCGTGCTTTGCAACAAAATTATATGGATGCAATGACACTAGTTCAAACTGCAATCCAAAATGGTCGGAAATAGTCGAAAATTTACAGTTCAATGAAACTACTTTAGATCGACCTGATCTTGTGGCTCGAGTTTTCAATTTAAAAATAAAATCATTTTTAGAAGAATTATTAAAGGAAAACATTTTTGGAAAAGTCGCAGCATACATTTATGTAATTGAGTTTCAAAAACATGGATTACCTCATATGCATTTATTGTTATATCTTGTTGATAATGATAAATTTTATAATTCAGATCAAGTAGGTAGTATAATAAGTGCTGAAATACCAGATAATAATGTTAATCCAAAATTATATGAGCTTGTAAAGCAGCACATGATCCATGGACCATGTGGAAAACAAAATTTAAATTCACCCTGAAGTAGGAAATAGAATTCAATTAATAGAATCTTGTGTTAAAAGAAGCAAACTATGGAACATGTTTAAAAATGTTTCATTACAAGGCAACAAAAGAATTAATAATAATAATAATATGTTCCAAGATTGGCTACTTCAAGTTGGAGAACAACGTAGTTATGGTAGCGATTTTGAAAAAAATAATAATTTAATTCATTTACCGTCTAATCTTTTATCTCGCGGAGATTTAATTGCAGAAACTTTTGGCCCTTTAATAAATTCTAATGACAACTCGCTATACAGTAAAGTAATATTAGCATCAACAAATAAAGATGTCTTAAAGATTAATAATGAAATATTAAATCGATTAAACGGAGAACCTAGGGAATATATTAGTATTGATATAACGAATTCTGATAAAAATGAGGACATATATAATACGATTCCAATAGAATTTTTGAATTCAATAACGCCTAATGGATTACCACCGCTATTGTAATATTATTAAGAAATTTAAATTTAGGAGGAGGTTTATGTAATGGTACACGTTTAAAAATACGAAAATTACGAACGCACATAATTTTAGCTGAAATTATTACAGGAAAACATGAAGGTGAAACAGTATTTTTACCTCGTATTGATCTAAGTCCAGCAATTGAAGACATAACATTTACCATGATTCGAAGGCAATTTCCAATAAGATTAGGATTTGCAATGACGATAAATAAGTCTCAAGGTCAATCTTTTTTAAATGTAGGCTTGTATCTTCCATCACCTGTATTTAGTCATGGACAATTATATGTTGCATTATCTAGAGTTAGAAATAAAAATAATTTAAAAATATTATTAGATGAAAGTGCTGTATATACCGAAAAAGAAATGCATAAAGTAACATATTTAAACAATAAAGAAGAAACGTCAATTAATATATACACAAAGAATGTAGTATATAAAGAAATTTTCAACGCAATTAATTTTTAATAAATTATATAATAAAACAATTTTTAATAGCAGCGTTTAAACATTACGATATAAGTAAACTTGCAATATTTATACATTTTTTCATATTAAAACACTACGTTTTTCAACACTGTAATACGTATAATATTAGAATAAAAACACTATAGCTGCAACTAAGTCATTCTTAGTAGCGCTTAAAATAATATTAATCAAAATATGTATAAACTTTAACATTAAAGTAATATAGCTGAAACATAATCATCAATAGTTGCACTTAAAATAATATTCTACAATATATAGATTTATATTATATTATATTATATTATATTATATTATATTATATTATATTATATTATATTATATTATATTATATTATCTTGTTTAATTCAAGATGGCGGAGCCTGCTAAGGCTCCGTCTGATAGTAGTGAAGAAATATTCTTTAAGTGTCATCCAAAAATCAAAGTAACATTATGTGTGTGTATAATTTGTGAAAACGTGTATCATGAGTCGGATTTTAAGAGATTGAAAAACGCAAAAAAGCTGAGTAAAATTCATGTAATATGTCCCGAACATGATGACATCGACCTAACCTCAACTAATGACAAGCATGGATACGAGGGATGTTTAAATTTGAATGCAAGAAGAATTATTGCTAAAGTGAAACTACAAGAACAAGAAAAAGTTCAAGAAAATATTTTAACTACCATTAATAATAGTGTAGCTGAACAAAATATTAATAGAAATAACTTAACGATAGTCGGACACGAGGAAGATGACAATGAACTTTTTCGAGGAGAAATTTGCTTACTCAGGAATTTGGTAACCGAACTAAAGGAAAAGAATTTTTTATTGAATGAGTTATACAAAAAAACCAAAGAAGAACTCAATGCCAAAAATAATGAAATAATTAAAAATAAGTGTAATTCATATGCTGACACAGTTAAAAGTAAAAGTCAACAAGAGCAACGTGTACCTAATTTGATCATTACTGCTAGAAACCAAATCAGCAAAAATAAAATAACAAAAGTGCTAACAAATAAATTACAAGCTGAAATTATATTGCCAGTTAAAAGAATACAACAAAACAAAAATGGTAATTCATATGCTGACACAGTTAAAAGTAAAAGTCAACAAGAGCAACGTGTACCTAATTTGATCATTACTGCTAGAAACCAAATCAGCAAAAATAAAATAACAAAAGTGCTAACAAATAAATTACAAGCTGAAATTTGTAACGTGGTACTTCGTCCTAATACCACAGTTACAAGTAATTTATTAATTTAATCAGGGACGACGGCCCCGAAGAACACGTCTCTGTCGTCGCCGTGGGTTGACGAGTCAACCCGTCGGGACACGGTAGCGGAGATAGGACGATCTCCTACGTACCGACGCGCGTGGCGGGAATATCGGGAATCGGAAGTGTTGCGGGTTAATTTATTATTAAAAATAATAACGCGACCGTTACGTTAATATAAAATAAATAAATATTTATTTAATGAATTTACACGGAGGTGCCCGACAATACTTAACGGGGCGTTCTCCCGGTCGCGTGGTATATACGCGGCAAGCAGGGGCTGCCCCCGTGCTCGCCCCGCGCAATACCCAATCGGTTTCGGTAGCACCGGTGTGCTACCGAACAAACATACACACACACTCACTCAACACGTTCTAAATATATACCGACCAATGTCGGGTACTTACCGGGCTGGCTGGTCCATTGGCCCTGGTGTACGTCGGCGCCCCGACGTCTGCTGGCCGGTGGAGTCGGCCCGGTTTCCCGTCGTCCTCGACGGTGATCTGCAGGTGCGGCCCGCGGCCGCGGCGATTCGCCTACCTCGGGGAATACTCAACCCGAGGTATTTTGGTCCTTCGCACTGCACTACACTATCGCACTTGCACTCGCGTACGGCTTCCCGGATTACGGACGAACCGGTCCGGTACTTCCCGTGGCGCGCGAAACTAACGTGACGAGGTGTCAAAGGGTGCTGTCGCGGTCAAGACCGGCAGCGTACTGAGCTTTTCGGGAATTGTCGCATTCCCGAAAAGTATCTAACACACACACACAATAACAATAGAGTACATGGATGCTCGCACACATCCTCGCTCGTAGACATAAACACGCGCGTTTCGTGGCCTTGAAGAGGCAACGCACGAAACAATAACAATGTGCGAGATTTCAAGTTACAATATTCTATATACATACGAAATAATATAATACATTATGTATTATTTATTTCATTGCAACGACGTCTCGTCGCAAAGCCCCCCACTAAACTCCACATCATCCTACTGATGTGAGAGTTGAAAAGAGGGCAATGAAATAAATAATGACACGCACGCAAACGAAGTCCTCGCCTAGACGAACTAGGGTCGAGGAGTGGTGAGGTTCTTCTCCAGGGTGGCCATCACCAGTCGCAGGACGACGTCTCTCGCTGCGGGATTGTCTCCTGCCACCGTTTCCAACAGCAAGCGACTCTCGCGGAGGAGGTCAGCATCGCTGGAGGAGGACATTGGTAGCCTGGTGACAACGTTGCTGGACATCCCCGACGTTGCGTCCATCATGACGGAGGTGGAGGGCTGCTCAACCAAAGGAATTGGTGCAGGTTCAGGGGTCAGTACTGCCAGCTCGGCTGGATAGCCGATTTGCCTGAACAGGACGTTGAGACCGGTCTGCACCGTCTCCAAAGGTCCAGAGTTTGGGACACCCAAACCCTGCGCCAAGTGACGTAGGAACGTCTCTGTGGGGGTACCTCTCGGATCAGCTCAACGCGGACTGGCTGAGCTACACTCTCTTCTCGTCCGCGGGTCTTATCCTCTTCGGCCTCCTGCTGGCCAGATATCGTTGGAGGAGGCGGTGTAGGAGGAAGGGCCAGGGAGTCCTGGTATTCCCTACGGCGTCGATCCACCAGCCTTTGAGCATGCTCGCCCAAGGCGCGTCGCACCTCCTCAATCGGCCCGGTATGGTGCAGACCGAACCCTGCCCCCTGTCGGCGGTCTGCCTCCTCGATTCGACGAGCAATGACTCCGGAAGCGAAAGATGGTTGTCTTTCGTGGGGCTGTGCGTCCACAATGCCCACCGAAGTTGCTCGGGCCGGTGCGACGGTGGTCTCTTCCACCCGCCGCTTCTTCGCTTTTCTGCGGCTCCCTCTCTGTCTGGTCCTCTTGGACACGGACTTCTCCTGTGTCCCAGACGTTGAAGGTTGGGATGCCGCTATTGTATACCCGCTCTAATTTTCCGTGGCGAGTCGATCATCGCTGGCCTAGGATTTTCTCCTTGGCGGGACGTATCTCTTTAAATCAGATACGTGTACTTCAGACCTTTTCCGTCCAGACTCTTCAAGTCTTAAGACTACTGGTGATAGTATCTCCTTGACTTCAAAGGGTCCGTCGTACTTAGGCGCCAATTTGGCCGAAATACCTTTGGCCCCGTGCGATAACGTTCTACACTTCCTCATGACTAAATCACCTACTTGGAAGGAAGCCACGCGTCTATTTTTGTTGTAGACTTTCTCTTGACGTCTCTGCTCTTCATCTATGTGTTTCCGCACTAGATCTCGAAGGGCATCAAGACGTTTGAGTCGATCCATCCACATCTCGGGATCGATAGGAATTTTAAGTTCCCTCTTCTCAACCTCTCTACGCAGACTCTTAACAGGTTGAGGATGACGTCCAAAATTGAGAAAAGCTGGGGAAACCTTCGTACTTGATTGCGTTGCTGTATTAATAGCATGACGGAATTCATGTAGATGTTCATCCCAGCTGCGATGATCGGAATCCACAAAGGCCGCGATCATCGTCTTTAATGTCCTGTTTGTTCGCTCGACGGGGTTGGCTTGCGGTCGGTAAGGAGGAGTCGTGATCTGTTTTATCCCGTAATCCTCAAGCATTTGTGTCAACTTATTATTGACGAACTCTGTACCATTATCCGTAAGGAAGTAATCAGGAGTTTCCCAACGAAACAGTATGAGTTCCTCAAATGCTTTCGCAACCGACTTACCGGTAGCAGCTCGTAACGGTTTTAATTCAACCCACCTCGTGAACAAATCTTGTAAGACCAGTATATATTTGTATTGGTTCTTACTACGAGGCAGTTCCGTTATATCTGCCGCAACCACAGCCCACGGTCTCTCAATATTACGCTTGCCCATCAAACCTTGAGGGCCCGCTTGTGAGACTTTATATCGTTGGCAGTCTATACACTGCACAACGAATTGCCTGACATCATGATAGATACCCGGCCAATAATAGTCTCTTGCCACTCGGTCATAGGTCTTCTCCACTCCTAAATGACCACACGATGGAGGGCAATGCGAGTCCTCTAGTACGCGCGTCCTATGTTCAATGGGCACAACCAATCTCCATCCCTCCTCTTGACCCGTGATTGGGTCCAGCAGCTTATCGGTCGTGAATCGATAAAGCATTCCCTCTCTGTCCTGGTCCTCTTGGAACGGACTTCTCCTGTGTCCCAGACGTTGAAGGTTGGGATGCCGCTATTGTATACCCGCTCTAATTTTCCGTGGCGAGTCGATCATCGCTGGCCTAGGATTTTCTCCTTGGCGGGACGTATCTCTTTAAATCAGATACGTGTACTTCAGACCTTTTCCGTCCAGACTCTTCAAGTCTTAAGACTACTGGTGATAGTATCTCCTTGACTTCAAAGGGTCCGTCGTACTTAGGCGCCAATTTGGCCGAAATACCTTTGGCCCCGTGCGATAACGTTCTACACTTCCTCATGACTAAATCACCTACTTGGAAGGAAGCCACGCGTCTATTTTTGTTGTAGACTTTCTCTTGACGTCTCTGCTCTTCATCTATGTGTTTCCGCACTAGATCTCGAAGGGCATCAAGACGTTTGAGTCGATCCATCCACATCTCGGGATCGATAGGAATTTTAAGTTCCCTCTTCTCAACCTCTCTACGCAGACTCTTAACAGGTTGAGGATGACGTCCAAAATTGAGAAAAGCTGGGGAAACCTTCGTACTTGATTGCGTTGCTGTATTAATAGCATGACGGAATTCATGTAGATGTTCATCCCAGCTGCGATGATCGGAATCCACAAAGGCCGCGATCATCGTCTTTAATGTCCTGTTTGTTCGCTCGACGGGGTTGGCTTGCGGTCGGTAAGGAGGAGTCGTGATCTGTTTTATCCCGTAATCCTCAAGCATTTGTGTCAACTTATTATTGACGAACTCTGTACCATTATCCGTAAGGAAGTAATCAGGAGTTTCCCAACGAAACAGTATGAGTTCCTCAAATGCTTTCGCAACCGACTTACCGGTAGCAGCTCGTAACGGTTTTAATTCAACCCACCTCGTGAACAAATCTTGTAAGACCAGTATATATTTGTATTGGTTCTTACTACGAGGCAGTTCCGTTATATCTGCCGCAACCACAGCCCACGGTCTCTCAATATTACGCTTGCCCATCAAACCTTGAGGGCCCGCTTGTGAGACTTTATATCGTTGGCAGTCTATACACTGCACAACGAATTGCCTGACATCATGATAGATACCCGGCCAATAATAGTCTCTTGCCACTCGGTCATAGGTCTTCTCCACTCCTAAATGACCACACGATGGAGGGCAATGCGAGTCCTCTAGTACGCGCGTCCTATGTTCAATGGGCACAACCAATCTCCATCCCTCCTCTTGACCCGTGATTGGGTCCAGCAGCTTATCGGTCGTGAATCGATAAAGCATTCCATCCTCAATTTTCCATTGCGGAAACTTTTGAGGACTGGACCTCACATCATCCAATCTGGCGATGTACCATGGGTCGGTAATCACGTCAAAGGAGGCTATTTCAACTTCGTCCGAGTCCAGGTTAACAGCGCGAGAGAGTGCGTCGGGAACATAGTGTAGTGCACCCTTCTTGTGCACAATCTCGAAGTCCCACTGTTGCATCTCAAGCACCCAGCGCGCTAGTCTGCCGGTGGGCTCTTTAAGAGTTTTCAACCATTTGAGCGCGCTGTGGTCCGTCACAGCTTTGAAACGATACGCTTCAATATATGGCCGAAGTTTCTTAATTGCCCAGATTAAAGCTAGACACTCTTTCTCCGTCGTCATGTAATTACGCTCCGCCTTGTTCAACACTCGGCTGACGTAAACGATCGGATGCTCGAAACCATCTTCATCTTCTTGGGTTAACACAGCCCCAATAGCGTAATCACTCGCGTCACTCTGGACCGAGAAAGGCTTAGAGAAGTCTGGTCGAGCAAGCACTGGCGCGCCGGCTAGAGCTAACCTGAGTTTACGGAACGCCGCGTCCTGCTCTGGTCCCCACTCCCATGGCTGGTCCTTACGAAGTAATCTCACGAGAGGGATCTTAATATCCGACTCTCGATTTATAAAACGAGAATACCAACCGACCATGCCAAGGAAGGAACGAAGTTGTTTAACATTTCTTGGGGTCGGATAATTTAGGACAGGAGCCACTCGATCCACATCGGGTCGAAGTCCATCACCATCCAGGCGGTACCCAAGGAACGTAACGCTCGAGCAACAGAACTGACACTTCTCTCTGTTCAATTCTAGCCCTGCGTCCACTAGTGTCCTTAGAACCATTTCCAACCATTTTAAATGTTCCTCGAAAGTTTCGGTTATAACGATTAGATCGTCCAGGTAACCGAAAACATGAGGTTCAACTTCGGGACCAAATAGAGCATCGATCAACCGTGCAAATGTCATGGGTGCATTCATCAGTCCGAACGGCATCCGTGTGAACTGCCACAACCCAGACCCAGGCACAGCGAAGGCGGTGTAATGTCGACTAATTTCTGACATTAACACTTGGAAATATGCCTTCTTAAGATCGATCTTAGAGATGAATTTGGCATTATGTAACTTATCCAGAATCGAATCCATATTCGGTATTGGATATGAGTCACGTTTTGTTACCGCATTCAAATCTCGGAAGTCTATGCAAAAACGATAGCTACCTTCGTCTTTGCGGACTATCACTGGAGCGGCAGACCATTCACTTGCACTCGGTTCGATTATTCCTCTCTCAAACATCTTTCTGACTTCTTGCTGGGCGAATTCGAGGACTTTAGGCGACATACGTCTTGGTTTGTGACGTACTGGTCGTGCACCTGGCTCTACTTCCACGTGATGTTCGATCAACGTAGTAAAGCCATGCACATCGCCTGGTGGTGGTAATAAGTTCTCTACTAACTTTCTTACCCTCTCTCGCTGGTCATCGTTAATCTCGATGATACCTGCACACTCTGCGAGAATCCTCGTGTCTCCGTCTCGGACTCCGTCCTTGACAAAAGACTGCCATTTTCCGGCGCCAACACGCCAGAGGGCATCGCCAATTTTAACCTCGATGTTCCAATGTTGAAGGAAGTCCATACCGAGGATCATCGAGTGTTCCATATTCTCGACTATTCTCAGTTGGATGTTGCCATCTAATCCCTCAATTCCGAATAGAACATCTAACAAACCTAGGACTTTCAGTGCCGGTCCTGCGACACCCCGCACGACTACATTGGCCGGTTTCCACTTATCCCTGTAGCATTCCGCTACGTCAACGCGTATAAGTGAAACCATTGCTCCTGGGTCGAACAATGCTTTAAAGTCCTTGCCACCAAGTCTTACCGAGAAGAACAAACGGTTTTCGGATTGCACTCCCGCAACCATGTCTTCGGCTTGACTGTCAAGTAGAGCTGGAGTCGAACTTGTCTCTCTGGACGTCTTCGGGACGGCTCCTGCCCCCCCCTGAACTGTTCTAATCGGCAACGATTTTGAACTGTTCATTACCTGATCAAGAGAGACAGTCGTTTTACTCTCATTAGACTGTTTTAAACTCTTTTCTTTGATCGAAGGTTGGGGTGACAATGAGTAACGAATATCATCGTTCTCCTTGGTGGGGTTACACAGGTTTAGAGTTTTTCTCTCATTCTCTATTTCCTTGAGTAACCGTTTGTGTTGGTTAACTGCCTGCCTACGGAGTACTTCAGACCAGAAAGACTCTTTGTTTTTCTTGATCTCTAGAAGTTCTAAATCTGCTTTGTTCGGTGCTTCGAACGTTGGAGTTAGCTTGGAAGGAGTCTCAGCCTTAACCATAGGTAACTCAGCAGATTTCGGCAAATTCGGATGTTCAGAGGTATTCTCTCTTACCTTCTGAACGTTTGTTTGCTCTCCGTTTAGCAGTTCAGCGAAGTCAGTGAGGTGTTTGTCCTTCTTAACAAACAACCTCGCGGGTTCACCAACCCGTATTTCTTGCCCCCTAGAGCTATTACGCTCTTTTAATTGCGTGCAGGGCCCGGGGGACGATTCTGGTACCCTGCCGCTAGGTTTCCCAGATATTGCCGTACATGCTCACACTTTGGGCAATTATCTAGGGTTACCCCAGTTGTGTGGCACACCTGACACTCAATGGGCGCTGCCACGTTCGGGCACTGGTCCGCTGTATGTCCCATACTTGCGCAATGTAGGCAAGTCTGATTGGGACAATCGGAATATCGATGTCCTACTTTATGGCATGTAAAACATATGCCAAAGAAGGGACTGTTCGGATTCCTTTGCAAACCAGCGTCTTGGGTCTGCCTCTGCGTAGGACGATCATATACCGTGTTTTGTCTACGTTGAGGCGCATAGACGGGTGTCGTCTGAGCTTGAGCAACGTATTGTTTCGGCCTAGCACCGTTATATTGTTGCTGCTTTGACCCTGTCTGTCTATTTCCCGAAGATTGTTTTGCATTATTAATATTTTGTGCACCCACAAAATTTTTATTTTGTTGCAAGTACTGACGTTGACTAGTGTTGCGAGTACCATACACATTGGCTACTTCACAATCACTTGAAGATGGGCTAGAAGAATGTTTCTTATTTTTCTTGCTCCTTTTCTTTTTCAACGTCTTCTTCTTCGGTGGTGGAGATGGCTGAGAAACCGGTTGGCTCTTCTTATTCTCAACTAATGAGGCCACTTTCCCCGAAACTTTGGACGAACTCCGTTTTGGGAAAGCTTGTGGGATATGAACTTGCTCTCTTGGTGTGGGTTCCGCAAATCTCTTGTCCCATACCAAGTGTTGTTCATATTCTTTGCCGTATTTCATTATGTCTTCGAAATTATTTATGGATCTCGAGGACATAAATTTACGGCACTCCGGTCTCAGTTGAGAATATGCCATCTCTACTTGTTGGCGCAACGGAGGAGGTCGGCGGAATTTCCGCACAATAGCCTTAAAGCAATTTAGGTATTTTACGACCTTCTCTCCTTTGCCTTGCGTGCGGCGTTGTAGATCCTCGAACAAATCTTGATCTCGCAACTCCTGACCGTATTCATTCAAAAATTCAATTTCGAAGTCATACCAGTTATGTAAAGAAGATTGGACGGCCCTATACCAAAATAGGGCTGTCTTCTTAAACACGCAAGGCAATGCGCTCAGTATACGCCGGTCAGAGAACTGGTCGTCATTCCTGAAGTCTTGTAAACTATCTAGGAATTCTTCGGCATCGTCGTTGGTCTCCCCATCGAACGATAGACCCCAGTCTCTGAGGGCTCTTGCACAACCAGGCCGATCCTTTCTATCTCTCATTGGTGGCTGGTCGTATCCCAAAGGGACTAATGCACCCATGTCCTCACTTTGGTTATTCCTATCATGCCGGTGCGCATCCCGACTCGGCGATGGTACTCTACTACGTCTATCAGGGAGGCGCTCCTTGCGATATCTTCTCGCATAGTAAGCGGTTGCATCCTCCCTATTTGCAGCGTAATATTCGTCCGAATCTAAGTTACTCATATTAGAATCGGTTTGAGTACCTTGATCGCGTCTAGCGACAGCTCGCTCATACTCGACGGGATCATTATTCATTTCGCGGGATCTGTTGTAACCACTGTCACACTGTGTAGAGGCTTCCCTCCTAGTGTAAGTACTTTGGTTACGATCGGACGTTCGAGACTTACTATTCCCTTCATTCGGTAACCGTCTAGAAGTGGATGTTGCACTCCTGTGATAGCGCTCACCTTCCGAGAACGATTCATCATCTGCTTCTTCTGGTGCTGGCGCATATCTGTGTGAGGAGGTCCTGTTGTTATGCTTGTCATAACTAACCTTCCTCTGACAGGTACCGTATTGATCGCGATTATGTGAACGATAATCTGGAGCTTCCCTCCGATTATCAGTCGACTGCCTGCGATCGTTGGAAGGGAGTTCATAATCCCTGCTCGTCTGTTGCAGCGACTTATCTGACTGAATCTCCGAAACGCGCTTTTTAATAGCTCCAGAACTACTAAAATGGCTGGGAGTAGACCGTCCATGTGCATCGGAATTCAGTCCAAAATCGTTACGACGATTGGTGCCCTTTTCCACTGGGTTGTGGTTACCAACCAACGAGTTACGCTGATCCCGGTGTGACGCATGTGATGAATTTATAGCATGCGTCTCACCTAGACCAGAATATGTGGCGGTCGACACCGTCACTTGTCTCGAAGGTGGTGAGTTAGCCGTCGGAATCGCCGCTTCTGTGTTAATGCCAGCTGCATTATCAGAAAGCGGTCTTAATTCGCCCGTCGGCGTGGGCACTCTACTATGTGTAGTCACATTTCCCTCTTCTTCCTGAATGGGGGTTATGTGCTCACTCGTTGGTCTATCATCTGACAACTCAGACTCTAAAGACCTGTCGGTACCAGAAGGTATCACACTACCTCTTCTGGAACGCTTTTGGTGCTTCTGCCAGAACTGTGGACAAGCTAAGGGCTTCGTCGCTGGTTGGGCAGAAGTTTCCTCGTCGTAATTGGGATACCAAGGCACGTCAATTTGAGGATCATAGCACTTAATCCTATGTCTGAGGAGGCGTTCCCTACACTCAAATTCCTCTCCATTTGCGTTCAATTGCAGTTGGTCGAGTTGAGTATAGATCTCCTCCATTGGGAGTGATCTGATCTCATTTTTAATGTGTCTCGCATCCCGCGAGTCATTTAGGATTTTGCACATACGCGTCTCGTAGCTGCCCATCGTAATTTTTTTTGATAAGGCAGAGACGGCGTTGTGCACCTGGGGATTTCCTCTCAGTTGGCACACCAACTGCGTCCCCGTATGCCCTGTAAAGTTTGGACAACTGAGTAGATAGCTCAGAGTCCAGATTTAAATATAGAGTACAAAACTACTCTATATGAGAGGGCATACCTTACATAAAGAGAAAAGAACGCAACAAAATTCCGATCCGAACTTGGCAAACTAAATAAATAATAAAAATCTAAATAAAACAACAAAGAAAATTAATGTAAATTAATATAATTTTTATAAACAAACTACAAAAAAAAATTTTGTTTGCCACCAGATTCGAAAGCTTAATCGAATCTGTATTCGGATCAAAGAAAAAAAATTTTTGCTGACGATCTTCTCTTTAAACCTAAGTAAAATTGCAAACGATACTTGGACCAATCCAAGACCGAATTAATTTGACAAACAAATTAATTTGGTAACAATTTAAAAATAAATTGCTATCGATTGCAACTTATAAACAAAAGTAATAAAAAAAATTTTAATTCGCTGACACGAGAAATTAAATATTAAAGGAAATTTAAAGAAAATTCTGGAAGCCACAAATATAATTATTTTGACAAACAAAATAATTATAATTTTACACAAAATGTAAATCTCATACAAAAGAGAATTTTGTGAAAATTAGCTTCAAAAGAAAAGAATTTTCAAAACAAGATCTCACAAGAAAAAAAATTTAAAAGTGATTAAAACCGCAAAAAAAAAAAATTTTAATTTGATTTAAAGCACACAAAAAAAATTAATTTTATTGTTAACCTCCCAAAAAAAATTTTAATTTATTTAAAGAAAGAAATTAATTATTTTATTTATTATTAATTTTATATATATTATATTATACAAAAATCAATAATATAAATATGCAATTAATTTGACAAACAAATTAATTGCAATTTATTTCTTAATTCGGAGAAAAAAAACAAAAAAAATTAAGAAAATAAATCAAAGAGATTTTCCCGTCAGCAGAATTAATGATTGAGTGACAAACACTTAATCAAAATAATATTAATAATAACAATAAATATAAATGTAACACCGATATCACGATGTGTCTCAGCACTAATGCGAGCCAAAATCGTGACGGTAATACAAAAAAAAATTTATTAATTTGACTTATCTGACTAACAGACAATGTCAAAATTAATTATAGTAATATTAATAATTATTATCACACAAAACAAAATTATCGTATAATTTCAAAATTATCAGCTGACTAACAGCGTGATAATATCTTTTGAAAAGTAAAGAAAATTATATATATATATATATAGATATTACAAATAATAATAAATTATTATAATAACAATTATTATTGTTCGTCTCGAACTGATACAAAATCAGTGAGCCGAACTCAAAAATATTTCACACACTCACAAATTGTTGAACTCGCTTTTAAAGCGAGCTAACAAAATTCATGCAATCAGATTAAAAATGAAATTACGGTCGCGCAGAGGGGGAAATTTTCCTTCTTGCGTAGCAGCGAAGGATAGCCGCGCGGTATATGCCGTATACTGTATATTCTCTTTCTCTCTCTCTCTCGATACTCGTTACACTTACGCCGCGCGAGTCTAACGCCGGCTAGTTGGGGTTTTCTCTCTCTCTCCCACTAGCGGACTCGTGCCCACTCAGCACTACACGACTCCGCGACGCAATGTCTCTCTCTCTCTCACGCACTGGTTCTCTCTCACTCTCTCTCTCTCTCTCTCTCTCTCACAACCACAATATACGGCTAGGGATACCCGCGCGTCCCTACTCTAACGCGGACTCGAAATTTCAAATTTCTATTCTCGCTCTCTCTCTCTCACTCATACACACAATTCAATTATAATGGCATGCATCCATGCCATTATAAACCTATATGCTCTCTCTCTCTCTCTCTCTCTCTCTCTCGCGACTTCCAAAGCGAAAATTTTAACAATAAATAACCCGCTATTTCTTATCTAGGTACAGGTAAACCTGCACCCAGAATAAGCACTTATTTTAAAAAAAAAAAATAAGAAAAATTTTGCCGACCCGAAAATCCTCGACACGCAGGCGGTACAACTACCGTCCTGTCACGGTCGCCATTTGTAACGTGGTACTTCGTCCTAATACCACAGTTACAAGTAATTTATTAATTTAATCAGGGACGACGGCCCCGAAGAACACGTCTCTGTCGTCGCCGTGGGTTGACGAGTCAACCCGTCGGGACACGGTAGCGGAGATAGGACGATCTCCTACGTACCGACGCGCGTGGCGGGAATATCGGGAATCGGAAGTGTTGCGGGTTAATTTATTATTAAAAATAATAACGCGACCGTTACGTTAATATAAAATAAATAAATATTTATTTAATGAATTTACACGGAGGTGCCCGACAATACTTAACGGGGCGTTCTCCCGGTCGCGTGGTATATACGCGGCAAGCACGGGCTGCCCCCGTGCTCGCCCCGCGCAATACCCAATCGGTTTCGGTAGCACCGGTGTGCTACCGAACAAACATACACACACACTCACTCAACACGTTCTAAATATATACCGACCAATGTCGGGTACTTACCGGGCTGGCTGGTCCATTGGCCCTGGTGTACGTCGGCGCCCCGACGTCTGCTGGCCGGTGGAGTCGGCCCGGTTTCCCGTCGTCCTCGACGGTGATCTGCAGGTGCGGCCCGCGGCCGCGGCGATTCGCCTACCTCGGGGAATACTCAACCCGAGGTATTTTGGTCCTTCGCACTGCACTACACTATCGCACTTGCACTCGCGTACGGCTTCCCGGATTACGGACGAACCGGTCCGGTACTTCCCGTGGCGCGCGAAACTAACGTGACGAGGTGTCAAAGGGTGCTGTCGCGGTCAAGACCGGCAGCGTACTGAGCTTTTCGGGAATTGTCGCATTCCCGAAAAGTATCTAACACACACACACAATAACAATAGAGTACATGGATGCTCGCACACATCCTCGCTCGTAGACATAAACACGCGCGTTTCGTGGCCTTGAAGAGGCAACGCACGAAACAATAACAATGTGCGAGATTTCAAGTTACAATATTCTATATACATACGAAATAATATAATACATTATGTATTATTTATTTCATTGCAACGACGTCTCGTCGCAAATTATATTGCCAGTTAAAAGAATACAACAAAACAAAAATGGTAGTGTAGCAATAAGGTGTGTTTCGAAAAATGACGTGGAAAAAATGGAACAACAACTAGTGGACAAAATAGGGAATGACTATATAATAACACAAGATGTAATACAATAACCTAGACTGAAAGTTACAGGTATTGAAACAAACATGACTTTAGAAGAGATTGAAAGTGATATAAATAATAGAAATTTTGGTGAAGGTGGCTCCTTTTTCTGTAAAGTGGTACATATGTACAAAAACAAATTTACAAATAAATCGAATATAATAATCGAAGTGTCTCCGGCTACGTATACAGTTATTAAAGATAATAAAAGTAAAATCTACATAGACCATCAGTGTTATAAAGCATATGATGATATTAATTTGACACCTTGCAAAAAATGCGGAAGAATCGGACACGGAGTAAGTAAGTGTAGAAATGCACAAGCTTGCTTAAAATGTGCAGGAGATCATCTCACAAATGAATGCCAAAGCAGCTTGTTAAAATGTGTTAACTGTAACTTCAGTAATAATCAATTCAAAACTAATAAACCAACAGACCATGTGGCAACGGATTGTGAGAAATGTGAATACTTGAAATACAAAATAAAGATAAAATTGTTGAATACTGATTATCCGATTGAGCCGGTAATTCCGAGGTACTTGGGATATGAACCGTCTCGTTCTTACCGACAGTTATCGAATCAAAATCATTTGGTTACAAATACGAGGCAGTTTCGAAATGCAGACTGATGATTATAGTTTTTTTGAATATGAAGAATACGAATTTGAAAACTTAAATGCTTTCAACAATCAAGTACATATAAAAAACAACGAATTATTCAATATCCATATAAATATAAGAAGTCTACAGGCAAATTTTGGAAATTTGGAAATATTTTTGAATACTTTTGAAAGAAAACCTGATGTAATAGTTTGCACAGAAACCTGGATACTACATCATTATCGGTACTTTTTCTTGGACAATTATAAAATATACTATAATGGCAGCAATTTAAATAAGGCAGATGGAGTTGTTGTGTACATCAAAAATAACTTAAAAGAACCTAATTTTTTGATGCATTAAAAACTCTAATGACTAATAATATCAAGATCAAAAACCACTGCATTATCGGTGATTTTAATATTGATTTGCTAGACACGGAATCCTCTTTAGTAAATGACTATTTAAATAATTTCTTAGAATATAAATATATGCCATTTTTTAAAAAAATAACGAGACCAAATATAAACAATGCTGCAACTGGATCTTGTATTGATAATATTTTTATAAAATCAGATTTAAATAATGTATTCTCATATAAAATTCTAAACAGTTTCACTGATCACTATCCACTTTTTGTAACAATAAATGCGGAACCAGTTGTTATCAAGAAAGATAATTGTATAAAATTTATCAATTATAAGATATTAGTAAATGAGTGTAAAAAAGTGGATTGGGATTGCTTTTCAAATATACGTGATCCAAATGTGGCTCTGGATAATTTTTTGAAAGTAATTAAGAATCTAATAAAAAGCTCCACTGTAGGCAAAAAACGTACTACAAAAAATGCGAGAAAAAAGTGGATAACCAAAGCAATTATAAAGTCTTGTTTGACAAAAGAAAAATTATATAGGCAATTAAGAAAGCACCCTGATAATCATGAGATAAAGAATAAATATAATACTTATACAAAATCTTTAAACAAGGTTATCAAAGAGGCAAAAATCTTATACGAAAAAAAAGAATTTCAAAAATATAGTAATAATAACAAGAAGCTATGGCGCTTCATTAATGACAAAATTCAGAAGAAGGATAATTTAGACAACAGTTGTCATTTACTAGTGCAAGATAAATTAAAGGTCACTGACCCTCAAGGTATAGCTAATATTTTTAACAACTTTTTTAAGGATATTGGACCTAAACTAGTTAAAGAAATAATAATTCCATCATTATGTCAGACTGTAATGCCCAAAATTAATTATAATTCGATTTTTATTTCTCCAACAAATGAATATGAAATATATAAAATCATTTCTAGGATGAATAATACAACTGGAGGTCCAGACGGAATTAGTGTGAGCACATTAAAGCTTATAACTGAATATGTTTGTACGCCATTAAAACATATATTTAATTTATGCATTGAGAAAGCTATTTGGCCATGTTCACTCAAAAATGCGGAAGTAGTTCCAATATATAAATCAGGTGATAGGACTCAGCCAACTAACTATAGACCAATATCACTAATTTCAAATGTTGCTAAAATACTGGAAAAAATTATACATTCAAGACTAAGTAGCTTCTTTGATACCAATAAAATTTTATCAGACAAACAATTTGGATTTTTAAAAAATAAAGGAACTTCTGATGCTTTAAATCTTTTAACAAAATATATCTACAATAAAATTGATAATAATGAACCAACTTTAGCAACTTTTATTGATTTGTCAAAAGCTTTTGACACTGTAAATCATATGAAACTTCTTGCTAAACTTGAAGCACATGGGATTAGAGGTATTGCTCTTGAACTGTTAAAAAGCTATTTAACTGACAGACATCAAGTAGTAAAATTAAAAAATGTTAAAAGTAGTAGTATTCTAATAACAATGGGAGTACCACAAGGCACAATATTGGGGCCTTTGCTTTAGTTTATATTAATGATCTCCTGGATATAAGTGATGATAATGATAATTGTATTATATCATCTTATGCGGATGATACAGTTGTACTAAGTTCAGGTAAAAGTTGGAACCAAGCAGAAGCAGTTATGAATAACTGTTTAATTAAGTTAAATGTCTGGGTGGCAAGTAATGAACTATCTCTAAATTTAAATAAGACAGTTTTTATGGCTTTTGGAAGCTACTGTGATAGTGTACCGAATAGTTTAAATATAAATATAGACGGTCACTTACTTAATAGAGTTGAATTTACGAAATATTTGGGGATTATAGTTGATTATAATTTAAAATGGAATTATCATATAATGCATGTATTAAAGAAGACTCGATACTTGCTTTTTATTATGAGGAAGTTAAAAGCAATACTATCACCAAAATTTTTATTACAGGTTTATTATGCCTTTTTTCATAGTATTGCAACTTACGGTATTATTGCTTGGGGAGGAGCATATAATAATGTTTTAGACTTACTACACTCTTTACAAAAGAGACTTATTAAAATTGTTAATATTGAGGATGATAAACGACCGTTGTCCATCAAACAAATTTTTATACTTAATTCAATAATGTACTATTACCAGGAATTAAAAGATAAATTTTTATCATCTTCTAGTAAAACCAGGAACAAAACTTTAATTTTACCGTTGACAAAAAAAGCGATCAGTCAAAAAGAAAGTAGCTTCAATGCAATAAAATTCTTTAATGTCCTACCAAATGATCTCAAAATTCTCAAAGAAAGCAAACAGTCGATCAAGAATAAATTGAGAATTTTCATATTTAATAATATTGATTTATTCAAATAGAAAATCAAATGTATTTCAGTTTAATGGTTAGATTAAAAATTTTCATATAGCACATAATGTAAACATAATTTTGTTATAGTTTTAAGATTTATATTTTTTGTTATACTTTTAAGATATTTTATGCCGGACCTATGTACAGGTACAATGTATTGGACCTCTGTAGGATGTTTTGTTAAGTCAAACATAATATTTATGTCTTGACTTTGGCAATATAATGTATTTTCTGGTGAATAAATAAATAAATAAATAAATATTATATTAAAATATATATTGGGGCATCATCTACTAGGAGGAAAACTACAATTATTTTTAAAAAAAATGTCACTTCCTGTAGACAATGTCCAGGTCGCCATCCTGACCTCCAGGTCTTCGGGGCATCATCTACTAGGAGAACAACTACAATTATTTTTAAAAAAATGTCACTTCCTGTAGACAATGTCCAGGTCGCCATCCTGACCTCCAGGTCTTCGGGGCATCATCTACTAGGAGGACAACTACAATTATTTTTAAAAAATGTCACTTCCTGTAGACGATGTCCAGGTCGCCATCCTGACCTTCAGGTCATCGGGGCATCATCTACTAGGACGACAACTACAATTATTTTTTAAAAAAGTCACTTTCTGTAGACGATGTCCAGGTCGCCATCCTGTCCTGACCTCCAGGTCATCGGGGCATCATCTACTAGGAGGACAACTACAATTATTTTTAAAAAAAATGTCACTTCCTGTATACGATGTCCAGGTCGCCTTACTGACCTCCAGGTCATCGGGGCATCATCTACTAGGACGACAACTACATTTATTTTTTTAAAAAATGTCACTTCCTGTAGACGATGTCCAGGTCGCCATCCTGACCTCCATGTCATCGGGGCATCATCTACTAGGAGGAAAACAATTATTTTTAAAAAAATGTCACTTCCTGTAGACGATGTCCAGGTCGCCATCCTGACCTCCAGGTCATCGGGGCATCATCTACTAGGAGGACAACTACAATTATTTTTAAAAAAATGTCGGTTCCTGTAGACGATGTCCAGGTCGCCATCCTGACCTCCAGGTCTTCGGGGCATCATCTACTAGGAGAACAACTACAATTATTTTTAAAAAAATGTCACTTCCTGTAGACAATGTCCAGGTCGCCATCCTGACCTCCAGGTCTTCGGGGCATCATCTACTATGAGGACAACTACAATTATTTTTAAAAAATGTCACTTCCTGTAGACGATGTCCAGGTCGCCATCCTGACCTTCAGGTCATCGGGGCATCATCTACTAGGACGACAACTACAATTATTTTTTAAAAAAGTCACTTTCTGTAGACGATGTCCAGGTCGCCATCCTGACCTCCAGGTCATCGGGGCATCATCTACTAGGAGGACAACTACAATTATTTTTAAAAAAAATGTCACTTCCTGTATACGATGTCCAGGTCGCCTTACTGACCTCCAGGTCATCGGGGCATCATCTACTAGGACGACAACTACATTTATTTTTTTAAAAAATGTCACTTCCTGTAGACGATGTCCAGGTCGCCATCCTGACCTCCATGTCATCGGGGCATCATCTACTAGGAGGAAAACAATTATTTTTAAAAAAATGTCACTTCCTGTAGACGATGTCCAGGTCGCCATCCTGACCTCCAGGTCATCGGGGCATCATCTACTAGGAGGACAACTACAATTATTTTAAAAAAAATGTCGGTTCCTGTAGACGATGTCCAGGTCGCCATCCTGACTTCCAGGTCATCGGGGCATTATCTACTAGGAGGACAACTACAATTATTTTTTAAAAAAGTCACTTTCTGTAGACGATATCCAGGTCGCCATCCTGACTTCCTGGTCATCGGGGCATCATCTTCTAGGAGGACAACTACAATTATTATAAAAAAAAATGTCGAGATTTTTTTTAATAAGTCTTATATAGATTTTAATAACATAGATAGTTGTTGAGTCTAATGAAACATACTCTCTATTTCGCGACCACCCGTAATAAACACGTGATTACGCGTCATGTTATATGTACGTGAGGCCACAGGGACGTATCTTGTTATACCAGAAATACTTCAGAAATTTCTGAAACAGCGGCGGCGGCGGCGGCGGCGGCGGCGACGACGAAATTTTTTTAATAATATAGATAGATATAGATAATCATTTTCAAGCTGTTTTAGACATACCGCGTATGAAAAGGCAATCCGCGACGGAGCTCCGTGCCTTTGCAGACGAGGCTCAGCGAATAGTCCGCGCATTAACTAATCTGAAGCTGCCTGTTGAGCAATGGGATCTATGGCTCGTATTTACATTAGCATCGTGTTTAGATCCGGAATTGCGCAAGTTATGGGAAGCTAATATAAACATAAGGCCGATGTGTAGAAGCGAGAATATTCTTGAACATTTTCCGACTTTTTCGCAATTCGCTGAATTTGTAGAATATCGAGCGCAAACTCTAAGTATGATAACTTTGGACTGTGGTAAATTAAATGAGAGCGCGGGTTTGTCGAACAGACCTACACCGGTTGTGCGTAGAATTCATCATGCTTCTAGATCGCAATCGCGGGAGGACGATCGATACAAATGTTCACTATGTTCGGGTCCTCACGGTCTTCATAAGTGTTATAAGTTTAAAGCTAAAACACTTCACGATCGTCGCGAAGACGTTACTTGACTACGCCTTTGCTATAATTGTTTTGGTAAACGTAGAGTTAGGGAATGTAAAGCATCTGATAGATGCATGACTCGAGAGAAACGGCATCATACGTTAATACACATGGATCGAGTCAGCAATAATTCTCTTGAGAAGGACGTAGTGGAATGCGATAAACGCAATGATGGGATTTCGGCGGAATTGTCCGGCATTAAGGGGATGCCATACCTGAATTAAATCCTACTATGCCGACACCTGTATATTGCACGCACTATTTCTCCTATTACTATTATCTAATACAATGATAACCTATAAACGCAGTGGAGGCATATTTGTAATACATATATTAAATAAATTATAAGTACAAATGTTTAAATTGTGCTAAAATGTGCATATAATTTGAAAAATACGATCTCAAACATAACCTCTTTTAGTTAACAGGCAACAACGATTTAATTGACTTTGTAAAAACTGGATACATTTCTAACAAATACAGTGCAGACGCATAATTTCACGATATTGATAAATGTTGGAACACTAAAAAAAACAGTCAAAAGTGCACGACCATGAAATAATTTGAAAAATACCACTGATACAAAGACGTTGGGAAGCTGGTACTAGATATTTGTGATGGAAATAAATATAGATTGCAATTACAAGCATCAAGAAACAAAGTAGAGGCAACATTTTACATTATCTTAGAATCATTTTTCAGTAAAAACTAGAGGAATACATAATCGATTGAAAAATTAATTGAAAAATAAAAAAGATATTCATTCCTTCTAAAAATGTGCAATTTAGCAGACCGAAGAGTAAGAAAAAGTTTAGCTACGTAGTTTGAAAATCCACCAGTAGGTGGCGATGCTAAGCGTTTCCAGCTATGTCTTATTTCATTCGTGGTGGAATGGGCGACGGATTCTATAGGAGGTCCGTGCACGATCGGGCCGTTTACCGCACGCACATCGTACTTTCAAATACATCGTACTGTACCAACACTGAATGTTAGGTGCATTATTTGTTTAATTCGAATTACTTAACATAATGACAGCTACAAAACGGGATAGAGGTACATTTTTAGTATAGATTTAGAGTAAATTACAAGTACAAAAGTTGAATTTATGGCTATATATCGTTAAAATTTGAAAAATACGAATTGAAACATAACCTCTCTCAGTCTACAGCGACGGATTCTATAGGAGGTGCGTGCACCGATTTGGGCCGTCTGAATGTTGGGTGCACTATTTGTTTAATTCCAATTATTTAACACAATGACAGCTAGAAAACAGATTAGAGGCATATTTTTAATATACATTTTAAGTGTATAACAAGTACAAAAGTTGAATTTATGATAAAATGTTGTTAAATTTGAAAAATTCGAGTTGAAACATAACCGCTCTTTGTCAACAGGCAACAACGATTTAATTTAATATTGTAAAAACTGGACTGTTTCCTAAGATATGCGGTGCACATATATAATTTCACGATATTGGTAAAAGTTGGAATACTAAAAAAGCAGACAAAAGTGCACGACAAAAAATTAAAAGAAAAATACGATGAATACTAAGACGGTAGAAAGCTTGTATCACATATTAGGGATGGAAATAAACGTTTCCCCGTTAGCGTCAGTTCTAAAAAAGAATGTGCTTCCACTTTTATCACTTTTATTTGAAATACCGTATTGTGTTGGTTTTTTTATGTCAATTCGGATAGTTTAACGTTGGCTATATAGTAACCGAAAATTTCAAAATATCAATAAGGACAAAATGATAGTAAGAAAATAAAAATCGATACCACTCCATAACATTGTGCACTAATTAGTAATAATTTAATAGCTATTCAACGGATACCTGCGAGGCGAGACAATCTCAGCGACGCGCCGAGCGTGTCTTGTCTCGAAGGTTATCCGCGAAAATAATCAATCGCTGAGGTCTTCCAAGAAATAGTATTACTGTGTATATATGACTAAAAATAATTTTCGGTTTACCTACACAAACACTGCTATAAAAAAAATATAAAATTTGTTACAATATATTATGTGTTTCTTTATAACATATCGGTGGATATCTACGAGGCGAGACACTCTCGGCGCGTCGTTCAGATTGTCTCGCCTCGTAGATATCGATCAGAACTACAATATATTATGTGTTTCTTTATAACATATCGGTGGATATCTACGAGGCGAGACAATCTCAGCGACGCGCCGAGCGTGTCTTGCCTCGAAGGTTATCCGCGAAAATAATCAATCGCTGAGTCTTCCAAGAAATAGTATTACTGTGTATATATGACTAAAAATAATGACAGCTACAAAACGGGATAGAGGTACATTTTTAGTATAGATTTAGAGTAAATTACAAGTACAAAAGTTGAATTTATGGCTATATATCGTTAAAATTTGAAAAATACGAATTGAAACATAACCTCTCTCAGTCTACAGCGACGGATTCTATAGGAGGTGCGTGCACCGATTTGGGCCGTCTGAATGTTGGGTGCACTATTTGTTTAATTCCAATTATTTAACACAATGACAGCTAGAAAACAGATTAGAGGCATATTTTTAATATACATTTTAAGTGTATAACAAGTACAAAAGTTGAATTTATGATAAAATGTTGTTAAATTTGAAAAATTCGAGTTGAAACATAACCGCTCTTTGTCAACAGGCAACAACGATTTAATTTAATATTGTAAAAACTGGACTGTTTCCTAAGATATGCGGTGCACATATATAATTTCACGATATTGGTAAAAGTTGGAATACTAAAAAAGCAGACAAAAGTGCACGACAAAAAATTAAAAGAAAAATACGATGAATACTAAGACGGTAGAAAGCTTGTATCACATATTAGGGATGGAAATAAACGTTTCCCCGTTAGCGTCAGTTCTAAAAAAGAATGTGCTTCCACTTTTATCACTTTTATTTGAAATACCGTATTGTGTTGGTTTTTTTATGTCAATTCGGATAGTTTAACGTTGGCTATATAGTAACCGAAAATTTCAAAATATCAATAAGGACAAATGATAGTAAGAAAATAAAAATCGATACCACTCCATAACATTGTGCACTAATTAGTAATAATTTAATAGCTATTCAACGGATACCTGCGAGGCGAGACAATCTCAGCGACGCGCCGAGCGTGTTCTTGTCTCGAAGGTTATCCGCGAAAATAATCAATCGCTGAGGTCTTCCAAGAAATAGTATTACTGTGTATCTATGACTAAAAATAATTTTCGGTTTACCTACACCAAACACTGCTATAAAAAAATATAAAATTTGTTACAATATATATGTATATATGACTAAAAATAATTTTCGGTTTACCTACACAAACACTGCTATAAAAAAAATATAAAATTTGTTACAATATATTATGTGTTTCTTTATAACATATCGGTGGATATCTACGAGGCGAGACACTCTCGGCGCGTCGTTCAGATTGTCTCGCCTCGTAGATATCCATCGAGAACTAAAAAGCAGCCACCCGAGAAAGTATTTTTTGTGTATATTACTAAAAATAATTTTCGGTTTACCTACACAAACACTGCTATAAAAAAAATATAAAATTTGTTACAATATATTATGTGTTTGCTTTTTAGTTCTCGATGGATATCTGCGAGGCGAGACAATCTAAACAATACGCCGAGAGTGTCTCGCCTCGAAGGTTCTACGCGACAATAATCAGTCGCCGCAGCGTTCCGAGAAAAAGTATTTTTTGTATATATTACTAAAAATAATTTTCGGTTTACCTACACAAACACTGCTAAAAAAAATATAAAATTTGTTACAATCACCCGAGTTAAAGTATTTTTTGTGTATATATTACTAAAAATAATTTTGGTTTACCTACACAAACACTGCTAAAAAAAATATAAAATTTGTTCTAATATATTATGTGTTTGCTTTTTAGTTCTCGATGGATATCTGCGAGGCGAGACAATCTGAACGACGCGCCGAGTGTGTTCTCTATCACTCGCAGGTTCGGGAGTAGTTTTGAATAACCGCTGAAGCCTGCCGAGAAAAAGACGTTCATTTTTTTAAAACAAATAGTTTTCTATTCAGCTACAAAAACATTGTTATAAAATAAATTTAAAACCTTGTACAATAATTGAGGCTATATCCGCACGACCGCGAAGACTCACCGTACGATGCGCGCTGGACGACGGCGGTCGACGGACCGTTCGACGCAAGTTGCGCGCGCACGGCGGGCCCGTCCAGCGAAGCAGTGAACGAGCCTGTCGAAGCTCGTGAGAACTCTTCAGTACGCCGTCGCGGCAACGTTGGTGTCGCGTTGGCAATACGATTACTATCGTCCTTCATTTTCCCGTGGCGGACTACCTTGTGTGTGTGTGTGTGTCAGGAAAGCAACATTTCAAGCGTCAACCCAGGATATGCTCCTCTATACTGATAAGGTGGATGCACGCCTTCGTTATAAGTGCAGTGCATTTATTCCTTCTTTTGTAAGTATGCTTCCCATATCGTTTTATAAATTCGCCAAAATTATACGCGGCTGGCGTCCAAAACCCTTTATCTATTATTATAATAAATTATTACTATTTTTATCAATCGTTTATTTCGTCCTTGTCGCCGTGCCCTAATACCCTTCGTGATCGTCACAAAATGTATATAGAAAACTATTTTGTATTAATAGCCATATCTCGATTGAGCTTATTAGGAACTAGCAGACGACGGTTTCCTCTAGAAGGTGCGTGCACAGTTCGACTCGACGATTACACGCATCTCCTACTAATTCCATTAGGTTATGTATTAACCATGTTTAACCATGTATTATATATTATTAGTTGTTCAACAGTATCATAGTAAATATCCATTTTATAATCCACATGTGCATTAATTATAGTGCATAGTTAACATAAATAAACTTAATGAAACAATCAAAATTGTATATATAGATAAAATCACCTGTGTCCCTCCATCAACGTTCTCCATAGAAGTAGGTTTACTTGTTGTTTACCAATAACCGTTTTGCTCATTGCTTAATTTAGTAGTGATTAAGAAATTCATTTAAACATACCAATTATTTGATAAAATTATGGAGATTATTCAGAAATACTTACTTTATTAATATTATAAGTTGTAGAAAACTTTAACAATTTAAACTTAATTTTAAAAAGCAGACGCTAGTACCATTCAGAAAGTTTATTATTATGAAAATCTTATTAAGTTAAAATAATGGTACATATTTTTTTTATCAGGAATGAAGGGTACTAAAACTCTACAAAGTATATGAGTTAAACGGCGGTAATGAAAATTGAACTGAATTAATAATTTAATTATATACAATAATAGATCATTTTTTAAGTTTATTGAAAATTATAATGTACGTAACACTGATAAGAAAATTGTAATTGTAGTAGATGAATATGCGTAACTTTTGTTATAATTAATTATAAATCAAAATTTACAATTAAATTTCAATACAAATCAAAGTGAAAATTGAAAAGTACAATACCGACTGACATTTGGTTACCATAAGGTGTACGTGCAGTACACGTTACCATAAAGTGTACGTACAGTACACGTTACCATAAAGTGTACGTACAGTACACGTTACCATAAAGTACAAATACAGTAATACAGTACAAATAAAGTGTACGCAAAGTGCAGATTTATTACATACATGCTATTACTTTAATTTTTAGAATTAATATTACACATGTATAATATAAAAATATAAAATTTAATATAACATAAAATTCACGAGCGTATTACTCTTTAAAATCTTATTTAGGCGTGTGTGGTCATTTTTGCGCCTACCCAAGACAATATTGATTGTTTTCAACTTTATCCACTAGGGGTTTTTCTTGGTTTTGAATACATGTAAGTGATAAAGTCTTCTAAATGTATATATATACCCCATTCAATAGTATTGTTCTTGGTCTATTTCGATATAAATTCTATATTCAATGTCTAAGGTAGATTGCCAGTCCTTACTAAATGAGACCAACTGGCAATTGTGGTCGAAACATTCATTACAATTTTATCATACATTTTCTTTATATTTATATTTAAAGTTATCTTAATAATAATTTTTATTTCCACATCAATATTTTTAGTCTCCAGAATTAAAATATCTATACTCATCGAACTTGGTGTAGAGGCTGCAAATTTGTAGCACACTATGGACTAATGATTAAGAATATTTATATATTCTGGCTCGTACAGACCGTTAAAAATTTAATATAACATAAAATTCACGAGCGTATTACTCTTTATAATGTTAAAACAGTTCTTTGCGATTATGAGAATGGTCTCCGCAATGCTTGCCGAAAAATTTTTAAAAATGCACGCATTGCTGGATGCAGCGTCCATTTCGATAGGGTATGGTGTAAAAATTATGTAGTATGCAAAAAATTATATATTACTTACAAACTGATGTTTTAGGCAATTGTGAAAAAGCTCAAATCATTAAAAATAAATAGGTTGGTGTTTGAAAATGAAGAAGCTTCACTTTTCATAAAAAAATTAATGTCCTTGGCATACTTACCAGAGGCAATGATTGATAACGAATATAGAGCCTTGAAAATGCAGTTACCTCAACAAATTAGAAGAATGTTATCTTCATTTCTAAAATACTTTGAAAACCAATGGCTGAAAAGGGTCAAGCCTTTAGGCTTTAGTGTTTATGGCCTCTTGTACAGGACTAATAATTGTACAGAGTCCTATAATAGTACATTAGCAGACCAGTTAGGCATGCACCCATATCCATGGAAGTTTATAAGTAAGTATTAAGGTTAAGGAGATGTCGAACCCCCGATTACAGTATCTACCCTTTCCCTCCCGAAAACGTGTTTAAAATATTGAATGAAAAATCTGAAAAAAATCATAAAAATATCTTAGAACATAATGGAAGGCGTGAAGCAGACGATTTTTTTGAAAAAATAATATTTCATATTAATTTAGTGTAAAAAACATTTTGTCGGTAATCTAAAAATGTTAATTTCCAACACAAATATTCTATTAAAATTTCGACTTTAAAAATCTGAAAAAATTCACACGTATTGCAAGAAAGCAAATACAATGGCGTGAAGGAATCCTTTTTTTTAAACTATAATCCTCTTTAAGCTGCTAAACGGGGTCCAACATCGCTTAAAGTTCTGTAATAAAAGTCAAACAATCTTTTAAAATTTCATTGTAATGATTCTAGCTAAATTATTAAAATTGACAAGTAATGTCAAAAACGACTTGATGAGTGCCAGGCAAAATAAACGTATCACTCGCCAACCTCGATGCGCAACTCGTAAGCGGGAGAAAATACTAATTGAAAGTAAGCATTAATATATACTGAGTAAAAAATGTGATGAAACCAGTTAATGATTTCGAACATAAAAATAAAACAATTTAAGTATAGTAAACCGTTTTACCTCAAGAATTCACTGTTGATTATAAAAGGTTGATATTTATAAAAGGTATTGTGACTACCTACTATACGTATCACGTATAGAAGAAGTAAATAGATGATAGCGTAACGGTTAACGTATAGGCTTGTCACGCTGAACAACCGAGTTCGAATCTTAGCAAGGGTAAAATTTTTTTTTTTTTTTTTTAAGTTTTTTTTTTTTTTTTTTTTTTTCAAGAATCTTATATAACTCAATCAACATAGGCAGATTCATGAGGAAGTACTTCAATAAATCGATGAGACGAGGTGTCCTGATTACCATCAGTCCACTCGGGATCATTAATAACATACAACAAATCAAAGTTAGAATTAAAGAATTTGTATGATAGGTTTAGGTCATATTCGTTTAAGATCCTATTCATAATCAGAGGATCTGGATTCACTTGATTGGTTCTAAAGATTCTATATAATATTCTTAATGTTTGACCTATACGTCCCACTTCTTGATCCAAATGAAAGTTCTTAGAGCTTGAGTAACTATTTCTGATCGAATATGATCGATAGTAGATATTATTCCTCTGATAGATAGTCCAAGAAAAAGGAAAAAACTCCTTAAGCGCCTTCAAAGACCAAAGATAATATTCTATTTTTTCAGAAGACAAACTTAACCACAGCATAAAACTCACAATTAACACCCCAGAATTCCATACTTGACGGTCTGAAGGAACTGAGTCGAGAGATTTGGATCCATGAGTAATATGCAAAATAGAATTTAAGCTGACATAAATTATACAATATAAATAGTTAATTGGGTCTTCTAAAGAAGACGGATATTTGACCATATCTCCCAGCAGTCCTGCTACACCTGTTGGGACATCTAATGTACTCAACATTGTACTTAGGTCCACAAAAGGATCATGATGATACCGATACGGAACCCCTCTTAAATGATTTTTTCCTCTTAAGTTTAATGCTCTCTTGAATTCCAACTTATTATCTCTGAACACAGGAGTCTGGTTAATGAAAGAAATTAGCTCAGAATACACAGGATATAGCCCCAGATTTTTATTAGTTTGATTTCTCATAATTACTTATTGAGAGGATGTATACTCAGTCCATGCTAATTCAACGCTTTGAAAATATGATCCCAATAAATCAAGAGCTGTATGTTCATCATTTAATAGTTCTTTGCAATAACTTTTGATAATCACAACACATTTAGGTTCTAATAAAGAGTGTAAATAATGTTCTACATTTTTGAGTATTCTAGATCTCATATTAGTATTCTTCAACTCCATGTCTAACACTAGTAAATCTATGTGCAAATTGTTTTTTATTTTCAATGATAAAAAGTATTCCCATGTAGCTTCTTGACAGGTCATTAGGATTCATCCATGATGAGAGTAAATTGACACATCTATGAGATATTTCAGGAATCAATTGAACTGCGGAAGGGCCAGAGGGAGAAGATCCTTTTAATATGACTCCGTCTAATTCTAATAAACTGTTGAATATTAATCTGGAGTCAGGATTATTTCTCAATAACCAGGAGCCTATTCCAACTGAGCCATCACCACCTGATATGGCATCTTTATAGACAATGTTAAATCCATGAATTATAGACCTTATTTTATAGTGGGATCCTGTTGCACATTGAAAGATCCTTATACCAGAAATTAAAGGATCTATGATTCTAGGAACCACTATATCCAATGTAGTATTTTTAATGGATGAATAATTAACCCTAATAGAATAGCATTTACCGATTTCTTCCTTAGTCCAATCAAGGACATTTAAAGGATGGGATTCCTCAGAGTATATCATATCTTTTGCGGCATGTCTCACTTCTCGATCCACACGAAAGATCTTGATATCGTTTGTGAGAGTTAAGTTTTCAGAGGTACATGTTTGACTTTTATAAGTCTCCAACACGCTTTTGTATTCTCGTAACTTATTGATGTCCCCGCTCTTTAATGATTTACTGTACAATAACCTAGCTACTCTAGTAGAGAGTACTACCGATCCTACAATTCTTGCATCATTAACATCGGAGAAAATCCATATACTGCTATGAGGTGAAATAAATTGATCATTGATAGTACATATCTTTTTGAATAAAATCTTTAGATAATACCTCCCTAGAGAACCTAAATCATAATTTGATAAAGGATATGATGGTGGTATCCTGTGAGGATTCTTACTGAATTCACAAATAAAATTCTTAGACCTCCAGATATTTATCACATTGGGCTCTAAGCTTAGAGACTCAATTAAGAAAAGGGATAGTCCTAACAGAGATGCTCTAGGTTTTTTCAGATCCATAACTGATCTTCTACTCAATGAATATAAACTAGCGACTCTAACTAAGCCATCTAATAGACCTTCTAAAAACTGTTTAGGGGAGACTTTATTTGATATTCCAAGAGGGAATAGAGCTGTATTTTCTACCACATTACTTCTCGACAGTAAAGAATCTCCAAAGATGAACCCCTGGATTCTTCCTATATGAAATGATTTCACAGAATCAGCTAGACCTTCCCAGTCTCCTAATTTTAACTCAAATGTAGGTAATACATTTGCCCAATCAGAACCCTCAGGCTTCCAGAGGCTTAATTTCTGGGATACATTTGGATGTATAAAAACATTATCTGTCTTTAAGGATAAATCATCTACTAACCTTAAACAACTCTTACAGCTTATATGAGAGTGATAAATCCCACTATCAATCCTATTATTGTGGAGCTCTCCTACTGTTATTTGAGAGAATATTATGAGACTTTGGTACATAAAGTCATAATTTTCCTCGTTGATTTGAGCCAAGGTATCCGTAGTAGTGACCATTCGGGTTAATTTTGCAGGACTCTGAGCACTATAACCACCAGTGCTTTGTCTTGTGCTTGCATACCTGTGAGGCCCGCAACCTGTCCGACGAACCCTGAAATTCCGGTATCCCAACTCTCTCCTGTTAAGGGGATGTCGGAGCTATAGCCTCCATCAAAAGCCGATCGATCTCGCGGCTTCGAATGGCGCTGTAGTCAGGTGTCGATTTTTACGATAAACGTACTTCAAACATAAATTATAAATTTTACAGCTATATAGAGCTGTTGAAAGATACTTTCCCCCCTAGCTATAACTAAAATAAAGGTAATTATAATATTACTCTTGGCAGCAAATGTTTATTTTTTTAAAGAAATGTGAAATACGTCTCATATTCAATGAATCTATATCTACCGTAATGCTACACGCAACGTATTTCACATTTCTTTAAAAAAATAAACATTTGCTGCCAAGAGTAATATTGCAATTACCTTAATTTTAGTTATAGCTAGGGGGGAAAGTATTTTTCAACAGCTCTAAAATTTGTAATTTCTGTTTTAATTACGTTTATCGTAGACATCGACACCTGACTACAGCGCCATTCGAAGCCGCGAGATCGAGCGGCTTTTGATGGAGGCTATAGCTCCGACATCCCCTTAATCCTTCTAACACCGAGAAGATGCTCAATGCAATATTAGAGTTAGGTTCCACAAACCAATGGATACATCTCTTAACTTAGATGCCCTTTTGATTAATGGTATTTTACTCTCTCTCTCCCAAGGATGGATCAGACCTGTGGTTTCAGAAGTCCTGGAACCCAAATAAGCAAGATATTTGCCTTTGGAATCCAAATAATCCGATAAGCCTTCGGAAAGAAGGGTGATCAAGAATCCTGGAGTGATAGATATAACTTCACAGAGATGACATTGTACATTCTTGAATTCATTCACTATTAAAAGTTCTAATGGGTGGGGTATCGTAGCACCTATAACTTTTCTTCCCCAAGACTGTAGTCGTAGCACATCTGCATGAGATGAAGAGCAGGCCCATATATCATACTTTCGCCTTTGCCATAAGTTATCTACTAGGAATGTTATACTTTGTATCTCACTTCTTACTATAACCGTATCAATATCCCTTATCATCTTTCGTTGGAATACATTTCTAATAGTTTTAGAGTTCTCGAATAGTCCTATTATGGATTCAGTTATTCCCAGATAAGTGGAACTCTTAAACTCACTAAGGAATCTAGGAAATAGAGGATTGATAGAAATTAGAAAATTATTAACATTGGCTATGTTCTCTTTTGAATATAATATTGCATCGCGAATGATCACATTAGGAATGGTGTTTCCTCTATCATATAATGATTTTCTGATAACATCTTTGATTTTAGCAGTAGCACTAACGCTATTTTTTAAATTTAAAGATAAAGGATTCTCTAATAACTTAGAAAAGTTTTCTAATGTTAAAGGTGCTATTTTGCAATACCCCATTGAAGCTGCAAGGGGTTTATATTGAGGAGTGATGTTATGGTAGACAATTTTCCAAAAAGTCAAACTCTCACTTACCGGATCATGGAACATCCGAATTAAAAATCTGGTTAACGACATCCCTGATACTCCTCCTAAGCATGGATCTAAATATAATGTTTTAATGATATATGATGTCCTCCCCACCTCCGAGCTATAAGATTTAATAGAATCAACTGATTTCCTCATTGCAGGATTATGTAAATCTAGAAGATTTCTAATGAAATTACCTATAAAGTTATAATGTATAATAGTATTTATAGGAGATGTTGAGTAGTGAGCAATCGTAAGAGCATTAGAGCTTACGGTGGACATAACGTTGCCTAGATTTGGCAATTGATCATTAGTAACGCATGAGCTCCGTGACCATCTTTTAGTTTCCAAGGGTAATACATTCCCTCGGAAGATAGGAACCTTCCCATAATTTAAGAAATCAGCTGATTGCATTGTCTCATTGTGATTGATTACTAGCCCCAGTTTAGTTATTCCTTCCCCTATAGCCTTCATAATTGTGTCATTATTCTCTTTAATCCTAAGTAGATTTATAGATAATTCACTTTCGTTTCTAAATGTCTGGAGTTTGTAGTTTGTGCAAATAATCTGATTATCCCCTTGTGCTAGTAGAGTAACCTTAGTGTTTAAGTTTCGACTCTCCCTTTCTACAGATAATGCATTTAAAATGCTCCATCCTTTTTGTCGAATTCCTTCGAACCCTCCTTTTTGTCCTGACCAACATACCATATCGGCCCCTTTTCTAATAATAGTATTGTTCGATACAGTCATTAAATCTGGTCTCAAAGAATAATAAACTACTGATTTTTGAAAAAACTCATGAGTTCTGTATATTAAATTAGGGTATCCTAGGAATTGACCCATAACCTTGAAAACAGGTCCATTGGACTCTAGGCGCTGAAGGTTATTCCACTTCTCATAATCCAAGTGATTCGCAAAAGATACACGAGAATAATCTCTTAAACCTTGACCTGATGAACTATCCATTAATTTTCGTAATAGCGTGTTCATATCGTCGGCAACCAAAGTGTATTTTTATTAAATACTCAGTAACAACGAAGTATTCTCTTAATTTCCATGACATTAAGCTATAGAATCTACCTTCACCCTTTAACTCCCTTTCTTTTTCTTTTAGTCCTATCACCAGATCATCTTTTGACAGACCATTAGTATCTATTTCTGATAGAAATGATCTCCAATTTGTAGCTTCGCTATTTATCATAGTGTCTAACACTTTTCTCATTGGAATTGAGCCTTTTTTGTCTTGATTAATCCATTCTATTATGTCTGACAGGTTCATTGAATGACTTTTGTCTGAGTAAATCTGACTAGGATCAATCAAGTCGGGTATTTCAAAGCATTTCTCAAGTGGTAAGTCATTCCAATTATCGCCAAAATCTTTTATCTGCTTCGGTGTCGGCCATGTGCTAGACATTATATGAGATATGAATGGGTGATTCCTATCCATTAGATTTTTATTTACAAACCATTTGCTCGTTTCCTTAAATTTCATCTCCAAAACCTTTTTCGATAAGTCTCTAGCCAACATTTTTGGATAACTTGGATCTATATTTATATCTCTATTTACTCTTTCCTCTAAATTCTTTAATCCTTTGAGAGAATCTACAAAAGGATGTCATACTTAACATAATGACAGCTACAAAACGGGATAGAGGTACATTTTTAGTATAGATTTAGAGTAAATTACAAGTACAAAAGTTGAATTTATGGCTATATATCGTTAAAATTTGAAAAATACGAATTGAAACATAACCTCTCTCAGTCTACAGCGACGGATTCTATAGGAGGTGCGTGCACCGATTTGGGCCGTCTGCCGCACGCACATCGTACTTTCAAATACATTGTACTATGTCGACACTGAATGTTGGGTGCACTATTTGTTTAATTCCAATTATTTAACACAATGACAGCTAGAAAACAGATTAGAGGCATATTTTTAATATACATTTTAAGTGTATAACAAGTACAAAAGTTGAATTTATGATAAAATGTTGTTAAATTTGAAAAATTCGAGTTGAAACATAACCGCTCTTTGTCAACAGGCAACAACGATTTAATTTAATATTGTAAAAACTGGACTGTTTCCTAAGATATGCGGTGCACATATATAATTTCACGATATTGGTAAAAGTTGGAATACTAAAAAAGCAGACAAAAGTGCACGACAAAAAATTAAAAGAAAAATACGATGAATACTAAGACGGTAGAAAGCTTGTATCACATATTAGGGATGGAAATAAACGTTTCCCCGTTAGCGTCAGTTCTAAAAAAGAATGTGCTTCCACTTTTATCACTTTTATTTGAAATACCGTATTGTGTTGGTTTTTTTATGTCAATTCGGATAGTTTAACGTTGGCTATATAGTAACCGAAAATTTCAAAATATCAATAAGGACAAAATGATAGTAAGAAAATAAAAATCGATACCACTCCATAACATTGTGCACTAATTAGTAATAATTTAATAGCTATTCAACGGATACCTGCGAGGCGAGACAATCTCAGCAACGCGCCGAGCGTGTCTTGTCTCGAAGGTTATCCGCGAAAATAATCAATCGCTGAGGTCTTCCAAGAAATAGTATTACTGTGTATATATGACTAAAAATAATTTTCGGTTTACCTACACAAACACTGCTATAAAAAAATATATAATATGTTACAATATATTATGTGTTTCTTTATAACATATCGGTGGATATCTACGAGGCGAGACACTCTCGGCGCGTCGTTCAGATTGTCTCGCCTTGTAGATATCCATCGAGAACTAAAAAGCAGCTATCCGAGAAAAAGTATTTTTTGTGTATATATTACTAAAAATAATTTACGGTTCACCTTCACAAACACTGCTACAATAAGAATATAAAATTTGTAACAATAAATTATGAGTTTGCTTTTTAGTTCTCGATGGATGTCTACGAGGCGAGACAATCTAAACAATACGCCGAGAGTGTCTCGCCTCGAAGGTTCTACGCGACAATAATCAGTCGCCGCAGCGTTCCGAGAAAAAGTATTTTTTATGTATATATGACTAAAAATAATTTACGGTTTACCTACACAATCACTGCTACAAAAAAATAAAAAATTTGTTATAATATATTATGTGTTTCCTTATAACATTGTGACGTTGTCACAATTAAAATAAAATAAATGTGTCATATATGTATGTGTATACGCTATAGCATATACACATGCATATATGACTATTGTTAAGATAGAAATAAATAAGTGATGATTACTAGTTGGTAAGCTAATAAAAGAGTATTAAAAGATAGAATATGATCGCGTTCACACACATACAACGGGAATACATACCGACGGCATAACAGCTGATAACGCATGTGTGCGCGTACGAGTTACTTTGTACGTACGCGCATCGTCAGCAACCGGGACATACACACACACATACACCTATACTGAAATAAATCCGAACGCGAGAAGATAGGTGATCGCGGTGAAGACGTACACCGGGTATTGTCGACACGAGGGAAGGGGGGGAGCGGAGTAACGCACGCGATCGCTCTCTCCCGAATAATGAGTACGCGCAACATGCTCGCGCCGCTATCAGAGTGGGGAGCGTGATATAGTCGAGAGAGAGAGTATCGAGGTATATTAAATATATAAGCATGTCTGTATATATACGGCGTTCTCTCTCTCGCACGCATTGGAGTATATGAGTAATTGATATTGCGATTTATAATTGGATTTTCTCGAGTATTTAAATTAATGTTTTATGTTGCATGAATTATATGTTGATTTATATATATATTACTGATGAAATCTATTATTTATTATGTATTTTTGGTGTTATTTTGGTAACATTTTGGTGTTATAATTTGGTGTTTTTCGAGTATAATGAGATTAAGATATTTCGAGTCCGGCAATTTGATTTCGAGTGTCGCGCCATATGAGTGATTTTTCATGAGGACAATTATCCTCGCGCAGGTTCGCGCATCCTGAAATAAAACCAATCAAATTGTCGAGAGAATTTTCCACGAATAATATCGAGTTTCAGCCAACATATCCAATGATCTAGAATCAGGTGATCTCAGAAAAGTTCGTTACGGGGGGTGGATCATCCCTCGATCGCGTCCTTTCCTTCTTGTTGTCCCAACCTTGGTTGAATATAGAGGTGTTAAGGAAAAGATATAGATATTGAGAGAGAAAGCACTGAGTGTTCAGAAAGAGTAGTAGCCATTTTGAGGAGATATCCGATATAATCAATTAATCATTGTGAGTCCAGGAAAATAAGGACTTAAAGAAATTTACAATTAAAACGGAGAAAAATAATTAATATTGGAAGTGGATTCTAGATGGAATGTTGGTGAGATCGTTAAATATTTAATTTATTTTACAGCTTGGAGAATCATGGATAGCTGATATAATTGTAATTGTGTATTTTCTCGAGTCATATTTTTCATTTACAGGTGTAGTTCAATAAATTGAGTAAGGTAGCAGATCCGATAGTTTAGAGTATCGGCAACGAACTTTCTTTCTTTCAGCTCGAGTGTAAATTCCTCATTTATTGAGAATCGAGTTAATGTCGATTTTTGGCGCGAAAATTTCCCATTTTAGGTGTGTGTGTGAGAGAGATCGTGTGTACGACCGCGTCGCGTTTCTTTTCTTTTATCTGTTGAATAATTCTTATTAAATGAAATTAAATTAAGAACTTTGTATTGCGTTGTATGTTTTAGATCGAGATTGCGCTCAATGACTATTGGGAGATCATTTTTTATAATTAATTGATTAATAAATTGAGTTGTACAGTGTAATTATAAAGTGTTTAATTATTGGTAATTGCTCCTCGTGTTGTCCGTGTTGTTTGTGTTGTCGAGATAAAAAAAAAACTATCATTGCTGATTCGACGTGGGTTTCGCCATTTCTTTCTGACCCCCCTTTACAGAGTGCGGAATTCTCAAGCCGAGGTGAGGCTTTTAATTATAGTCGATTGAAATAACAAAACTGATTAAAAGTATTAGCGTGCGGTTAGATTTTATTATTTGATAGTTTAGGTGAAATCAACCCGTCACAACATAACGGAGGATCTACGAGGCGAGACACTCTCGGCACCTCATCCAGATTGTCTCGCCTCGTAGATATCCATCGAGAACTAAAAAGGAGCCATCCGAGAAAAAGTATTTTTTGTATATATAGAATATTAAAAATAATTTTCGATTTACCTACACAAACACAAATATAAAAAAAAATGTAAAATATGTTACAATATATTATGTGATTCTTTATAACATAACGGCGGATATCTACGAGGCGAGACACTCTCGGCGCGTCGTCCAGATTGTCTCGCCTCGTAGATATCCATCGAGAACTAAAAAGCAGCCATCCGAGAAAAAGTATTTTTTGTATATATAAAATATTAAAAATAATTTTCGGTTCACCTACACAAACACTGGTATAAAACAAATGTAAAATTTGTTACAATACATTATGTGTATTCCTTATAACATAACGGAGGATATCTACGAGGCGAGACACTCTCGGCGCGTCGTTCAGATTGTCTCGCCTTGTAGATATCCATCGAGAACTAAAAAGCAGCTATCCGAGAAAAAGTATTTTTTGTGTATATATTACTAAAAATAATTTACGGTTCACCTTCACAAACACTGCTACAATAATAATATAAAATTTGTAACAATAAATTATATGTTTGCTTTTTAGATCTCGATGGATATCTACGAGGCGAAACAATCTAAACAATACGCCGAGAGTGTCTCGCCTCGAAGGTTCTACGCGACAATAATCAGTCGCCGCAGCGTTCCGAGAAAAAGTATTTCTTATGTATATATGACTAAAAATAATTTACGGTTCACCTACACAAACACAGCTATAAAAAAAATGTAAAATTTGTTACAATATATTATGTGTTTGTTTATAACATATCGGTGGATATCTACGAGGCGAGACACTCTCGGCGCGTCATCCAAATTGTCTCGCCTCGTAGATATCCATCGAGAACTAAAAAGCAGCCATCCGAGAAACAGTATTTTTTGTGTATAAAAAATACTAAAAATAATTTTCGGTTTACCTACGCAAACACAGATATAAAAAAAAATGTAAAATTTGTTACATTATATTTTGCGATTCCTCATAACATAACGTCGGATATCTACGAGGCGAGACACACTCGGCGCGTCGTCCAGATTGTCTCGCCTCGTAGATATCCATCGAGAACTAAAAAGCAGCCATCCGAGAAAAAGTATTATTTGTGTATTTAAAAAATTCTGGAAATAATGTTCGGTTCACCTACACAAACACTGCTATAAAAAAATGTAAAATTTGTTACAATATATTATGTGTTTGCTTATAATATATCGGTGGATATCTACGAGGCGAGACACTCTCGGCGCGTCGTTCAGATTGTCTCGCCTTGTAGATATCCATCGAGAACTAAAAAGCAGCTAGCCGAGAAAAAACTATTTTTTGCGAATATAATACTAAAAATAATTTACGGTTCACCTTCACAAACACTGCTACAATAAGAATATAAAATTTGTAACAATAAATTATGTGTTTACTTTTTAGTTCTCGATGGATATCTACGAGGCGAGACAATCTAAACAATACGCCGAGTGTCTCGCCTCGAAGGTTCTACGCGACAATAATCAGTCGCCGCAGCGTTCCAAGAAAAAGTATTTTTTATGTATATATGACTAAAAATAATTTACGGTTTACCTACACAAACACAGCTATAAAAAAAAATGTAAAATTTGTTACAATATGTTATGTGATTCCTTATGACATATCGGTGGATATCTACGAGGCGAGACACTCGGCGCGTCGTTCAGATTGTCTCGCCTCGTAGATATCGATCAAGAACTAAAAAGCAGCCACCCGAGTTAAAGTATTTTTTGTGTATATATTACTAAAAATAATTTTTGGTTTACCTACACAAACACTGCTAAAAAAAATATAAAATTTGTTCTAATATATTATGTGTTTGCTTTTTAGTTCTCGATGGATATCTGCGAGGCGAGACAATCTGAACGACGCGCCGAGTGTGTTCTCTATCACTCGCAGGTTCGGGAGTAGTTTTGAATAACCGCTGAAGCCTGCCGAGAAAAAGACGTTCATTTTTTTAAAACAAATAGTTTTCTATTCAGCTACAAAAACATTGTTATAAAATAAATTTAAAACCTTGTACAATAATTGAGGCTATATCCGCACGACCGCGAAGACTCACCGTACGATGCGCGCTGGACGACGGCGGTCGACGGACCGTTCGACGCAAGTTGCGCGCGCACGGCGGGCCCGTCCAGCGAAGCAGTGAACGAGCCTGTCAAAGCTCGTGAGAACTCTTCAGTACGCGGTCGCGGCAACGTTGGTGTCGCGTTGGCAATACGATTACTATCGTCCTTCATTTTCCCGTGGCGGACTACCTTGTGTGTGTGTGTGTGTCAGGAAAGCAACATTTCAAGCGTCAACCCAGGATATGCTCCTCTATACTGACAAGGTGGATGCACGCCTTCGTTATAAGTGCAGTGCATTTATTCCTTCTTTTGTAAGTATGCTTCCCATATCGTTTTATAAATTCGCCAAAATTATACGCGGCTGGCGTCCAAAACCCTTTATCTATTATTATAATAAATTATTACTATTTTTATTAATCGTTTATTTCGTCCTTGTCGCCGTGCCCTAATACCCTTCGTGATCGTCACAAAATGTATATAGAAAACTATTTTGTATTAATAGCCATATCTCGATTGAGCTTATTAGGAACTAGCAGACGACGGTTTCCTCTAGAAGGTGCGTGCACAGTTCGACTCGACGATTACACGCACCTCCTACTAATTCCATTAGGTTATGTATTAACCATGTATTATATATTATTAGTTGTTCAACAGTATCATAGTAAATATCCATTTTATAATCCACATGTGCATTAATTATAGTGCATAGTTAACATAAATAAACTTAATGAAACAATCAAAATTGTATATATAGATAAAATCACCTGTGTCCCTCCATCAACGTTCTCCATAGAAGTAGGTTTACTTGTTGTTTACCAATAACCGTTTTGCTCATTGCTTAATTTAGTAGTGATTAAGAAATTCATTTAAACATACCAATTATTTGATAAAATTATGGAGATTATTCAGAAATACTTACTTTATTAATATTATAAGTTGTAGAAAACTTTAACAATTTAAACTTAATTTTAAAAAGCAGACGCTAGTACCATTCAGAAAGTTTATTATTATGAAAATCTTATTAAGTTAAAATAATGGTACATATTTTTTTTATCAGGAATGAAGGGTACTAAAACTCTACAAAGTATATGAGTTAAACGGCGGTAATGAAAATTGAACTGAATTAATAATTTAATTATATACAATAATAGATCATTTTTTAAGTTTATTGAAAATTATAATGTACGTAACACTGATAAGAAAATTGTAATTGTAGTAGATGAATATGCGTAACTTTTGTTATAATTAATTATAAATCAAAATTTACAATTAAATTTCAATACAAATCAAAGTGAAAATTGAAAAGTACAATACCGACTGACATTTGGTTACCATAAGGTGTACGTGCAGTACACGTTACCATAAAGTGTACGTACAGTACACGTTACCATAAAGTGTACGTACAGTACACGTTACCATAAAGTACAAATACAGTAATACAGTACAAATAAAGTGTACGCAAAGTGCAGATTTATTACATACATGCTATTACTTTAATTTTTAGAATTAATATTACACATGTATAATATAAAAATATAAAATTAATATAACATAAAATTCACGAGCGTATTACTCTTTAAAATCTTATTTAGGCGTGTGTGGTCATTTTTGCGCCTACCCAAGACAATATTGATTGTTTTCAACTTTATCCACTAGGGGTTTTTCTTGGTTTTGAATACATGTAAGTGATAAAGTCTTCTAAATGTATATATATACCCCATTCAATAGTATTGTTCTTGGTCTATTTCGATATAAATTCTATATTCAATGTCTAAGGTAGATTGCCAGTCCTTACTAAATGAGACCAACTGGCAATTGTGGTCGAAACATTCATTACAATTTTATCATACATTTTCTTTATATTTATATTTAAAGTTATCTTAATAATAATTTTTATTTCCACATCAATATTTTTAGTCTCCAGAATTAAAATATCTATACTCATCGAACTTGGTGTAGAGGCTGCAAATTTGTAGCACACTATGGACTAATGATTAAGAATATTTATATATTCTGGCTCGTACAGACCGTTAAAAATTTAATATAACATAAAATTCACGAGCGTATTACTCTTTATAATGTTAAAACAGTTCTTTGCGATTATGAGAATGGTCTCCGCAATGCTTGCCGAAAAATTTTAAAAATGCACGCATTGCTGGATGCAGCGTCCATTTCGATAGGGTATGGTGTAAAAATTATGTAGTATGCAAAAAATTATATATACTTACAAACTGATGTTTTAGGCAATTGTGAAAAAGCTCAAATCATTAAAAATAAATAGGTTGGTGTTTGAAAATGAAGAAGCTTCACTTTTCCTCTTACTGTTATTTGAGAGAATATTATGAGACTTTGGTACATAAAGTCATAATTTTCCTCGTTGATTTGAGCCAAGGTATCCGTAGTAGTGACCATTCGGGTTAATTTTGCAGGACTCTGAGCACTATAACCACCAGTGCTTTGTCTTGTGCTTGCATACCTGTGAGGCCCGCAACCTGTCCGACGGAACCCAGAAATTCCGGTATCCCAACTCTCTCCTGTTAATCCTTCTAACACCGAGAAGATGCTCAATGCAATATTAGAGTTAGGTTCCACAAACCAATGGATTACATCTCTTAACTTAGATGCCCTTTTGATTAATGGTATTTTACTCTCTCTCTCCCAAGGATGGATCAGACCTGTGGTTTCAGAAGTCCTGGAACCCAAATAAGCAAGATATTTGCCTTTGGAATCCAAATAATCCGATAAGCCTTTGGAAAGAATGGTGATCAAGAATCCTGGAGTGATAGATATATCTTCACAGAGATGACATTGTACATTCTTGAATTCATTCACTATTAAAAGTTCTAATGGGTGGGGTATAGTAGCACCTATAACTTTTCTTCCCCAAGACTGTAGTCGTAGCACATCTGCATGAGATGAAGAGCAGGCCCATATATCATACTTTCGCCTTTGCCATAAGTTATCTACTAGGAATGTTATACTTTGTATCTCACTTCTTACTATAACCGTATCAATATCCCTTATCATCTTTCGTTGGAATACATTTCTAATAGTTTTAGAGTTCTCGAATAGTCCTATTATGGATTCAGTTATTCCCAGATAAGTGGAACTCTTAAACTCACTAAGGAATCTAGGAAATAGAGGATTGATAGAAATTAGAAAATTATTAACATTGGCTATGTTCTCTTTTGAATATAATATTGCATCGCGAATGATCACATTAGGAATGGTGTTTCCTCTATCATATAATGATTTTCTGATAACATCTTTGATTTTAGCAGTAGCACTAACGCTATTTTTTAAATTTAAAGATAAAGGATTCTCTAATAACTTAGAAAAGTTTTCTAATGTTAAAGGTGCTATTTTGCAATACCCCATTGAAGCTGCAAGGGGTTTATATTGAGGAGTGATGTTATGGTAGACAATTTTCCAAAAAGTCAAACTCTTACTTACCGGATCATGGAACATCCGAATTAAAAATCTGGTTAACGACATCCCTGATACTCCTCCTAAGCATGGATCTAAATATAATGTTTTAATGATATATGATGTCCTCCCCACCTCCGAGCTATAAGATTTAATAGAATCAACTGATTTCCTCATTGCAGGATTATGTAAATCTAGAAGATTTCTAATGAAATTACCTATAAAGTTATAATGTATAATAGTATTTATAGGAGATGTTGAGTAGTGAGCAATCGTAAGAGCATTAGAGCTTACGGTGGACATAACGTTGCCTAGATTTGGCAATTGATCATTAGTAACGCATGAGCTCCGTGACCATCTTTTAGTTTCCAAGGGTAATACATTCCCTCGGAAGATAGGAACCTTCCCATAATTTAAGAAATCAGCTGATTGCATTGTCTCATTGTGATTGATTACTAGCCCCAGTTTAGTTATTCCTTCCCCTATAGCCTTCATAATTGTGTCATTATTCTCTTTAATCCTAAGTAGATTTATAGATAATTCACTTTCGTTTCTAAATGTCTGGAGTTTGCAGTTTGTGCAAATAATCTGATTATCCCCTTGTGCTAGTAGAGTAACCTTAGTGTTTAAGTTTCGACTCTCCCTTTCTACAGATAATGCATTTAAAATGCTCCATCCTTTTGTCGAATTCCTTCGAACCCTCCTTTTTGTCCTGACCAACATACCATATCAGCCCCTTTTCTAATAATAGTATTGTTCGATACAGTCATTAAATCTGGTCTCAAAGAATAATAAACTACTGATTTTTGAAAAAAACTCATGAGTTCTGTATATTAAATTAGGGTATCCTAGGAATTGACCCATAACCTTGAAAACAGGTCCATTGGACTCTAGGCGCTGAAGGTCATTCCACTTCTCATAATCCAAGTGATTCGCAAAAGATACACGAGAATAATCTCTTAAACCTTGACCTGATGAACTATCCATTAATTTTCGTAATAGCGTGTTCATATCGTCGGCAACCGTTAAACCCTTAAATAAGGGTACAAAGTGTATTTTTATTAAATACTCAGTAACAACGAAGTATTCTCTTAATTTCCATGACATTAAGCTATAGAATCTACCTTCACCCTTTAACTCCCTTTCTTTTTCTTTTAGTCCTATCACCAGATCATCTTTTGACAGACCATTAGTATCTATTTCTGATAGAAATGATCTCCAATTTGTAGCTTCGCTATTTATCATAGTGTCTAACACTTTTCTCATTAGAATTGAGCCTTTTTTGTCTTGATTAATCTATTCTATTATGTCTGACAGGTTCATTGAATGACTTTTGTCTGAGTAAATCTGACTAGGATCAATCAAGTCGGGTATTTCAAAGCATTTCTCAAGTGGTAAGTCATTCCAATTATCGCCAAAATCTTTTATCTGCTTCGGTGTCGGCCATGTGCTAGACATTATATGAGATATGAATGGGTGATTCCTATCCATTAGATTTTTATTTACAAACCATTGCTCGTTTCCTTAAATTTCATCTCCAAAACCTTTTTCGATAAGTCTCTAGCCAACATTTTTGGATAACTTGGATCTATATTTATATCTCTATTTACTCTTTCCTCTAAATTCTTTAATCCTTTGAGAGAATCTACAAAAGGATGTCATACTTAACATAATGACAGCTACAAAACGGGATAGAGGTACATTTTTAGTATAGATTTAGAGTAAATTACAAGTACAAAAGTTGAATTTATGGCTATATATCGTTAAAATTTGAAAAATACGAATTGAAACATAACCTCTCTCAGTCTACAGCGACGGATTCTATAGGAGGTGCGTGCACCGATTTGGGCCGTCTGCCGCACGCACATCGTACTTTCAATACATTGTACTATGTCGACACTGAATGTTGGGTGCACTATTTGTTTAATTCCAATTATTTAACACAATGGCAGCTAGAAAACAGATTAGAGGCATATTTTTAATATACATTTTAAGTGTATAACAAGTACAAAAGTTGAATTTATGATAAAATGTTGTTAAATTTGAAAAATTCGAGTTGAAACATAACCGCTCTTTGTCAACAGGCAACAACGATTTAATTTAATATTGTAAAAACTGGACTGTTTCCTAAGATATGCGGTGCACATATATAATTTCACGATATTGGTAAAAGTTGGAATACTAAAAAAGCAGACAAAAGTGCACGACAAAAAATTAAAAGAAAAATACGATGAATACTAAGACGGTAGAAAGCTTGTATCACATATTAGGGATGGAATAAACGTTCCCCGTTAGCGTCAGTTCTAAAAAAGAATGTGCTTCCACTTTTATCACTTTTATTTGAAAATACCGTATTGTGTTGGTTTTTTTATGTCAATTCGGATAGTTTAACGTTGGCTATATAGTAACCGAAAATTTCAAAATATCAATAAGGACAAAATGATAGTAAGAAAATAAAAATCGATACCACTCCATAACATTGTGCACTAATTAGTAATAATTTAATAGCTATTCAACGGATACCTGCGAGGCGAGACAATCTCAGCAACGCGCCGAGCGTGTCTTGTCTCGAAGGTTATCCGCGAAAATAATCAATCGCTGAGGTCTTCCAAGAAATAGTATTACTGTGTATATATGACTAAAAATAATTTTCGGTTTACCTACACAAACACTGCTATAAAAAATATATAATATGTTACAATATATTATGTGTTTCTTTATAACATATCGGTGGATATCTACGAGGCGAGACACTCTCGGCGCGTCGTTCAGATTGTCTCGCCTTGTAGATATCCATCGAGAACTAAAAAGCAGCTATCCGAGAAAAAGTATTTTTTGTGTATATATTACTAAAAATAATTTACGGTTCACCTTCACAAACACTGCTACAATAAGAATATAAAATTTGTAACAATAAATTATGAGTTTGCTTTTTAGTTCTCGATGGATGTCTACGAGGCGAGACAATCTAAACAATACGCCGAGAGTGTCTCGCCTCGAAGGTTCTACGCGACAATAATCAGTCGCCGCAGCGTTCCGAGAAAAAGTATTTTTTATGTATATATGACTAAAAATAATTTACGGTTTACCTACACAATCACTGCTACAAAAAAATAAAAAATTTGTTATAATATATTATGTGTTTCCTTATAACATTGTGACGTTGTCACAATTAAAATAAAATAAATGTGTCATATATGTATGTGTATACGCTATAGCATATACACATGCATATATGACTATTGTTAAGATAGAAATAAATAAGTGATGATTACTAGTTGGTAAGCTAATAAAAGAGTATTAAAAGATAGAATATGATCGCGTTCACACACATACAACGGGAATACATACCGACGGCATAACAGCTGATAACGCATGTGTGCGCGTACGAGTTACTTTGTACGTACGCGCATCGTCAGCAACCGGGACATACACACACACATACACCTATACTGAAATAAATCCGAACGCGAGAAGATAGGTGATCGCGGTGAAGACGTACACCGGGTATTGTCGACACGAGGGAAGGGGGGGAGCGGAGTAACGCACGCGATCGCTCTCTCCCGAATAATGAGTACGCGCAACATGCTCGCGCCGCTATCAGAGTGGGGAGCGTGATATAGTCGAGAGAGAGAGTATCGAGGTATATTAAATATATAAGCATGTCTGTATATATACGGCGTTCTCTCTCTCGCACGCATTGGAGTATATGAGTAATTGATATTGCGATTTATAATTGGATTTTCTCGAGTATTTAAATTAATGTTTTATGTTGCATGAATTATATGTTGATTTATATATATATTACTGATGAAATCTATTATTTATTATGTATTTTTGGTGTTATTTTGGTAACATTTTGGTGTTATAATTTGGTGTTTTTCGAGTATAATGAGATTAAGATATTTCGAGTCCGGCAATTTGATTTCGAGTGTCGCGCCATATGAGTGATTTTCATGAGGACAATTATCCTCGCGCAGGTTCGCGCATCCTGAAATAAAACCAATCAAATTGTCGAGAGAATTTTCCACGAATAATATCGAGTTTCAGCCAACATATCCAATGATCTAGAATCAGGTGATCTCAGAAAAGTTCGTTACGGGGGGTGGATCATCCCTCGATCGCGTCCTTTCCTTCTTGTTGTCCCAACCTTGGTTGAATATAGAGGTGTTAAGGAAAAGATATAGATATTGAGAGAGAAAGCACTGAGTGTTCAGAAAGAGTAGTAGCCATTTTGAGGAGATATCCGATATAATCAATTAATCATTGTGAGTCCAGGAAAATAAGGACTTAAAGAAATTTACAATTAAAACGGAGAAAAATAATTAATATTGGAAGTGGATTCTAGATGGAATGTTGGTGAGATCGTTAAATATTTAATTTATTTTACAGCTTGGAGAATCATGGATAGCTGATATAATTGTAATTGTGTATTTTCTCGAGTCATATTTTTCATTTACAGGTGTAGTTCAATAAATTGAGTAAGGTAGCAGATCCGATAGTTTAGAGTATCGGCAACGAACTTTCTTTCTTTCAGCTCGAGTGTAAATTCCTCATTTATTGAGAATCGAGTTAATGTCGATTTTTGGCGCGAAAATTTCCCATTTTAGGTGTGTGTGTGAGAGAGATCGTGTGTACGACCGCGTCGCGTTTCTTTTCTTTTATCTGTTGAATAATTCTTATTAAATGAAATTAAATTAAGAACTTTGTATTGCGTTGTATGTTTTAGATCGAGATTGCGCTCAATGACTATTGGGAGATCATTTTTATAATTAATTGATTAATAAATTGAGTTGTACAGTGTAATTATAAAGTGTTTAATTATTGGTAATTGCTCCTCGTGTTGTCCGTGTTGTTTGTGTTGTCGAGATAAAAAAAAAACTATCATTGCTGATTCGACGTGGGTTTCGCCATTTCTTTCTGACCCCCCTTTACAGAGTGCGGAATTCTCAAGCCGAGGTGAGGCTTTTAATTATAGTCGATTGAAATAACAAAACTGATTAAAAGTATTAGCGTGCGGTTAGATTTTATTATTTGATAGTTTAGGTGAAATCAACCCGTCACAACATAACGGAGGATCTACGAGGCGAGACACTCTCGGCACCTCATCCAGATTGTCTCGCCTCGTAGATATCCATCGAGAACTAAAAAGGAGCCATCCGAGAAAAAGTATTTTTTGTATATATAGAATATTAAAAATAATTTTCGATTTACCTACACAAACACAAATATAAAAAAAAATGTAAAATATGTTACAATATATTATGTGATTCTTTATAACATAACGGCGGATATCTACGAGGCGAGACACTCTCGGCGCGTCGTCCAGATTGTCTCGCCTCGTAGATATCCATCGAGAACTAAAAAGCAGCCATCCGAGAAAAAGTATTTTTTGTATATATAAAATATTAAAAATAATTTTCGGTTCACCTACACAAACACTGGTATAAACAAATGTAAAATTTGTTACAATACATTATGTGTATTCCTTATAACATAACGGAGGATATCTACGAGGCGAGACACTCTCGGCGCGTCGTTCAGATTGTCTCGCCTTGTAGATATCCATCGAGAACTAAAAAGCAGCTATCCGAGAAAAAGTATTTTTTGTGTATATATTACTAAAAATAATTTACGGTTCACCTTCACAAACACTGCTACAATAATAATATAAAATTTGTAACAATAAATTATATGTTTGCTTTTTAGATCTCGATGGATATCTACGAGGCGAAACAATCTAAACAATACGCCGAGAGTGTCTCGCCTCGAAGGTTCTACGCGACAATAATCAGTCGCCGCAGCGTTCCGAGAAAAAGTATTTCTTATGTATATATGACTAAAAATAATTTACGGTTCACCTACACAAACACAGCTATAAAAAAAATGTAAAATTTGTTACAATATATTATGTGTTGTTTATAACATATCGGTGGATATCTACGAGGCGAGACACTCTCGGCGCGTCATCCAAATTGTCTCGCCTCGTAGATATCCATCGAGAACTAAAAGCAGCCATCCGAGAAACAGTATTTTTTGTGTATAAAAAATACTAAAAATAATTTTCGGTTTACCTACGCAAACACAGATATAAAAAAAAATGTAAAATTTGTTACATTATATTTTGCGATTCCTCATAACATAACGTCGGATATCTACGAGGCGAGACACACTCGGCGCGTCGTCCAGATTGTCTCGCCTCGTAGATATCCATCGAGAACTAAAAAGCAGCCATCCGAGAAAAAGTATTATTTGTGTATTTAAAAAATTCTGGAAATAATGTTCGGTTCACCTACACAAACACTGCTATAAAAAAATGTAAAATTTGTTACAATATATTATGTGTTTGCTTATAATATATCGGTGGATATCTACGAGGCGAGACACTCTCGGCGCGTCGTTCAGATTGTCTCGCCTTGTAGATATCCATCGAGAACTAAAAAGCAGCTAGCCGAGAAAAACTATTTTTTGCGAATATAATACTAAAAATAATTTACGGTTCACCTTCACAAACACTGCTACAATAAGAATATAAAATTTGTAACAATAAATTATGTGTTTACTTTTTAGTTCTCGATGGATATCTACGAGGCGAGACAATCTAAACAATACGCCGAGTGTCTCGCCTCGAAGGTTCTACGCGACAATAATCAGTCGCCGCAGCGTTCCAAGAAAAAGTATTTTTTATGTATATATGACTAAAAATAATTTACGGTTTACCTACACAAACACAGCTATAAAAAAAAATGTAAAATTTGTTACAATATGTTATGTGATTCCTTATGACATATCGGTGGATATCTACGAGGCGAGACACTCGGCGCGTCGTTCAGATTGTCTCGCCTCGTAGATATCGATCAAGAACTAAAAAGCAGCCACCCGAGTTAAAGTATTTTTTGTGTATATATTACTAAAAATAATTTTTGGTTTACCTACACAAACACTGCTAAAAAAAATATAAAATTTGTTCTAATATATTATGTGTTTGCTTTTTAGTTCTCGATGGATATCTGCGAGGCGAGACAATCTGAACGACGCGCCGAGTGTGTTCTCTATCACTCGCAGGTTCGGGAGTAGTTTTGAATAACCGCTGAAGCCTGCCGAGAAAAAGACGTTCATTTTTTTAAAACAAATAGTTTTCTATTCAGCTACAAAAACATTGTTATAAAATAAATTTAAAACCTTGTACAATAATTGAGGCTATATCCGCACGACCGCGAAGACTCACCGTACGATGCGCGCTGGACGACGGCGGTCGACGGACCGTTCGACGCAAGTTGCGCGCGCACGGCGGGCCCGTCCAGCGAAGCAGTGAACGAGCCTGTCAAAGCTCGTGAGAACTCTTCAGTACGCGGTCGCGGCAACGTTGGTGTCGCGTTGGCAATACGATTACTATCGTCCTTCATTTTCCCGTGGCGGACTACCTTGTGTGTGTGTGTGTGTCAGGAAAGCAACATTTCAAGCGTCAACCCAGGATATGCTCCTCTATACTGACAAGGTGGATGCACGCCTTCGTTATAAGTGCAGTGCATTTATTCCTTCTTTTGTAAGTATGCTTCCCATATCGTTTTATAAATTCGCCAAAATTATACGCGGCTGGCGTCCAAAACCCTTTATCTATTATTATAATAAATTATTACTATTTTTATTAATCGTTTATTTCGTCCTTGTCGCCGTGCCCTAATACCCTTCGTGATCGTCACAAAATGTATATAGAAAACTATTTTGTATTAATAGCCATATCTCGATTGAGCTTATTAGGAACTAGCAGACGACGGTTTCCTCTAGAAGGTGCGTGCACAGTTCGACTCGACGATTACACGCACCTCCTACTAATTCCATTAGGTTATGTATTAACCATGTATTATATATTATTAGTTGTTCAACAGTATCATAGTAAATATCCATTTTATAATCCACATGTGCATTAATTATAGTGCATAGTTAACATAAATAAACTTAATGAAACAATCAAAATTGTATATATAGATAAAATCACCTGTGTCCCTCCATCAACGTTCTCCATAGAAGTAGGTTTACTTGTTGTTTACCAATAACCGTTTTGCTCATTGCTTAATTTAGTAGTGATTAAGAAATTCATTTAAACATACCAATTATTTGATAAAATTATGGAGATTATTCAGAAATACTTACTTTATTAATATTATAAGTTGTAGAAAACTTTAACAATTTAAACTTAATTTTAAAAAGCAGACGCTAGTACCATTCAGAAAGTTTATTATTATGAAAATCTTATTAAGTTAAAATAATGGTACATATTTTTTTTATCAGGAATGAAGGGTACTAAAACTCTACAAAGTATATGAGTTAAACGGCGGTAATGAAAATTGAACTGAATTAATAATTTAATTATATACAATAATAGATCATTTTTTAAGTTTATTGAAAATTATAATGTACGTAACACTGATAAGAAAATTGTAATTGTAGTAGATGAATATGCGTAACTTTTGTTATAATTAATTATAAATCAAAATTTACAATTAAATTTCAATACAAATCAAAGTGAAAATTGAAAAGTACAATACCGACTGACATTTGGTTACCATAAGGTGTACGTGCAGTACACGTTACCATAAAGTGTACGTACAGTACACGTTACCATAAAGTGTACGTACAGTACACGTTACCATAAAGTACAAATACAGTAATACAGTACAAATAAAGTGTACGCAAAGTGCAGATTTATTACATACATGCTATTACTTTAATTTTTAGAATTAATATTACACATGTATAATATAAAAATATAAAATTTAATATAACATAAAATTCACGAGCGTATTACTCTTTAAAATCTTATTTAGGCGTGTGTGGTCATTTTTGCGCCTACCCAAGACAATATTGATTGTTTTCAACTTTATCCACTAGGGGTTTTTCTTGGTTTTGAATACATGTAAGTGATAAAGTCTTCTAAATGTATATATATACCCCATTCAATAGTATTGTTCTTGGTCTATTTCGATATAAATTCTATATTCAATGTCTAAGGTAGATTGCCAGTCCTTACTAAATGAGACCAACTGGCAATTGTGGTCGAAACATTCATTACAATTTTATCATACATTTTCTTTATATTTATATTTAAAGTTATCTTAATAATAATTTTTATTTCCACATCAATATTTTAGTCTCCAGAATTAAAATATCTATACTCATCGAACTTGGTGTAGAGGCTGCAAATTTGTAGCACACTATGGACTAATGATTAAGAATATTTATATATTCTGGCTCGTACAGACCGTTAAAAATTTAATATAACATAAAATTCACGAGCGTATTACTCTTTATAATGTTAAAACAGTTCTTTGCGATTATGAGAATGGTCTCCGCAATGCTTGCCGAAAAATTTTTAAAAATGCACGCATTGCTGGATGCAGCGTCCATTTCGATAGGGTATGGTGTAAAAATTATGTAGTATGCAAAAAATTATATATTACTTACAAACTGATGTTTTAGGCAATTGTGAAAAAGCTCAAATCATTAAAAATAAATAGGTTGGTGTTTGAAAATGAAGAAGCTTCACTTTTCCTCTTACTGTTATTTGAGAGAATATTATGAGACTTTGGTACATAAAGTCATAATTTTCCTCGTTGATTTGAGCCAAGGTATCCGTAGTAGTGACCATTCGGGTTAATTTTGCAGGACTCTGAGCACTATAACCACCAGTGCTTTGTCTTGTGCTTGCATACCTGTGAGGCCCGCAACCTGTCCGACGGAACCCAGAAATTCCGGTATCCCAACTCTCTCCTGTTAATCCTTCTAACACCGAGAAGATGCTCAATGCAATATTAGAGTTAGGTTCCACAAACCAATGGATTACATCTCTTAACTTAGATGCCCTTTTGATTAATGGTATTTTACTCTCTCTCTCCCAAGGATGGATCAGACCTGTGGTTTCAGAAGTCCTGGAACCCAAATAAGCAAGATATTTGCCTTTGGAATCCAAATAATCCGATAAGCCTTTGGAAAGAATGGTGATCAAGAATCCTGGAGTGATAGATATATCTTCACAGAGATGACATTGTACATTCTTGAATTCATTCACTATTAAAAGTTCTAATGGGTGGGGTATAGTAGCACCTATAACTTTTCTTCCCCAAGACTGTAGTCGTAGCACATCTGCATGAGATGAAGAGCAGGCCCATATATCATACTTTCGCCTTTGCCATAAGTTATCTACTAGGAATGTTATACTTTGTATCTCACTTCTTACTATAACCGTATCAATATCCCTTATCATCTTTCGTTGGAATACATTTCTAATAGTTTTAGAGTTCTCGAATAGTCCTATTATGGATTCAGTTATTCCCAGATAAGTGGAACTCTTAAACTCACTAAGGAATCTAGGAAATAGAGGATTGATAGAAATTAGAAAATTATTAACATTGGCTATGTTCTCTTTTGAATATAATATTGCATCGCGAATGATCACATTAGGAATGGTGTTTCCTCTATCATATAATGATTTTCTGATAACATCTTTGATTTTAGCAGTAGCACTAACGCTATTTTTTAAATTTAAAGATAAAGGATTCTCTAATAACTTAGAAAAGTTTTCTAATGTTAAAGGTGCTATTTTGCAATACCCCATTGAAGCTGCAAGGGGTTTATATTGAGGAGTGATGTTATGGTAGACAATTTTCCAAAAAGTCAAACTCTTACTTACCGGATCATGGAACATCCGAATTAAAAATCTGGTTAACGACATCCCTGATACTCCTCCTAAGCATGGATCTAAATATAATGTTTTAATGATATATGATGTCCTCCCCACCTCCGAGCTATAAGATTTAATAGAATCAACTGATTTCCTCATTGCAGGATTATGTAAATCTAGAAGATTTCTAATGAAATTACCTATAAAGTTATAATGTATAATAGTATTTATAGGAGATGTTGAGTAGTGAGCAATCGTAAGAGCATTAGAGCTTACGGTGGACATAACGTTGCCTAGATTTGGCAATTGATCATTAGTAACGCATGAGCTCCGTGACCATCTTTTAGTTTCCAAGGGTAATACATTCCCTCGGAAGATAGGAACCTTCCCATAATTTAAGAAATCAGCTGATTGCATTGTCTCATTGTGATTGATTACTAGCCCCAGTTTAGTTATTCCTTCCCCTATAGCCTTCATAATTGTGTCATTATTCTCTTTAATCCTAAGTAGATTTATAGATAATTCACTTTCGTTTCTAAATGTCTGGAGTTTGCAGTTTGTGCAAATAATCTGATTATCCCCTTGTGCTAGTAGAGTAACCTTAGTGTTTAAGTTTCGACTCTCCCTTTCTACAGATAATGCATTTAAAATGCTCCATCCTTTTTGTCGAATTCCTTCGAACCCTCCTTTTTGTCCTGACCAACATACCATATCAGCCCCTTTTCTAATAATAGTATTGTTCGATACAGTCATTAAATCTGGTCTCAAAGAATAATAAACTACTGATTTTTGAAAAAACTCATGAGTTCTGTATATTAAATTAGGGTATCCTAGGAATTGACCCATAACCTTGAAAACAGGTCCATTGGACTCTAGGCGCTGAAGGTCATTCCACTTCTCATAATCCAAGTGATTCGCAAAAGATACACGAGAATAATCTCTTAAACCTTGACCTGATGAACTATCCATTAATTTTCGTAATAGCGTGTTCATATCGTCGGCAACCGTTAAACCCTTAAATAAGGGTACAAAGTGTATTTTTATTAAATACTCAGTAACAACGAAGTATTCTCTTAATTTCCATGACATTAAGCTATAGAATCTACCTTCACCCTTTAACTCCCTTTCTTTTTCTTTTAGTCCTATCACCAGATCATCTTTTGACAGACCATTAGTATCTATTTCTGATAGAAATGATCTCCAATTTGTAGCTTCGCTATTTATCATAGTGTCTAACACTTTTCTCATTAGAATTGAGCCTTTTTTGTCTTGATTAATCTATTCTATTATGTCTGACAGGTTCATTGAATGACTTTTGTCTGAGTAAATCTGACTAGGATCAATCAAGTCGGGTATTTCAAAGCATTTCTCAAGTGGTAAGTCATTCCAATTATCGCCAAAATCTTTTATCTGCTTCGGTGTCGGCCATGTGCTAGACATTATATGAGATATGAATGGGTGATTCCTATCCATTAGATTTTTATTTACAAACCATTGGCTCGTTTCCTTAAATTTCATCTCCAAAACCTTTTTCGATAAGTCGCTAGCCAACATTTTTGGATAACTTGGATCTATATTTATATCTCTATTTACTCTTTCCTCTAAATTCTTTAATCCTTTGAGAGAATCTACAAAAGGATGTCCCCAATGCCTGAAAGAACCGTAGTAAACTAAGAGGAGGTTTACGGACGAGGTCGTATTTATATGGTGGAGTATCTTGTGAATATCGGTATCTAAATTCTGGAGTTCATTGCAAGATTCTAAAATATGTTTATCAAAGTCCGTGTATAGGGGTATTAAAGGTCTATACTGATGCGCTAGTATAACCAATTTATTATTGCACATAGGTTCAATTAATTTTACTATTTTGTGTGACTACCTACTATACGTATCACGTATAGAAGAAGTAAATAGATGATAGAGTAACGGTTAACGTATAGGCTTGTCACGCTGAACAACCGAGTTCGAATCTTAGCAAGGGTAAAATTTTTTTTATTTAATAAAATTAAATTATTTAGTTGCAAAGTAAATAAAATTAATAAAAATTATAAATAATTTAATTTTATTTTTACAATCTGAGATTTTGAACAAATTATGAGAATGTTTAAACTATTTTTATAAAAGTTGCGAAAATTGTAAATATTACTTATAATATTAGACTTATTGTTAATTTAAAATATAGTTTCTAGGAACTACCGATAGATGGATAGTTGAGAAAATGTGAAACTAGTAATTAAGAATAGTATATAAGGTTATATAAGGATGGAAGAAGATAAGACAAGAGACTCTTCCCAAATCTTATTAAGTCTCGTAGTGAAACCAGCATTGTGCGTGGTCCACTTCCTTGACTTAATAAGGTTTTATATTTTGTAAATGTTGTAAAACATTTTTATAATCAAGCCTCGTGGTGAAACCAGCATTGTGCGTGGTCCACCTCCTTGGCATAATACATGGATAAGAGTCGAAACCCTACACTCACCTACACAAACACATACAAAAATATTACGAACTGCTGCTAAGATGGCAAGGCGCGCATCTTAGTATTTTGTTCCGTATTATACACAGGCATACACAACAAATATTAATAATAAAAAACTAACATATTAAGGTGCCCTAAAGAGAGCAAGGCGCGTCTCTTTAGGTTTTCCAACACTTATAATTTTCAGGTATTTTATATGTGATACAAAAGTATGTACGTCACATAAATTTGGCGCTCGGACAGGGACATGAATTTATCAAATTATATTTTATAAAAATAAGAAAACAGCAATTTAAAAAAAAAAAAAAAAAAAAAAAAAAAAAATTTACCCTTGCTAAGATTCCAACTCGGTTGTTCAGCGTGACAAGCCTATACGTTAAGGGGATGCCATACCTGAATTAAATCCTACTATGCCGACACCTGTATATTACACGCACTATTTCTCCTATTACTATTATCTAATACAATGATAACCTATAAACGCAGTGGAGGCATATTTGTAATACATATATTAAATAAATTATAAGTACAAATGTTTAAATTGTGCTAAAATGTGCATATAATTAGAAAAATACGATCTCAAACATAACCTCTTTTAGTTAACAGGCAACAACGATTTAATTGAATTTTGTAAAAACTGGATAGATTTCTAACAAATACAGTGCAGACGCATAATTTCATGATATTGATAAATGTTGGAACACTAAAAAAAAAACAGTCAAAAGTGCACGACCAAGAAATAATTTGAAAAATACCACTGATACAAAGACGTTGGGAAGCTGGTACTAGATATTTGTGATGGAAATAAATAAAGATTGCAATTACAAGCATCAAGAAACAAAGTAGAGGCAACATTTTACATTATCTTAGAATCATTTTTCAGTAAAAACTAGAGGAATACATAATCGATTGAAAAATTAATTGAAAAATAAAAAAGATATTCATTCCTTCTAAAAATGTGCAATTTAGCAGACCGAAGAGTAAGAAAAAGTTTAGCTACGTAGTTTGAAAATCCACCAGTAGGTGGCGATGCTAAGCGTTTCCAGCTATGTCTTATTTCATTCGTGGTGGAATGGGCGACGGATTCTATAGGAGGTCCGTGCACGATCGGGCCGTTTACCGCACGCACATCGTACTTTCAAATACATCGTAATGTACCAACACTGAATGTTAGGTGCATTATTTGTTTAATTCGAATTACTTAACATAATGACAGCTACAAAACGGGATAGAGGTACATTTTTAGTATAGATTTAGAGTAAATTACAAGTACAAAAGTTGAATTTATGGCTATATATCGTTAAAATTTGAAAAATACGAATTGAAACATAACCTCTCTCTGTCTACAGCGACGGATTCTATAGGAGGTGCGTGCATCGATTTGGGCCGTCTGCCGCACGCACATCGTACTTTCAAATACATTGTACTATGTCGACACTGAATGTTGGGTGCACTATTTGTTTAATTCCAATTATTTAACACAATGGCAGCTAGAAAACAGATTAAAGGCATATTTTTAATATACATTTTAAATGTATAACAAGTACAAAAGTTGAATTTATGATAAAATGTTGTTAAATTTGAAAAATTCGAGTTGAAACATAACCGCTCATTGTCAACAGGCAACAACGATTTAATTTAATATTGTAAAAACTGGACTGTTTCCTAAGATATGCGGTGCACATATATAATTTCACGATATTGGTAAAAGTTGGAATACTAAAAAAGCCGACAAAAGTGCACGACAAAAAATTAAAAGAAAAATACGATGAATACTAAGACGGTAGAAAGCTTGTATCACATATTAGGGATGGAAATAAACGTTTCCCCGTTAGCGTCAGTTCTAAAAAAGAATGTGCTTCCACTTTTATCACTTTTATTTGAAATACCGTATTTCGTTGGTTTTTTTATGTCAATTCGGATAGTTTAACGTTGACTATATAGTAACCGAAAATTTCAAAATATCAATAAGGACAAAATGATAGTAAGAAAATAAAAATCGATACCACTCCATAACATTGTGCAGTAATTAGTAATAATTTAATAGCTATTCGACGGATACCTGCGAGGCGAGACAATCTCAGCGACGCGCCGAGCGTGTCTCGTCTCGAAGGTTATCCGCGAAAATAATCAATCGCTGAGGTCTTCCAAGAAATAGTATTACTGTGTATATATGACTAAAAATAATTTTCGGTTTACCTACACAAACACTGCTATAGAAAAAATATAAAATTTGTTACAATATATTATGTGTTTCTTTATAACATATCGGAGGATATCTACGAGGCGAGACACTCTCGGCGCGTCGTTCAGATTGTCTCGCCTTGTACATATCCATCGAGAACTAAAAAGCAGCTATCCGAGAAAAAGTATTTTTTGTGTATATATTACTAAAAATAATTTTCGGTTTACCTACACAAACACAGATATAAAAAAAAATGTAAAATTTGTTACATATATTGTGCGATTCCTTATAACATAACGTCGGATATCTACGAGGCGAGACACACTCGGCGCGTCGTCCAGATTTTCTCGCCTCGTAGATATCCATCGAGAACTAAAAAGGAGCCATCCGAGAAAAAGTATTATTTGTGTATTTAAAAAATTCTAAAAATAATTTTCGGTTCACCTACACAAACACTGCTATAAAAAAATGTAAAATTTGTTACAATATATTATGTGTTTGCTTATAATATATCGGTGGATACCTACGAGGCGAGACACTCTCGTCGCGTCGTTCAGATTGTCTCGCCTTGTAGATATCCAGCGAGAACTAAAAAGCAGCTGTCCGAGAAAAACTATTTTTTTGCGAATATAATACTAAAAATAATTTACGGTTTACCTTCACAACACTGCTACAATAAGAATATAAAATTTGATAACAATAAATTATGTTGTTTGCGTTTTAGTTCTCGATGGATATCTAGCGAGACAATCTAAACATACGCCGAGGTATTTTTTGTGTATATATTACTAAAAATAATTTTCGGTTTACCTACACAAACACAGATATAAAAAAAATGTAAAATTTGTTACAATATATTGTGCGATTCCTTATAACATAACGTCGGATATCTACGAGGCGAGACACACTCGGCGCGTCGTCCAGATTTTCTCGCCTCGTAGATATCCATCGAGAACTAAAAGGAGCCATCCGAGAAAAAGTATTATTTGTGTATTTAAAAAATTCTAAAAATAATTTTCGGTTCACCTACACAAACACTGCCTATAAAAAAATGTAAAATTTGTTACAATATATTATGTGTTTGCTTATAATATATCGGTGGATACCTACGAGGCGAGACACTCTCGTCGCGTCGTTCAGATTGTCTCGCCTTGTAGATATCCATCGAGAACTAAAAAGCAGCTGTCCGAGAAAAACTATTTTTTGCGAATATAATACTAAAAATAATTTACGGTTTACCTTCACAAACACTGCTACAATAAGAATATAAAATTTGTAACAATAAATTATGTGTTTGCGTTTTAGTTCTCGATGGATATCTACGAGGCGAGACAATCTAAACAATACGCCGAGAGTGTCTCGCCACGAAGGTTCTACGCGACAATAATCAGTCGCCGCAGCGTAGCGAGAAAAAGTATTTTTTATGTATATATGACTAAAAATAATTTACGGTTTACCTACACAAACACAGCTATAAAAAAAATGTAAAATTTGTTACAATATGTTATGTGATTCTTTATAACATATCGGTGGATATCTACGAGGCGAGACACTCTCGGCGCGTCGTCCAGATTGTCTCGCCTCGTAGATTTTTTATCTAATTTTTTTAGAGAATTATTTAAAAAAATTTATTTTATTTATTTTTTAGAGAAATCAGTACTAAATCAGCGTGAATTTTTTTAACAGGGTATTGATTTGACACTGATCCTGAATTGATTAAATACTGAATTTTTAAGGGCACATTGCCCTTCTTTAATTGAATAATTTCAAAATTGATACAGTACTGATTCCGTAATGATACAACATTGATTCATTACTGATTTTGTACTAATTCAGTAAGAAATCAGTTTTGCGTTTTGGTGAGAACTTACTACTGAGTCAGCATTGATTTTGATCAATATCAGTAGCTATTATTTATTAATTCCATAATGAGTTCATCACAGAATCAATACTGAATCAATAGGAACAATTAATAATGTGATGGTCGGATTGAGGAAATATAGGAAAATGATTGCGGGAAGTGGTTGTGTGAATGGTAGGGAAATAATGCTGTAAGTTTGTGCGAGATTATAAATATGGGTGTATTGTGTAATGAAAGGTACTAGTCGCAAAAGCGCGACTAACAAGGAGTGCACCAGGCCTTCGGATCCCAGATCTTGCTGAAATTTTAGGAGATATTAATGTAAGCCTAATAAAGTATGAAACCACCCGTATGACTTGCCAATGCCTCTTGATTTGTGATTTACAAAATATTTTAGTTTGTTTAATTTATATCTATTTTACATTACCTTGATACGTTTACAGAACTTTATAAACTTTGTCCAATTGCTTATGTGGCGCTGCAAATCTATTGCAATGGAAAATGTAATAAATTATTATCTAATAATTGCCAATATTTATTTTGCAAATGTGTGGTTTTAAATAAATTTGTTTTAAAAATACAGTAAAGGCGTTAATTGCAATAATAGCTATGTTTGAAAAAATGCAGTACTTACTATGTGTGAACTGGAATTACCATTCTTGTTTGGAGTTGTCAATCAGATAAAGAGGATATAAATGTAATTATCTGCACCTTTAGCAATAAAAAATATTGACATGTTATTTGTATAGCTGAACAAAAGATTTTTATTTCATCTGGTTTGCTGCAAACAGTTTGCCGTTCAAAGATAAAATCTGTAATAGTAATAAAAGAATCAGTTTCTACATTCTAATTATATTGTATTCTTTTAAATTTATTAAAATAAATATTAAAAATATTAACAATAAACCTACCTGATTGTACACATTGTTGCTACATAACCTCACAACCAGACGAATTTAAACTCTCTCGTATGCGAGAGAGCGCGCGCACTGACGACGCACAACGACAATTACTATTTCACCAGCAATCCGATACAGATTAGCTTGCCACGCTTGGCCAATAGGACAACAGGCCGCATGTACACAAAGGTAGAATTTGGTCGCAGCGCGCTGTCAGCGCGCGCGCTCTCTCGCATACAAGAGAGTGCAAACTCGATCGTCTGCACGTCACAGTTTGAATTCTATAAGGCAATATAAAGTCTCTGGCTCGACGGATACGACGACGACGGAGATTAGCGGCGATGTAGAAGTATTGCTGACATATGCCAGGTAAATCTTTTATTAATTCGTTCCGTATACAGTATCATGTGGACTAATAAGTTGCGTCGTTGCGTGACTGTTTACAGGTTGCACTCTTTCGAGTCTCGTGTCTATCATATCCGTTTGTCACGCGCTGCCTCTATATCTCTCTCTCTCTCTTTCGCTCTCTCTCGCATCGTTGTTATAACGTTTTACTGGATTCCTCGCTGTTCAACGGGATGCTTGGTGATGAGTAGGACATACACAAAGTAAAAATCGGGATTCATCTACAGGGCTACTATAAAAAAATATATGCTGCTATATTGCTGGATAAAACAATATTATTGCTCCTAATCTAACCTATTCTTGTAGTCAGTTATACTGCTCCTGTAATCCTCTTGTGGAAGGTAAATATTTATTAATCTTTAATTTTCAGAAAACTGTAATACAATTTTGCACGAGAACTACAAGGCTATTCTGGCTATAATACAATTTTGCACGAGGACTACAAGGCTATTCTGGCTCTTATACAATTTTGCACGAGGACTACAAGGCTATTCTGGCTATAATACAATTTTGCACGAGGACTACAAGGCTATTCTGGCTCTTATACAATTTTGCATGAGGACTACAAGGCTATTCTGGCTATAATACAATTTTGCACGAGGACTACAAGGCTATTCTGGCTCTTATACAATTTTGCACGAGGACTACAAGGCTATTCTGTCAGACCAGGTGTGACGGCATTCCCTCCATTTGAATATGCTGACATCGTCAAAGCCTGCATTTGGTGATTTTTTCACAACGCTGGACTCTTAGGACTTTGAGCAATTGACTAATTACACCACTCTATGCATTTATAGTGTACTGAAGATCGCTCAACTGTGTTCGAGTGGACTCGGAAGGGCTTATTGGATCTTTTTATAGGCTCTGCTTATGTATACGACCAGTGTTTTCCAGTCTACAAAGTGAAATCTCCTCGGCATTGAAAGAGTTCGTAGACAATATGTAAATAATCAATTTAATAATGTACATCAAGGATCTATTATGCAGATTCTGGAAACAAATAGCTGCCAAAATAAGAAGCGACAGAAGGTAAAAATATCTTGTTTATATCTTTAGTAACGTTTATAGAAAATCTATTTGTTTAATACGATTTCTAATGTTATTAAAAATAAGTATGATAAATGGAAAGATAAGATTTTCATAACTTACTTTAAATTAAAATTTGTATGTTGATAACATTTTATTTACTAATAAATTCTAATTATATTTCAAGAGAATGAAGTGAAGCTGGGATGTACTTCGTTTTAGAGTGACAACAATGTTTAACTGTTGTGGAACTCTAGAGTTAAATTAAACTTTGAACCTCCTCAGTTTCTTAAAACGTACAATCAAATTCAGCTTTCAGTGTGGATATGTTCTGGATTTCCATAACTATCATTCAGCTCTTGAACTGGATAAGCAAAACAAGTACTGGAAACTAGTAAGCTTACAGTATACATATTTTTTATTTATTTGTATTTTAATTAAAAGTCGAAATTGATTGTTTTAATTGAATAGCCTGTATAAAAAATAAACTAATACAACAAAACATTTTTTTGGTTCAAGGTTCAAGCTGAATATATTATACCTCATCTTCAAGAGTTTGGAATTTGGAGAAATTGTTGTGAAAGGTTGTAAGAAAAACGTTCAACATTAAAACATATGTGTATATGTTACACAACAAGCTGTAATCACAGACGTTAAGTAACTTCAGTGATGCTCGGCGTGAATTGCATAGTACAAGAGTAATTCAAGTGTTAGCTGATCTCTTTTGAACGAAAATGCTTATCTGAGAACGTCACTTGTAAAGAAGATCATACGATTTTGGGGTAAATTTTTTTCTTTAAGTTTCTTTAATATATTCATGATAAGCTCTGCAAAAGTAATAATATGATGTCTGAAAATCTAAAAACGATCAATCTTGAAATTAAAGAAATTATAAGTTACATTAGTACATTTTTATGTTTTTAGTTACAACAAACGTTGAAGATTTTTTAAATCAAACAGTAGTAATTAAACAGCAAGTAGTAGTTAAATGTTTCATTAAAATGAACAAACTTATACTGCGTACAATTGATTTATATTATTAAAGAATTACTGATTTTGTATGATTAATGTTAACTAATATTAAAACATTGCACTTTAATTAATTAATTTCATTTTATTTTAGCTATCACGTGGGGATGGAATAGATACTACGAGAAAAATGCAATTGAATGACAGACACAAAATTGCTAATCATTCAATTAGTAACTATGAACAGATGTGCATTTGGAATAACAACTTGTCTAGAATCTTCTTATCAATTAAAGAATCTTTACTACATTTTGTAGTCTAGAACCAGCAGTAGGAAAAAATGTAAGTACACTGTAATCAATGTTTACTTTTTAAATAAAAAGCTTTTTTAATATATTGAAACTAAATATTGTACATAGTAACAATGAACTTTTTTTTGCAGAATCACACGCATGAAGATACATACAGAGCAACATAAACCTTTTTTCATTTTTCAATGCTTTTCTTTTTTAATTACATAGACTGAAGATCATTATAATTAATTACATAGTTTACTCTTCATTTATCAGTATTAAAATAAATGTAAAAACTATTTACAAATTTGTGAAATAAAGTTCGCACTGAGGAGGGTGATAGTTATCGTAGTAGCAAATAAAACATAAATATTCTTTACACCAAGAACACCGAGCAAAACAAACTTTTTGGCATTTACAGACTATTTTCCCTATTGGAGGAAAGCAAATGTCTTTTACACTGCTAAAAATGTCTCTGTTTGGAATAAGCTTTGCAGCAAACCAAGCGTATTCCAGCATGTTTTTAAAAGCAGGAGCTTGTAATTGATTTAAAATAAGAGAATGCATTTTTACTGCATCAGTTCGACTATTTAGTTGTCGTTGTGTCTGAATTAAATAAGTTGCATTTTGTAGTCTTTTTATGAACAACTTAATCTGACGATGAAAATATACATCTAGAGGCTGACAGTATGGTGTACAACCAGGTGGAATTACTTTTAAATTACAAGTATTTACTCCAGATGGATTTATAAATTTATCAAATAATTTAGCATTTGATTGCCCTGTCCATGAATCTATAATATATAAAAATCTTTGATTATTAACATAAGGTTGTAAAATGCTTGTGGTATAATAATCAAAAATTTGCGATGTCATTTTGCCAGATTTAGAGCTGGTTATTATAACATTTTTTAATCTTTCTTCCAACTCTTTCATTTCTTGTACGATTCTGGGACCGAAATGACCAGTGGGCTCTTGCAAACAAATAAATACTTTATTTATTAATTTTCCGGAAGCTGTGATGCTATACTGAGCAGTATACGTATGAGTAATTTTATTCACATCTCCTAAAAAGACTTCAACCTTTTTGGTTCCGACATGTTCCATGGTCCTTTCAACAGGTGTACGATATTCGCAACCCATTTGATCCGAGTTTATTACAAGATCTAAATTATATGTTGGTATTATTTGATGACATTCTTGTTGAAATTTTTCGGTGGTCATCTGAATAGCTTCAAAGGATCGTTGTTCTGTCGGTTTCACAAAACTCGTAACTTTCCTTTGACGAATTCGATATTTCTTTTTGAATCTGCACGTCCAGGAACTTGATGCTGAAAATCGAAATTGTTCTGATTGATATGGCATTGCAGTTTGCAACGCCCATTCCTGTATGTTTCGCGTCGTTACAGGAATTTTATTTTCTCTAGCTTCACAAAATCTTTTATAAGTTTCTTCGTCTATTGCATTACATTTATCGTATTGAGTTCCTCCTTGAAGTATGCATTTCCTATAACGTTGCAACTCGTCTTTTCTAACAAGAAAAGAGCACCCATTTCAATGCAAAGTTTTAAGGTTCCAATTCGGATGCCTTTCGCTTAACAAAACCGCCTTTAATTTCTGCTTCAGTGAAATTCTTTTTGATTTTAAATTGTGTTGTTCGTCGTGTGTAGAATCGTATTCACTTCCTTGAGAATTCACTACCTCATTAGATGACGTGAACGGTGAGTCTAACAAAATTTATGAATATTTATTATTTTTTAATTTCTGGACAAATTCAATAATACAAAATTAGCAAAACATAAAATAATAGAATTATTTCTTTTTGAATATTAAAAAAAATTGATAATGTAGTTTGAATTTGTTTGATAACAAATTGATGATTACGTTTTCGACACTCTGTGTAGAAAGTCGCACTTCTACGAAAAATACGTGCTCCAAATCGAGCTTTCCACACGTTGCGTATTAAAAAATCACGTACGATACAAGTGCGGAAAAGAAATTCTTGTCTTGTATGCCTTTCCACCTTGGCTTTGCTCGGTTGTAAACGTCCTTTTCCGCACCAGTATAGCGTAAAGTACTATAATTTAATTACAAATGTATGTAAGTGCAAGTGACGTACCATAATTGTCATTTAAAAATATATCGGTTTCATCTAGCATTTCACTTTCTTCAAAAAGTTCTTCGACTTCTTGAGTTTGGTAATTATCAATATTTTCTACAATCGCATTTGCAAATATATTTCCTAAAATCTTCGCTTCAGAACTGGTTACTTGTGGTATTTCGTTTGTTATGATTTTTGTTTTCTTTAGAATTTCAACGCATTCATAGACACTTTGTGTAACAATATCTATATCAAAATAATCTTGATTCTTAAAGGTGTTAAAATTATCTACTTCCATTTTGCAAAATAATTGCTGTACAAAATATTCTTCATAACAACTATTGTAAAGTGCTGATTAATACTGTATACTATTATTATATTTTCAAAAAGCAGTATTTTTGTTACAAAAATTACTTATAAAATTTCTATATCTTACGAATTCTTGTTAAATCGTTTAACAATATTGTGGATTTGAAAGAAAAAATCAACTTTGAACATTTATTTCAAATTTTGAATAAATAACTTGTATTGAATGTTGCGGCTCGAAAATTAGAAATGTTCGACGTTACCAACTTAAAACAACAGTGCATATAATAGATATATCTAGAACTGTTATTTTAAGTTGGCAATGTCGACAATTCCTAGTTTACAGACTTACAGTCGCGCTCATTCGTATACGCTTGCGCATATACACGGCTATGTGGCCCGGTCCAAATATGAAGTGAAAAACAATTTGGCATATTTTCTCTTCTTCCAATTTGATTGTTGTAATTGCTGCTATGATGTCAGCTACAGATGTTTTTATTTTTCGATACGGTATTATTATTGCGATCACAGCGATAGGATCAATTAGTGAGAAAAAAAAGCATTTTATGTTTTATCACTCTCTCTTATTTATGCAGTACAGTGTTGAGGTTATGAAACAACAATGTACACAATCAGGTAATTTTATTATTAATATTTTTAATGTGTAATATGTTTATTTTAATAAATTGAAAAGAACAAAATATAATTTCAAAGTAGAAATTAATTCTTTTATAATTGTTGCAGATTTTATCATTCAACGGCAAACTGTCTGCAGCCAACCAGATGAAATAAAAATCTTTTTCTCAACTGCACAAATAATACATCAGTATTTTTTATTGCTAAAGGTGCAGTTAATTATATTTATTGTCTCTTTACCTGCTTGACAACTCTAAAAATGCAAATCCAGTTCACATAGTGAGTACTGCATTTTTTTAAACACAACTATTATTCAATTAACGCCTTTACTGTATTTTTAAAACAAATTTATTTAAAACCGCACATTTGCAAAATAAATATTGGCAATTATTAGATAATAATTTATTACATTTTCCATTGCAATAGATTTGCAGCGCCACAAAAGCAATCGGACAAAGTTTATAAAGTTCTGTAAACGTATCAAGGTAATGTAAAATAGATATAAATTAAACAAACTAAAATATTTTGTAAATCACAAATCAAGAGGCATTGGCAAGTCATACGGGTGGTTTCATACTTTATTATAGTTACATTAACACCTCCTAAAATTTCAGCAACATCTGGGATCCGAAGGCCTGGTGCACTCCTTGTAAGTACACTAGACCCTCGAGTAGGGGTGAGTTTTATAACTATCTTTGTTAACAGTGTGAGGTTTGGGCGTTTACTTTATATATTGTTTGAATGTATGTTATAGTTTCTGGACTGAGTCCTATTATCGGACTATTTAATAAAAATTGGTGGTGTAATTTGAGACGACAAAGAATAAAACAGATGATGTGAAGTTAGCGGACTTATTATGTCACGCCCTCAAAATATATTATATATTGAGTATTTGCAATACTACTCGGAACCACTACAATAATAATATAATTTGTTTTAAAAATTAAGAAATGTTTTTAGTTGTTATAAAAAAATTATTAACTGTTAAAATAGAATATCTTTTTTTCAATTTTAACCCAGGCATGTCCCATTAAACATATGTCTGTAGTTGGAAATGGCCATATACATAGAAAGGTTTGGCTTCTTTTGATAAGTGTCGACACTCTGAGTTTCAAATTCTATGGTCAGTTCTGATATTACGGATTTGAATGGACGTATCACTCTATCTTTCCACTTCTCGATCGAAAAGTGCAAGTGCAGCAGTCGTTAATTGGATCAAGGATAAAGTGGGTGACGGTTAATAACTAGGAAGATGGCTATTGCATAAGTAGTAATAGGCAACGTATAGTCGGAAATTTTAATTCTAGCATACAGTATACGATAATGTTTATTGCAAATTGCACATTATCGCACTTTTATTATTGTTCTTTTTTTATTTTAAATTTGCATACCTATCACTTTGTATTAAATTTAACAAATTGATTTTACGCACTTAATAAAATTGCAAACGTTAAACCTTACAAGTGAGAAAAATATATTTTAATTCGAACACATTTTCTTTTACTTTTTATTTACTTCGAGCCATTGTGTTGAAGAGATTTTGCAATTGGCACTATACAGAAATGCACTCGAGCATCTTGTACGTTGGAAAAAGAAGCATTATAAAGTGGCGAAACAATTGAAGAAATTCGCAATTATTAAGTGTTTAAGTAGATTAAACCATCTGGACGTGTACGAAAGGCTCTTATACGAGCATGTCTCGAGAGTTCATAATTTTTATAAAATTTAAAAGCTTTTCAAGAGTTTGAAATATGTAGATCTAAAGGATGAATATAAGATGGAAAATGGGTCAAAGTGAAGGAGTACATATTCAAGAGGACGCATGCGTATGCTAAGGTCATTAAAAAGTATAATAAAATAGAGAGTAAGATACTTTAGAAAAATAAAAGAATCATAATATGCTCGAAATTTCACAAAAATATTTTATATTTATAAGGATTTCAGTTATAAATTTCAACAATTCCCGATTCATGGAACAATTAACGTTTAACGATTTGATAGTTGGATCCGAAATATCAGTACAATTATGATATTTCTCTTATTACAAATAACTAAAACCTAACAACATATACCTGATAGAAAAAGAATGAAACAAATATCGAAGACAGTGCGTGACCGAGGTGCATAGATTTTACATAAATATTATAAAACATACAGAATTTACTTTAATAGCTCGATCAACATTTGAAAATGATACACGGTGATCGCATACTATTTATGTGCTTTATCCTCGCGACTTAGATATTTCAATAGAATTTAACGTTTTTGTACATGATTGATTCGCTTCGACGAAGTGAAATTTTGATTAAATAATTCAAGATTTACCGTTACGTTTTGCACATTATTATTAATTACATGCATATTTCAAACATTATAATATGTACGATTGTTATTTGAATGGTAACATTCGGTTTTAATACACTTAACGCATCAGACGTCCATGCCATAATAATATATCTAACGAAACATAGTTATGGATAAGTAAAGTTAAATTTTTTGTTACATATTCTTTTCATTTATTTGTTTATCGTTTCATCAACAACTAATCCTTGTAGTGATTTAATACAATATTTATTTACATATCTTTCTTAGTAAAAATCAAAGCCGCCATACAACGTTTTTTTAACCGAAGCACGTATAAAATAAATAATACAAAATATTTATGTCAAATAATTTAACATATTTTTTGCAAGACATTAAAATACGACGTACTGATAGTTTGACATTAAAATCAGAATAATTAAGGTATCGATTTTTTTCAATAAGTATGAGTGAGAAAAGGATGTGTGTGTTTATTTACATTCTTAGTGTAAATTCTTTCGTTTACATATTATTAGAATACATTTACTTAACGGAATTTTTTGTACATGAGAATAATTATAAATACATTTGCTTACTTGATTTTTCTAAAATTATTTATAATACTTAAAGTATTTTCTTTAAATTGTATAGAAGTAAATCAAAATACACTTTTGTATTCTCGTAAAATGAGATATCCAAAAACTATTCGATTCTCGTGTCGTTCATTGTCCTTTTCGTTGATAAAAATATTTGTTCAGCGAGGGATTCAAAACCAGTGTTCATACACATAATTGGATTGGGATAAATTTGAGGAAAGTTTCTTTAAATTAATTGTGAAAGAATGAAATAAAATTATAAAAACATGAATCTATTGTTATTAAACAAAGAAAATTTGATTTTTATACAATTTTTTTTCCATTTTTAACTAAATTTTCCCTAAAGTATTGTTTTGAATGAAGTTAACAAGTATTTTCTTGGTTTTGATTTATTTACTTTCTAACCACTAATTTAAAGTAAGAAGTACTATTTTTGAAAAATTATTAATTTATATTAAAATTCACAGAAAATCACAAGAATATTGTCCTTCGTAATATCATAGATTGTAAGTACAAACATCAATTGCTTAAAAATGTGAGCTGCTCTGTGCTAATATCTAAAAAAAATTAAAACATTAATTTCATTAATTAAGTACCAATCGCCTTGAAATTTTGCATATATAAATTATTTCCTTATATTTCAACGAAACTATTATTTTTGTAAAAACAGTGTTCTGTTGTTGGTAAATGAAGAAAATTTGATTTTTATACAATTTTTTTTCCATTTTTAACTAAATTTTCCCTAAAGTATTGTTTTGAATGAAGTTAACAAGTATTTTCTTGGTTTTGATTTATTTACTTTCTAACCACTAATTTAAAGAAGCTTTCCTCAAAATGTTAACCCAATCCACTGAAAATTCTGAAATAAACTTTACGGCAAGTGAGTACAAACACTAATTTTGAGTGGTGAATCAAAGGATTCTGATGGTCTATTTTGCCAATTTATTAACCAAAATTTTAAAATATTCACAAAAACAATATCTTAATTTATGTACATTAACATATTCTGCATTATTAAGAATTTTAGGTGAAATCGGGTGATCTAACGATTGAGAAGTACTGTGTTTATAATATATATTTTACATAACAGTTAAGCAAAATTACGAAACATTACCCTTTGTTACGAATCAATCTATAATTTTGTAAAGTTTCAAGGTGATTGGTACAGTATTAGTCGACAAGAAAGACTGACTCATTTGCTAAGTAAGAAGTACTATTTTTGAAAAATTATTAATTTATATTAAAATTCACAGAAAATCACAAGAATATTGTCCTTCGTAATATCATAGATTGTAAGTACAAACATCAATTGCTTAAAAAATGTGAGCTGCTCTGTAATACTAAAAAAATTTAAAACATTAATTTCATTAATTAAAGTACCAATCGCCTTGAAATTTTGCATATATAAATTATTTCCAATCGTCATTTGATTTCAAGACAAACAGACGTTTTGAAAGTTGACAGTTATTTTTGGTATTTCCTTTTTCCATTTTACTTTATTTGTATTCAAAGTCGTCAATAATTAATCACGCACTCGATATATAGAGTAATGAATGTATGCCAGTCGGAAAAATAAAATGATAAACATTATAATTTCCATAAGTTATTTATACGCGATACTTTTGTCAAGGTATAGAATAACCTAGCATATATTGCAAGTTTGTAAATTTTGTTTGTACAGTATTATTTTGCTTATACATCGCTCATTCCGTGCTTGAATTTGGGTATTAATGAAGAACGGAAACATCCGATGCAATGGTAAACAAAGCAATTACAAAATAAATATTGAGACGGATTAAAAGTTCATATTACACATACAAAATACCTACTTGTAGGTAGATATCTGTTAAAGATAACATAAACTAATCTTGATTCTTGTATGATGTATTCAGTTACATACGGTGAATCATAACACTTACAACTTTAGAAAAGAGCAAAATGTTGCTCAGAACGTCAGTTAAAAAATTCACGACTGCGGTCGGGTTTTTCAGTTAATGATTTATACATTCGTGAGGGTAGTTTTTGTGTGCTGTTTCTTCACTCAAATTGATATTTTTTAAAGGAGCAGTTTCGTCGATGAAGATGATGGAAATTTTTTACATAATAATTATTAAAAAATTTATATTTATTATAAGACAGGATAAGAGCCCAATTTTTTTATTTTGTTTAATTTTTTTATTATTTTTACTTTTATAATAATTTATTATTTTTTTATAGTTAACGGATTGTAAGACCGAAAGAATTACGTTTTAATTTAGTATACATTGTGTTTAACGGGATGTGGGACCCAAATTACAGGAACTGTACCTTTCCACCAAAAATTTTTTTCTAAAATATTGAATTAAAAATCTGAAAAACTTCATACGCACAACTTAAAATATAAGGAAGGTTGATATTTTAAATATTTTAAGAAAAAATCATTTTTTAAACATTTGAGTAAACAATTTTTTGTCGGTAATCGTCAGCCATAAAACATAAATTTTCCACCCAAACATCGTAATCAAATTATAGATTTAAAAATGTGGAAAAATTTGGGTATATTATTTAAAACATACTTAAAGGTTTAGATGTTTGCAAGGTTTTTAAAAAAATTGATTCATTTGTTTATAAAAAAAAAGTAAAAAGTGACCATTTTCACAAATGTATATTGCATAATTTTGAACTGTTTGCTTTTAGAATTAGTGAAAAATTGTATTCAGATTTCTAAGACTAACTGGTAGTGAATTGGTGCATTGTGTATTTTATTAGGGTTGATATATAACGAGACTTTAACCACGACGTATCTACATTGACCAATTATAAAATTATTACCATAATTTTATTATACAAAATGTTCAATTATACGACGTATTATGTTAGTATACGAAATAATAGGTAGATTTTTTAATTAATGAATTCTTAAATATAAAATTTATAGCAATTTAAGGAGTTTCAAGTTCGAAAAGTACAATTTTGTCGTCTTCATATTTTGAAAAGTATAGGATTGTAAATTATTTTTCTTCGTAGAGTAAAAAATTTGAAATTTAAATTTAAAGTTTTCAAAATTGCAAAAATATTAATCCAGTATTTTATAGAATTCATAAAGAACAAAAAGTTTATTAATTTTTAATATGTATAGTTATTAGAGATAATTTCGTATTATTTTGAAAATGTCAATCAATTTATAAAAAATGACTGTGAAAAAATGAATTTTTTAATCGAGAATCACGACCATTATGGGTTTATTTGGAATTGGAGGCCAAAAATACACGGCACATAAAAATTTATATTGCATTTACCGATGAAATTGTGTATATGACCTGATGAGAATAGAGGAATCCTTCGAAACTTCGCTTTTTAAATAATAATTAAATAACTAATTCATAAAAAAATATAATACATCTATATTTATTGATAGCTACATTTCAAATCACAATATTATATTTTATTAATATAAAATTACCATAAACCGATTAAAAATATTTAACAAGTTTTAAAAATCTGAATTATAATATTTAGATAATAAATTTAACACGTTGTAAAGAAACTTAAATATAAAAAGAGAAAACTAAATATTTATATACTGAAATTTATAACTGCAAGACAAATCGCACAACATTGCAGTAGAAACATTGAAAGTATAATTAAAAAAATTTGTAACAATTAATTTCGTTAACTACTGTTCCAATCATCAAAAATAGTACTTCGCAGTCGATAATTGCCTCGGATGGTAACATGTGTAATTTGATATTCTGTTAACAGATCTGTCGGTAAACATATACAGTATATACGTTAAACTAAATCTATGATTAACTACGATTATCAAATAATTCAATCATCGTATACAATTGGGCAATAAGAACAATATGTGTACTTATAAAAATAATAATCATAAGTTTTGGTATAACATCCGGAAAAATAATTTGATTGCATACGTAACCTCACTCAATATATAAATAATTAATAATTATTATGTCGACTGTCCAATAATATAAATTAAAAGTTAATTATTTCGGTCTCACAGTCCGTTAACTATAAAAAAAATGTTAATAAGAAAGTAAAATTAATAAAACATTAATTAAATAAATATAAAAATTCAACATTTTTTATAATTGAGTAATTTTTAGAATACATTTTCCTCTTAGAAGTGTAATTGTTTCAAAGTTAATTATGGAATTGCGAAGTTAGTACCGAGTTGTGTATTTGAACAATGTTCATTGTTTATATACATTTCATGTATATGCAGAATCAATTGAAAGGCTTTAATTATAATGTTAATACAGGTAATATTTGTGTATAACAATTATTTTAATATTCAATTTTATAATTAAATTGCAGTTAATTTATATTTTTTTTATTTGAGCAGATTTAATCTTATTAATTTATATTTATATATTAGTTGCTGCATTTGAAACAGATGTTAATAGTTGAGTTCAAGAAATACATTTTTTTAAAATTGATAATTACATTTCCGACAAAAATAATTTAAAGTGTCATTTTAGATTTTATTTTAGTAAAAGTAGAAATTCAACATTTGAAGGTTAAATAAAACTCTAATTTTTCCATTTATTGGGCATTTATTCGGTACTTTTATGACACTTGGATATTTTTTGGTTTAAAAAACGTTACATTAATGATCTGATTTCTACTACGTAATATAAGGTTTTTTAAATCAAAAGAATTAAAATAATGCACTATTAAGAATGATTTCGTAATTTATATCAACATTAAATTTGGAAACGTTATAGTTTAATGACTGACATATAAATCATAAAAAATGAATAATATTTAGACAATTATTTAATACTGTAGTTTTAAATAAATTTAAGAATCCTGTTAGTATTATTAAAGTAAAAATCGACCCAACTTTACAGTGTTATATCTTTGGTCCAAATGATGCTAAAAAAGCTGCTGCAAATCGTTCGAAGGGTAATTTAAAAAGCTTTCGATTATTGTACAAATTAAAGTTTCTATGCGTATATCTAATTAACTTAATAATAACAAAAACTTGAAATAAAAGTCATAATTAAAATTTATTTTCAAAATAGCTGCAGCTGCAAAGAATATGTATATATTATAATTTGATTTGATAAAAATTAAAACTTTTTTAAAAAGATAAGATTATTTTTTTTAAGGAACTTACAAAAATTAATATGCAAGAAAACATACTTTTTCATTTTTTAAACATGTTTTATTAGTTTAAAATATGATAGGAAAAATCCAAAGGAACAAACGCTGGTTTATATATGAATAGTAATTACATTACATAAATATTAAGTTTGTATTAAACTAACAAATGGTTTCTAATTTTTTGTATTTTCTAACATTAAAACTAACAATTAATTGACAAATTATTAATATATAAGTCTTTTAAACCCAATTTGTTTAACGGTAGCGCATATAATTAATATTGTATTAACATTGCTATTTTACCAATTAATCAACCTTTTTACATTTTATTAAAAATTACATATTAACGTGCAAATTAATTGAATGTAATTGTTAGTTTTATTAAAATTTTGTAACCATATCACCTATGCATATTTATATTTGCGATTGATTTTTATTAGGCAGCGAAATACGTTTTGTAATGAAGAAAAATATTTATAAATTATCGTACGTAGGAGCAGTACTCAAGCTCATTTAATAATACATAAAGAAATAAATAAATATTAATCTAATAAAGTGTAATCGAGAGTAAAAGTGCACGTGGTTTTCGGAAACATTAAGGAATTAATATCGTGTGAAGCTCGTTAAACCATTGAGAATCAGTGGGCAGACAATAATGACCGAGTTCTTTCCTGTTCATAAAAACGAGGAAACAGTTTGAGTTTAACCTCGATGTGCTTTTTTCCGGTTTGGCTCTTTAACGAATGCTTACGCGATCGCATGCTAGGCTTTTTGGGGTTGCGCGTGCAGAGATAATAAAACCTGATTGGTTTCGAGTGGGATGCGAGGTATTTTCGACTTTGATTGATCGTCCTTCCGATCGAATTTTTGGTGAAGCCTTTTTACTCCCATTCTCCACGAATATTTAACGAGTTCGAAAAATTCCAACGATTTTTTCGATAATAAAAAATACGGAGGAATAATTGTATATTAAAGAGTTTTCCGGGTGGAAAAATCGTTGGACGAGGTAAACAAAACGTTATCCCGCGTTCAATCGTTTTATGTATAAATAAACGATATTTGTATTTTTTGATTACTTTATTAGAAACGGTATATATAAATAATTCGCATATATACTCATCAAGGAAAACCCGCCGAGAAATTATAAAAGGGGCTTCTCTATATCCCTAATCTAACTTTCTTTCGAAATATCTTCGGGCATTGGATTAGAATTGCGATTACGGCGAGTGGGTAGTAAAAATGAAAAGAAAAGAAGATGATGAGCGTAGTCCTAATCCTAGTGGAAAAAGTCCGCGTTGACTTTTGTCTCCAAGCTCGAAGGTGAATCGATCGGTTTCCTTCATCCCCAACGTTTTCTTATGCAAATTGTCCGGATGTGTGCTGCAGGCTCTTAGCCTTTTATTCACTATCGCATTTTCCGGCTGATCGCTGCCCGAAGAATCGACGAACACTTAAGCAACTCCATTCGCTCGAGATGAGGAGAGGAAAAAAAATCTCTTCCGCATCTTTGCAACGGTAATTTATTTTTGTTTCACATTAGCTATTTACGTAATAATTAAAAAAATAAATACCATTATTTACAAACAAAAATATAAAGTAAAATAAAAACTTTGTTCTACACAAGTGAATTAAATTTGTATTTAGGATGTAATTTGCAAATACGGCTGTGAGTATATCCGTTTAGATTAACATTTTAATCGTATATATAAAGAGAAAAAAAATTAACGGTTTAAATAATTCTACAAGACTACGTTTCCTTTCTCGCACCTTCCGTACTCTAGATAAAATTTACGTATACAATTTAGTATTTCTATTTTTTTTTATAAAAATTAATAAACTTACGTACAATTTAATTATCTTTAGAATACGCGTTTATTATTTTTTGTTAATTAATCCTCGGTACATATTTAAACTTATTATATATACTTGGTTAATTGTAAACCGGATAATTAATGTATCATTATGCAAATTGGTTTTATTTAAGCAAAACAGGAATTATGGGAGGTTTTTAATGAGAAAAGCTTTTAAGTTTCATTTTTATACAATACGCTCTTAAATAAGGTTTATATATATGTATTCGTATATGTATTCGTACATTCGCGTATAAGACATTATTTCAATTTTTACGGGTACGAAAATTTTAATATATTATTCGCATCTACTATATATATCTAATGGAATGTTTTAATTAATAAATACCTATACGTCTATCGCATTCATTCGTATACACTACATTTTATTCCATTAATTTTTAATACAAGATATTCACATATCCGGGCTTAAATTAAGACAAAAATACATTTTATTACGTAACAAAACGAGATACAAAATTCCATTTTTTTTCTGTACAATCAATTAGACACATATATATACTTATATATTTTACTTAACAAGCTTAGTGAAATTCTATTTTTATATCTGGATGACCGCATTTCTCTTTATTTAAATAATCTTACGTCGTAACATCGCGAAATGTATAAGATTAAAATGACTTCACGTTAATATATACCCGTCAAAATTCTCTTCGAAAAGAGACGAAGAGAGTACAGTGTTATTTTTGACATTTCTGTATAAAAAGCTAGCACCTTCTTTTTTTTTTCTCCTCTACGGCATTCGCGCAAACTACCCTTAAAAGCTCGGTGCGTTATGCATCGGCAATACCGGAAACTTGCCGCATGCGGCGAGAAAAAAGCTTTCAGCTTCCTCTATATATTTTAACTTTTTTTTTTCTTCTCTCGCGGCTTTTATTTTATTTCACGAACCTCTTTTTTCGGCCTCTCGCTTGTTCGCGAGATGGAAATAATACGTCTCGATCGAAATTTTCCATCTTTGAGCGTAATTAAGCTAAGCTTAAATTTATCTTTAAACGCCTCGTGCTTCTTTGCGACAATGATATATACATTTTTCATTTGGACTCGCAAGTTACATATATAAATGTAATTAATTATATAACTTAATTTTTTTTATTTTAATTATTTGATACGCTTTTTTACGGGACGTATAAATTAGAAATGAATTATTATCTAGAGCGTGAAATTATAAAAAAAATATTGGTAGACCCGAAGTATACGTGAAATGCATTTGATGCCTATTTAGGGCATGCGAATTTAAAGAAACCGAAGAGATCAATTTGTATGATTGAAAGAGGAAATCTGAGTAATTGATTAAAAGTTTGCGATGTTGCGATCAACGATGTCGTCTGAAACAATAAAAATAAAGAATAATAATAATTCATTGGGAATAAATATAATTAGAGTTGTTATTTGCCTAGCACGGTGATGAATCGATAACGATGAATTGCTGGCTACTCGGTGGTCCTCTGGTGGTAGAAGGCGAACGTTCCCTGAGTGGTCAGCTGCTCCAAGACCACAGCATCTTTAATAGAAAAATATGTTAAAAAATAATATATTAACATAATGATGTACCTGTATCCGCGTACGGTGAATCCCTCGTAGTAGAGTTGGTGTGTGTAACAGTCGCACTTCTTTACCTTCTGCACCTCACACGTACTCTGACACACCCACAAACACGCACTTACATCCGCGGATCACCCGGACTCGGCCGCGCGATAAAGAGAACGGCCGATCCTGCATGGGCAACGGTGCCAGCGTGTATTTACACGCGCGAGTACGGACGGTTGTGTTATCAACAGGTGCGCGCGAGGATATACGGTACATACGGTGGTAGGGCGCGCGTAGTCGCGAGGCATACTTACGCGATATACGTGGGAACGCGAATCGGAACGGGTGAATTCTCATTATACCGTACTGTATATATTTGAGAGATGAGTAACGTATAGTACTATTGTCTATATATATTTATTTCATGTACATGTGGTATATATATGTACAATGACAATTTGATATTGCTTACGATTCTGAGACATGTAACTTTGGTTTTTGTGACCAAAGAGATAATGGTTTTGAATAATATTGAAAGAAGCCACACACAGATAATCTTTTCTAAGGTTTTAATGGAATTAGAACAATTCTCTCTGAGGATATTATTCAGTGGAGGATTATTTAATTGTTATTTAGAGTGGATTACTTATAGTATTTAATATACTTATTTTTCCATTTGAAGTTATGTATTTTACTACATATTGGTGAAAAAACACCATACTAATTGTATCTTTGTAACTTGTCGTTATTAGTGTTGACCAAATAGGATTTCTTTATCGCGAATGTTAATAGGGATTAATTATATTTAAATGGTGATATATCGTTGGGTCTCGCGAAATCGATTTGAATAACTAAAAAAGAATTTTTCTAAGTCTGTCTCGCGTGTTAGTGGTGACAGTGGATACCGCAGAGGAATCCGCTCTGCTATGAAATAATAAAATCAATCGAGGAAATAATATTGCGTATAAATATTGTGGTGATTTTAATAGAATCCCGTCTGTTTTTAATTCACCGGGATTTCCTCTGAGAGACTCGGCCATGCAAGGGTTTCTTTACTTTTAAAAATATTTTTTTGGTGTTTCCACCGGGAGGCGGAATTTATTTTTATCCGAATTTTTGCTAACGTCGCAAGTTATAAAATTTTTCAATATTTGACAAGAGATATAGAAAATACAAGAATATCGTCACGTTTTGTGTTATTCACTGTAGAATTGCGTCTTGCAGTTTAATACAAAGTTTGAAGGGCAAAAACTTCGGATATTATTCGTTTTTTTTCTTTTTTTTAGAATGATTAAGTAAATGATGTCTGCAATTAATAAATGTGTTTATTTATAGATTATTATATTTATCATTTCTTATACTAAAATCTGTAAGACACATTGCTAAGATGATTTTATCATTTATTATACATCATTAAAAGGTTATAGTATGTACTTGATTGTTATCGACCGAGCAATACATGATTATTTGTACTTTTTTCTTTAATAAAAATCTGCTATTACATCAAAAATCCAAATACAGAGACACTGGATAATTGAATGTTTTATCACTTGTCAAAGTTTCAAATTTTCAACCACGCTTTTAAAAACTTTTACACCGGAATGTGTGGATTTTCGAATAAACATTTTTGAAGATGATTATTTAATAATCTAGTACCTTTTTATTTAGATGTTTTTAAATTATTAATTTCGTTAAATAAATGTAATAAGATACTTGTTTTGCTCTGTCCATTTACACAAAAAAGGGATAGATATTCCTAAAAAAACTTATTTGTTTCGTTTTTATATTGGTGCTAAGCAATGTACATTAATTTTTTAAGTATAGTAATTAAAATATTACTTTTAAATGTAAGAGGTTGATCGTTATCTTCGAAGTATAGCAATCCGGCATCTGTTATCGTGAAACTTTTTTATATATTCAATTATAACACATTCAAAAATGTTACGAAGCAATTAGAAATTTCAATAAAAAAAAATAACAGTCCCGATCTGGAATTACTCGAGCCTTAAAATATAAATATTAAATATAATTACTAAAAGTACTTCCATATCAACTGAAAATTATTATATCAATACATTATTTATACTTTCATTTATTATAAAAAAAACATTGCTCTAAACTTATACCCTGTATACTTTTTAAATTTTAATCGAATATTTCCAATAAGATTTTCGAATATTTAAAGATACATCCCTGTAATGTGGATCCAATTTTCTCTTAAAAAAATAAAAACAAAAAATAATAACTATAAGAAATAATATAGGATATAACTTGACATACCTACGTATCGTTAGTCGAATGCGAATTAAAAGTAAATTGACCTATCATTGAAAATATGAGTAAAGTAATGCTCATCACAAATCAATACCTCGGAGAGTCCAATTAATTGAACACCTTTTCAATTTAACAACCATTACCGGGAGCATTAACAAGATTATATACGAATTTTCGTATTTACCTTTATCAAAGAGACAATAATCAGTACCTACACACATACTACTATGCATACTATGTATATATATAGTTAATATTGAATTACAGAAGCCTGATAAAATTTCAATCAATAAAAGATCTGTCTATTCTTCGTGAAGTAGTAGTAAGGGCATCGAAAAGACAAAGGAATAAGAAAATAAACTTGAGAATTAAAAGTAAAAGCGTACTCGGAAAAGAAAAGCACTCGATGTATATATATATACGAAAGCTCCGTGATAGAAATCAAAGCTCATTGCGATAGACCGAATGGCACATGCAGCTGGTTAAAACAACTACATAGAAAGAATATATATATATATATATAAGTGACGACCAAACGATACAAAAGGAAAATGTGTGTACGAGTTAAAATCTAATCTCGGTTCAATAATGAAGTTCGTGAATAAGGAGAAAAGTTAAAGAAACGCAAGGAAAAAGGAGAGAGAGAGAGAGAGAGAGAGTATATCAAACTACGTATACACGTATAAATATCGAGGGAAATCCTTCATTCTGTACGCGTGCACCTGCGTGTTTTCCTTCTTCCAGTTCTTTTCCTTCTCGCTGGAAGTTCTTCGTGAGTTTTTCGTTATCCAGAGGTATACGCGAGAGATGTACTTCTCGTTTTACCGCTGCAAAATATCCGAGCTTCAAATTTTTATAAATTCTTTTTACGTTTCCAAGCTGAATTTTTCTTCCTAATTTTTTTTCCTCATCTCGATTCGGAATATTAAATAAAAATATTGGTTGTACTTTGGAATAGACGATTTTAACTTTGACAACCGCTAAAATTCTGTTAATTAAATCGGTGAAATTAATAATATGCGTTGAGTAGGCGAGACGATTAATATTAAACTTTTACAATGTAATAAACGATGGTGATGTTTTGTGGAAAATGTACCTAGAATTTATTATTAACGAATACCCTTGAAAAACTACACTTTTCGTCCGAGAAAAATGTTTCAGAATGTTTTAAGCATCGACATTGAGCACTTTGATCGAGGGCATACCGATAAGTCTAAAAAAACGAATTCGAGGACTAAAAGCTCGAGCACCTATCGAATGAAAATTCTATTCGTAGAGAACAAGTAGCTCGGCATAGTCGATTTCCATTCGCTTGTACATCGTATATGGGAAAAAGTCGAAAGTCAGGTGTCAATGGAAAGAAGAATCTACATGTTTATTTATAGATGTTATTATACATTTATCAATGATAAAAAAAGCACTTAAATGATTTCAAAATGGTTTATAAATCTCATGGGTGATTTATAATTCAAATTAAATTTAAATTCAGTCTATACATTATGTGATGATTACATATGATTTCAAGCAATTGTTGTACGAATTCACCCTCATTTTGAACCAATTTAAAAGAATCATCATTTTGAACCAATTTAAATTATATTCTATTCGATGAAAAAAAAATGAAATTTGTAATTGCAGATTATAATACAAGTAAGTAAAATGTTAAAACAAAAATACAATTTGTTTTAATTCATAATTTTGAATTAAAACTAATTTTTGTAAAATCTGGAATGATTTAAAAAATTGTTAATGATTGTAATTTGACTTGATGAGAAGGTGGTACAGGATTTCATATACTAAATAGCCCCTTTATAATGAGCAACAAGTAAGAATCACTTTTAGATTCTTTTATATTAAAATTAAGTTTATAAAGATTCCCGAGTAAGAAAGTTACTCTGATGTTAGTCTGGGAAAAGTGCAGAAAAATAAGACTACAAATCCAGTCTTGGAAAAGTCAACAAGTTTGACATGTAAAATTTAAATTATTAAAAGAAATTAATATAAACTAATAGAATTTTGAACCTTTAGTTTCGAAGAATTGTTTTGTACCACTGCTAAGCTATTTTGCCGTTTCTGTCATTATGTTGAATTCAGGTTACAGTTTGTAAAGAAAGATGCAGCTTTTTATTGTACTGAACTTGCATTTAAGAACTAACGAAATAGAAAAATAGTTCAATTCATGGTTACCAACTCTACAAAATTCAATTTAATAATATTACATGTCTGGGAAAAAGTCTTGTGTAAAGTATATAAGTTTTAATGAATCAAATGTCTGGCAAAGCCTGTATAAAACTACTGTCAAACCGATTTTATTATAATTCCTCACGTTCCTAAGCATACATTTAAAATTTAATCGCATATTGAGAAAACATGACGGATACACAACGTAAAAATGTAAAGTGTTTTATATCAACTTAAGATAAATTTTATGTCTAACAAGACATAAATCAAACATAGACTTAAATCCTTTACAATCGAGCAACGTTATAGCCAAATTAAAAATTTGAAGAAATTTATTCAAGATTTTCTTTCTCAAACGTATGATGGTCTCCTTGTTAGTTGAATGTGAAAAAGTATGTTTCGATTTAATTGTTGATAACTCGGAGACAATTGGATACATATACTGAAGCGCAAATATTCAGCAAAAAGCAAATATCTGTATTTGGTCAAAAGTTATGGAAGAAATAAGAATTAGATGAAATTTTTACCTGAAATGTCCATAAAATTTATATACTAAATTTAAACTGACCAAAAGATATTAGAGCTTATTTTTTGTGTTTACTTGATATTAGCTTTTTGTCAGATTCGAGTTTGAGTGTCTATCTAATAGCTTTCAAGTTATCAACAATTAAATTAAAGCCTACTTTTTGACAATGTTTCATCAGCTGCGTAGAATTTTCGTCAAACAGTCTATGATATTCAATGTCACAAGAATTCTTTCATATTTGTGTACAAAACAACAGTTCCAAAAGGTGCAACATAATCCGTGACCTGGAAGGTGAAACCCTTCCTTGTTAGAAGTCTTTTGATCTATCATACTAAGCTATATTATTATTTACGGTAATAAATAATAATTATTTATATCGAATAAGAATTTTAGTCAATGCATCTCCGAAGCACAGTAATTTTTGCATTTGTGTAAGTCTATTCGGCATTCCTTTCCGCAAAACATTCTAATACGTTCAACAATAACAGAAAAAAATCTTAAAAAATCTTATAACCAAAATTTAATACAACAAAATTAATCTATTGTAAGAGCAAGAGATTCCAAAGTAGCTCGATGATCGAAGGTTCACATATCAGATTTAAAGTGTTGTTTTTAACACTTCAAATGTCACTTTAGTTAAAACATTACTTTGATTTGATGTAAACGTTTAATTTTAATATTTCCCCAATTTTGCGATATAGTCTCGTTGACATAAACATTCGCCAAATTAAGATAACTTTATACACAATTTTAAAAAATAAAAATTTCGTATAATAATGTTTTAACTCACATTTGTACGTATAACGAGTGCGCGAGAATGAGTTTATTAACAAGAGAGAAATACACGTATATAGGTCGATAGTTAGATTCATTGGTATATCATCGATGTAACAGGAAGAACGAGACTTGTCTCTCCCTCTTGCGGCTTATGTACCGGATGAAACTTTGCCGGATTACCATCAATTTCGTACGATCGAACATTACCTTACTGATACGGACTTGGAAATAGTCGTCGAGATCAGGAAATATATACCGATAACTTTCTTTTTACGCCCCGATATTTTATCTCTCGGGCCCAGGATATATTATATTAATCCTCGTCTTTATTTTAGATCCAAGTTACACCTATACATCTATAATATAGATATTTGTAATATAAATAATTTGGTGTATCCTCTTATAAAAAATAAGATTGGTTTAATTAGCTCCACCGTGATTATTTAATATTTGAATGCGCGAAAATTCAAATGTTCATATGAAAAGAGCAATACACATTTTTACGTAAAAAGAAAAATATTTATTATTTTATTCCAATTATATTCACTCGAACGCGCGCGCGCGAGAGAAAGAGAAAGAAAAATTTAACGTAAAGAATATTTTATCCTCAAAAATTAGCAGTTAATATTCGAAGCAAGTATATATATATGCACGAAAGAACGCGCGAGAAAGAGTTTCCTTCAAAATAATGCATTCTTCTTTTCCTTTTTGTCCACGAAGGAAAAAAAATTGCGCGCACTCGATATATACATTTTTTCTTCTCTAACGTATAACACATACGTATACATATATATACCAAAACTTAAAATTAAAAATACAATAACGATATAATTACATTTCGAGTTAAACATATATATTATCGAAAAATGCGTATATTTGTACAAAAAGATAATTGCGACTATTAGGAAAATGTTCGAGCGTAATCTTTCATAGCAAAGTGAAAGAGAAAGAGAGAGAGGGAGGTAGGTGGGCGATAGTACAGACGTAACATGAACAATTACAACGGTAGGTTGTTCGGCAGTATCATTTATGTCTTGAGTGACACATAAGAAAACCGAGCGAGAGGCGGAAACGAGCTGGAGTTTATGAAAGCAAAAGGGAGAGAGAGAGAGAGATAGAAAGAGAGAGAGAGCGAGTATACTTTGAGCGTGTATTTGTGTATACATTTATGTATACGTGAGTGGGGGGGGGGGTTAGGAGGGTACGTGTGCGTGAGCGTGAGCGTGTGTATACGGTAGGGGAAAGCGTAGAAATAGAAGGAGGAGGGGGTAGTTGGTTGAAGAGGATCGAGTGAGGGCTGAAAGTCGAGGGAGAGCGCGCAGGGGCAAGAGAGAGAGAGAGAGAGGGAGAGGGAGAGAGGAGAGAGGAGAGAGACTGAGCGTCAGGTGGCTCTGGGGGTCCAAGTGGGGGAAAAACGGGAGACCCGGGCAGTGCAAGCCGGGCAGCACGCCCGTTCGCAATAACCGCGGCGCCTCCGCGTTCGAATCAAACGATAATAACTTACACGCGTCTGTATATATATATATATATACACACATTTACAATTTACACACACGTATGTATAAAAAAAAATCATAAATAAATAAATATATATATATATACACATACGTACGTGTAACAACATCTCCGTACCTCCGTTTACGTGTGTGTGTGTATTATGTATGTATGTATATATATATATAGATTGACAATTGTCGGGCAAGTTTTTAGTGCGGTGTCAAAAGAAGGAGCGGGGCAGATGTAGATATATATACATATAGTGACAAGAGGTACTGACACAGAGAACGAGAGTTACGGGGATTAAGAAGAAGCGGGGGGTGGAAGCCGCGACGACGGAAGGTAAAATAACCAACGAGCCAGAAAGTAACAGGTTGGTCATATCGCTGTGTATACCTATATACCGCCCGGAGAATCTCCAGTGATTATATTATACTCCTTGTTTCGTTTCTTTTTTTTTTTCGTTTATTCTCCTTTTTTTCGAGTGATAACGTTACGGTTTTGTTATTGTTTTACGGGAAAGTGATTTATATCGGTGACGCGGGCCGTTAGTGGTTTTTACCGACGTAATTTCCGACCGCGTGCGTTAATACGGGATGAGCTTTCAAAGTAATGTACGACTTTCGAGCGGTGCGTGTACGTGTAGGCTCGCTCTATAAAATTCGCGAAATTACGGTAAAATTTGGTGATTCTACGGGAAACTGTAGGAAATTTTAATTAACCGAAGAGTGTGTAATAAGAACTGGAGAATTATATATAAATGGAAAAAAAGATTTTCTTTTTTACAAAATCATTTTTGACTGAGCTTTGATCACGGAGATTGAAAGATATAACAACATCACTGAAAATTTCTTTTAGCTTAGACTAATATAACAAATAAATGACGTGCGTAATATTTTTTATTACTATTTTCGGCTGAAAATATGTAAAACGGTTAAAAATAATTGGTGTAAAAGTGTAAATAATTTTAAGGTTACATATTTGACAGATACTTTGGGGTACTCAAATTTAACGTTGAACAGTAATTTTGTCATTTATTTAAACATAAAAACTCAAAATATGAATAAGATATTCGAAAGGCATTAAATTTCGAAAATTTTAAATACACAATAGCAATTTAAAAATATTACAAAAAAACAATTTGAAAGATTTATCGAAATAAGACTAAAATCTCAATAGTGAGAATTAAAAATGACACCTTACTAGAAATTACACCTTAATAGAAATAGAGTATATTTTGAGGTTAGTCAAAATCCACGATCTAGCCATTAATAACCGACATATCAGTCATTTTTGTTAAAAAACGAACTTTTATTAAAATCCTTGGATTTCTACCAGTGTAGTTGACACACATTTTGAATAAATTTACGTATATATGTATCTATAATTACGTTGGAAATGCGCATCGTCTTATCTACACGAGTATCGTATAGGATTTATCCGCATCGCTTCACCTGAATTCCCATGGGAAGTACATACATATACATATATATATAGGTACGAGATCGGATGTTGTCAGGTGCGGGTGTCCTGTACGGAGAAACACCGTAAGTCCAAATCCTGGTTGAATAGGCGAACGGATTGGACGTCGTCAGCTGCTGCGTAGGTAACCGAGAGGAGATGGACCGCGGGTTGTGCAGGTCGAAACGGTTAGCCTTGTCCTCCGAGTAGACGCTTACGTCGCATTTATTCAATTAAATGTAATTACTTTCACTCCCGACTAATTACTTAATTCGTTTATGTATATACGTACACGCACACACACGTAGACACGTAGACACTCTCGGTATTACTATACACACGATAATTAAAAGACTCGAGGAACACTGACGTCACGATATGACCAACGGTCTCTGCAACAACGACGTTGACTGACGCTTCGTGTTCTATCCTGGAATTAATTTCGTTCTCTGGTTCCTATTTTGATAATCCATTTCTATATTCTGATATATTGGACGGATATCTTCAGTTTTGTGTTTAACTTTAGTTTAATAATAATTGGGATTTCGAAGTGACATACCTGACCAAAGAGGTGTTATTCTCTTTATCTTGTATAGACAGAACGAATAAGGGCACGGAGGAAAAATTTGTAGTAAAAATGATAATGTTGTTTAGTAACGGAGAGACTGCGGATTTGACAAATGATAGCGAATTATTATTTTGCTATAGGAACAATTTACGAGACTTATAGTAAATATTAATATAGATATTTAGTAAATTATACCAATAAAAATAGTAATTTTTACCATTCGTCAAGACTCTCTATCTCGATTATTAAACAATATTGTCATTTTCACTAGAACATTTTTTTCTCTATACCGAAAAATTATTTCAACAAAAAATATGAGAAGAACATTTTTTGCAAGTATTGCGTAGTGACTCATGAAGCTACTTTCTAAATTTTAGTCGATCTCCCACATTTATATTTTTCCTGTATACAATGCGTCATTTCGCCGTCCTCGCAAAGAAAATTCCTATTTTAAGTAATTTAATGATAAAATTCCGAAAAGCATTAATATTAAGTAAATAACACATCGTAGTTGTAAAAATTCAACACTCTTTTTAAAAAATCACGTAAATAGTAAAAAAAACCCGCAGAAATGCTTGATGGAGAAAAATAATAAAAAAAAAAGAAAGGTTATTATTAAGGTTCGAGACGAACAAAATAGTGAAACCTTGTATCGCGGCGTCGTATAAAAGAAAAAAAAATGAAACAGAGAAAAGGAGAAAGAGTCGTCGTATGTATCGATACTATACACAGATGATACATAGAAGACGGTTATATATAGATTAATACTACTTTATCAAAATCAAGTATCAAGTGCGGTACTCGTAAAATACTTTATTTCCTTAATTTCGAACTGGATGCGCTAATGAATAGTATTTCATACTCGTTACACACACATATATATAGAACGTTAAATATCTCGATGAAAATAAAAGATTTAGTGTTATTGCGTTTTCAGTTTGTGCAGTCAAGCTGATCGCTTAGATATATATATATACCTACATATAGAGAGAGAAAGATAGAGCGTGTAAGATGTGAAAGAGAAAAGAAGGAGAGTTTAGAGGTCGAGTAGGAACCTGTTGAAAATTCTCTAGGCCGCTCTATGTATATATATATATATATATATATATATATACGCACGTACAGAGTTTGATGCCAAGTTTTCCGTCTGGATTATGCTTTATCGAATATTAAACTCCGTAATTAAATGTATACTTTATATATGTATACGTGTATCGTCATTTCGCTTAACTACGCTACGTATGTGGGTGCGTGTGTGTGTGTGTGTGTGTGTCTATACATGTATACATATTCGATACGTTTTAATGGGCTTATCATACATGCATTTGCGTCTATATAGGGAAGAGAATTGAAAGTTGACCAAGGATGCGTAAGAATTTCGATATGTGTATATTATCTCTCGAGAGTATTAATTTAATAAAGGTTTTAAATTAATTAGCGCACTCGCTTTATATGAATGTGTATATGTGTGTGTGTGTATATATATAACAAACGCATGTGTGGCATTAGAGTGGGATATTTCGCATTTGAGGAGATAATTACAGAAGTTTAGAAAACTATTGGTGAACTAATGAATTGACGTATATAATATTAACGTAATATTAGTCCCGTGTATACATTTTCCTAATAAATTTTAGCTAAATGGCATACGTATGTATGTTGCGGTATTTAAATTTGTTCGAGAGTGAAACATTAAAAAAGCCAAATCAGTATCGAAACGGAGTGCAATTCTAATATCAAGTTAAAAACATAAATATATCAAACCTTTTTTTTCTTTTTTCAAGTTAAGTTTCTCACTCTTCGAAATGTATATAGTGACTCAGTTTTGGCGGAGGCACCCAGTGAATTTTTTCCTCAAACCGAATTTAGGGTGTGTGAATGACCAATCGAACAATTTAATTAGAATTACAAAATATAGGTTTCTTTAATTACGAAATTTTACGCAAATATGTTACAAATGAAAAAGGTAATTGTTGTTAAAAAATAAATAAGTATTGTTGAACTTTTACAATTTACGTTGTTTTCTTTTAACACTGTATTGGAAAGTACCTTTAAAAGGTTTTAACTAACGATTAATGCCATTGTTATTGTACGACGTTGAATACAATTTTCCTTAAGGATTTCTGAGAGTAAGAGAGAGAGGGAGGTAGAAGTGCTTCTACAACTTTGAAATTCTATTTCCATATATTTAGAACAGCTGTGATTTCAAACTGCAAGCTCGACATGACCAAATGACCAATTCAAATTAGTCTAGTCGTCTTCAATTGAATATAATCAAATACGTCATCTATACACACACACACACACACCCACACTCGCATTATTTACAAATTTAACGAATTACGGTCTTTTGTGCTCGGATTATTTGTTTATTTGTAAAGATCAAGCAAATTATTAAACACCGCGTATACGTATGTATATATATATATATATATATATACACGTTCAAATGAAATTACGTTTGATTAAAAAGTTGCATTAATTCAATTAAAAAATTATATTTTTTACCAAACTCACGTCGGACCGTATCGCGAAATAAAACTTTTCGCGCGCGTTCGTTTATAAATTTCGCAAAGTTCGTACGGGATTTTTCGTTAAAAATTTTAACAGTTCGCGCGAAACATTGAGCTATTAAATTATACGAGAAAACGTTACCTTTATTTTATCAAATATACGCGGGACTGTAATTGTTGAACAAATTTTGTTGAATAAACGTACGACTTACATCGAGCGCGCGGATATTTCGTTAAATTGAATATTTTTTCACGTATATACCTGTTGTATTTTTCGATTTTATTTACACGGCCGACTATTTTCCGTATCTCCGATAACAAATTCTATACGTCCGTAGAGAGTCAAAAGCTCATAGTTAAGCCTCTTGGTTATCTTTGGATAATGCGTTACCAAAATTCTAGTTGTATTTCACCGCAGAAATTCGATAACGGTATTTGTTGAAGTTACATATATACACATATATACAAGGTGTATATATATGGAAAAGCTCTCGGTATAGACAAGACCTGCTTTTTGGTTTTTATATGGTTCGATTCATAAAATTTCGTCTCTACAATATATATCCTTGGTAAATTACTCGACTCTCATTCTTTCTTTTTACGCAAACTCGTTGTGTACATCCTACTTTCAAAAATATGTGGTACTCGCAATATTTCCGGGTTACACGGTTTTACAAAATTAAGTATTTCAAAAGTATTTCAAAAATGTTATTAATTTTTTTATTCCCAATAATCTCGTATACGTTACGAAAGTTTTCTCGAATATTGGATAAAATATTTTTAATTTCGGCTACGCGATCGATAAGCTGTAATGTGTATGTACTCGTACGTACCAAACTATTACTAATATTCAATAAAAATCAATGAATAGAGCGATATCTGTGAAATATTATAATAAACGACGGATCATAATATCAAATAATATCGATATAATAACGAAAATATCGATAATACGACACACATATTTTCGCACACTACTACAAAAAGAGTAAAAAAACTATTTTCCACGTACTATCGTCAGGAATTGCAAAAAAAAATAATAACGGAAACGGAAGAGACTCATAACACTTCCGAAACACGCCCCGCTCTACATTTCGAAGACTTGCCAAAAAAAGAGGAAGATAAAGCCGAGTGCATATATTTCGTGTGAAAAAAGTCACCCGTTAATAAAAATATATATATATAAAAAGAGAAAAATCTTCGTGCTCCACCGAAAATAAAACGTAAAGAAACAGATGTTTTTTCAGTTTTATATAAAAGAGAGGAAACTTTCTTTCCTTCGAGTCATTTTTTTCCCTCTGGTGCAAAGGTAACTTCGCCTTTAGAGTACTGCGGTGGAACTTTGGCAAACGTTAGAGACTGCTCGGGTCTCTACTATAGTGTAAAACCACACACACATACGCACGCGCACACACGCACGTGTATACGTATTTGCGTTTTTTTTTTAGTTTTTTAACGGAGTTGTTTTTGTTTCCTTGAGTATTGCAAGTTTAATCCTCGTGCACGAATGAAACGTACATTTGCGGGATTAACTAACGAGAAATCGAGTTAAAGAGATCGTAGGATACATTACATTATTGAATGATGTGATTGTAATAGATCCTAAATGGATTATTCGTTGATTAGCGTAGTTCCAAAATTTGTTATTGCGTGTTTCGTAAAGTTTTAAAAGAATATCAATGTTGTTTTATAAGTGTGGAAACGATGCGTGTAAATCAATTCCTTTTGATAACTGTATCGATAGAGTATATGAATATATATTTATATGTGTAAAGGGTTACGTAACTAAAGATACGTCGAATTACTAATTTAGTATTACAATTATTAAGCAGTATTAATTACAATCCTAATTACATTTTAAAGCCACTGAATTATTTACTACGATTCATACTGCATTATTTAGTAATTGGACTATACGTAAGAGAACAAAATACCGTCTTGTTAATTATATTGGCGGTAATAATTAATTACCTGTATATACGCATTATCGTATTAAATCACCCGAAAAGACAAATATTTTAAGAAAATACTATTTTTTTGTAAATAAATAAATGATGAAATAGTAGGATCGTTAGGTTTTTTTTAACTCGAATGTCTCACACGTATGTGTATATACGTACCTATATATCGGAGTCGTCTGAGCAAATATAGATCATTACTACTTACTACCTACGGATCATCGATTTTACTAAAATACTCGGATATATTATTCAACGATGTATTTTGGAATACAAGTGAAAGTAATCGTAAAGTTATAAACGATTTAAATTTATTTTTAATAAAAAAAATTAAACAAAAGATTACGTTAGTGATTTTCACTATCGATCTTCCGTGTGGAAATCATAAGCTGACGATAATAACAAAATTTCGCAATATACATTTTGTAATAAACTTGTGGGTACGCGTCGTTCAATATCTTTAAAAATTCAATCATAAGTATTAATAAAATACATTTCTTGGATAAAAAATTTGAAGAATCGTCGATAATATTTCTAAGGGAATAAAAGTTAATTAGAAAAAGACAAATGTAATTCCGGATCTTATCCCAGGATCGACATTTTTTGTTTTATGTACACCGTGCAGTTTCTTCGATACACGTTTGTTTTTTATCGATTCTTCTACCAATTATTCTGGAGATTGAAATTGTTTATTCGATTGCGATTACAACGGCACGGTCAAATAAAATAAGTTTAATCATTGTTTTTTTTTCGTTAAACTCTGCGTTCATCAGCTTATTCTGAATAATTAACACTGTTATCACGAATTTGAATACAGTACGTTTTCGCCATATGTGTGTATGTGTGTGTGTGTGTATATTGTAATTAAAATAATGAAATATCACATAAATTTAACGTGATATAAAGTAGAAATTAGTATTCACCGGGTTGTTAAACGAATAAACGTATATGTATATAAAGAAGAGATCTCTCGCGCAGATTATTACGAAATCGCTAGATTAACATCTTGATACACAAGTTTTCAAAGTACCTTAATCCCTACATATTTCCCTTCGTATAGACTTAGATATTTTTAATTTCATCCGAATTTTAATACAACCGACAAATTAATATCCCTATATATTTTAATCTCGCAAAATAACTTCAACAATATTATATATATAGGTAAGAACAAAAAAAAAATGAAAGATTAAATAAATTATGTAATAGTCGCTTTAGCTTATACTACCAGTTTAGCATGCGCATATTTATTATTCATATACTTATATTATGGTAGGGTATTAGAATGAATGATGAAGCACGTAAAATTGCTCCCCGTTAATCTAACGTCAACGTATATTAAAATTTTGGGACACAACCTATATATAAAAATCAATTTGTTGAAAAAATAATTGTCACTATACGTATATATATATATATGTGTGTATGTATTTCGTGTTTGTAAATATTCACGAGCAACGTCTGCGTGGAATGAATTAAGAAATGAAAACGTTTGTATTTACAAATTCAAAAGCGCTTGCACCAGAATTTCCGAATTAATCATTGCCCGAAAGCTTTTACATTTAACATTATATATATATAATATGCACGCGGATGTAAAGATGTATATATTCGCGGAGTCCTGAATTTCTAATCAGTTTATTTTCCTCGAGAAAATCGATAATAGTGAACCCGAAGGATATAAAAAAAAGAAAAACACATAGAGGAGGCAAACAAAAAAAAAGAAAAGAGCGAATGATAGGGAGGCAAGGAGAGAACATTTCGTAATGAAATTGGATTCTAACGACCTATGCTTTAAGCACGAGAAAAAGAAATCTAGAGACTCTTGGTTCGAAAGGATATTTCACGATTTATTTTTTTTTTCTGCGCCGTGTGCTGGTATTGAAAATCTTTATTTCACGTGTAATCATTAGTCATCCCGTACTTTCACTCGGTTGTTCAATTCTCAATCTTAATTAACAATTTTATTGTTTTCGATTGTTCTCCACACTTTTAATTAATGTTTTTCTGGATCGGAGATCTCTTCAAAACGAAGAAAACAAAACGTTGTTTCAATTTTGTTATTAATATAACGAAAAGAAAATTAAACGTTGTTTTAATTTTATTATTAATATAACGAAAAAAAGCGAAAATCACTTTTGATTTCGATTTTAATTACTTAAGGCTAGTGGGTACTCAAATTTTACCAAAAATGACTAAAATATCGACTTCATTGAACAATATTTTTGGAAATTCTTTTACACAAAGAAAATTTGTGTGGATCTTAATATTTTCTTTTTTTTATTACAATTCACATTTTAGCTCAATTTTCATTTTATTTCAAATGACTATTTTTTAATAACTTATAGGATTTATTCTTTAATATACATTTTTAGTCTCGCAATACTCGTAACTTGGCAATTATTGATTTTTTTCACATGAAAATTTACAAGCAATTATTTATTTTTTACTCTTCTTATTGTAATATCCAATATAATTTTTATACAAGTTTTCTCAAACTAATTTTTTATTTTTAGTACCATGTGTCCTTAAGCAAACAAAAATAATTTTTGTTTTATTATGAAAAACGAAAACGAATTGTAATAATTCATATTGTAAAACTAAAAATTATAACCGTAATAAAAAAATATTTTATTTTTTGGAGATATCCCTGATTTGGATACATTCAGTCAACCAGAATGAGAAACTTTACATCCGAAGTAATCCGAGTTAATTCAACTACACCGAATAATATACAGATAAATTATTATTTTGCAACTGCGTGTATATATATATATATATAAATATCGTCGTTCACGATTAACGAAAACTAGGTCGCGTTATAAGCAATTCGAATTATTACGTTCGAATGTCTTACAAACTTTATTTTTATTTTTTAATTACCTCGCTTTATGCAAATATCCCCAACTCTAAGAGATTGCGCATGAATTTGGCTTCGTCTCTCTCTTTTTTTTATTTAACGAATCTATGTAACGATCGTAAATAATGCGTTAAGCATTTACGGGGATATGTACGAGAGATAAAATAGTCTTAAATGTCGTAGGCGGTCTGTATCTTACCAATAAATCTTTAATCTTTAATCTCCGGTTGTCCCTTTCTCTCTCTCTCTCTCTCTCTCTTTTTCTTTGTTCATGACTATTAAGTGATAGCTTGCGGGGTTCTTTTCTGTCCTTTACTAATACCCCTACGTCGAGAAACTCACCTCGTAAAACAGGTCTAAATTACTTTCTTTTTTTTTCCTTGTTTCCTCCCGATCTTTTATTTTTTTAGTTTTTACGACTTCGCGTTAGGTAAATACGTTCTGTATTAGGTGTAGATCATTCGTGCGTCTAGAAACCTATTAGTACAAAATAAACTGGTTAAACAATATTGTATATAGATCGACGTAGTAGGTACAATGTTAAAAGTATTACACGATAAAAAAAATTTAATTTTCCAAAGTATTGTATTAAGGAATATAATAATGAAAAAGAAAAATGACTCCGGCAAATTTTTATTCGAACCATAAGAGACTTTAAGGTAATTCCTATACTGTAATAGACCTTTGTTAACCTAGTTTCTATTCCCCTTTATTAATAGTTTCCGCAATGCACATACACAGTATTTTACATTTAATAATCTTCCGAATGAAAGTTTAAATATATAATACTTTGTTAATACGATTAAAATCATATTTTCATATTCCATATAATCTTTAATTTTTAATTTCGTTCGGTATACATGTAACCGTGTATGTATCGTATGAAATAAATATTAGTTTTCGTAAGTGGTAAAGTTTTTGGATTTACAGATTCGCATAGTGCTGCTGTTCTCGCTTTGCTTTTTTTTTTAACTTGCGGTCATCGCATTTTTCACAAAAGCCTCGCCCATGAGTCTTCGTCGTGAGAGACGGTAATTCAACGTTGTACATAATGTATATCGCCACTTTTTCAGCACACTGCACGTTCGATCCTCAATTAGAGATAACATTCAATTTTTCCTTTTTCTTACTCTCAACATTCCTAAATTAATAACAATTTTGGAGAAAGTGCGAGAAGTATAAGGGTTTAATTTAAAGAAAAAATGTAACGAAATTCGTCTCCATTTTAAAGGATATAAAACAGGTATGTACGTAAAATGTTAAAATTAGTTTACTTATCGCGATATAAATAAAGAAACAAAGTAATACTTTTTAACCTTCCTCCGGTTTTTCGTACATCTAAGGGTATATACACAAATAATGAAACATATTTTACAACGTTGTATTTCACCATCAAATATTTGTATTTTACTAGATTTTTTTAAAAAAAATTCAAATATCTCAAGTCTTATTTTTAAAACCTTGTTTTCATTTTATCTCTTCTTTTCGCTTGTATTTCAAACTCTCACTCGGTTCTAACGCGAAACTTCGCCTCTATTAAAGCACCTTTGAATTAAACTAAATTCACGCGCCCTCTCGCTGCGAATATGTATATATACGCTTTTCGTCTCAGTTTCTCTTTCATTGTATAAAACAGACGTATATATATACATATAGACGTGCACGCGTACGCAAATACACACATATATTTATACGTGCACATGTGTGTGATACACGTTTCTTCTATCTAAATGAATCTGAAAGAATATAAATCAAATTTATTTTTTATTTATCATTTTTATAATATTAAATTTGTATATATATGGTATAATATATATATCGTTAAATATAAAATGATAAAAATAATTTATATATACACGCGGTATTAGTTTCTTTTTTTATATTATATTATCCTGTGTGTTTGGATTTATTCATTTATAAAATTACAAGTTATTAAATTTAATTCAAGTACACGTATATAGTTCTCTTGGTGATTCTATATATAGGATTTCATAAAGTTGATATGTGAGATATGTGTTATTTTAATTTGAGAATTATCGATCGAACACGAGATGATTTTTATTTCTAAACGTTCATACACTTTCATATCTTAAAAAAACTATTTATATAAGAAGAAATGACCAATTATACTGTAGGAAATTAAGTTAAATAAAATATATAGTTTATAGTTTAACGTATTAAATATAAAAACAATTGTAAATAATTTTAATGAAGTAACGGCGAACGTTTTCTTCTTCTTCTTCTTCTTTTTTTTGCAACACTTGACTCTCACAAATAATCATTACGAATCGCGTAGTAAAGTAATGGTATAGTTCCATTAAATGTAATAGTATTTTTCCATTACCTCGGTATTGAACTTCGATAAAATCGTACTTAATACGTATAGTTCTATTATAGTATTGTCAAAAGTTCTAACGGTAAAATATTGGTTTACGGCGGGAGATGCGTTTTAAAAAAAGTGGTATAAAAAAAAAGATGAAATAGGTACTATGTATATTATGTACATACACTCCTGCAAATAAATTAGGTGATTAATAAAATTCGCATATATATACAGTCAATGATATTAAATTCGTTGAGCCGTTCGAATTGCATTCGATGTATATACATAGTTATAAATACGTTCAAACAGGACAGCGCACGGCTCCTAAAACAACACATCTTGATGTCTAATGATTTAATACTGTGTAATTGGGTTGAGAAGGATTAAGCGATATGTACCTATATCTTGAATTTATAGTGATAGATGATTATTTTGAGACAGATTTGCTTTTGTCTTCGATTCACGGACTGTTTTTAACGAATTGTGTATTTTAAGAAATATCGTTTGTAAATATATGTATAAAGTGAGTAATGATATTAAGTATAAGCGTGGTAACTTTTGAGAAATATTGTAGGGTTCATCCAGTTTCAATAGTATATTATAATTATATATTATTTACGGATAACCAGATAATTATATAATTAAAACGTATAAAGGAGAGGGTTAATATAAATGTTAAAACGTTTTCAATGATAACACTTGATTTTCGAAAAAAAGAAAGATGCGGGAAATTTAGGGAAAACCATAAGCAACCAAAAGAGTTGCAACATTTTAGTATTGTCGGGTATATCTATATATACAAATTTTCGATATGCACATGTATATAGAGATACTGTACAAATGAAAAGTTAAAAAAATACAATTGTATTAAACCGTTGTCCGCTACTGTAGACGTATAAGGTAAAAGTACCAGTGCCGGAACACTTTTTGACTAGGTATATAAGTTTTAATTATTTTGAAGCAAAATAAAGAGTTATACCATAAACTTTTGTTCGCATATGATAAATTAATATTTTTTCTTATTAATACTATTTTTTTATGCTTATTTTGACTCTTATTATTAAATACGAGGTAAAAAACTGATAATCTGAATTTGTACGTAATTTGGAACACTTAAAATAATTTTGTAGGTTAGAATCTTGTTTCTTAAATAATTTATTTACAACACATAGTTGACTCTTCAAAGATAATGTAAAATATTAAAATAGTTATTTGTTAATAAAAACTAGCAATAAAACGATTAAAAAATATAAATAAATATAAAATATCTTAATGTTAAAAGTGTTCCACGAAACGGTCAAAATATAGAAATCTGTACCAATTATGAAACATTTTTTCTTGCTGTTCCAATACTTATGGAAATGAGAAAATGATGTACATATTTTGGAACAGTATAATTTATGAATGAATTGGATAGAAATTTGAATTTTAGTGTATATCAGATAAAAGTATAGCTTCTATACGTACTATATGTTTGTAAAGCATAATGAAATATGCTTAAATACCTTAAAGCAAGGCTTTGGAAATCAGCACTACTTGTTATCATAACCTTCCAAATTAGCTAACATTTGACCCTTTTATAATTTTTTTTTCTTGATTAAATATTTTTTCCCTGCTTATATTTATAAATCAACATTTTTTAACTTATTTGAAATTTGATTGATTTTTTTCACTTATAAAAGGTTCAAGGTTTTGTTAAAATATAATAATTTATCTCTATGTTCCACAATAGGGCATGTTCCGCAATAGGTACCTTTACCTTAAAAGTACTTTAATCTAAAAAATTAGAAGATTCATCCAACTCATTACAATGTAACTCACTGTATCCAACCTATATTACGTAAAGATTTATAAACTTTATTTAAAGCTTGCGAGTAAGTTTGATAAATTAAAAAAAAGGACGTAATGAAATACGGGATTTTTGAGTATAAATTAAAAAAATTAAATATTATAATCATCCTGAAAAATCGATTGATCGCAACAATCATTAAATATATGCATTAAAATCAAGTTGTATCAATCTTTGCATCGAACTACGCGATAGTAACCCTCGTTCATCCGCACGTGTATATTTAATATAAAAAAGATACGACGGAAGGGAAAAATAGAGTCGAAAATAGAGAGAGGGACAGGAAAAAATAATTGTCATCATTTTGAACGAAAAATATTTGACCACGACATTCGAATGAAGGACTCGTGCATCAATATGATTAATCGACTCGTATATACGATATAGCGCGTATATATACGTAATACAAAATATATACCTATGTAACCTTGAAATCAAAGTGAAATTAAGTTCAAATGTACATATATACATACGATTTTATTAATAACTGGCTAATAAGCACATTTAATTAGTATATAAATATCTACACTTTTACAAATTTTCGTATATATAAACGACTCGTTACACCGGAATTGTATATATATCGAGTACATACATCATCGACCTTCGATTATTTTAACAGGTGTCATTATATATATATTTACCCTCGTAATTATTATTGACAACAAATGAACGGTAGTGTACGAGCGCGCGTAAACGTTAAAATTTAATTTTATATACGTATATACATATATGTAAGAAAAATAAATAATAATGTAGAGTCTTGGTACTAAGAAGAAAACAAGCAAATTATAGGAGTATGGAACAATTTAGGTATGATGTCACGTTGATATATTGTGTCGGTGTAGGCGTTAGGAGAGTGAAGGACTTATCAGGGCGCGGCTTCAGCTGGGACTATCGTTTCTGTCCATCATTCGCGTCATAGGTATATACATATACATACATACATACTCGTGTGCACACCTATACACATTCGTGAGAGGAAAAAAAGAGAGAGAGAGAAAGAAAATGTCCGTGTAGCGTGTCGGGAGTCGTTTATCGGGTGATTATCGATGTCGTATATGTACTTCTATAGTTTAGAATCTGTTTTCCCATTTTTTTTTCTTTTTGCATCTTCTCGATCCAATAATTGGACGAAATTAACCTCTTTACGTTTCAGTTCTATGTATAGATCGGAATACGACGTGACACACTTTTATGGGATCTTAGAGTTTAAACTTGGTAACGAACTTTATGCGTATATATCGTTTTAGTTTACCTGACAATACAAAGTGCCAATTAGTTCAAACGTCACTTCGATAAAATACGATTAACAAATATTGTATTATAAGAGACGTATATATATATATATATGTATATATATATGTACGTCTAATAGAAAAGAATTAAAAAAAAATGTATGCACGGGATGTTTTTTGCGGTAACGAGTTAGAAAAAGGAGTAGAAACATCAAGAAGCCTCGGAGAGGAGAAAAATAAGTGGCCGTTGTTAAAAAGCCGTTTTTTCTCGCTTCGGGACGTTTTTAATTATTCGCCCGGAGTTTACTGCGTGCTTGGTTAGCTTCGATGAGTCTCGACTTGCGCGCGCACTGCACCCATACACACACGCACTTATCTTTTTGTTTTTCCTTCTTTTAGAAATCAAGCTGGAAAAATAAACATTTTGATGATTTAATTTCACGCTGACGATTCTAAGTGTATATCATTCACGGTCGTAAAATTCTCGATAAAATATTTCTTCGGACGATTTTTCTTTACCGAGATAACGATTTTTTTCTTTGTTCTCGAAAATGTATAGTATAATTACTTTTTACGAAAGTGAAATTTATATTCCTTGCGGCGAACTTTACAAAAAATACAAATTAACGTACTACGTTTTTTTCAAAACCTTTGTTAAACTTTTAATGTTTTCTCTTATTGTTTTAACGAATTAGGATACACGATCTATCAACATTTGATATTTTACGGTGAACGTATAAATCATTATAAAAGAGACGTCATTATAATATTATAAAGCTTATTTATCAAACTTTTGTTCATTTCTATTTTGATCGGGACGAATTGACGAAGCGCAAAAGTAATAACAATATAATTATACCAATGAAATATTAGATATTCGCTAATAAATTGTTAATTTTAATTAAAATATTTAACGTCAATTTGAACCGCAGTCATAATATAACCCAATGAAACTAAAATAACACATACATACATATATCATTATTATAACTTCCTTTAAAATAATTATTGTTATATTTAATTATAACAATATAGCATAACGAGGAAAAAAAATTTAATTTTACCTCGTACAAGAAGAACAATTAGTTGTAAAAATAGTTATATCAAAGCAATAAATATATTTAATATGTTACCTAACGATATGAAAATCTTAAGCACCAAAAATAAGAAATCAAAAATTAAAAAATGGATTAAAAATAATATATATTAAAAAAAAAGTTTTTATTTTCTGTTGTATTCGTCACAAATTACTTTTAGCTACAGTTGTGTACTATTTGGTTACTTTGAATAATTGTTAAAGATTTATTATTTAAGTATATTAGATTAGTTTAATATTTAAGTTAGTTTTAAGTTTTCTTTTTGTAACCAGTCCCACCAACAGATAACTCCGTTTATCTCTGTGGGAGGTTTGCATGATGTATGTGTTTCTATTATGTAAATTCTTTTCTGGTTAAATAAATAAATAAATAAATATATAAATAAATAAATTATCTTGCGCATCGATATATCTATTATCAAAATGTAATAATGACATATTCCTATAAGGAAGCCTAAATTGAACATCATCGTACGCGTGGTGTGTTTGAAATTTAGGTGCCTACATCGAGTATTCATAAAATTTAATCTTTAATATATACGCTATAAAAAAAGTCACACAATCAATATTCCGGATTGGACGTTTCAATTATTAAAATTGAACTTTGGCGCTTACCAACATCATCTGTTACCGTAATCTCGTGACTAGAAAATAAAATTTAGCTCCTAGTCTTCGTATATATATATATATATACATATGTATAGGTGCACACGTACACGTGCGTTGTATGTACTCGATATATAAATTACTCGATATTTCCAAGTCCACACTGATCACTGTCCAATAATAGGATTGAACGAGAAAAAATTGCGATTTCCCTTACGCGCGGCAAATATTTGTACGACCTGAAAGTTTCCCCACTTTCCTCAAATATTTATCGGTTCTGCGTGTATATGTATATATGTGCGTGCGGATACCTTAAGGGTGGTAAATATATATATATGTACCGTACGAGGGAAGAAACGTGACAAAGACGCTGTGTATATATATATGTATATATATATATGTATACGTGTAAAATAAAGAAGTCAGAAAGGGGCTGAATGGAAAAAAACAGTTGCGTGTCGGTAACTCGTAGTAACTTGCGCATTCTCACTCGATTACGACGAGAAGAAATAATCGTTTCTTTTTTATCCGAAACTTTTTATTCTCTCGCCGTCAATGGATCATAAGTTTCTGTAGTTCCTTTTTTTTATAAATCACAGAGGAAGATTTCTTTTTCTCTTTTTTACTATCGGTGTTTGTATATTCACTCGGGTAAATTATTTATTTACGAATGACACTTTTTACTTTTCATCAGGATATATATTGATATTTTAGTTGAGGTTTAATAGATTTCACTAGGATTTTATAGGATGATATAAAGTTTAGACGAACGTTGCAAATATTTAGACATTAGTTTATCGTGATTAATGTAGGTTTTATAATGAAATGTGTTTAATTTTATAAACTTGTGAGATAAAGGAGTTAAACTCGCAAAATTACAAGAAACTCAAATAGAAAAAACAAATTGTACGTTTAGCTTACGTTCCTATTGTTTCATCAGTGAAGCGAGTGTTTATTGTAAAAGATATACTCAACTCCTAGTACTAAATTAGTAATACAGACAATATATAACATAAACGAAAATTATTAATGTTACTTCAGGTGTAAAGTGAACTGTAATTCGACAAAATGTATATTTATCCTTTAAAATAAGTTATGACCGGTATATAAAATTGGATCGTTTATTAAAGATTATTTTCTACTACTATTATTATTAGATTTGACTGTTACTATTTTTTTAAGCATACAAAGTAATATAAAAACAAAATTTTCAAAAATAAAGGAATGCCAATTCCAAAGATTGTAGAATAACGTTCCAACGCGAAGAAGAAATAATTGTCATTAAAGAAATTGCACGATATTCTTTCATTAGACAGATTGCAGTTGGTTAATAAATAGTAAGATAGATATATACGAATACTATGTATCACAGATTAAAGTTAAACGGAAAGCGCTTCGAGAGAAGGAACTGGAAGCTTATTTCTAAAGGGTTTAACCTTGGTGGTGCTTCTTTGTCGAGTGTGCGCGCGAGAGAGGCGAGGCCCTTTTGTTTGACACACGATGACGAGACACCACGACGATGTGACGAGGAGGTCCCGCTATGTACTTATTAGGCTTAATCACTCCGGTTCTCTTTGTCGCGTGACACGAATGTATACTATTGTCTTGGAAAGTCATTTTCGAGGACGCGTGTCCTTGCCACTTTTTGATTCATGCGTGTTTAAATTGCCACTTTTCTCACTCGGTTCTTCCAAACAGGTGTACATTTTTTATTAATACTTCACTTGGATCGTTACTTCCTATCTGGATTAATTTAACGGTTTCGAGAAAATGTATAGGCCTTTACAGATTTGATGACGAGGAATTCTTTTGTTAAGTGGTATACTGATATAACGTTGTAGTATATTTTTTTTAGTAATTAGTCGGACAGATGGTTTGAATTATGTAACGCAATATGATACAGATATATTTATTCTTATTACGATAAGCAATGTCTATAGTAATTTTAACTGTACAATGTAAAAATTTTATCGATTCTGACAGTCTTTGCCTCCATTACTAGATGATATAGTAGTTTTTAATAAAATATTTCATCAGTGTAAAAAGTAATTTCACTGTGATCAACAAATATTCATCTATATATATACACGATTTTAATAATAAATATGATATGAATTTTACTATAGTCTGCACGTACCGATTGTCGACGAAAAAGATTTTTCTCCATTCTTCATTTTCCATATGTGTTTGATAAAAAAAATGATAAATAATAATGGAAGTATATATGTATAGATTCAATATAAAATTTCACGAATATAAGAAACTATCGAATTCTATAGGTCGGATAATCCTGGAAAATATGCAAATGTACGATCACTCCGTGAGTTTCTCAAGCATCCTTTGAAATTGCCGCGACTGAAAGCGAAACGAGCTTCGCGCGCGCGCTACTCGTGGGTCACCGTGACAGGGTCACCGGCTGACCCAGTTTCACGCGCATGTAGGCCGCGACGTCGAGACTTCCTTCCCTCCTTTTGACGCGTACACGCGTTTTTTCTCCCTCTTTCTCTCCGTTTCCCTTTCTTCTAGCTTCGCGTTATAACATGAGGGTTGCGATCGCTACACTGCTCTTTGAAATTGAACACGCGTTCTCTCGGGATTTGTGGGAGAGGGGTGCTGGGCTGCCAGACCGATTGGTTCAACTTGTTTTTATTTATCGCCAAATTATTCCTCTCGAATTTTTAGGACTTTTAGATAAGAACTATATACACAATTTTTTTTTATTTTCCAAAAGTTAAATCCTCGATATACGTAGAGTTAGATATACACACCGTTATTTTTCCCAAGTTTTTGTTTTATAGGTTGTGATTTACTTTGCGTATATATATGTATATAAAGTTATATTACGTGTAAAACTGGTTTTTTTTCTTCTTCGAACGTGCAATTTAGTTTTATTTTATGTATTAGAGGTTTTACAAGTTTCTTTTTTATAAGTACAGATACCTTTTTCTCTTTCTCGGTGAATTCGTTACACGTCAAATGTCATTATCAATTTCAAGCGTAATGGGCATTAAACGCCGGTTTTTTTTTCCTTTTTAATTCGGATTAATTGAATCATTTTTCAATTTAAATTTGGTCATTTAGTTTAAACGATAACATAAATTACCAACGCGGAAACAATCTTAATCATTATTAAACATTTAATTTAAACCGACCGTTCCGTTTAATCCACTCGGTATTATGTGTATCATTTTAATTTAAACAAAATTAAACATTTGTCACCGTTTGGTCAATCATAAGTGTTATTAATAAGAACAGGTATAATATTTACAATGTTAACTGTCACCATACCCTATATATATATATTTTTTTTTCTTTTAAAAACTTTGTAATTATTTCTTTTCAATGGTAGATAGTGACACATACACGTCTGGATACTTTAAACTTACAACGATATAAATTTTCACGTCGATTTGAAAGTGAATTAACGTCTTGTTGTATACACACAGGTAAAACTGGAAACCGTCACGCGATCGGCATTTTCTGTGCTATACCAAGGCGAGACTTGGTGGTTTGCATTTCGTGTTCGTGTGTTGCATAGTGAATTTTAGGTGTCCTGTACGAATGGGGCTTTTTACTTTTTTTTGTTGCACATTACGGATTCACGTAAATACTTCGTTTAAGATAGATGATCTGCACGTGGGTATACAGAGGAATCCGAATTAAATAGGAATTTCTCGTTAAATTTATTGAATTAATTGTTATAACGTTTATTTGTATTTAATAATATTTTAATTATATAACGCAAATAATTTCGTTGAAAGAAACATTTCTTTTTTTTTCTTCGAAATTTTTCGAAGTAATTGTTTATGATTGCTTAAATGAGACATCTGGAAGTGTGTGTGTGTGTGTGTTTTAGGTAAATACATGTGCTTTTAAAAATTTATTAAATACTGCAATTTATAAAGAATAACATATGGATATAATTCAATATTTTCTGACAGGAGAGCATAGTATAATTACAAATTGTAGAAAAAGTGAAAGTTACGTGATTTTTAAATACAATTTTCACATTGTAAAAATTACATTTACAGTAACGTCGTGTTTGCCCAGATGGCGGATAATCAATATATGAAATAATAAATGTAAAAGATAACATTATTAACAAAAAAATTGTTATTATTAAAATAATTGTAAGTACAAAGTAAGAAGATCTATGCATAAACTAATTAAAATAAGAAAAATGTAAATAATTTATATATTGGTTGACTTTTAGTCATCGAAAGAAAAAACAAATTATTGAGAGGACCTAATGGAAATGTAGCTGTGAGTATTGGGAACATCATTGGGAAGTAGATTAATACATTCGCGAATATAAAAATCACAATACAATAGAAATTACTTGTGACAGTTTATTGCATATAAACAGTATTTTTGTAATTATTTTTGAAATTGAGAATTGGTCTGATCGTAATTGACTTATACTACTTACACAACGTATTTTGAATTATTTGAAGTATTAAAAATTATTAGTGCATGCATGTATATAAAAATCAATACAAGCCTGTTGAGCATATCAAAACGCGTCGTCGAAATACTATACATTACTATACTTGTCTGAAATAAATCGAAATATTCGTATTTATTATAATGTACATTGTCAAATATATAAAAATACGTGTACTTATATCATGTATTAAATAATTTTAGCAATATTTCACTATTTCCTTCTGTTGTCATGGGTGATCGAAACGCGAAAAGGTCGGAAACATTCTTTCAGACACCTGTAGCTATATCGATTAGCTCTAGGTCGGTCAGCATCCCCAGACCGTCCCTTTCAGTCAAACTAATCCGTCTCGAGTTCGACTTGCTCTCTTTCTTTCACGTTTCTCCCTACGACGGTTTTCACCATATTTTCTTATTCCCCCGAGACGATTATTTCCCTCATTTTTTTTCCTTCGAAGCTAACGTCACTACACTCGCTTCATGCTGGAAAGACGAATATAACTTTTTTTTCTACATTAATTGGGAGTTTGCGAATCAATTTCATTGTTCCGTGCACGTTGTTAATCGTATACTACCTAATATCTTAGCAACGATATTTTGTTCAACAAATTAAAACATGTATTAATGAACTGGTATTAAATGTATAATAACTAACGCAATTTATTATTATATTTTATTATAATCTCGACTATACATTTATAGACTTTACCATTAAAAATGTATTAATATAGTTACTTAAAATTTATTTTATGTGTAACGATACAAAAGACTGGTTAGATTTTACAATAAAAACGTACAATAGAAATTTCAATCTGATTATCACTTGTTGCATTCGGAAAATGCTCATAGGTATGGAAATGTTGAGCAGTGCAAAAATTTTGGCTCATTCTTAAATTTTAATCATGACATTTTATTTTCAAACAAATAAAATGTGGGTAAAACTACAATTAACCATCAAAGTTTCATTTTTAGTATTCAGAGTATATCTATATATCCAAGATTTTCATGGGCATTCTCGATTTTGCTTTTGACCAAAAATTATAACCTTTTATCTATTCAATTTCTCTGTGTACATTTAACAATTAATTAAGGGGATGTCGGACCCAAATTGCAGGGATCTACACTTTTCAACCTACCAATTATATCTAAAATAATAAATTAAAAATCTGAACACAGTTCAATCGGATAGCTGAAAACATAGAAAATGGCTTAACGTTTTGATTTTATAAAGAAAAATCATTTTTAAGTAATAATTGAGTAAACAATTTTTGGTCGGTAATTATTAGTCAGAAAAGGGATAAATTTTCAACCCCAAACCTGGTAATTAAAATATCGATTTAAAAATCTGAAAAAATTTAGGTTTATTGTTAAAAACATGTCTGAGGACCTGATGAACATGATTTTTTAAAAAATTCATTCTTTTGTTTGTAAAATATAATATTATATATGAACATTTTTGAATTTCGACATCTCCTTAATAATAATAACTATATACACAAATATTGTTTTCTTTGGTTTTATTTTCGATAATGTCAAAATACATTATAATATTTTGAATTTTGCTAATGTTAATTAATAATGACGTTTTATCAGATTTATGTTGTTATTATTGACGAGATAAAATTCAGATTAATATAATGAGCATTACATATACTTTAATTTTACACTACACTAAAAAAAATTATAGTTGCTTTTACTATAAACAGTATTTACAGTATTAAATATCTAATAAAAAATATGTATCAATTTCTTTGATTAAATATATAATATTAAATTCTTTAAAAGATAAGTGTCAAATAACACATATTTTCTTTTCACAATTATGATTAACAGAAACAATGTAACTGTAATGATTTTTGTGTTTGTAGAACTAAATAATAAATAAACCGTTAATAAATTTTTGTATTCGATAGATCTTTCGTAATTTTACACATGAGATAAAAACATCATATTATGTTTATAAATATTTAAATGTAAACAATTGTTATCGACTACTTAGAAATAATGAACGTCGCAATAAAGTTCAGGCGTTCGTTATAACGAAACCACGTACTTTAAGTAACTATAGGCCATTCAATAAATCACCACCCGTCTGCTTCTTCTTTTGAATTTCGATACTTAGCTACTTCGTGCCTAAGGAGTTTCAGTACAATCAATGTTATTCAAGATAAGTAATTCTCTTCTAACAAGGTATTCTAAATCACATATTCGAAAATATTTCTAACGTTAGGAATTTTGGGATTTAAAATGTAATAAACAAATGATTGTACTGTAAATTATTTTAATAAAATGTACAAAATTACGTGAGTATTGTGTAGTTTAAAAATTCAACAAAAAGGTCAGAGCAATAAAAAAAAATGGTGTATTATATTATTATTAATATAATAAATATGAATTTCATATACATATATTCGACTTTCCCTATTAATTTGTTTAATGTGTCTTAATGTATTTTTCGTTGTCTTATTTTTATTAAATAAATGAAGTTGTATATTAAGAAAAATTCGTATTGTAAATAGATTTTAATTTTTTTTATAAATAAAATAAATGTTTTTTTTTTAAATCCATTCTATCAGGTTTGTGTATTTACTCTGAATTGTGTCAGATCGTGAAATCTATAATTGGAATATAACTTTCGAACTACCGTTTGTACTGTTTTAAGTCAAAATTAAGGAACATGTGTTATTTATTAAATTTTTAGTAAAACCGTCAATTTTTGCCTTAATTATTTAACTTCTATATAGTTTTACTTTCATGCAACATAATATGTGATATTTTTTAACTTGCATTGATTTTATTGAAATAATACAGTAATATATTGTGAAATAATAATAATAATATAGTGTCTGTTTGGATTAACAAAAAAAAGTTAATTAAATATCTACCCGGCATATTATTTTAGTCGAAAATAAACTGAAAAAATTTCTTCTTTTTTGTTGAATTTCATATTTAGGTTTGAGCGACAAAGGGTTATAAATAACGGTCTAACGGATTCTTTCATATATATTTTGAACTTTATTTTACAAATTATTTCAGCTTTTTTATTAAATATTACAAACGTAATTTTTGGGTTTTACCCCGTAATTCCAATTCGACATATCTCGTTAAATTTATTGATTGTTCAATTAATATAATATATGCAAACCCGCTATATATTTAGTTTTATTAATAATACAACTTGTATCAATAAATTATTGCAACACTCATAAATACAGTTTACGTTGTACAGGTATACACACATTCAATTTTCCAATTTCACATTAAAAATATACATTCGATCGATAAAGTCAATTATTCAATTGTTTATAATCGATGTATATATATACCGACATCTACGAGCAATTGATCATCGCGTTATATTGCATTACAAATAATTGTGATAAGAAAAGAGAGAAAAAATATCTTCACGGTTAGATTGAAAAAAGGGAAAAAGCGAGGGAATTTTGCGTTTTTCGTATCCGTCAGGAGATCAACACGTGAACAAACAAGAGTGCAATAAACTGGTAGTCGGAAGTCATTCAAGACTCTATTACAAAAATGCTCGCACGTCAAGGGAGAAAATGCGCTGAGAAAGTAGACGAAGAAGAAATGCGCGGCTGTTGCTTTTTCACCCGGCCGTTAAAGTAGTTGAAGCACGCAAACTTAACCTTATTCCCGCATCTACGTATACATATATATATATACACGTGCGATTTTCTCTTGAATTTTTTCTTTTTCGGCAAGAAAAATTATACGCTTTTGCATGTTTACAAGGTTGCATACGTACGTATATATATAAATTTGTTATTCATCACGTTTATTAGTTCTCGACAGGTCACGTCGTATAAGAATTACATGTTATCGCGCGAAAAAGTGCCGAAACGAAGATTCACCCGGGTAATATGAAAAGTATAAAATATCGTATATCGACTGATATTTCATTCGAAAATGAAATCGTATATATTACCGTCTTAGAAAATTATCGTCCCGACACGACAGACAGCGACATACGATATTTTCAAGTTTATATATCGATTATATCCTCGAAGAAGAAGTGATGGTTATATAACGGTCGTTAATCACACTGGTCCTTAATCGTCCTTTTAAAGCTTATTCGAAAATCTTTTCTCCGGGTGTATGGCGACATCTATAACTGATGTGCCTCTTTTCTCCACTTCGTTTTCTGATACGTGGACGGAAAAGTTGACCCGCGGAAAGTTGCACTCTCCCGTGACTTTGGAAGTTCAATAATGCATACGCGGAGCTGCTTACCGTTCGCTCGCATAACTTTATATGCATATTTAAGCAACCCGATGATCTTAAAAACTTTTCCCTTCAAAGAGGAGAGGGGGGGGGCGGAGGGGAGGGAAGTTTATAAACAATATTTCTTTTAGTACGAAAGATAAAGTTTAAGTATATACGTGTGCTTTTAATATACTTATTGGTTTTTACGCGCGTGTGTGTATGTGTGTGTGTGTGTATATAGACATTCGTCAAAGTTTAAATGCACACGATCACTTAATCGTTATAAACTTTACTTAAACATTATAATGTCGCATATAGGTATAATTTTTTTGTTATCAAGCTTATCCACTCCCTAAATATTAAACGTTTCATACAAAATTTTTATTTCACATCGGGAATTGCAAACGGAGAACTTTGTCTTATGTATCAAATTTTATCGAAGAATTATTAACTTACAGAGGTATATATATACATGTATATATACGATAAGATTATTTTGATTTCTCAGGGGCACATTTTTAAAGTAGATAATGATCGATTTAAGCAGATGTTGGGGAGGTATTTCAATTCCTCGTAACTCCCAAGCTTATCGTTTCCTCGTGACTTATTGTAATGGATAAAATGACAAATAGTTTATGAAAACCGATACGTCGAGCCACCTATGTTCTTATACATATACACTCTCGTAGAGTATCACATTGATGAGCGAGAACGAGGGGGGGGGGGCGGTTTCAAATTTAGTCAGTTTCCCGCTGCGTTTGAAAAATGACACTACCCTCGTCCATCTCTTGGGACACTAAAAATAACTCGATGACTGACGAAAGTTTTCAATTCCAAATCACTCGTGAAATTTGACCTCTTTCCACTATTTTTTTAAGGATTTTTCTTTCGATTCTTTACACGTGGGTAAAAACGAAATTAACCTTAGATTCGAAAATGACAATACTAATTTAACAGTTGAAAAATAAACCGCTTTTTATTCTGCATATTCGATGAGAAAAAAAAGGTAACTTTAATTAAAAATAGCGGACTTTTTATTTCGAAAAGGAAATTTTAAAAGTTTCCGAGGACGTCATGTTTTTTTTGTATAGAAAAATAAAATTTATCAAGTAATATAAAGTGTATATTGCTTGCGCGGTTAAAAAGATAATTAATTTATTTAACAAAAATTAATTTGAATCTATATACGCTAATTTGAAAACTATATCCTTGGTGAACAATCAGAGAGCTTTTCTTGTTTAAATTTCCTTGTATTTTTCATTAATTTTCTCCTTGGTATAGCTGTGTTCAAAATAAATCAGAGACCAATTAAATATTCATCTTTCCCATTGTACGACATCCTCAAAAAAAAAGAAAGTGACAAACTAAAGGCAATTCGTCGTAAAGAGAAAACCTGAAAAGAATATGATTCTCTTAAGGTTAAAAATTCATCGAGCTGGCGCACGAAAAGCCAAGGAATTTTCCAGTACGACCTTGTAAAGAGAAAAGGAAAACGAGGAGGGAAAAATAGTCAGCCTCATTTTTTTTCCTTTCTAAAATCTCCTCGGGGAGTGCATACATTCGAAAACCGTCGGTGGGGGTTTTCGTCCCTTGCGGGAATTTTCTTAAAGGTAGGGTGAGTCGGACAAAATTTTCTTTTTTTTTTCTATACTTCCTATCGTGGTTCTAACTCACCGGTTCTTTTCACTCTGTAAGGTGTAAGGTAAAGGGATGCGTTTATTGATTCGAAACGCTTTACTTGGCTTTGAAAAATTTCGGTGTAGGTAATAATGGGCTGCTCGATTTTTCACGTATGCACATGTATCACGGGAGACGATGTTTATGCTAACCAAATCTTTTGTTGACTTTGATATATGTTTGTTTCACCGCGCAAACAAATAAAATATTACCAAACTTTTCAAAATTATCGCGTTATAACCGGATTTTCAAAATTTTTTACTTCATCTCCTTCATTTACAATATTTAGTGGTGATGTGATTTATTTATCGGTCAAATTAGCCGTCGATGGTGTATATATATATAATTGAAGGAAATAAAACTTATATTTAGCGATTATTGAAAATTTTCGGAATGCACGCATATATATGTATGTAACGGTTTATTATCATTGTTAATTCAGTACTTGCATACATTATTGCGCGCCAATTTACGTTCAATGTATTATAAATAGTTCAAATTGATTGCACTTTTTCAGTAATCTGCATTGCTTACTAATTATACTTTTTTTTTTAATTTATTTCAAATTGTGAAAATTTTGATAACGATGAGCAATTATTTTTTATTAAAATTCAAGCCAACGTTTTTGATCATACATGAATAAACTTTCGAAACGTGGGCTTAAATTTTAATAAAAAGCAATTGCTTTCAAAAAATATAAAATATTTGGTTTGTTAACAACTGGGTATTAAAAATGTACAAAATAAAAGTATTTATTGAAAATGTTTGAAACTTGTTTTTGTGCAGGAAGATTATGCCTCTTTGATCGATTAATAAAATTCATAGAAACCGTCGAAAATTAAGCAAATAAATTGATAAAGGAAAAGAAATCTCTTTAAATACAAATTAAATAAAAACAATATGGTGAAAAAAACATCCTTAGTTGAAATTTATCATTTAATGGTTAAATAAAACTCTAATTTTGTCATTAATTGGACATTTCTTCAGTATATCATGACACTTAGCCATTTTTTTGACTTACATTTATGATTAATTTTTTACCAGAGATGTTATGGCACTTTTTCTGTGGGTATATCGTCGACTGTTTGATAAGTAAATTAATCTTCAACTCTAAGAAATGCCGAAAAACTTTTTCATCACCTAGTAAGAATTGGGTCGTTTTACTAACAATTATATACTTTTAAACAATTTTTTATACCTAGGAAACGTCTGTTAAATTTCTACCAGGTTGTGATCAACCTTGATTTGTAATTTTCATTTTCGCATCTACATTTTCTTAGTATGCAATTAATTTACAATTTTTCAAGATCCTACCCTTTCCCTATAAAAATTAAGAATATTGATGAAAAAAAAAGTTGTTTACCAACATATTTCCATTAAAAATATAATAATTTCATGAATTATTCAATTACGCGTTAGAAGCCGCTTGAGTGAATAATAGATGCTTGAGATATATATTCGCGCGTCCTTGTGTCCAAGTAAATAGTCTCCAAGTTATCAGCTGATTTCTCCGCGCGTTGACAGGGGAATATTTTTCACCTCGTTCAAGTATACAATTTTCCCGTGTCACTGCGATATTTGTTAAACCAATGGTCGTGCATAAGTAAACTGCGCTCGCGCGCCAAGGAGAAGCGAAGAACGGCGTAACGAGATGCGCGGGAATGGAAATTCTAACGCAAAAAAAAAAAGAAAGAAAGAAAAAGGAGCAATTTTACGGAATAGAGAATATAAGACGTGTAAAAAAAGTGAAAGGCTCGCAAGTCCGGTGGATTATTGCAAACTCTTATACGCCCGCGCAGGAAAGAAAAAGATAAACGGGCACAAGTGGAAAAAAGATTCGGTATATCTATATGTGTATATATAACCCTTCTTTAAATTATTCTGCGTCTTTGTTTTTTATTCGTACACAAAGGCTTGACTTCTTTATTTTTTTTAGTTTTTTACGGATTTTTTCATTTCCACACGGCAGATAAGAGAGAAAGAATTCCTGGATTTACTCAGACCCGCTGCTTTGCATTTCGATGCTCATCTGGAATCCTTTTCTTCCTCGCTTTCTCGGTAACAATGTGTTGAAGGGAAACGAATGGCAAATGCTCCATGCTTCCTACACATATATAAGTATATAGATATACCTCGTACCTTCGAATTGGTATCTGTGTGCAAATGTATATATGGGAGGATTTTCCAACGGTCGACTGGATAAATTTTCTCGCGGACTCGCTACTAGATTGCTCGGATCTGCGAAACTGGCAAAACGATCTTTTTCTATTTATCGCCACGTTTTCAAAAATTTTCAACAACATCGTTCTTATTTTCAGGTATGTTGCAACTATACTGTCCAGATAAAAGTGGTAGTAAAAATGACAGTATGTCTAGTAATTAAATTACAGTGTGTCAAAATTAAAAAAAACTGCTGCCAATTAATTGGCACGTAGCTTCCTCAAATTAATATGTCGATCAATATAGTATATATCAATTATATAAAACAAAATGTTATAACATTTTGAAAAATATTATTCTTTACTGATTAAAATTTACATGTTTAATTATAGTTAGCTAAAAAAAAAATGTATTCGTGTAATAAAAAAAAGTACATATCTATATGAAAAATGTAATAAAAAAATTATTAAAATAGAAAAATAAAGGTCATTTCGTCGATATTCAATTAATATTATTCATAATCTTTTGTTTCAATTATTCCAAGAATTTTTCTTCATTATAAGAAAATTGTATACAATCAAACTGAATTTTTCATCAACTGGCATAGAAAATTTTAGATGACGTCAATTAAAAATATAAAACATTATCTTTTTTTTGCTTTTCTTTGGATTTTTTAAAAACATTTTCTTCCAAAAATATGGTTTAGTTCCACATTAAGCTACTTTAAAAATAAACAAATTTTTATGAAAATTACATTTTAGATTATAATTTTTTTCTCAAAAACTAATCCAGGAAAAATCTGAAATTTTTGCAGCATAATGCTGTTATTAGGTTTTATTTCCATGATTTTTTCAAAGATTTCGACTCCTGACATATTGAAATATACTTATAACATGTTTTTAGTGAGTCGAAAAATTTTACTATTACAAAGCTTCCTCTACAAGGAAGCAAAATGATTATATAGTATATTAAAATTTACGAAACTTATCGTAAATATTATAAAAATTGTAGTAAAAATCAATAGACTTTTAATAAATGTTACTATATAGAGTATAGTCATTTTATAAATTTTGATACTCTGTAATATCATTCTAGACAGTATTATGTAATTTTTATCACAACTTTTTCCTCAGTGTACGTACACTATCCACTGTAAATCTTTGGTTAATGCTGTAATTTTTAAAACCAAAGATTAATCATTAAATTTAAAAACTCTTTACTTACATTTACCAGTCTCGCTCGTGTACACTCGCATACTTAAATAACTTGAGACTCTGAAGAAGATAAGTTGCGTTTTAATTCTTAAAGCGTATACGAGGTAACAAACAAGGATACAAAAACTTTAGCATTAACAAATGCAATTAAGTTAAAAGAAGTTTTTTGTTATACATTCATTATAAGTATTCGTTGTACACTGAAAAAGTAAATATATATCTAAACTTGAAATCCAAAAAGAAAGGGAAAGGTTGAAAAATACCTGAATATCTTTTTAACAAAAGTAGATATGTTAATTGGCCGTTCGTTCTAATTCTAGCATTGTTTACTGATACGAAATGTGCAGATAGATTTTCTTATTGCACGAGCTTAAGTGAACTTTTAAGTAGGTCAACATATTTCTTTTTTTTTCTTCCTTTAATTGCATAGGAGGATTACACGCGCTTCAAATAATTGTGAACTAATATTCCTAGCGCTATGTTTAAGACGTGTATATATATATTATGCACAGCCTTGGGCATCTTTGTTGGTTGTTATAGGTTGCAAAAGTTATGTAAGTATCTTCAAGGATTCTTTGGTGAAGTTATAATAGTCTTTGAAAATGTCTATATTACTTTGTTAAATATTATCTTTTTTTATTTTCTCTCTCTCTCTCTCTCTCTCTCTTACTTTCGCAAAAGATGATTCTGGTAATAAGCTCAACTTATATTTATGCTATTTTTTTTTCATTTCATTAGTTTGAAAAGGGATTTTTCATTTCGCATTAGTTTAATTGACAACCTTCATCGCGCACGGTTGTTACATGTATTGATAAACGAAAACGAAAAATCAATTTAACTATTTTTTTTTTCAAATTGTCTTTACGAAGTTCTATTTTATTACATACTTTATTTATATTCGATATAGTTTTACCGCAAAATTGAATTATGCGAAAGTTAAAACAATTTCTATATAACAAAAATAAAAGCTACGACGCCAATTTCCCGAATGTGAGTATATATATATGGTGGAAGAGTTCCTTCTAGATTTCTACGGTTCTTCTCTTCTTCTTATTTCACTTTCAGTTTGCTCAATCCCCTTTAATATCTTCAATTCTGCCTCCATTCTATCTCCCCTTCCCCCCTGACTGGTCTTATATACGCGAAGAAAATTATGCCTCTGCAAATTAAAAATGTAATATATGCCTCTCTCTATATTAAACTCTATTTCCAGTACGTACATTATTTTTTTTTCTTTTTTAAAATATATTTATATGTGCGTTTTATATATATATATATATATATATATATATATATAAAACATGAAATTTAATAAGGAATAATAAAAATTCGTCGTAAAACAACTTGGACGAATAAATAGAAAATTTTGTGAAATAAAGTGAAAATATATACATGTATATACGTGTGTATCTATATTTTCAATATAATATATTGTTTTCGTTTTCTAAATTATTATTTATACACGGAAGAGGATAGATTCTAAATTTTGATTAAATTTTTTTACTTTATGTATACATTTTTTTTCTTCTTCGATACATTTTTTTTCCCTGAAGGTAATAGGATTCCACTCGATTACTATTATTATAATTTGTTTTTTCAATTCAAAATTATTTGGTAAATTGTGTACAGAAAAGTTGTGGATAAAGATTGCTTTACAACGGGTAGATACGTCGTTGTTCCAAACCGTAACATTTATTATTGACAGCAATACATGTAGTTATTCGCGTAGAAATTAATATTTTTTTTCTCGAAAATAAAATTTTTATTAATAAGTTTGTGTCAGTTTTAAAAATGGAGGAGGGAGAAGAAAAAAATTCGAGGCCTGCAAACCCGGAAATGATGATATAAATAATTCAAAATGTAAACTCCATTAAATTGAAATGTTTTCTGAATAAAGTTGCAAAAATTACTTTCCTCTTCAAATATTTGTTGGTAAAAATTGCAAAACTTTTTCAAGAGTTCTTACAGGTACAGCATAAATCTTTTTAGAAAATGCATGAATCCTAAATTTCTTTAAATTTATTTTTTATTTTACATACTTTCCTCGAGTAATAATAATTATTGTAATTCCTGTATCAGTGCGTCATTCGCAAAATTTGAAATATGCAAGTTGAATATTGCGGGGGTATATAAGGAGCTCAAACTATATGTTTAAATCATAAATTCGCAATAAACTATCGGTTTTTGCATAATATGCGTAAACAATAAGATATACGTCTCGAATTCGATATTGCATATTATAGTTGTATTAAATTCTGCTTGTTAAAGATTTTTCGTAATAATATACTAATACACTAAAGTTCGAGAGATTATGCATGGTTAATGTTAATCAATATATACATTTAATATATCGAATAAGAAGGCTAATATTCAATATTAATTAAATTCTGCGGGTTTTCGATCAAGCAAACAGTTTATAATTCGAGGTGCATAAATATATATCACTTTTTTTTCGTTTTTTTTTAAATTATTTACTCGCGCGTAAAAGCTGTTTAACATTTACTGCTTCTTTACAGAATTTCGTTACCAAGTGAATTTAGCGATGCGAAATATTCACGGGGTTGAAAACGCTCCTGTTTCCTGTGAATTATTTTATCAACCCCGAGTAAATTGAATAAAGCATTATACTTAATTTTACAGTGTATTTGCGTGTGTGTGTTATAAAACAAACAAGATCAACCAAATTGGAGATAAATTCGAAATTATCAAAATGTCCTAACTGTCAGTTGTTCTCGGTGTAAATGTGCAACTTTAAAACTGTAAATTTATTTTATTGCGTGTATATGGAGACAGTGTTTGTATAGTATTGAAAGAAAAAATAGTAGCTCGTTGATTTTTAAAACTACGTTTATTTATCGATAAAATTCTATTTTATTTCATTGATAATCTATCGTCTTTTTGGTGAGTAAACCACTTATTTTTAATTAGATGGTTACTTTTTAATGTTTATTCATTATACCCTCTTCAGGCTGAATTTTTATTTTATAAACGAAATAGATTTTATTAATATACGTAATATTGTTGTAGGTATTAATTTTAAACCTTATAGTTAATAAACTAAATAAATTATATTATTTTTATTTCATTTTTTTCCTTTTACAATCTACAATATTTACATTACGTACGTCGCATCGTCCGTGTAACATTTCAATCGAATTGTCACATTTTCGTCGATATATTATTATGACGTAAAGCAAATACACACGCACATCTCACGCACGAATACTCAAAAGTTTATACTCATACAGGAATCATGGCGCATCAAGCATTTAAAATTAATACTAACAACAATAACAACAACAAAAAGTCAAATGGCTGTTTAATACTGCGTGGAAAATTCTTCAGTCCATGATTGTCGGTAGGTAACTGTGCGATGTTTAATATATAAAAATAACATCGTCGGGTTTATATTGGTGTGAAAAGAGGTGCGCGCACACCCTCGGCAATTTGAAGCACAATCGACGCGCGGTTGATATAAAAAAGCAAAGCAAAAGAAAAAAAAAAGAAGAAGAAGGAAAGAAAAGTAAAGGAGAAGAGGGGAAAAAAAAGGCCGATGAAAAAACACCAACTCGAAATCGTGTCGGTCGCGTCTTCGTATCGTATATATGTATATATATATATAGACGAGGAAAGGGGGAGAGTGCGAAGGATGGACGTAAGTTTATAACGTCGCGCAAGAGCGAGATAGAGAGTACACTCGGGTTCGCCCTCCCGATCAATAGCTACAGGTGGCAGCCATTTCCTAACCAGCCCCACTACCCGAGCAACCCACGCGCGCTTCTTTTTACGCTTTTAGCGGGGGAGGACGGTGTAATGCTTGATTTCCCCTCGTCACGCGGAATTACGATTTTCTGTATATCACACACGTGCATTCTAAATTTTTCCTGTCTCACCTTTTATTCTCCTCGATAGTTTCTAAGTTGTTTTATTGTGTTTCTTCGTTTTTTCTTATACTCGTTTCTGGTTGTTAAAATATAACGCACGCTATTCGTTTCATTTTCACGTTTGTATATACACATATACCGAGAAGTACAAAACGCGAGGGCGGTTTTCATTTTCGAAAAATTTAATGCATATTCGTTTATTTTTAATCAAACGGTATTACATTTCTATATATCTTTTTTTGGCAATTTTATGTCGGCGAATTTATTTTTACACGATGAAGTTATGACTTTCATAAAATTCGTACGTATGTACTGACGTATTGGTGCAGTTCGAATGATTATTTCTTTTTTTTCAAATTTACGAAAAATCGATTTTATCCAAAGTTATTATGAGAAATATGAAATAGTAATAAAGTGATGAGCCTTTGTGAAGAAAAATAGCAATCACATTATATTATTGCACATTGGTGGATTGATTATTCGACGGAGTCTTCGATAAAGTTGGATAATTCATTATATTTAGGAATCGTAATAAAATTTCGATCGTTCAATCTTTGGAGTTTGGCTCGATTCTTCCTTCGTTCACCTTTCGCGTCTCTCTTTTCACCCGCGATCACGAGAAGGAGGAGAGGAAGAAAAAAAAGAAAAACGTGGACGTAAGCTAAAAGTTGGAAAGATTGATCTTCTTTTAGAAATCGTAGTTTAAGGTTTTGCCCCTCTTACCTCGGAGGAGAGAAAGGCAGTCGTAAAACAAAAGTCCACAAATCCTTCGGATATTCAAGATTAATTCGAATTTGATGCCGTGAATATTCGGCTATTCGAATTATTCAGGATTGGCTTGTATACTTGAAATACTCGAACGATCTAAGTTTACAGCAGTTTGTAATTGGCAAATATTTGCTTTTCATGCTTGAATTCTCCGTTTATACAGGTTAAACCCCGGCAATTTTAAATGTCAGTATAAATGACAGTATTATCGTCCGCCGCTTCCAATGAAATTTATTATTTCGTCGTTTCTAAAATTAAGATGGACCTATAAATATACAGAAAATATAAAGTTAAACTATAGGTGCTTCGCGCTCGCTATTCATTCTCGCAACGCAGAAGAAAAATCCTACTCGTTACTTCAAACAATTGTTCACAATTTCTTTCATTAAATTTAAAATAATATATATTATAATAACAAAACAACGCAATTCAATAAGTATTTAATTCGGCTAGGATTTACGGTTCATTCGCAAACGATTATTGTTGAATATTTCACTCTTATTCCAACTCGAGGAATGGCAGAAGCCCTGTACAGCGCGTTTAATCATTAAAATACAATTCTTTAAATAAACAATTATCGCAAATAATATTGTATTTGCGCGTGTATGCGTACATAATACGTATATATGTATATACGTATGGACGTCAGTAAATATTAAGTGTCAATATTCTAACTCATCAAATTTTCAAATTATTATAGGATGTTGTATTGTTAAGCTTCGCTCATTATTGGAATAGAGATAACTAACTTTATGGAAACGCATACATATATATATACACACACGCACACACACACACACATATATTGTTTTATGGAATCTGGATCACTTTGATTTGAACTGACATATTTTTCGATGCGGCATATCGCACTACATAATTAAATTTTCCATCGTGTCGTACATATATATATATATATACTACGTCAACGATGACGAGTAAATTGAGGATAAATTTAATAGAATTTTCAAATTAACGGGTAATACTGTTAATGATATTTACTTTGCAAAAACGACGTTTATCTTTGCACTTTTGTGTTTATTTATTTTTTTAATTCCGCACGCGCACGATTATTTGTGGTTATTTTCGTGCAATGTAACGTTCAATTAGATCGACGTACAATGTGCCGCATTTGAATAAAAAAAAATGTACGGATTGATAAGCCTGTAGAGAAACGTTGCGCGCGCAACGTGAAAAATATATTTTTTTCTTTATTTAAATTAATAAACTTGTAAAAATGGTCCTGAAGAAATAGAAGAATAATGTTTTTAATTCCTAAATTAAAAAAAAAACGTTAGTAAAATAGTACACGTACGTTATGAACGTGCGCGAGTAGGTCGGCACTCGTAGTTTATCAACAAACATTTTCCTTCGGTTTTACGCGTAGCTTTTCCAATCATATTGCGAAACAACTAAATGACATATATGTACAGACGAATGTATGCCCGTTTTATCGTTCCACGGACTCGGTTAGACTTTTCAACGCCGTTAACGATTCTAATACGTATCATAGCTCGTATTTTAATTTGAAGCCTACCTTATGACTCCTACGCATTTTCGCTTTTTTTTTCTTTATCTTCCGAACGTTGTCTTCTTTGCCTTGAACGAGGGTAAAACGTTCGTTAATGTCTCGTCTACAGGTGATCGTTTCAACCTATACCTATATATACAGTCTTATAGATTAACTTTCGAATGACATTCACCTATATTTTTTCGTATCTTTTTTTTGCTCTCCTCTCATTTCGAGGAAACAAAACACGATTTAATAGGTGGATACACGTTAAATTATATATATAGAACATATTTTTTTCCTAATAATTTTTTGTTCGTGACATTGACGTTTGAAAGTTAATTCGAGACTAGGTCAGACCTTATGTGTAGTCAGTGGAGAGGAGGGGGGGTCGTAAGGGCACGTAATACATCAACTCGGTAATTTATACATATTTTTAGAAGTTGGTACATTAATTGATCTTAATTTCAAACTTAATTATTTACAAGACGTTGTCGCTTCTTTTTCATATTCGTTATATTTCCTTTGACGTTTATTCAGTTTTATAACGCGTATACATACGCGATTAAACGCTACAATATTGAAATGAAATACCATTGATCGTTATATTTCGCGTTATAATTAAATAATATACACATTTGAGATAGCGTGAAACAAATTCTAAGAATCATATTTCACGTTTATAACAACGAAGATGAAGTTGATAATTGTAAATATCGTTATTTATAACGCGAATAAATGTGGATTAATCATCGACCTTTTTAATGGTAGTGTGCATCATAATGTTTATATAATTATAACGGGGATGTCTACGTGTCTTGAAATTTGAAATTATATTAAATGATAATTAATCGGGAATATTATAGATATTATAGAATTTACTGACGTGCGTATACACATATGTGTGTGTGTGTGTGTGTGTGTGTGTGTGTGCGTGTGTGTGTGCAGGTGTACACGCGAAAAGCAAGATATAAGCCAATTATGTAACATTATTTCACAACCGATTCGGTAGACTGGGCCGATGATGGACGCACTTAATAGCTGACATTGAGTAAAATTAATTGATAATAACGTTTCGCGATGGATTTTGCGCAATCACCTTTTTCGCAACGTAAACTTCGTTTCTCGAATTCTCCCGACGCTGTTTGTATTATACTTTCAAAGCTAATCCAATTGAAATTCGCGATCGATCCAACCGTGTCTCCGAGAAACGTAATTTACGCGTTTAACGAAAAGTGGACGAAAATATGAAATTATATATACGTGTGTGTCATTTGTGTATATAAGTTCGTTGGAATGAACATTATTATATTTTGTTAACGCAATTGATTTGTATAATGAGGTTTTGAATAGGGAAACGTTTTTAATACATTTTTGTACTGCGTAGTAGAAATTTAAAAAACAAAAAAAGAAGAGGGACGAGATTTCTTTAGATTTTGAAATAAGATTCCTACCAGGGCTTATTTCGCGAACAAAATGGTATGAAAGTTTTCCTTTTCAAAATTGGCTTAGTTGTAAAAATACGAGTGAGAGTACATTTTTTTCCTTTACTTACGTTCTCTCGGATAAATTGGGTGAAACGTTGGTACAGAATTATAATATCTTTTTTCTCACATGTCTTTCCACTCCGAATTTCGTCGAGTGAAAAATACTCTAAAATAATGAACATCGAGTCGGAACATCATTTTAATAGAGTAAAATTTCGAACTTAAGGAGTAAACATGTCCAACGTTATTAACGTATTTAACATTACGTTACTATTTATCCGAATTCTTTCCGAGGACCGAGCAACTGTATTAATTACACTTGCCAAAATTTAAGAATTTTTTCATTTACCAAACATTACACGATTTTTTCGTCTCTCTAAGCGAATAATCGCGGAAACGAATTACGAGAGTCGAATATAAAAGCAAATAGAAATATATAAGCCACATTTTTATCGAAAATAAAACAAGACTTTTTAAAAAAAATGGTTCCTCACTCATGGGGTTTAAAACCATACGAAATGGAGCACTCGTATATATATATATAAATGTATGTATATAAGATACGTGTGTGATATTATCTACAAAGCGAAAAAATAATAACTGAGACTGGTTTTCCTACGAAAATCATACAGGTATGAGTTTCAACAAAGCTGTCAAATCGTTATGGATTCCTTTTTGTGTCGTGTCGCGTACATATACGACTGAACGTGTTTCCGAAAAATAAAGAGCAAGGGAGAGAGGGTGACAGAGAGGGTTTAGCACGCGAATGAAGCAGAAAAAAAAATTAGGAAAATAAAGATTATGGGATTATATCTTATTTAATGGAGTGATATAGGAAAGTAGAGTTTTAACGCAAGCTCTCGGTGAAATTATAGCACTCGGTGCTTTCGAATATTTGACTAACAAATTCCGCGAATCCGTGGAGTTAACTCGCATAGATTTTATTATTGCTGATTCACCTCGCGCCGGTAATTTAATACATATTTTCATCTCATTTCCATAATACGCGTACTTTATTTTCCATTATGGAATTTTCATTAATCTTCGTTAATTAGAAAATTATTTATTTTTCACCCCGCCTCGGTCTCCAATTTATTATGTAAAAACTTTCGAATGATTTATATATACCCTGTAATGCAATAACAACAATGACAACAACAACGACAACAACGTGGAGGGCAGTTTATTTAAGTTTTGTTGAGATACCGATTTGTTTAATTACAATTACCGAGATTGGAAATACCATAGGATAGAAATTCAATTTTCATATTGTGTAGTTACTTAAGCACAATAAAGTACACAATTCAATCTAACTTGGAGAATAACTCATTTGTTTGGTTACGTTTAATAAGAAATGAAAATACGGAATAGCGGAAAATCGATTTTACTTTCTTATAACTCGGAAAAAGTTTCGAATATATTATAGAAAATACGAAAGTGAAATTATTTTCTTTCTTATCAAGGTAATTTGCACTTTCGCAACGAAAAAAAAAAAATAAAGTGAAAAAGATAAAAACGAGTTAATTCCTTTATAAGCACGTTAAATCTTGGATGAAACTTGCGAGGTGCTTTTTTCTCGAAACCATTAACTGTGCTAACATTTTTATATACCTCGAAAGATTTTTTTTTTAAATTAGGCCACTCGTAGATTTAACGTATATATGTCATTCGTATTTTTTCACACCTGTACCTGCACCTTAAAACTTGGAAAACGATTTTGATTATCCTGATTAGAGAGTGATTGTTCAGTATTTTTTCGATTTTATCCAGTAGTTATGGCAAGTATTTCATATCAACTATTGCAACATTGTTTACTTCGTTTTTATAGTTACCGCGCGAAATTTACAAGTAGAGTACTTGAACTACGGAGAACGATTTTTGTTCGAATTTGTGGAATGTTCGGTCAAAATAAAAGCCCTATGGGGCTCAAGGAATAAAAAAAGTTTGGCCTTTTCAAGCAAACCTAGGAACTTTAATTGAAATAGCTTGAGTTCTATGTAACCTACAACCATTACGTAAAAGCGAAAAAATATTTCAGTCTAAGGGCTATTATTTCATTTTTACTTTGTTCGAATAGCTTGAACGGTTCAAAACTTATGTTTTATTGAAGAATATACTTACAAATTTACGGTAATTTTGAGTAAATTTAATGTATTGATTAAATTTTTACCTTACTTTTTTATATTTTGGATCGAATATAACTTTTGCACCGTTTAACCTACTTAGCGACCCAAAATTAGTATTAAACCACTCGATTATAGGTATATCTTTTAATTTTTAATTAAAGATTAGTTTAGAACTCCAGCTATTTCGAGCGATATAAAGTCCTTTTTTCGATAGATTTGTTTGTACATGTCACACATCTTTATCTCTCGGGCCTATCGGACAAACCCCAAAACACGGAAACTTTTATTTGCGTCGAAGAATCACATTCCACAGTTTCAAATGTTACTCGGTGCTCAAATACTCTTCTTATTACCCATTGATAGTATAAAAAAGATTCGGTAACTCTAAAAATGACTACGATTCCTATTTAAATTATGGTAAGAAGTAAGAAAATACATAAAATGTATTAAATTTTGGTAAAACGCTTCAAAATATTTAATTTATTAAATAAAGAACCCTTCTTGTCTCTTAACCTTCATGAATTTTAGGTCCTAGATAAAAAGCAAAGATTTTTGACACACTGAGGTCGGAAGAATCGAAACCGCCACTATCACATGTAATTGAATTTTAGATACCTAGGCTTTATGGAAACTTTTTTTCGGGAGGTCTCCAAAAAGAAATAAAGATAATTTACGTCTTCATTATTAAGTATACAAATACAAAAATGTTTAACTATTTTACTCTTAGATTAAAAAAATAATATTCAACTACACGTTTTTAAAAAATATAAAATTATCGTTCGGTAATATGTATAAAAGAGAAAGAAGAGTACAAAGGGGCTTCTATAATGTAGAATTAGATTAGCTCGGATAGACCGATAAATATATACCTTATTGTAATTATTATTTTTATTGGTTTTATTATAAAAAATATAGAACAGTTAGACAAACCATTAAAATTGTAATTAACGTAACCATTTCTTAATAGTCGTAGAATTTTTTACAATAATTTTTCTTTAGAATACAAAATATATAAGAAAAAAAGATACAATAAGTATTAAAAATTGTTTTATTAAAATAATTTGAGTTTCGAAAAAGACATTATTTTGCATGTATTAATTATTTAATAATAAAGAATTGTCGTACTCTTACGATCGTAATGTAATTGGCTAAACCGAAGCTTTTTAAAAAAAGAAGTAGTATATTACAATACAAAAGCGCAAAATAATTGATCCGCGCAACAAGTATCACAGTATCCGATCCGTGTGCCTGATTTTGGCGAGGTATTTTTTTCCTAAAACGTGTACGTTGAAAATCAATTTTGAACTTGCAATTAAATTAGTTAAATTACAAGGATTGTTAATTAATTCATTTAATTTATTTAGTTTATTTAGTGAATTAATTTAAGTTACAAAATTAAATTAATTAAGAAAGAGTATTAAGAGACGTTAGACATATTGAATGCAACAAGTATTATAAGAATTAGATCAGAAAAAAAAACCGAAAGCATTAGTATAGACGAAGGACGAAAAATTCACTTCGATATATCTCGACGAACGTTTTGAAATTTCAATCGTTGAACCTCTTAATATTCCGATTTAATTTTCTCATCGAGTGGAAATCCACTCTTCAAGAGTTAATTTAGTTGGAGGGAGTGTTACACGCGAGGTACGCCTCTAGCGGTTCTTCGAGGGTGAACTGTGCTGTTGCTCTAGCGTAACCGTAACACGAGGACGAGAGAGATAGAGAGATAGAGGGTAGCTGGTGCCCGAGAGATGGCATGCGGCGAGCCGCGTGTGCGTTCGGTTAATTCAATTTTCCCTCGACCACACCCCGTCGCTCTCCCTCTCTCCCCCTCCAGCTGTGGTTTACATCGACGCGGTCGAGTCTGACTTTACGCGTGCCTACTCCACTTGATTTGTATGCTCCTCGGTCTGTATAACGTATATCTTCATTTCCTCTTTTTCTTTTTTTTCCGTGCGCAATGATCATTCTATTCTCGAATTTTCGATTTGCTCATATACCTGTATGCACTGCTCGAGGTTCTCTACGATCGTCGAAACAGTTTTTTTTTCTTTTCCACTTTGAATTGAGTTATCGAAATGTATTTTCCAAGTACTAGCAACGCGCACCTCGATCGCTAAAGCTCGCTCGGTCGGATTTTGATACACGCGGGGAAAAATGTTTGAGTAAATATTATTCGAAGACGTATATCGTTACATAGTAAATATATTTGTTACATAGATAGATCTGGTATATATTGTGAACCTCGGAAAGCAGTACAGTAACTCCAAGTTTTCGTATTGTTTGGCTTGGAGAGCAAGTACGTACGCACGATCCGAAACGGTTAGGAACGAGTCCCTCGGGTCGTATTTTTTGGTTCATTAATCAGGCCGGTACGCGTGAAAGCTCTCACCGAGCTTGCTCGAAATTCGAGCCGGCCCCGCGTGGCCAACTAGACCGGTGTATATAGAGTTTTACGTTCACTCGCAAACACCCGAGACACTATTGAACGCACTGGTCGATTTTATGGGCTTTTTGATGGACATCCCTACGCTACCACTATGACAAAGGGTCGCTCTCTTTTCTTCTATGGGGGATGTTTAACGTTCTATTAACTTACCGCTACGTGTCAAGATTACTTTCCAACTGACTCTTCTATTAGATCTTATTTGACTTTTCCTTGACCTCCAATCAAATATTTAGAGACGTGTTTCTTATACATATACGTATGTCTAATTTCTTATAAACAGTTCACAATTTACACGGAAAGAAGGTAAAGTTTAGTTAACTAAAGTGCGGTATGTTAATCGATTACGTAAACGTTACTTTAGTCGAATTCACTAAACCCTTTAGTTTTAGGATTTTTTTTTTGGTTTCTTAAGTTTACTCAAGGTAAATTTAACTGTTTACTTTTTAATAATTATTATAAATTTGGAAGCTGCAATTTCGCAATAATTTGGACAACAATAAATTAAAAGAATTATAGAAAAGAAAATTTAAGTATTGCATTTTTTATATAGAAATTAAGTATATTCAACGTATAACATCATTTCTATTTTATATATATGCATATTATTAACACAACTGCATTAACCGCATAATAAATAAATTATATTTTATTAATGTTTAAAAACTTCCATAATTTGCCTAATTTTGCGTAATACTTATTCCTATTTAACGAAAATACATTTTTAAACTCTTTTTAACATAACAGTACATTGAGTAATGCGCAAAAGATAATCCTTATAAAGTCTACGATATGATTCTACTCTACTTCGTAGGCATAATAATACTCGTAAAAAATATTTGATTTTATAGGCATTACACATTGTGGTTTGTATAGAGCGGATACAGGTTATATAAAGTGTCAAAACACGCAAATATCGATTCACGTATAAAATATTCGAAAATTAAAAAAAATAGTTTAAATATCTTAAATGGATTAAATAATGTAATAGTATTAACAATATACTGATATAGATAAATATTACCAAACTCGTTTAAAAAAAATTATTTAGTTTAGTAAAATTTAAACGACTGCAGTAAATATATTATTTGGAAATTAGCTGAACAGTCTTGTGTAAATGTTACTTACATTTTTTCGTATACCTGAGTAAATATAAATTATATACGAAAACATAGCGTTCCCTGTCAGTTTCAACCTCGACGGCAATAAATAACAAAAGGCTTTTAAATTAATATTTTGTCTTATACTCCAAAGTGTTCAATCTCATTTTGTTTGAAAAGAATACAATTCGAAGTGGTGCGCTAGTCAAGTTTTAAGCAGTATATAGCGTATATATATATATTCGAATAAAACAAAAGTCAATGAGCGAGGGAATAAATTTGAAATATTTAAAAAGTACATTTAAACGTCAAAGTTTTGGTAGGAGTCGTAACCGTCATCCACTTGTCGTAAATGTTGGATTAAATCCCTCGACTTCATTAAGAATTTTCGAAATGGAAAATCCCGCGTGGAAATTGATTCAAGTAAAACTTACTTTGCTGTAAAAGTCTTTTAATAATCTAATTGTTATCTAAGAAATTAATTAAGAGATCTTTCAGATTCAATTATCAATAGTAATCTATTTATATTAAAGACGACAAAAGGTACGTAACATCATTTCGTTGTTTTGGGAAACAAAACTAATTCTTTTCTTTCTCGTGTTTAGTTATTCAGAGTTTTAAAACTAGAAATTAACCCTTTCACTGGTGCAGCCTTTTTTACTTTACGTGCCAAAAATGGTAGGACAATAAACTATAGAAATTATACGATTAACTATGAATATACGGTTTTTTTTTAATTTTTTAATTCTGACCTTTGATTCGTAATCAGTAACTCCCAAAACTCTTACACGTCGAATTTGAAATGAATTGGTTGAAAAATGCAGCAGTTATTCAATTTGATCATATATGATATATCGCCAGTTGTGGCACGAGTTTTTTTTTGATCATTTATGATACATTGCCAGTGAAAAGGTTAAAGATCTGACGTATCCATTTTATCAATAACAAAACTGCGATATACAGCGAATCGATGATGTTCTTAAATTCTTTTTTATTGATAAGTATTATAATGAATCTCATTATTATGCAAGTTATTAAATTTAATGTAAACCGTTATATATATACATGTTGAAAACATATAAAATATTATTTAAAATATCTATAAATTTTATTATTATATATTAAATACAAGTTTATCTTTTAATCGTAAAGTTTATAAAGCGCACTCGGCAACCGCTTGAATTTCGAAAATTCCGTATTAGATTAAAACTTGTTTAATATAAACTTACATCCTCTTATTGAATTATATATCATATTTCCATTATGACGTTTGACGATAATTACTTTTTCGTTCTTCGTAAATGTAACAACGACTCAAGTTTTAAAGACAATTTTCGTTTCTTTTTTTTATAACTTTTCTCGCAAAATACAGAATGTATAATTACAATTTAAAGATCTATTTTCTATCAAACTTTTCACCGCGCTCTTTCTCGGCTTTCCGTTTAATCGTTGAAATTTTAATACCTATATATTCCACAAGTAATATTAGATTACTATAATAGGGTTTTCATAAACTGATGTAAATTGATCCCATTAACTCATTTAAACTTGTTAACGGATTCAATTTGGAGGTCGTAACAAGCAAACCTTTGATATTTTTTAATGTTACTCCAAGTCATCGTATTTTTCATAAATCATGAGGAATTTATTGGAAAACCTATAATAAATTTGTAATTAACGAAGAACTCGTTTAAAATGTATATACATGTTTATTATAACTACAAAATAATTCGAGAGGTAAACAAAAGTATGTCGATTTTATATAATAATCTGTAATACAATAAAATCGTAACAACAATTTGACGTATATATCGCTTTTATATCATTTACAATGTCACTTCAAATTTTATTCACTATTTCCGTGTAAGAAAAGCTTGGGAAATGTAATTAATTTTATAACCCGTACCCGCGCTAACTTTAATATTACATAAAAAGACAAGTTTATAGTGTGAGATAAAATGATAAACAATTAATATTCAATGTAAAATTCAATATGTAATTAATTATATAACATTAAAAATTATAAATTAAAAAAAAGTCATGTTTTATTTTCTCTGACCAAGATGAGAATATATTTTATTACAATAGAAAAACAAATTGTTAATTTTTTATTTTAATAATAATCATAATTATTCGATTTTAAAATTTTAATTAATTTTTATAAAAATGTCAAGACACACGTAGGTATTTTTTCATATTTACACGCTTCTGTATACCACTCTCGAAATATAAACAAAGGATAGGCAAACATTTAAATACGCGCTTTCTCTACAAAATATAAATGAAATTTTTCATTTTAATATTTATGCGGAAAATGTTGCTAATTATTTATACGGGAGCTTATTAAATTATCATAACAATAAAAACGAGAACGTAGTCATTTTCACGTATATGTATATGTGTATTAAAAATGTAATAAAAATAATACAATAATAATATAATTAACCACTTTTGTCTTTGTTACCTTCCTTTTTTCTCCGGAAATTAAAAATATTTTAGAAAATGTTTGCATACTTATTTTTGCGAAATAACATCACGAAAATATATATAAGCTCGCTCGTCCTTTAAATATGTAAATTCAAACATCACGTATGCTCACGAGGTTTCGAGTTAACGTTAAATAAAACACTTAGCAAATATCTTAGGTATTATTTAAAGAGAAATGTAAAAAAAGAAAATTAGTTTTACACGATGCAGCAGTGTCCGTGAGACTTTTTTTTCCATGGATGTCTCGTATGGCGTTACACGGTTAAGTGGAGCTTAACTTTCGCCTGCGTGAGCGACTATTATGCAGGACATTTTAGCGAAATTACCGGCCGTGAATCCCTGGTAAGAAATGACGTTGGGGGATTCCCCATTTTCGTCTTTTATGCGTATATAGTCCTGTAAAATTTTCTCTCCTACGTCGTATATTAAAACATTTTTGTATCTTACCGAGCGAATGGATATTTTGTAAGTACGCGTAAATTAATATAACGTGGTTTTATTTATTTTTTTATTATTTATTTACCGGTATTATTAATATAATTATGTTACTGAATTTAATTATGTTAATGATTATCATCGTAAATTTGTGATACTCGTAAATTTTTTTTAATATTTCTTATAATACATTGATTAAAAACAAAGCATTTGTCAAATTTTCTAAAATATATTAATAATATGTATTATAGGGAATTTTTAAAAATATTCAAAAAAGTATTTGTCGAAAACTTTTTCCAAATGGTCGGAGCATAGTGATTATAAAACTAAAAGTTTGTTTGACTGCAATTTAGTGAGTTGAAATAAATTCGTGAAATGCTTATTTATTTAAATAATATTTATAACGATGAACTTTTCTAACGAATCGTTACATTCGACGGTGCCATGACTTGAACGCGTCCGGTAAGAGGTTAGAAATCAATCAAATTCCTTATTTATGATGATACATTATTCGGAAGGGCCGGGTTGATACATTTTTTCGTGCTTATTTAAAAGCACAGAGTTAAAAAATTATTTAAAGAATGAGATAGAATTTTTTTATGTTTCTATCTCATTTCTACGAATATGAACGAACTATCCATAGTAGAAATTTGACCATAAATGTAACGTTTTTTAAGCAAAAAAAAATGGCCAATAGTCATAAAATACCGAAAAAATGTCCAATTAATGGGCGAAATTCGAGTTTTATTTAACTTTCAAATGTTAAATTTCTACTAAAGATCATAATAAAAAATATATAATCCGTACTTACTGGTAAGATACGGATTTCTAGAATCATCTAAATCATCTTGATCAATAATAAACTAAAACTATTCGATATAAGTCGGATAAATCAAATCGAAAAACTTTTCTGCGAATTCATCATTTTATATGAATGTCGATTATTAAAGAAAAAGGTATTCGATGAATATAGTTTTTTATTTACTAATACATTTAAGAAACATTGTCAGTATAATAATTTATTTTTTATCAACAACGTAGACGAAACATGAAAAAGCTTTCGAAATATTTAATGATCAGATAGTTGTACATCCGTAGTATCGAAACCATAGTTTGGATGGAATACAGTGTTATCGTAATTAATCGATAATTCCACGGGTCGATTCGTCGTTACTGTTATATAATGTCTATACAAACACCCAGATATATACGTTGCGAGATTCGAAAAATGCAGTAACCGCAAAGTTTGTAGTAAACTTGTTATAAATAAAACTGGGAATTTGAGAAATCGATAGAAATCGAATTGGTTGTAAGCGAATGTACGTCAATGAAAGCGAAAGGGTAGGGGGAGGGGTTGGATAAGAAATACCATGGATGTACAATTTAAGGAATTCAGAACACGAAATTTTCACCAATACATAATAGAAAGTTTTGCGGATCACTAATTTTTACAGGGTAAAATCTGATCACGTTCCGTTTTCCTTCCTTTTTGCTCCCTGATCTTCCATTGACTTTGAAGGAAACTTATATGCTTTCACTTGTTTCTTCTTTCTTTTAATCTTCGACGTTCGACCGAACTCCTGGTCGTGGTTCTGTATCACCGTCGTTATATTACCTTGTTTATATGCTAAAAAAATCGATCGCCACTCATTTCTGATAGTGAGGATTGCATTTGGAATCAGCGGACACCGATTTTCGTATATACACGTGACATCTCCGCTTTAGGTACGAACATTACCTTTAAACTGACACGCTTAAGCGCTATTTAACTCTATTGGATAACGTATATTCTGATTGATATTTTTTTTTCTCGATTTTATTGTAGATGTGTTTTTTTTGTGTACACGGAGAGAAATTTTGAATTAAAAATTACAAAATATTTTGTAAAAATTACAATAGTTTCTAGTAAATAAATCACAGACTGACAAACTAAGATTATTATAATCTGTAGTAATTTTTACTAGAAACTATAGTAATTTCCCTAATTTGTCAGTCTGTGATTCATTTACTAGACACTATTGCAATTTTTAATCTAAACTTTTTCTCAGTGTATATTTGATTCATAATTATAGTAAAATTTAGTGAAAGTTCATTATTTCATACTGAGGATTCGCTATATTTGTATTGTTGAGGATGTAACATATAGTGAACTACTCTCTTTCGAATTTTTATCTATTTTCCTAGTGATTATTCAGTCATTTGGAATATTAAGTTTTTACAATTCCTGGTAGATATTAAAACGATTTTTTTGGTCAAAGCAAGCGATATTTTAGGAATGAGTGAAAAATGGCTTGTAAGTAGCTATAAGGTACAGTTATTTTGACCGACGGACCATTAAATTTGTACTAGGGATTATAATATTTAGGGATTATAAAGTAAAGTCATTTTCTAAATAAAATAGTAAAATCTTTATTATTACGAAGTGAAATGCGATTTCACTACTAGAAACAATAAAATTTTTAAAATGTATTTCACTATTCTATGGAAAATATCCCAGTTAGAAACAAAAAAAAATTATAAATAGTAACGTTTCTAGTTAGTGGGTGAAATAGACACTTTTCATAGGTAAAAAGAAAATGATTTTCAAATGAACAAATTAATGTAAATTGAATAATTGTGTTAATACCTCTATTAGAAATTTGAATCGAACAATTGGGTATTAGTACCTTTCGATAAAACATTTTTTAATTAATTTTATTACTTTTTTTTTTAATTAAATTTAGTACTTCATCAAATCACCGCAACCTCAAAACATTCGAATAATGTGTCCAGCTTTCCGCGAACAGGTTTTTAATGTTTTCGTCTCATGTACAGCTAATTTCTGTTATGTTTCCAACATTTGCAAAGATAAACGCGATTTTATTAGATTTTTCACTCAATAATTTTTAATAGATAATTTAATAGAATGTAACTGGATTCAACTTACAAGCTTAAAAACGGGTGAAAATTAGGATGGTTATAAAATATGAGAAAAGCATTTTGTCAGGAGGACAAAATAGGCACATTTTTCGCCTATTCTTTGCCCATTCTATTCAAAATATTTATTTAATATTTATCTAATGAACTATACGACTTCTATCAGGGATGGGATGTTTTCTCACTGTTAATATGAAATTCTTATATATCTCGCTGTATTCAATCTTTTTATTTATTCTTTATATTTATTATATATAATATATATTTATATATTTATTCAATCACTTATAAAAAATTGGCCTACAAATGCGATTTAAAAACAAGTCTAAAAAAAATAAGTAATGACAGTGTAAAACAACGCTTCGATAAACATTTGTAACTGACCAAGATAAATGTATGTTGAATAGTATAAACGAAAATGAAGTAGATACATGGTAGCAATAAATTTTTAAGGCCACTTGTATATAAGGATCCTTAAAAACAATGTAAATAATATAATGTGCGATAACGTTAAAAAACATTTGATTTCAGTGAGGAAGCAAGCCGAAATCTTGAGCGTTATCGAAGCCAGATAAGGAGGTTGAGGTAAAAATCAGTATTTACACGATAGATCCCGGAATTCTCAAAGATGATCGGGGTGAAAAGTCTGGTCGGCGACTCAACGTCGTCGTCCGGGCGCGTTTCCCTGAGCTACTCGAGGATGTGAGAGCTGCAACGCCGTTTCGGCGACCCCGGCTCATGCTCAAATCCAATCGACGCCTGCCAGAGAGTCCGCACGAGACCGCGAGGGGAACCGAGATCCGGCCGCCAAGATGCTGCCTACCAACGTCATGTCCTTCGTCAAGAAGGTCAGTTTATTTCGGATAACTATTAATCCATATATCGCACACAATACGTAATCGTATCGTTCGGAAAACTTTTATTAATAATATAGCTGATTATATACCTGTTCAAACTTTTCATAATTATATATTATATAGGTTTAACGATTTACAACAAATCTTATCTTCAAATTGGTTAGAGTGAAAAATCACTCGAACCTTCCAACAAATTTGAATAACTATACTTTACTCAAATAAGAAAATTGAGGTTATGTTTAACGTCATTATTTCACTTTTTAAGTTCGATATTCCATTCGATTGAAATAGAATAATAATTTTTCATTCAAGTGCACATTAACGAGCATGAAAATCGTACAATTAGATTCTTCATTAATTCTTAACTTAAATCATTATTAATCCTTATTATCCAATAGATATAACTTTCACTCTCTCTCTAACATGTGTTCTATAATGACGTAAAATAAACTCAAAACTTATATTTTTATTAAAATTTATACAAGAAGAATATAATCCAATTGTAAGAGAATGTCCGGATAAAACTTTTATTTTTATTTAAAAATTTTTAAAACGAGTTTATTTAGTTTTTTTCTTTCGCAATGACTGTACAATAAAAAAGTCTGTATACCGTTAAAATAAAAATTATTCGAACTTGTTTAAACTTTGAAATTAAATTTCTATTATTATTGTAAAATACAAACTTCGAAAATGTTCATTGATTTATGAAAAAAAAAATTTCAATTATTAAATATTATTACACTCTGTGTTATAAATTTTTATATACTTGCTAGATTACAAGAGTGAATTCTTTAAATCGTAAAATTATTAAAAATAAATTATTATGTTCGTGTAATAAATTTATAAATTTATTATGGAAATTGATAAATATTCACTGTCTTGATTCATTAAATTTCAATGTTTGCATATAACTAATCAGATCGTTTTCTATCTTTATCGCTTGTTAAATCATTAAATTTTGAATTTTTATATGAAAGAAGATTTAAAAATTATCTTAAAGTACTTAGTACTTTAAATACTAATATAATTTGTCTTCGAATATCAATTTATTTCTGTCTAGCTATAGCGTATTATAAAGTTCATCCTATCGAATTTCTTTTTCTATTTTTTCGGTATATGAGTTATGCATATGCATGTATATATAGTTAAAGATTTATTGGCTATCGGTAATAACAACGAGGTGAAGAATTTCGCACTCTAAACTAATTTAATTTTATTCGACTTCATTGCGTCGAATAATCGAGTTTAAATAAATATACGATATTCACCTAACAGCTTCACAAATTCTAACGAAAAGTAAAAGTTTTTATTTTTTTTATAAAAATAATTCGATTTTATATTTTCAAATATACTGTAAAAAATTTATTAAATAATTTTCTATTTTTACGGCTCTGTGATTCAATGAAATTTAAAGTTCTTTTGATACTGTCAAAGTTTTTTTCATTATATTATAATAGTTACACTCTTTTTTGAATATTGACAAATAAGAATCTATTTGTTATTATGTATAAAATAATTGGAATCGAGAATTTGTTAAGTGTAGGTTATAAATGTACACTGGATAGTCTTATACAATTAAAATTAAAACTTTCTTAAAGGTAACCCTTTTACGATGAGTTTTACTAAGAAGTAGAGTAATTGACCTCTCAGAAGTCAATTTACCATATACTGTGAAATATGGGTCTTTGGTTTAAAAAATTGAATCATATCTCGAGGTTTGTTTCTTGCGATTGGTCTTGAGAACACAGATATACGATATCTTCGAAAAATTTAGGTAAATATGGGTTATAATTAATGTATACTAAATCTTCAAAAATAAACAATAAGCTTAGTGCAAGACTTTGATTTGTTTAAACAATTCAAACTATAAAAAATTAATTTGATTAACAGTTATAAATTTATTAATGTTTTTTAAATAAAATATATTTTTATAATTGTTTAAGTTATTGTTACAAATCAGAATTTAAGTTACAGTTTAATATGTGCATTTTGTCTTTTCCCCTAACTTTTCGGAAAAAGTGTTACAGTTTGTTCCTAAGTTGCGTTGACGAAAATTCCAAAATACGACCGAAGACTCATATTCCATGACTTCAACTCTATTCGTTTCTTAAAATTTGAGTACTTCCCTTGCAAATTATTCAAACAATAGTACTAACTTAAGAATTAAACAATAGTACTATTCCTAGTAGAAATTTGACTATAATTTGACCAATTTATAACACGAAAAACAACACGTTTTGTCAAAATTCGGCCAAAAATAGTAATATTTGTGTGAGGGTTATCGAGAAGAAAAAAATAGTGAAGCAAATATTACTACGCTAAACAGTAACACTTGAATTATAAGGTATAATTTAAAAAAAATCAGGAATTTTAATCCTTGTATTTTGAAAAAGTATGAGAAAATCTTAAATTTTATAATACTATATACTATACTAAAATCTAAAGTGTAAAAATTGACGGTAGAATGTATAAATCGACAAATAACACATTTACAAAAGTGCAATTCCCATTTTTTACACTTTAAGATTTAGATTACAATATCGTGATGTATGTAACTTATTCTATGTTAACGTAAAACTTCTATCCTTAAAGATATTAATATTTTCTTCGTGTGTTTCACTTCTTACTATTAAATACGTAGTCATTTTTATAGACAGATTTTAACTGCGCATGAATTTTCAAGAGTGGCCGCTACGTGGCGTCGTCTCGATCGAGCAAACTAGCAAACGCATAAATGTTACATCGTTGCGTATATAATCCTGGTTCAGTGCATGTATACTATTTTCAAAGTATAATTTCAAAAGTATGCGCAAACGCAAAAAGTACTAATTAACTTGGAAATTTCAATCATCCCCCAAAAATAAAAATTTGCAAGACCGAATTTAAAATATATTACTATTAACAGTAATTTTTACTATAACTCAAGTATGTATCGAATTTACCACAAAACGTAATACATTTATCCCCAAATATTTGTAAATGTTACCAACAATTTTTTTTCGACAACTATGTTCTATTTTATGCAAATATTCAACTAATATTAATACATAAAAATATATCGATACTCCTTAAGAGGTCAACCTATGCTTTTTCCTCCCTATATTTCCCAAATCTTTCTTCTCTCAAAAACGAAACGTCACGATCAAAATTAAACGATGAGGCAGGACTTATTCGTTTCCACACTTATCTGCGTTCTCCTTTGAATTCGAAAATCCATATACGAGCGATACACTCAAAAGAAATACAGATAACCAAAAAAAAAGCGAACCATCTCAATATATATAAAAGGGCTTTAAAACTAGGTTATCAAAGATTTTTTAATATACTAGAGATACGAGTCGAGACTGGCCGTCGGAAAAAAAATGAGTGGGTCGGAAAAAAGGCCTATAGCGTGTATACATATAGATATACAGATATAGTTATAGGGAAGCGTTCCAGCGTCTTGCGTTAATAAAGAGGAGTCGGTCGCAAATAAAGCTCGCGATTATTGCAATCGCGGGCGACAAATTGAATTGCGCGCGCTCGCAGTAGTATGCCGGGAGGCACGCCAGAAATTGCATCGTCGCGCCCTTGCGCCACTGACGTCTTGACCCTGACCGGAGATGTGTGTGTACCGGGTAAAGCTTCCCTCTCTCTTCTTATCTCCTTCCCGTTTCCTATGCTTTCTATCCTCTCTCTCTCTCTCTCTCTCCCTCTCTATCCCTGCATCCTTCCCACTTTCTTTACGATCGAGGTCGGATTCCTCGCCTTATCGCGTTTTAATTTTACTATTTAACTGCAAATTCGAGTGCTCGATCGGGTTTATCTTGATTTATGACTGTTAATTTACTTTTACACGCACACACACACACGCACGTGTACACAGATCTTAATGTCGCTTAATCCCGGGGAATAATTGAATAATGCTCTTTTCTTTTTAAACGTCCATCGGATTAATTAAATATTTAATTATATTGATATTTATTGTTCCGGTAAAAATTATATATACGCTTTTCGTGTACGTTGCGATCAATTTTTTTTAACATAATTTATCGGAAGAAAAAACGTTTTTCTGGCGTTCTTTCAACGATTCTATACTTCGTACTTTTTAAGGATCGTTCATGTCACTTTATTATACTAGTTTTTATCATAAGTAGTACTACATTATATATATTTCAAATGTTATTTTCCATTATTGCATGAGACAAGTCGCTTTTCCAATTCGTATATATATATGGCGATACACACGATTTTTTTTTATTTAACTTTTACTAAGAAATATATCTAGTACAAGGTAAGATGGTACGGTGCACGACATTGTTATAGAAATTCATCAATATTGTTCAATAAAGCGTACACATGAGATTTTGATGAAATTTGATTATGTTAGAAAAAAAAACAATTTTACGTTCCCACATTCTATCCGTATAAGACTTGATTATTTTATCCGATCGACGAGGTATTAATGAAATATTAAACGATCATTTAGTAAAATATTTCGATGCGGTAATATAATAAAGATAAAAAAAGAAGTGTACAGTATACACACAAAATTCTTCATAAATACCCGGTATTGTTATATTTATAAATCACGTTCTTTATGATTGAAATTTAGTACGAAGCGTTTGATCGGAATATCGTTTAAAAAATTATATTAGTCCATTAAAGCTCAATCGATCATAAAATTAACCTGAATGCTTCGGAAAATAATTTTCGTGCTAATATGTTTATTATACTTTAAACTACGTTGATAGCTTTTACGAATCAATGAAGATTTTATCCAATAATTAAACTGTAAAAAAAATATGTTAGTGTTATTAAATTAAAAATCGTTAATGTTTCCTTTTTTCGGGTTTTTATTTCACATAACGCTGCGCGTATAATATTTCATGTATTGTTCAATTTGAGCGAGTCATCGCGAACAGTGCCAAGGAAATGATAAACGATTGTGGGACAATACAATGAAAATTTTTGAACGGTTTTGGGGATTATACCTATTGGATAATTATGAACAAAAGTAAACACCCGAATTTTCAATATGTACTGATATTATATTGTTAACGGTAGTTTATTTGCCATGTCATCAATGTCAAACTAGATGAGATGCACACAAAAATATGAAGATTGAGCATTTTACATTCGGAAAAATCTAATTTATTTCGGTTGATTCGTACCGTGCAGCGTATATAATGCAACGTGTCTTTTTATTCGAATGTTTAGGAAAGTATCGATCTGCCGTGAAGTATAATGGAAACCTGTAGAATTTTTCGAAGGGAATATTTCCTGCGCATGTGTGTACAAAATAAGAAGGATGTATGAAAAATCGTTAAATAGGAATCTGACGTCGTTTGAAGGTGTTAGCGATATTTTTTTTTATAATTAAATTTTCAATAGGAGTGAATATTCTTTAACTAATAATCACGGTGAAATTTGGTATATATTAATATACAGCGGCGTATAATTTTATGATTATGGTCTAATTTGGACGTCATCTCGAGGTTAGTGAGTAAATTCTCGAAGGGAGATTTGTGGAAATATTTCAGGTGTATACATTCATAAAGAAGTCATATCGAAATGTGCATCAGTAAATCATTTTAAATTAACTTCTTTAGCGAGGAATATTCGAAAACAAAGTATTACTTTGCGCTATTTTTACATGGACAAATTATCGATACAGCATGATAAATCCGGGACGCGTCATCTGTTCGACATTTAACGTAAATAGTCGTAATATTTGTAAGGAAATTAATTCGATGAAATGTAATATTAAAGAGAAAAATAAATATTGAATTGTTGTAATGAAACATTTTTTTTTGAAACTAATAAATATTATTGTAATTTCAAAAGCGTCATTATCTTCTTTTTTTAATTAATATTTTTCCATTTTAATAAATATTTATTACTTTCAAATTATTATTTCGTCACGTGCAAAAAGAAAAATATTTTGTTGTAAACGACGACAGTCTTGAAATGACAAACTGAGAATACCTAAAAGATTAATGTAGTTTACAATAACTATTATATGAATATACACGGAGAGAAATAATTTGTAAATATTACAAAGCAGTTTGGTAAAAATTCCTAAACTCTCAAGTAATGTGGTAACAAACTGCGAATCTCGTAATTTTTACCAAACTAAATTGTAATTTTAATTTTTTTTTTAACATCAGAAAAAAAATTTTATTCCTCCGCATATTATTTATTTTTGAGTTTATGTATATTATTCGAGTGTTATGGAAATTTTAAATATTTAAATGAAATTTAATTAGTGAAAAAAATTCTGGATGTCATCGGGATCGAACCTGCGAAGTTTGGGTTGAGAATCCAAGTCCTTACCATTGCGCCACCGCGTCACTTGCATGTGTTTCATCGAATCGTCCTTTTAAAGTAAACAAACGAACGACGCGATTCCAATAAAAATTTTATTTATCGCTTCTTTTCGGTATCTCGTGCTGTACTGTTGTTTATAGAATTTCGTAAACAGTATAGGAAAAAATCAGAGTTAATAAAATTTACAAGCTTAATTGTAAAATTTAGTACGCTAACTCCACAAATTTTACTACATTTAGAGTAAATTTTACTACATTTACTGTAAATTTTACTTAGCAGTTTGGTAATTTTTTCGGTTTTTTCGGTCTGTTACCACATTACTTGGGAGTTTGGGAATTTTTACCAAACTCCTTTGTAATATTTTCTAAATATTTCTCTCCGTGTAATAGTAATAATCCTCGTAGAAATCTGATCACAAATGTAACATTTGTTTAAGTCAAAAAAATGGTCAAGTATCATAAAATACCGAAAAAATGCTCAATTAATGACAAAAATGAGAGTTCTATTTAACTTTCAAATGTTAAATTTCTTTAGGGAATAAAATAAATTTTTTTATAAATTTTACTATATTTTCTATTAAATTTTAAACTTTTTGAGCTTATAGCACATTTTTAATGATACATTTTTTTCCGCATATTCAGCAAAATATTTCATTGAATTGACTAAATTGTGCCCTATAGGTTTACGCACCTAATATTTCAAAATAAAATTCTGCGGGTGTACTAATTCGAAGAGTTAAGGTTGAAGTTGCTTATAAATATTTGAGATACCTCTAAAACTCGATATTCCGTATTGAGAGGTTCGATCTCTATTTCTTAACGTTATAACGTATATATATATATTTCTGGTCCCGGGGACGCATTTCTGCATGTGCATCCGCGTGTAATCCAGTTGGGATAAGAGGAGGAGCAGTAGCCTTGATCCTAGGGATACGTGTTTCGCTCGTCGAATACCGGCGATTTCTACGCGTGTGTATATATACATGTATAATACACGTATATAAGCTGGCCCTCACCGCGCGCGCGACGAGCGCATTCGTGTATCCGGAGAGAAGTTTTAGGGGCTCGTTTTACTCTACTGCCTCGGCGGCGGTGGCGGCGGCGGCACTATAAACTCCCGCGCGCGCTCTTTGGAATTTGTCTTGCGGCATAGGTGAGCGCAACCGGCTAACTAGGTCAACGGAAATGTTTAACGGGCGATTTTTCTTTTCTGTCGCGCGCTCCCTGGTTTTAATGAATTTAAGTTTACTTTCCAAGAGCTTTTTCTCCTCTCTCTCTTATCCCCCTGCCACCCCTCCCCCCACTCCCCCTCGCACCCCTTTACATTCTACCTCTTACACTCCTTACCCTTATACCGCAACTTTTCAAAGGATTATTATGTTCTTGCCGCATATACTTTCTTCGTTCCCCCTACCCCACCCTACCATCTCTCTCTCTCTTTCTTTTCTTCGTTTTTTAAGTATCCGTGTATACTCGCCAAGTTTTAAATTAAATCTTGTTAATTCCTTTGTGGATTTATACCTTGGGATTTATGGATCATTTGGGTTTAGATTGGCGTTAAGGTTTACATTATTATGCATATACATTATTAATTGCATATTTTTACTGCAGACGAGTGTTTGTAACGGATCCTTCCGAAAATCTTTCGAATCTTTGTTTTTTCGATTATTTTTCCAGGTCAACGAAAAAGATCGAGATACAATCTTTGAATTTTAAATGAAAATATTTAAATTTCGTTTTCAAGGTGACGAAAAGAACAAAAAAATGTTTTTGTACCTCGTAATGAATCGGTTCAAAATTTTTAAAATGTTTAACAAAATTTTTACTCGTAAATTATGTATTGTTTCCCGCGTATAATTATTAATTAAAAATAATGTATTAAAATAGAATACCGCATAGTAAATATCGTATTTTATTTAATAAATTTTTGTCCTCCTGATGAAACGGTTTCTCTAACATTATAACTATTTGTCAATTTGTCAACATAGATTAAGTTCCAATCTAATTTTAACTCATGATCGTACTATTAAAGATGGATAAGCGGTATTTATCTTCGGGATTGCAAGTCTGTTGAAAAAGAGTTATAAAAAAACGGGAACTCTTGAAAAATCGAACCGAATCTATAGAAGGTTAAAGTTTACTATTCTTCGAATGTTGGAAAAATAATGTGACTGTTTTTAAGTTCAACTAGTAAAGAAATGTACCAAAAATCGCAAGCCATGCACTAACGATTTTTATTATCTAATTCTGAGATTGACATTTCCACAAAGCTCCAATTGTAATGTACACTTGTATGCTTATAGTTTTAAAAGATTGACCTGATTCTTAAATTTATTTTAGTAATGTAGGTAATTTATTTTCATAAACGCAATAGATTAATTATAGGTCTATCTTGTTTCACTTCAGTTTAAACAAACTGATAGACTGAGAATCATAATTTTAACGTAAATATAATAATATGTAAAAAAGTAATTAAATGGATTATTTAAAAGTAATTGAATCATAGTTATTAATTTAAAAATATCTCCTGAAAGAATTTTCAAAGATGATTTAAATAATTCATACAAATATCACACAAATATCTTAAAAATTAACCTTTTATAAAACGGAATGTGTTCCCACTTACTTTGAAAATTCCAATTCCATTAAAAAATCATACGTAAGGTTTAATGTATTAAGAACAAACGAATAACAAGTAAAAATGCTTGAATCGAATAAATTACTTGAAAACATTGGTAACAAGATACTTTGGTAATAAAAATGTAGTATGCAATCGATCTGTATCAATAACGAGTAAAGCTTTAACCCAATTTGAACAATGCGGAGAGCATAATGGAACGTAACCGTGTATTACGGTTCCAGGAGATAGGAGAAAATAGTAAAGTTGGAATTTCCACTCCGAGGGAGGAGTGTTGGATACGTCGGCCAGTTGGCAACTTTACACGAGGATTACAACGATGAGTTTCTTGCCGCGCGTGGCTCATCAGCTCTCCTTCGCTTTCTCATTATATTGGAATTAACTCGTGTTTTTCCAAAGCTCACGTCTATTGTAACCCCTTCTCCTCGAAACTCTCGTAATCAAGGGGAAAAAAAACTTTCATTGCTTTTACATCGTGAGCCCCCCTTCACTCCCTCTTTTTCTTCTCGCGTCGAGAACTGAAATGATGAGTTGCCAGAGTTGGGAGAAAAAAAAACAACACTTTTATTTGCTTGGGTGGATGGACATTTTTCTAATTAACTATTGGAGTTGCTGCCAAGTTAGTGATTTTTATTCACCTTCCACTATTTCGAGGAATGCGATACAACTTTTTAGATTCCATTTTTAATTACTATTTCTCGAAAAAAAAATGTTTTTCCTTTTCATTGATATTAAGCGATGAGTCGATCTGTCTCGGGAGTAACATTTTAGTTTATTAACAATGTTTTCCTGCGTTTGCGAGTTTTTTAAAATCGTTTGGCGTTGAACAGTAGAAAAATGATAAATCGAAAGGAGGTCAAATTAATGTTGTACTCGCGAATAGTGAAATCGTTTCGTACGCCATATTTAAACTAGTCTAATAAAGTTTTTTCCTCTCTCGGACTCGTTGGAGAAAAAACCGGGTAATACCGTTGATATTAAAAATAAACGACCGAATCTACGTATACGTATTTTAAACATATTATACACTTTCCCATCGAAAAATTAAAAAAATGCGCTTTGTTACGGTGAATTCACGTAAAATGGTGCGCGGAAATTTAGTGATATTTCGAACGTTCTTTTAACTATACCGGTCTATTATATTCGCACACGGTTTTACGTACACGTTCGAGAAAAATTGTTCCGAATGCTCTCACTCCCGTTGATCTCAATACCGAGAGACCTGGGATGTGCTTGCGCGCTTGACTAACCACAACCCGGTGGAACGCCAGCGCTCTTCTAAGAGAATGGATGGAAGAGTCGGGAAGAGCAAGAGAGACTGGACAAAGAGGCTACCCTCTATGAATTCGAATACGAACCCGAGTTTTTAATATACTGTACAAAAGATTTTTTTTCTTTTTTATTCTACCTTGTAAACTCCTAGCTTCTCTTTTATTTTATTGTTCCTTCAAATTGCAAATTTTACATTCGTATATTAGAAATACATGTTAACTCACGTAAAAATATATTATATTTTATAGTAGTTTTGTAAATCGGATTAACAAATTGTTGAAGAGTTTTTTTTTATGATTTATTAGTATATTTCTAGTAAAAATCAATGCTATTAATTGTTGGTCGTCGAACTTTTTTTTACTGCAAGACACTTTAAATCATTTTTGGACATTTGTATCAAAGTATATTTTCTTTCTGAAATCCGATTAATCACTTGATTATCAATGCAAATCATTTAATTATTCCACTATTAAGAATATAGTTATTATAAACACATGTTTTATTTACTATTTTTGAGCTCACATTTGCGAAAAACATTTTCAATAACAACTTTTAATTTACACGATAAAAGCCACTTTCAGAAAGATTAAAATAGCTTGTAAATTAACAAGTATCAAAGATCGAACATCTATTTTTATTTTGATAATTGAACGAAAATCGAGGAAAAACGTTTTATTAGAATATGTAAAAACTTGTATCATTATTCGGAAGGTCTATTTTATTATATTGTAATATAATGTAAAAAAATTTGAAAAGCTAATTTTAAAAATTATAACACATGTACACATACATATAGAGTATTCAAATGTATATAGATGTATAACTCACTAAATCTTGTTATTAATACCAGGCATCATTTAGTAGAAGCTCGTTAAACTTCATTTTGTGGTTCACCACGAAAAATGAGTAAAAATAATAGCCCTTTAAATCTCAATCTCGAAGAAAAATCGTCCAAGTTTTTCATAAGGAAGTCTCGAGGCATCGAAAACAAACATCTCCTAAGCATCAATATGCAAAAGTTTTAAGAAAACCTCCCGTCTCTGAATAATCTATATTATAGAAGAAAAGAAGATAAAAACCGAAATGCTTGTGGGGAAGTTGAGTGCACCGCTCGTCGAAGACACGTGGTGGTGGAATATATCGCTCGTGTCGCAAAATCGTCTCCGGGATATCGTTTATGACTGTCAAGCCGCTCTCCATTCTGTTAAGCTTCCTGCATTCTCACCCCTCCTCCTTTCAACTTGTACGTGTGTATATAAATTTTTGGGTGACGAGAGCCAACAGGGCAATAAAACGTTGTCGCCCCGTTTTCATTCGCCAACCGCAGGAAGACAGTTGACTGTGCGACCTAAATCTCGCTATTCCGATCTTTTTCTTCTCCTATTTCTTATACTTTAACCTTCTCTCTTTTTTCATGTATATATATATATATATACATTATAATATTATTCATATATATATTCAATAAGAAATTCTTACTACAAATCCCTGGTGGTAAGTGCGAACCAGCAAATCCTTAGCGGAATGAAAGTATATAACTCGAATATATTAATGAAATACGTAATATATTTTTAAATTTCCAAATTGTGTAAATATTATAAAAATTTGTTCATACACTTATAGTTTACTTTTTTAAAAATAATATTAGGTTTATAAATCATTTTTTTAGTTTAAAATTTATGATTTACTTATCATATCAACAACTATAAAGAAGATAATATATTTATTTTCATCACTTTCATTTGTTAAATAAAATTAAAATAAATAGGTTTTACTTAAAAACTATTTAGAATTAGTAACAAAAACTCGTCAATCACGCAATGAAATGGAGCAAAAAATTTAATCGATTGCTTCCAACTCTCACTTTAACCCAATAGTTATTATAATTTAATAAAAAAAAATTTTTTAATTTAATAAATATAATTTTAATTGGGATTTATTTTAAAAATATCAATTTGTAATAAATTTTATGTTAACAATTTATTCAACACTCTCTCACGCAATTCGTACTCTAGTCCCCTCTTGTCTTGTTCTTCCGTTGAGTAACAATGAGACCATTTGAACTTTTCCTTCTTGATGATTAAGTATCAAATCCTGGCCTGTTTTGGTGCATACTGGTATTTTATTATGAGTCATTGACACTTTTCAAACGATATTTATTTTTATTTTGATTGAAATATGAGCGAGAAATTTATAATTCATGACTAAGCCATGCTGACCACTGACTGTCCTTCTTCGGTCCGATTTTCTTTTCGTCTTGATGCAGGCTCTTATAGACCATCAGAGTTCCCGTCTTTTTTTCCTTCAAATGTTCCCTCTTCAACTGACACCTTTCGGTAGCGAGTTTATCAAGTCCTCACAACACTTTAAAAGGCATATTTTTCTGAAAAAATTTCGAGGTTATTTAAAATACTAATATTTTTTGAAAAACCAAGATCAAATTTTTTTGGTTTACGTTTGGAATGAATTATTTGTAATAGTACTAAATATAGAAAATATGTATAAACATTTTTACAATCCCAGGAGTATTCAATTAACAATAAAGATTTCTTTCCATTTATTATTTTTCATAATAGTTACATTATTTAGATGTTTAAATCATGTCCCAACACAGGATAAAGCTGGGAATCATTGAAAAACAGAAAAAAATTTAAATTGAACAAGCGGAAATTATAGTTTGCTTTCAAATTCTTTATACTTATTTTACATTCCACAACAAATACAATAAAACTATAAAAAAATCAGTGTTTAATATATAATATAACATTCAAATTTTCAAACTCGACAATGTTAAGAAGAAACGTCGACAAGAGATAAATACGATTTGCCCGAGCACGCGTGAAATTTCACCTCGTTTACCGTAATCGCGGTTGTGCTCACTTTTGAAATTCGCGCGCAAAGCTTCACGAGTGGTGTATGTAATTAAGGGACAAGTAGTTCGTTATGTAGTTTCGAGGACATTTGTTAGTTTCTTTGGGACGGATTGTTTGCTCCAAACGCAGTAAATATTAATTTTATTGAAATAATTTACACGAAACACGGTATTCATTTGCGATTTCTAAACATTGTTTTTAACGAAGTTACTTGCTGAAGGTCGCAGTTCGAGTTGGAGTTACGAAACGTTCCTGCTTCTAGTTTTGTTGGTATACGCACACACGTGAAGATATTATGTTATTCATTATATATAGATTATGTGTAACATTTTCGAAATCTACTCTAATTCCTTTAGTCAAATTATTTTTATTTTCATGATTTTTCGGGTGAGCAAATAGTGCATTTTTTAATGGATCAAGTATCATAAACCAATTTCTGACCAATATATTATTTTAATAAAATACTAAGATTTACATAAATCTAATCGTTGCTACATATAATTTAAAGGTTAAACAATCAATAATTGGTTAGTAGACTCAACTAGGATTTGGTATACGTACCAAAAATTTACTGATCAGAAATTGGTACTTCCCGCTTTTTTTCTTAGATCGTTGCTTACTTTAAAAATAACAGTTATTTTATTTTTCTAAGATCGCTAAAAGAAAGTTTAATACTTATACTTTCTATATACGTCAAAATATATACAATTCTTAGCCTTTTTAACACAAAATTATTCTATGAACGTACAAATTTGCCTTAATTGATCAACAATTGCATATGTGACGGTATTTACAATATGTGTCTCGAGTATTTAAAAAAATTGTGCTTTATAGGTTTTAACTATACAGGACAAGAGATGGAAAAATGTCTCGTTTAAATCAAACTCGTAAGCCTTTTATTTCGTACAATCACGATCAACATGAAAATATTTAATAACGATGAGAAAAACATTTATCTTTAACGTTTCAATGGAACTGGTTAATTCGTTATTCAAATTTTTCAATGTAAGCCGAGTTTAAAAAGTGGAGCGTAGATATATATAATTGCATTATGAGTAAGCTCTTGAAATCTTTAAATGTGAAATAAGAGTATCAAGTATGAAAGGAAAGTTTGTTAGTGGAAACTAGTTCACGTACACAAGCGATTCATCTTCTCTTCAATAAAACGCATTAAAATACAACAAAAAGCGTTGAACGCCTATCTCGTTTTATCTCGCGAATATTTGGAATTCATGATATGCGGGCTCTCGTAGAGTTCGTTTGCAAAACAACAAGCTTGCCTCGAGATTTTTATGACCGAATGAATCTCCGAGATTCAAAGGGAGAGTTGCGATTACGTACACTCTTTTTTTTTCTTTTATTTCGTTTAAGTTATAAAGCTTCGTTTTTTTTCGTTCTTTTACCTTGGATACAGATGAATTCGACACTGTTTATATGTACTTGTTTTTTTTTCTTCATCAGTTTTACTTACTTTTGTCGTTTCTTGAATTACGACGTATCCGCGATTTATAAATGTCGTTTGAAAATTTGAAAATATATTTCCAGGTTGTGTAGATGAATTTTGAAACGTTCTTAGCTCATCTCGAAAAAGAAGTTTTAGAAATGTATTTTCAAAAATTCATTGCACTGCGATATTAATAATTAAGGGGATGTTGAACTCAAATTACAGATACGTTTACCTTTCTACCATAAAATTTTGTTACAATTTACTCGTTGTGTTAAAGTTTATTAACAATATTTTGAATAAAGTTTTCGTCGGTGATTTTCAGTAGTAAAATCTACCCCAACGGTAACCTAAACAATATATTTAAATAAATAATTTCTTAAAAAAATTCAGGTGAATTGTTTAAAACAAGTTTATGACGCACAAGAATATGATGTGCATAAAAAAATGAGTGACCAATTTCAAAGTACTGTAACTACAATATACAACATTGGTTTATATCTCTTAATTAAGTATGCGTGTATGAAAATGTGATGGAAAAAGAAAAGGTTAAAAATGTAAAGAGGTTCAGCTGGTTCCAGAAATGTATGAAAATTCGGTTAAATAACGTAACGCACGAGTACACAAACATGCAAATAACCAAAAAATTGTGTATTCAAATTTCTGAAGCCAGGAAAATTTTACGAAGCTCGGGCACGTATTCTACGAAGAAAGAAGCCCCGTGAGTATTTTGAGCCCCCCGAAAATAGTCAGATATATATATTCGGTAGATCTTACTTTTCCTCTTGTAAGGATATAAGCCCCTTATACACTCGTACTTGGAATTAGTACAATTTGGATCGGCGGGTAGGTATATACATATATACTCTTGGAGTGTAGAGAGAAGGTAACCGAAGCAGTCTGTACGAGCCGTTTAATTGACCGTGCTATGCCCGCACTCTCGTCGCGTAAGCAGCTGCGTTATACTCTTCGAGTAAGGTATTCGGAGGATCCGAATCGAGTGGCTTGGAATTCACAAACACTCGACCTGCCCGCGTGCTCTTTTCACTCAGGAAAATCGACGACGATTTAGTTCAAGGACTTCCTTCGACGCCACCCAATTTATTTTGACCGGCACACCTATAGAGAAGATCCGGGCAAAACGGACACCTTAAGGGAAAATGAAAGAAAAAAACATATTAAATAACAATAAAAGTTTATTTTTAAAACATTACTATAAACTAGACACTATAACTATTATTCCTATGCATCTTTAGCTCTCATTTAACATTTAAATTTAAATTTTGTTGATATTTCGTTTAAATACAGTAATAAAACGGACTCTGCAAATGATTTCGTATTTCTTGTACTACGCCACTTTTTGAACTCATTGTAAACTTTTGTATATTTTTGTTTAGAAATATTTGGCAACGTATTCAAAGCTATTTCTTTTGCTGCTTCAAGCTATTTCGGTGGCACATCATCGAACACATCGTCACTATCACTGTCGACCCCACTTACTGATGTCATCCTTATTCAAAACATATAAATACGTATATATAGAGCCGCAAGTGAGACGTCAAAATTAAGATTGAAACTTTTAACATAAATATAAGATGTTGCTAAGTAACAAGACGTAAACAAATCGGCGTTCGAGTTACGTGCCCATATTCATACATATTGTATTGCGCCCAACTTCTTATACTTTCCTACGTGTTCAACCACTTTTCCGCACGCTTAACTACTTTCCCGCACGCTCAATTGTAGAAATTATAGCGTGTGGGAATAATTTTTTCAAGTGAAAAATGTCAAATAAAACTGATTAAATTTTGAAGTGCTCATAAATTGTTGAGCATGATGAACAATCTAGGAAAAATAAAATAAACATAGACTAAATAACAACAAAAATCTGCATTTATTGCCAATTAGTAAATAAAGGCAATTTTCATTCAATTATATAAACACAAAATAACAAAAACATAAAATTAGTCAGTGAATTATTTTTATGCTCTCCACGGCATCATAGAAAGTTTTTAATTTTCCTTTGCAACTTATAGACCATTTTAAGATCTATTTTAAATAAAATAAAACGTTTATGAAATATGATTCTATATCAGTTGAGCTGTACGAGTGTTCATCTTACCCGGTGTAATTTCAATGACTTTTATTGCTGTAAAAATATAAATTATGAAGGTAGAAATGAAATTATTAATCGCCACAAGCCAAATCATTCCCAAAACTAACAAGACTATAAAGTAGGAACTTTTTTTATATTAGATTTAGACAATGTATTTTTAATGACAAAAGCGAAAACCAGGATACACTTTCTTACCTTTAGGATTTTATAAGTCAAGATCTGTGAATCAATATTTACATTTTGCGTCAATATTATCGATTAGAATACCAATGGTGTACTGAAATTTAATTGCTAGTAATGTAATAAGTTTACTTACACATTATTACAAATTTTCATACGTTCTACGCCGAGAAAACCATCTATTTCCGCCTTACCCGGGTTTTTCTTAAATTTGAATTTTTATTTTTTTAGAATTTTCTTATAGGTTTGTCAAGATTCGAAATTTTTTTCTAGTTAGTCAAATCTATCGCGCATAGGTAGTTGATAAAAAAATTCTATTTTTTTCTTATGATTTTCTTACGACTTAAATTGTAACGATCGTTTTGTAGTTATACGATCGCAACCTGACCCAATTACAAGACAACGCGGGTTTTTTATGACTGGTATGAGACCTCGCGATTAAGAAATAATTAAACGTTACCCAGTGTTGGGATGTAAAGAACTTTCTGGGACTGAAAAAAATATCTACTACATGTGATTTCTTTATTTACTGTAACGCTTTGACTACATTCCGAGCAGGCTGGTCAAAGGGGAGGGATACGTTTACCAGAATGAATGAATGAATGTTCTTTATTGAGCAGCAAAGGACTCGAGGTCCTACATTACATGAAAATACATATATTTGGGATCGTCGGCTTAGTTTACAAGAAATATAACAAAAGTTAAGCGTTAAATAATAAAATTCTAAATTTATAAATTTATAAAGTTAATAAATAAATAAATAAACCAGAGGGAGAGAGATTGATTGATTTAGTTTATTAAGCCTTGGGGTACAACCCTATCTGGCTCTTAAGAAATCACAAAGAATTATACATTTTCATACTTAAAGTACAAATTACAATTTAAAAATAAAAATAATTGAAACTAAAACTATGAGTATTATTTAATAAATAACATAACTTGAAAATTAATAAATTTAATAAATTTAATAAATTTGCCTGAACAAGATAACTTAAATATTTAATATGATAATTAAAATTAAGATTAAGATAAATTTAAATACGATCAACACTGTGCAGAAAATTTGGCGAATAATGGTATACTCGCGACATTAGAGAGGAGTATGTCCTTCAAAATTAACTCGGATCTCCCAATCCTTGGCGTCTTTACGTGATAGTTCGATAAAGAGATGCTGTTTTATGTTGTGTAAATCATTTGGGTTAAATGTGATGTTTTGTAGGGCATTAATAAACCTAGAAGTAGAAAAGGTAAATGATTTATTTAAAATTTCTGTTCTTGGGGTGTTGTATAACAGAACTTGGGAAGACAAGCGAGATGATTTTCTAACTACAACATCCCTATTTGCAACAATAAATTTCTCTGAGAGGTATGTGGGATTATTATATGAAATAGTCTTTAAGGCTAATATAGAGAGAGAGGGAGAGAGAGAGAGAGAGAGATTCGAGAGACATAGAGGAGGAAATATTAAATAACAGCACACTGTTTAATTGGAGAGTTTTGGGTCTGGGCATGATGAGTGTATTGTAGCGGTGTGTGTCGGTTTACGCGTTCGTGCTCGGTGCCGGCAAAGCGGTTCGGACGCAAAGACTACAGTATTAGTGCAGGGCGCAAGATCTCTATTCTTATTTGTTTCGTGTAGATAGGGTACAAAACGAGACATTTTTCGAAGTCGCTTGGAAACGTAATCTGCTGAACAGCGTTCTAGCCGGTAGTACCTTTAGCACGGTTCCACAATCAGCTTTCTTGTTCGTTAGAAGTGGAGGTTGCGGTGTGTAGATGCGGTGGACGCGCGGCGAGTCAATTCGCGGGTGAGTGGTGTGGACGTAAAGACTTGTTGATCTTCGAAACGTCGGGCGAGAGTGTTCGCTTCCCGGGGACTGATCGGTACGCGAGTGGCGGCGCGACGCCGGATTCACGATGCAGCGAATCAGCATAGAGGATTTAGGTCACGTGTCATTTAAAGGAAGGGCCTTTCTTTGCGAAGACCGTCGGGTAAATTCGACGAAATAAACGACCATTAGAAAGAGAAGAAAAATCGATAGTTTTTAATAAACAACATTCATTTATTTTGAGTGTGGTAACTGCGTACACGTTACAGCTTAATATATGTATTCATGGTATGCGTGTGCTGGAACCAATTTCGGTAAAAGCTTAACAACTCGCTATAGTTCATATTTTCTTTAATTACATTTATACATATATGATACTATTTTCTTAGTTTACATTATCTGTGATTCATTATTTAATTTCTATAGCATTTTAATTACCTTTTAATCACGTGTTCTGTCATTGTTTCATGTGATATGTATTTAAGTTATAGATGAATAAACCTTGCATTTAATAATTATTACCCGCATATAATTGAATTAAACATTGTATAATCTAATTTTTTGTGTTATTCAGTTTTGTTAAAACTACACCTTTCTTTACTCTTGCACGTAGAGTAGTTCGTTTTATTTTGTACGCAAGCTATACCTACATAATTCATTAGGAGAAACAAGTGAACAATAACAAAGGAACGTGAAAGCTCTTATGCTTTTTCTTTTTTCTTTTCTTGTTTCCTCACACAACAACACACTGTCACACACTTCGCCCCTCATAATTTACATCTTGATTACTGGATCAGGTCGCGCGTGTGGCCTTGAACCTTTTTTTTCAAACGTACCGTTTCCGCACCGGGTGATGCATGACCGTACGTTCCTTCGTGATGATAATGCTCGAGGTGGGGAACGAATTGGATTCTGGACGCCACGCGTATAGTCGTTTGTCAGTGGGGACGTGCTTTCTTGAGTTTTTGCTTTCCGTTGACGGATGGGATATGGATGAGTTTTCTCTCCAGGATCTTCTTTTATTTTATTTTTTTTTATAAAGGGAGTCACTTTTTTGTTCCGCTACCTGAAAGAAATTTGAATCCTCGATATTTTGCCTAATAGAAACGTATATAATAATTTTTATTTGAATTTAATATTTACGTACTAAACCGACGCGGTGGCGAAGTGGTGTGGACACACTCCGAGTAGAAATGATTTCCAGGCAAAAAAAAGGCCCTGCACAGGTACCTGACGAATATTAAAAGGCCCTGAACAGGTGCCACACATTTAAAAAATGTAATGTATTGTGTACATTTAAAAAATGTAATGGAGTGGAAACCAGGGCCTGTTTTATGTAATATACTATTTTGTGGGTATGATCAGGTGTTATTAAGGCACTTAATTAGTAGTAAAACCTAGATGCATTCATCACCACTCACATTTTTTTTAACCCGTAAATTACTTATTTGATCCTGATAATTTACTTTACTATCAGATTTAATTTTTTGACACTGATATTATATTTTCCTTTTCAATCGATACCTTTGAACTCTTAGTAAATTAAGCTTCTGAGCATGATCAATTTTTTTACTCATTTTATATTTATAAAAAACTCTTGATAAAATTCTAACCTAAAAATTGATATACAATACTATATAATTTGTAGATACTATTATTAACCTCACATTCGAAATAACAAAATTAGATCCTGACTTAAATTCGATTACATTCGTATCTCGGCCATTAACCGGCTGCCTTTTCAGGCCCCGTTTTCTAATTGAGGCGATCTGGTTAGAATTTCTACTCGGGACCTCGACCGATCACGAAAGTTAAGCAGTATTTGTTGCGCGCAGTACTTGGATGAGTGACACAATCTCGTTCGGCTTTCGGGATCGGTTAGGTGGTTTTCCATGCTTCATAACGTGAGCGGGAGGTGTAGAACATTCGATTTCGGTGTTTGGGCCTACGCAATGTGACCTAAACACCCAAAAAGAATGTTTAAATACACCGACCGTCTCGGGGAAGGTTTTCCTATAATTATAGGTTTCTCCTTCCTCACGGGCATAACCCCGGGTGAATGCGAGGTGGTGAGGTTATTCAGAGAGGGGTAAGCACCCACATAAAGATGGTGGGTGAACATCATAAAAACCCGAAAAGCGGGTATATGGTAGGAAGTGCCAAAAAAGAGGCACAAAACAGAAATAAAAAGAAATAATATTTACATACTATAATATTAGTTTGTAAGGACATATAAGGTAAAATTAAAAGATCTTTAGACTAATGTTGAAGATCTTAAAATCTCTTAGATGCTCATTAACATTATGATACTATCTGAATTTGTTATTTGAGTTCAAACTGAATGACTCCTATTGCCTAAGAGTGACTCAGTTTTCAGTCCGACAGAAATGAATTTTCAATTTTTCCACTTTTAATCAAATTTCCTGTCATCATTTTTAAGAAGAGATTAAAACTAAGTAAGATTGTATTAACGATTGCGAGAAAAGCAAATATTTATAATCATGGAAATAATGATGAATGTACCATGAAATTTTACAATTTCGTCTTGGTTGTGTAGTAGATGTTATCCGACGAAATAAGAGAATGGTGCGGTTTCATTATGTCGTATTCATCACGCAGTACAGCGGAATATCAAAATATAAATCCACCTCCATAGAGAGTTATGACTCTATTCATCGTTTAGCAGCTATTTCCTTCAAGTACAACTGTTATCTTAATTAGTCGCGCATAAAAGCTAAGATAATGCCTTGTCGTCTTTACAAGAATTGTTTCCTCAAATTCGAAGAGATTATTTTGCATTATACTTTTGATTATTTAATTAGAACGTTACACATTACGATATCTCGTCGTTTCATCTTAAGATTTTTAATTAAGGTTTTAACTGGTTACGTATATGCTATATATACACATAGAATTAAGATTGTTTTCTCTTGGAAGTTCAAAGAGAAGATTAAAAAGTTTGCCATCTTATGTTCTACATTTTAGAAAATGTATGATTTTATTACGTTATTGTAGGTGAGGTAATTTTACGATTATTAATATTGTTGCATGTATGTTGCTTTATTGCAGATGGTCACCACCCAACCGGAGGCCAGTTCGAGCACGACCGCGACGGAGGACGGCGGTCGAACCTTGAGCAAACTCCGTCAATTTGGTTCAGACATCATGACGGCCACAGGGAATGGTTCGTTTTGCATTTTATTTCCATTATTATATTATAAGTATCATAAAAAACTACAACCACTATATTTTTATTAGCTCATTTTATTGTAATTTAATATTTAACCCAAAAAAGACAATTCTTGTATTTCGCAAAAAAACATTAAAAATGGTAAATTCTACGCTGTACAATGTTTATGAGTAATCGAGAGAGACAAACTTGACAAATTATAAAAGTGGCTATTTTTAATGAAAATAATAAAAAATACTATAGTTAATTCAATAAAATATTTTGTTCAATTCATTCATAAAAATATTTGTTTGAAATGACAAAATATTTGGTAGTATCAAATACGATATCTTTATTTAAATAAAAAATTTTTATTTAATATTTCTTAATTACAAATAAATACTTTCACGAACGTATTCAATAAAATATTTTTTCTTTGTATGGAAGGAACATAATTAATCTAAATAAACGACAAATTCATTGAGAAAAATGTTTCTGTACTTAAATATTACTATGTTACATGGCAATACTGGATATACTTGAATAAAAAGGAAATTAAAAAAATTAACATTTTAATGTTAATCAATTATTTATGCTTATATTTTGAAAAATTATAAACAATATTTCCTATACGTTGCATAATAAAAATTGTAATGCGTATATTAATACGTGAATTTAAAATATTGCTGATAAAATTGTAATATTTACTATAAATCAAATATGTCCCTCATTAGCTACAAATTATAGAAAAATTAGCATCAAATATCTGTAATATTTACTTAAAAATATTTCTGCGTATTGACGAAGAACCTTTTTAAACAACTTTATGTCCTACAATTGGTCAGTTAATAATGCTAAAAATCATTTCAAACTCGTATAGCTTGCTCGACAAAAAAAATTGTAATTTGAATACAAAACAGCCAGTTCTTGAGAAAATAAAATTTAATTACATTTCTACAGTTTTTTCCAAACAAACTGTAGTTATCTACAGTACGAACAACTATAACAATTTCGACAAAGAGTATGTAATATTTTGATTTTAATACTTCATATATTAACCGGCTTGCGATGCAAAACAGAATTTTATTAATAATGTACGTCGTTAAAAAAATTTTGAATTCGACCTTTTTTTAAACTTATTTTCTCATGTACGTTCTAATAATCACTCGTCCATAAATTTTATTTACAATGTTGTTTTTATCGCGAGAAAAGCCATTTGGGTTAACGATTTTTTTTATTTTGTTTTCAGTTTTTCCGATGAGTTTATTCGTACACTTTTGTGCACGTATAGTAGAGATAAGTGAATTTTTTCTCTGTAATTTTTAATTAAACATATGTCGTACAAAGTGCGTAGACACGTGCAGGGTACAAATGTCATCACGCGCAAATGATTCTGCATATATTTCTCTAACATTATACCATTTTCGAACCAAAAAATCTACTACTGCTATTAGATACATCATTACATTATGAAATAACGCGTCTCTAATAAATTAATAATTCATAAACCTTTGATATTGTTATTTCAATTAATATTTTATACCCGCTGCATAAGCGGCATTTAAATACAACAATTTAACGAAATATTTAATTGAATTTCAATGGAGAAATAAGTGCAGCATTGTTTTTAATTAAATTTAATATTATGTAAATAGTTTAAAACACTCTTTGCGATTGATGTTTATTCGTTCGCTTTGGAAAACGTATTTAATTTTACGTTCCCGTAGAGAAAGTATATAATTAATTAAAATTGAATTGTATATACATACCGTGTACACCAATTACGAAATAGAAATGTTAAGATTCTTTCTTCCGTTTGATAATTAAAATAAAACATTTATCCATTCTATATTTATACACGTACAACGCGTAACAAGAAACAAAAAGAGCAAATATATTTAATAATTGTATATTAAAATCAGTGTCGGCGTATTAACATCGACATGCATACAGTATAATCGCGAAGGTGTATCTCGATAAATAACGTCGAGGAGAAACAGAATACGAGAAACAACGCTGAAATTGATTGCCTCGTTGTAAAGACTAATATAAAATCATGTAAATAAAACGAAAGTACACATAACGCGAAGTTCTAATTTCTTTGCCACCGTCGGTCATGGGAAAAAAGAGAAGTAAGAAATTTCTTTTATATCAATTTCTTCGCAGCACGTTGGAGTACACGCACACACGCTCATATCACACACGCTCACACGCTCACACACACACACACACACACACAAATGTATATATATATATATATATATAAGAGCTATATCAATAAGCTCATAATGTGTGTACACTCGTATCGCAGATGGTAGATGTATATATATATATATATATATACGATCAGCACGTGGATTCTTCGAACGGATCTCTCACTCTCTCTCTCTCTCTCTCCCCCGTTTTATCGATGCAAATATATCGAAATACACGAGTAAACACAAGATGTGACATGTGTATATGAAAGTTGAGCAAGGAAGAGAAAATGAAAAAAAACGGAAAAATATCACGTAAACTCTCGAATAGGTTCTTATAAAACGTTATCTCGGAGATTTTACTCACTCTGGATTTCCTTTTTTCTCTAGGAGAGTGCTATTACTTGTTCAGTCCAAAGAGAGCAAACTCGACTAGTATAAGAGTTTGAACGATCGCCGATAGATTAACCTCGCTATTCTCCTTTTCCTCGCGGGGGCAAAGGAGACCGAGTGTGTATATATATATAGAGTACCGACCGGTGAAAAGAGAATACCCGAGTGACAAAGATAGATTAGATACAGTTAGATATAAGAGAGTAGTTAACGTTCAATCCGTTGGAATACTTTGCCAAGGTTTCGAGACTCTGAATTATCCGTGAATTGAAAAAAAAAAAAGAATTATCTTCGTTAACTCGAGCATTTGTTACTTTTCAACTTGTTTAGTTTGCGTGTGTATAGTAGGAGAAATTGTGTAAATCCTCGTTACCGAAACTTTTAACCTGCATCTTGAAATAATTGTACTTGTTGATCGAACGAACGCGTTTTGCAAATGCGAGCACTTGGCCGTTTTACGGCGATAAATTGGTGTGCAGGAAGGTACGTTCTTTTATTTTTTCGAAAAAAAAAAACGCATTTATGAAACACATAGTTTGCGACGTCTCAGATATTGAAAATCTGATAATGGATTTGAATTCAGCGAGATTCGAAATCTCTTTTAATGGGTTTTTCTCTCGCGCGTCGAGGATTTCTCGTTGAATTTTTCTTTTGCATATGCATGCGAGGACTTAAAAATAAAGAGGAAGCTTTTACCATTCTTAATTTTAGTTGGGAAAAAACTGTACATTCACGTAGATGTGTAATTTAAAGAATATATACCAATAAAATGTAAATTCGGGTCGTAATATTACTGCGTTGAAACGGAGTAAAATGTCTCTTATACATGCCATTAAAGATACAGGAGACAAAATGAAAGAGACCGATCGAGAAGAAAATGATAGGGTAGATATAATGCGCATATGTGCGTCTATCCACACACACACACACAGAAGAATAACAGGAAGGTGGAAGTGTGAGGGGATGATTTGGCATTTTCATCACGTATCCAAAAGGAAGAAGAAAGGACATACTGCCGGTATCGGAGTGGAGAGAGAAAAGACGAGCAATAAAGGTGAAATAATATTCCACCCACCCGTAGGACGAAGCGAGTCACTTCAAGAATCCGATACGTTCGTTTGCCGAGACGCCTCCGGAATCCCGGAGTTACGTCGATCCGTGGACAGTTTTGGCATAGGCTTTCACCTCGTAAATGAAACCATGATCAAACTCTATGAATTGATGATATTACTCACGTAACACGAGCCGTAAAAAAAAGTGATAAATGTGTATTATGAGTTATATACGACCGAATTTTTACAAGCGACGATACAATTAAGATCAAACTATCAAAATAATTGATTCAACGGAATTGTTTATATAGTTGGAATCGCATTTCAATTGATGTAAGTAATAAATGGATTGTTTTATAGGAATCGCCGGTATTTTATGATTATTATACTTATTTTCGAATTAAATTCAAATTTTATTACGTTAAGGGTAAAGTATGGTCAGAAAAATATTTTTATAATTTTTATAAAGTATTATGTGAAATGTCATCTTTATCAAATATATAAAATAATATAAAAAATATTCTTTATTGATGATTACTAACACCAAAATTACGTAAAATATTAAAATTTTTAACAAAATAGGCCTAAAACAGTTGCAAATTCAAAAAACTCCTTGCAGGGTAAAAGTTATCAAAGGACTTCGGTAAAAAAATTTCAAACTTATACATATAAGAGCTACAACTTTACACAGCGAATAAGGTTTATCTAAAAAATGCAATTTCTGACTCGATAAACCTAATTTACTTATATAATTGCCTAAAAAATATCAAATTTTTCATTAAAAAAGTAGTAATAAAAATGTCACATTTAATTTTAAACAAAAAAGGCTGGGTAACTTTATAATTCATACATACCTCAAGATGTGTGCAAAATTTCAGGTGGCTACGACAAAAATTGTCCTGCAAGGAATGTTTTAAAGGTATAAAAAATAGAAAAATAGTTTTTGAATTATTTAGCTTTAAAGATAAAAATACATGACTTATTGCATTAACTGAAGATTATCTAATGCTGAAATTAGGTAGACACATAAGTTTTATAATATTAAACATTATTTGCGCCCACGCTACGTAATATTTAGAACTTGTTTAAAAAATAAAAATAAATTGATTTTTTTTAATTTTAGACCATACTCTACCCTTAATTTTGTAAACATTAGTTTGAACATAATTTTCGTACACGTTCTAAGAGTAATATGTATTGTTGAACGAGGAATTTTTAAACATTTTTTTCCATCGTAAAGTACTTTACTAACAATTTTTACTATTCACTTGTAAGATTAAAATTTCTACCATAATGTACTAATTTCTACGTTATAGATTTTGATATTTGAATGGTGATGAACGATCTAAAAAATAAAATATTAATAGAAAATTAGTAAATTATTAGTGTTAGTCAATGGATGAAAATGACGTTTACGAAATAAAATAAAAAGAAAAGTAACGGCAAAACAGAGGAGAAGGCGAGTACGTTTTTAATAAGGATTCGTGTAGACGGGAAGAGAGAAATAAAAAAAGATAAATGATATTGGCAGTTGAATCCTTAGAAGTAATGTAACGGAATAGAAATTTAATTCAGGGCTTCGATAGATATATCAACGCGTACGTAAGAGATAAAGAAAAATTTGCGATATAGATTTGCAGAAAATTATAATGTTTCCAGTTGTTAGATAATTAAATAATTCAATAACAATGAATAATTAAAGGAAGATAAAGCGGCACTTCGGTGAAACGAAAAGTTAATGAAAATTTGATAATACACTTCCGTATTAATTTTACGTAGAAATTTACTTTCTAAGTATGAATTAGTAAATAATGACTAAAAAAATAGTGATTTAAGACGGTCACTTTTCATTAATTAGTAAATATAGTCGCCTAAATCAATTAGTCTATATTTACTATTTTAATAGCGAGTATATTCACTAATTTGACCGACATTGCATTTTTCGAAAGTAAAAGATGCTTAAATAATAAATATTAATTCGTTGGTATAAAATAGTAAGCACTACATTTTAATACCCTCGTTAAATGTAAATAATATTCTAAAGGAAGAGTATAGAATGCCGAGTGTTGTTCGATTGGTTTTACTTTCATCCACGTGCCAAGGATCGCGTTCGTATATATTATATACCCCTTAAGTAATTACAAATTTGTTATTGCTTCTTTTTATAATTGCGAGACCTTGTAAACACCTTGAATTAAGGGTTTCATTAAATTCTTTTAACACCAAGACTTAGTATATATAGTTATACCTTCAATTCGATAATACAATTCTACGAGTCGAAATAAAATAAAATATATAAACGTTATAGGTATACCATATTTTTGTGTAATTAAATTCCGTATATACATTGATTAAGCGATATAATCGGTGTACCGTTCGAATGTTTTTTTTTGGTATATATGTATATTCGACAATCAATATTTGCAAAAATCTGATAATTTTGGCGAATATCACAGGGATTCGCATCCACAAATGGAATTCGAATTCTCGAGGAGGAACCGACGCTCCTGATTTGCTTTACTAAACGCTTTCAATCTGGGGATCGTCGTCTTCTAAATGTAAACTCGAGAGATCTGAGTGGGATTCTCTGTAGGACGAATGGATGAGGAGGAGTCGACACCTCGACGGTACACTCCGAAATATATGGCAAACATTACGTACTGCCGATATAGTAGATTTTCAGTTGTACTAATTACGAGTAATAAATCTTATACTTTTTACACAGGTATATTAAGTTATACTAGAATAATTAATATTATACTTCGTAATATATGTACAGGACTGAATGTTGTTTTCGAAAACGCAACCTTTTGAAATACGATACTCGAATTTTCGATACATAGTTTTTAATTTCGTCGATACATAGCATGATTAATCAATTTTATTATTTTCCAATTTTGATTTTCAAATATCGAGCGATTTAGGTAATAAATTTTTAAGAATGTATTATGTATATTTTATAACTGTCGTGTATACACAATAGGGAAATAAAACGAGAAGGGAATCGAGGACTGTAATTAATTTGTACATTATTCACGACTTCATGTTTCTAAAGAATATATATTTTCTATTACTCAGTATACGAAATTATCGGAATCTCGTAAATTATTTGTATTGAAATTAAAATTGACTTTTGAGTAGTTAATATTTGTTTGTCGAACTGAAGGAGACCTAAGGTTTGAATAGGTGAAATGTCCAAATTGGTATTTCACTGATCAATTATGTTGTCGTATCTGGTCTTTAACCTTGAGGGTGCTGGGGATGGAAAGTTTAAAAAAAACCCTGGTATAGTATCCTCCATATTATTTTCGCCATTTTGTATTTTCATTTTGATGACTGAATTCAGTACAGAGACCTAAATAACCCTTAAACACCCACTCGGGTGTGCTTAATTAATGAAAAAACATATGATGCCTACAGGGGCCATCCTGGCCTTCTAAAGGTTAATTTATTTTTCACAAATTAATAAGTAATAATCTTACTGCACGACATTTCGGAGAAATTTTTGTCTACTTCTACAGGTTTTTACAATATAGTTACGAGTTAATTTCACACGTCAAAAACGCACATGTCAGTTCTAGTAAAGTCAGAAGGACATCAAAATCACATTCATTCCTTCCATTTTATTTTTTAAATAATAAATTAAAAATCACACATAATAAACACTTAATAAATACGTAACAGACCATCGATTAAAAATTAAATTATTTCGAAATCACAATTTTAAAATCAAGCCTGACGACGAAGTCAATATACGAAACTGTTGAAAGAAAAACAGATTCGGATTTTTCACCGCTTCAAACCTTTGACCTCCTTCAGATCCATAGACAAATACTAACCATTCAAATCAACGATAAAAAGCGTTAACAATCATTAAACCAAAACTGACTTTTCGTTCATTTAGATGAAAAATGCAGAAAGTCAAAATGGAATAGCCCTGGTACAATATATAAAATTGCAATACATTAAATTGAAAGAAAAACCATTTAAATTGGTCGCAGCGTAACGAGAAACTGTAACAACCAATAAACTGAAAATTAAACTAACGGACAATTACATACACAGGTAGATTCGCTCAACCGAGAATTTCGACTAATTTACTTAGGTGCGCACGTATATCCCCGAAATTCCGAGTGACCCGTGTCACGCGCCAAAGAATCCGAGGAACGCTCGGTCGAATTTAAAGACACGGTAACAAACGAGCGCATAATTCTACCAGATTTCCATTCCGCGCGACTGAAAACAACGAGCGGTCCAAACACTTTCAGTCCGCATACACACACACACAGACGCATATGTACATAGGTGCACATTAATATATACACATGTACGTAGACACGTAGACACGCACACAGAGGAGGGAAATTAATTAGTCGACCGGTCAGCTGTGTTTCAACCTGGAAAATTCGGGTATATATGCCTGTTGCACGAATAAAACGCACCTGTCGCTTTACGATGAGTTATGCTCTGGGGGTCACTGTTAGCGTCTGTTTATTGATTTTGATTTGGCCTTACCGTGGGATATTTCACTGAGGGTAACTAAGCGATAACGAATTGCGTGTCTGTATATCACTCTCCTGGAAATCAGGGGATTTTTTTTCCTTCGGAATGATATAATGCCGTTGGCATTATATATATATACACATCTATCTTTATGTGTGTAGGTATGTGTGTGTATGCTTATGTGTGTGTGTATGTGTGTGGTTCGAGCCCGTGGAACAGCTGAAATTTTGAGTAATCGTGAAAGAAATTCGATTAGAAATAATTTATGTCCGAGAAGATAGCGTGACATTAATCATCTTTATAGTATTGTAATTGTTGAAAAAGGAATTATTTAACACACTAAGGCAATGTCAAAAGTGGCTTGGTAAACACACGATGCCGATTAACTTGGATAAAGTTTACTAATGGCGCTTCATTGATTTATTAAGTTAATATGCGTCATCAGATTTCAGTAATTATTATTGCATCAATGCAGCTAATTTAATACAATTGCATATACAGTTCTGTCTAGAGAACAGTTTTTTTCATATAATTTTAAAGAATTGTTGTAGTGAGGTAAACTAAGAGCATACCAGCTGTTCGAGATAAATTAACCGAAAATCTTATTATCGCTGTCACAGTAATTTTTAGGTTACTGATCAAATGTTCTAAATTTAATCTGATATTGTAAAATTTTGTATAATAATTCTCTTCTATATTGTAATTCGAATACCCCTAGTAAAGCATGACATTAATTTTTTTTCAAATACATTGGATTAACAAGTATAATGATAAATATTAATTGAGGGACAAAAAATTATTTATTTTTAACGTTTATGTTAATGAAAATTCATAAAAATTGATTAACTTATTTTTGCAATATATGTTTATCATCAATATGTATGCAAAGAAATAAGATTAAACATTTGAAATAAACTATATTTAATCAAAGTTTAGATGTAGTAGAATCGAATATATGTTGTATAAAAAACTTTCAAATTTATAATCAATTATTCAAACTTGCGCTGAGAAATAATTATATTTTTTTATAATTATTATCTTTTATTTCATTATAATTATTATATTTTATTTCATATTTTGTAAAAAATACTAATGCACTTAATGTAATACTACTAATTAATTCTTAAAATATTTACTTCAATATCTTTAGTAAAAATTAAACTACAGTCTGCCCCAAATATTAACTGATTTTCAGTAAAAGATTGTTCGAATTTTTAATCGGTGATAGCAAAGCATATTTTTATACCGATTTTAATCTTTAAAATGTATCTAACTCTTTAATTGTTAAAGTATGAATGCATTTCATTGTCTTATTAGTTAATTTTAGTAATTTCTATGATACATAAATTCAATGTTTGTTACATAACTGCAATTGTAGTTTAAATTTTAACCTCTTTTAAATTGGAATATGGACATTTCTCAATGGAATAGCTAAATATCTGTTACTGCAGGTTTCGTATTAGTAATAGTAAATACACACACAAAATTCAATTAATTTAGTAAATTAAAATGTTAGTTTTAAGTATTGCCGTTAAGTAGTGTACGACACATCCGAAATTTTCAATATTTTGACACATATTCTTACTATCAAAACAAAAGTAATTATTCATGATAGAACAAATGAACAGTTGTTCACAATACTAAAAATTGGAGTTTCACAAAACAATATTCATCGAAGATCATATAATTATGGAAAGTAAACAATGAAAAAAATTATTTCAAACAAGAATCTTTAATCGATATCTCCGAAGTACAGCAATTTTAACATTTATGTATGTCAATACAGCATACCTTTTCAGGAACCATTCTAATACGTTCAACAATAACAAAAAAAATTTTTTTTTAAATTTTGAAAAAAATTATTATATCCAAAAGTAAAAGTTTGAAAGCAGTGAATATAAAAGTTTTAATACCACAGATGGTAATTTAATACTATTTTCAAAGTCTATTTTTATTCTACTATTGAAAAAATGTAAAATTAACTACTACATACAATAGTATTAACGTTATTAATAGTATTTTTTTCTAGAATACATGTAGATGCAAACAATTATGTCTTTAACACGATCAAATATTGTACACACATTTTACCACGAAGCTACAATATTTGTATTTTACTTTGTTGTAGTAATAATTATATCACGAAAACGCGTATTACCTTGTAAAGCAGATTTTATTAGTTGTATAATAACAATATTAACGAAAAATAATTCCAAATGATTTTTTCAATGAAAAATTGCGTACATACGAGTACGTCGTAATTGATTGTATTACTAGCCGCTTGTGTCGAATGAAAATAGGATTAATTAAAGTACAAGTGCGTAAATTGTTGCACACCATACATTTTATCCATAAATTAAAACGCTATGTACAGCGTTATTAATATCGCTACTATAAACCCTCTAATTGCAATATTGATTTCTGAATGTTAATAAGTTCGCATTCATTGTTCCATTCACCGTGCTAAAATCATGTTTGTCGACGCGGAATATTGTTTACTTCACAATGTATAAGACTCGATCGACTCAAAAACAAAAAAAAAACTGAAATAATTAAGAAACGAAATTAGTAATTAATCGTGAGAGTATACATATATGAGTTTAAGCGTGTTGGCGGTGAAACAAGGATTTATTGGGTTTAAATTGGGAAACGTTGCATCGAGTTATCGTATAATAATTTGTAGAATGAACTACGATCCGAAGCACACGAGTAGTTCAAGCCTTGATGTGGTCGACCGCGTCGGGGATTCACTCTAATCGCTACAGGTTTAATCCGATCTTGGAATAGCGTTGCTGTCTCGAAACCAAGAAAAGCCAATTTCTCAAAGTAGCTTGGCTATCCTTCGTTTCAAGATCCTCCTACCTCGGTCTTCCTCTTTGCATTTTATTTATCTATCCAATTGACCAGTTTGTACGTACTTACGATAATTTATTAGATATTTCGTTTAAACACTTCTTCCATTAGTACGGGTAATACATTTTTGTTTCATCGTGTACAATTCTACTTTATACTTTAGGTTTTAGATTAAATTTTTTGTATGAAAAAAATACGTTGGAAACAGCTGTTGCGAACGTATCGCGTTAACGATCTTAATATTAATTCAGTTTCGATTATTTCAAATAAATTTAACGATTCCTATAATTTTGGTTTAATTGCTTACATTAGTTGCGAGTGAAATGTTTATAAATAAGTTTTTTAGTTTTTTAAGTTTTTTTTACTAATTGTTGTTTGGAACGTGATTAAAAGTTAGATTATTTCACGTGATTAAATGATAAATTGATCAAAAATATAGACTTTTCTCTGTACGTATAAACTACACTATTTTTTTTTGTATTTCAGCACTATTCTTATTGGTTTGTATATATTATAATTTACATATATTATTAAAATTAAATTACTTTTTAATTCAGAGTAAAAAATATTATATATTACTATATATTAATAGAACGTAATTTTAAAATAGTATTTTGTTATTATTTGGACTGTTTTAATTGGAACCGGTGTCGATTGATACACAAACATAATTAAATAATTCAATTCTTTTGTGTTAATGTACTTTTTCTCTTGGCATCTAGACGTAAAATTAGTTTAAAATCCATACTCTTGGCATTCCCATGGACAGTATATCGATAAGCGTTCCGTCGAGTGCTATAATGCATAAACGTAAACGTTGGCTCACACGTATGCGGTTTTGTTGGCAAAACAAACATATACTCGTCACCTGGGGTCCTATTGAGGTACACGCTAGGCACACCTTGTTAATCATATCGAATATTATAATAACGTTACTTCGGTGTAAGAACTGGTTATTATGGAACGTTGATAATTAATAATGTATATCAATAATACGGAAAGGTTTTTATTCTTCTATGGATATGTGAATTTTTTTTATTGGTGAATCAGCGAAATTTTTGAAGAGAAGTGAATTAGAATTGTTGTATAACTATGTGTTATCGATCAAAAATCGTTATTTATGTAGAATGAATTATTGATTATTTCGTAATAATTTATCTATCACGGTATTCTATTTGTTTTGAACAGTATATCTGTGATTTTTTTTTAAATTTTTCATGAATCAAGACAATCTACAGATTAAAAAAATTTTTTTTATGGACTTGAATATTATTAATTTGTTTATAAATTTTCTATATATAGTGATTGAAATTTTGGCTAGTTGCATATCTCGATTTTATACCGAATCATTACCGAGTAAAAATAATTTATTATTCATTTATTTAATATTATTATTTCAGAAAACTCGGCAGGTTCTTCCATGTAAATTCATGATCGCGTAAGAATTATTTCAGATATTTATAAGTTTATATTAAAATTACAATTTTCGGATTTTTAAAGGTATATAGATTCCTGTAATATTTAACACGACGCATCGCGTTAAAAAGAATGTACGAAAGGAAAAAATGATAATGTAACGAAATAAAATGTGCGAAAAAATTCCAACGTATAATGATTGATCGCGATTTCACACATCGAAGTTAAATTTTCATCAACCGGTTTTTTAAATTTCCCATGCTCGTCCATCTCATTCAGTTGCAAAGCCGGATTTCCCAGCGCTATCCATTCCTCTCGGTTTCTTTCCTCTCTTCTCATTCAGTCGCTAACTTTTTTAACCCTTGTACATCCGTTGGCTCCATTGTTTTTTCAAGACTGACGGATGATGCACAAAAAAACGTACACAAGGGAAAGAGAGATTGCCTTTGTATCAGCACGGAGGTATCGCATTGCTTTTGTTGGGATGCATATCGATTTGCCTCGTTTATTCGCGTATACACGTGGCCTGCAAAGGGAGTTCAAAAGAAACTACGTTGAAGATATTTTTTTTTGTATCTAAAAATAACGATATTTTCCTCATTTTTCTGGCAATTATTTATCGTGGTCTTACGAGCGCCACGCTCTAAACTCTCGAATTAAAAATTAAAATTGCGCAAGAAAATTAATTACGGCTATATCATTATCTTCTCCTTTCCTCTTTCTTTCTTGTTTTTTTTTCGAAAAAATTAATAACTGTCCGGAGCAGGTAAATTTTGTGCAATTCAAATGAAAATATTGCGTTTTATGAAATTTTACAAGAACTTGAAACAATGGTGCAAACAAAAAATATGTTTGTTATTATTCATGAAAATTAATATTTTTAGTATGAAAAAATTGTACACCTTTTTCCGTAAGCACGCCATCAATCTCTCTCTCTCTTTTTTTTAACTTCCACGTATATATTGGCTTTTTCGATACTTTTTCTTTCCCTTATATTTCGTTTTACTGCGATGTTTTCGCGTGTAAAAGTTATTGTAGATTTATACATTTTTCTCATGCGTTTTTGTAACTACAGTTTATAATTCACAAACGCATCGAATCGATAATCTAGTTTCTCGATACATTTAAAAATAATAATCCGCTGATGCGGCGTGTAAGTAGACAAACAGAAATTTTCAATTATATATAATATAAACGTCACACTAATGATACACAACATATACAAAAATGAATATACAAATAATATTTTAGATGATTTTGAAGAAATATTTCTCGATCTTGGTGAATAAACCACACTTTTAATTAGATGGCGTGGATGATAAAGAAATATCTGTAAATATCTGTAAATATTTTAGATGATTGAATCGTGATATTCGTAGGAAATCGCATATAATCGTTATATAATAATCTCGTTGAATCTTTAAAAGGAGTAGACCTAATAAATGATTAGACACATGCGAATATGAAATAACGTGACTTGATGCGTATGCGATGTAACAGTTCAATTTGGTAAATTAAAACGTGAAAACTTTATTTGTCGCTGGGTAAGATGTGTACATTTACTTATTTAATCGCATATTCAAATGCATTCTAGAACATTGGGGAAAGATACGAGCAAGATGGACACGTTAAGGGATAGTGAAAAGAAAACGTACTATTAAATATAAACGGTAGTTTATTATTAAAATTTTACTATAAAAAATAAAATATAAATAAAAAAATACAGAGAAACTGATTAAATTTTGAAGTATAATCCGGGCCGGGCAAGATAGCATGCACTCTAATAAAAATCGACTAAATAACAAAACAAATTTATATTTTTTTGATACAATTTAAATAAACATAAAATAACATAATCATAAATAAATTAGTGAATTATTTTTATTTTTATCTACTAAACAACATAGCACGTTATAAATTTTCATCTGACTAACTGCCTCGGTTCGATTTTCGCTGGTGCTTATAGACATTTTTAGAGCGATTTTAAAAAATATAAATTATTTATAAAGTATTATTCTATACCCGTATAGTTGCGGGGGTGTCCATCTTACCCGGTGAGAGGATATAATGACTTTTATTACTGTAAAAATATAAAATATTATATTTTTTATTTTAAATTTAGACGATGTATTTTAAATGATTAAAACGAAAACTATAGAATACTCTTTATTACCTTTTCAATATTATTATAATAGCCAAGATCCGAAAATCAACATTTACATTTTGCGATAATGTTATCACTTCGATCACGAATGATATAACGAAACGTAATTGAGAGAGTATATCACAAACTTTACTATATAGTCCACGCGGACAAAACACAAAAAATCACGTAGCAAAATTTTATTTATAAACGAGGGTAAATAAATAAACGACAAATATCGTGAGTTTGAATTTATTTTGAAAAATGTGATAATTTATATTCCAGTCTTCGTATCTCGATCACTAATATCCGGGCAGTTTGTGTGCGATAAATTCTTGAGTTTCGATTAAAGAACTTGAGAAGTGGACTGAAAAGAAAAGAGAAGAATGATAAAGAAGAATTAAACTAGATGTCAAAAGTAATAAGGAGAAATTGGATCGAAAATGCAGAGAGTAGAAAAAAAGTGAGAGCAGGGGGCAGGGGGCGGGGGTGGGGGTTTCGAGGTAAAGCATAAAGGTAGAGAGCAATTAATAATGGGGAAAATCCAACGCTTTTTCTTATGGCTTTTGCGCTGAGTCGCAAATATATACCTTCGTCCTCAAGTTCTCTTTTCTCAAGGCAGGACAAATGTTAGTCACGACTTCTCGACATATTTCAATCGGCTTTTACGTTGCACCCTTCTCTCGCTATTGCCGAGAGTGCAGAAAGATTATTTTTATCGTGACGTAATCGTTAAATTTTCGAGAAATAATGTTATTACCTTATAATATTAAAATATAGTTTCTATTTCAAATTTCATTATATTTTTAATGTTTATAATGCATATATATACACACGTAAAAATCTGCCTAATAAAATATTACATCGTTCTGCTCGTCTGCATTAAAATGTTTAAAAATCAAGTAGGAGATTTCAACGTTTAATTTTGATTAAACAAATAAATATTTATATCGTTATGAAATTCACTTTAAACAAACAATATTTTTTAGTATTTCTGTACATTAAAAGAGTAATTTTAGAACTTGAACGAACACGATATAACTGCAATATACTATTTTTCTGAAGTGTAAAGGACGGGTGTATAGAAAATAGTAATATATTTTATAAAAATGTACTTTATCACTTTGGAGATTATTGATTTTCATTCTTACCGTACCTTATTACAACGTGCAAGATGTACATTTAATTTATAAATTATAATAATTTTTAATATTAAATTACGTAAGTAATTAACCAACATAATAAATCCGTCTTTTTTTCTCGGGTGGAATGTAAATAGTATTAAAATTTAAAATATTTAAAAAAAACCGAGAATAAAATTATCTTTTACCGCACTTGCGATTAAATGCATGCGGTGTGAAATAAATAAAATTGTTTAAAAAAAATCGAACGAAAAATAAAAGAAAAGAAGATGCACAAGAGGAAACGAATGTAACTATATAGAGTACACAGACTCTTCACAATCGATCGCTTATAATTAAGTGAGATGCTAATGAAATGCATACCAAAAATTTTTCGAGAGTTCACTCTTACTTCTCACACGAGCCTGAAATCGTTATCGAGAGTATTCGCGTTTAAAATCCATACAAAAAATTCTTGGTTTTTCTCGTTCACCATCGACTTTTCTCTATGTTACAGTGACGAAACTAGCACCGGCCAAGGTTACACCAGTGGAAAATATTCAGCCTAAGGAGAGTACGCCAGTGATAGAACCGCCTAAAGCGTAAGTCTGACCATACATTCTAAATTCTTACGTTATACGTATAGTCTTACCGTTTTAATGATAATATATATATACAAGTTATTAAAACTTAATATTTATACATATTTACTCAAAGTTCATTTTTTTCGATCGTAAATTTGATTATTTTTTTTTAACTGCATTTTTTTTATTAAATAAAGAGATTAAATTTCAACCTCGTGAAAAATTTCTTTTATCTTAATTGAACGAGGGTGTATTAAAAGAAATTACATCACGCATTTAATAATGTAATAACTGCAAAATTGATTTTCTCTTAATCTACGTGTATAAATCAAATATGATAAGAATAACGTGGACGCGAGATAAAAATTTCACCGTTTCGCTAAACGTCGATAAGAAAAAATTAACGCGCCGGTGAATATTCTATCTGGATACGTCAACTTTAAAGATGTGTGTCAAAAAGTCGAGTAGTAGTACATGAAATGTCAAGGAAAGACACGCGTATATACTGCACAGTTATGAATATCAAATCGATTTTTATAGTCAGTTTTCGTCTACGCTCTATAAAACTAACCCAATGATATGTTTGGGTTAGGATTCTCTCGTATATACAAGGACTTTGTGATTTTTATTACCCAGCCACGTTCTTACTTTTTGATCACACGACCCCTTCACTTTTATCCGATCTTAAGGACACGTGCAGTGTATATGTATATGTATGTATACACACACTACACACAGAGCTCACGTACACGTACATACATAATGGATGAAGACGAAAAAATAAACGGGGGTGTTGAGAATTTTTATAGTCTCAACCCTTTATGTTACCCTGCGAATAACCTCATAAAGGGTTTCGGAATTTTTCTCGAATTTAATGGCTTTCGCGTATATAGTACACCTTTCCACGTGTAATACGTATATGTATATAGTTTATGTAAATTTCGAAAGTGCAGTACATCCATTTACTTAGAAGTTAGCGACTCGCGTAAAATTAGTTGGAACTATTATTATATAACGATTATATGTATGAGGTACTCCCGAAATTTATATATATATATATGTGTATTAACGTATATTATATGCAGTTATTAAGTATTTATATATGCAAAAAATAATGGATAAATACGATTTAATAATTACTGATTTATACGCACGTGTGTGTGTACTTTATCTTATAATAAAGTACAAAGCGTAACGTTGAATTGTATTAGGTTAAATCGGACGAAATTTAAATTTACTTATTTCATTCGTACTTATAAATTTGAATAAATAGTTAATATAAATTATCATACGACGGATCCAAATTTTACATGAACTTTATAGCGTTTCGAAATAATATTAATCTGAAAGTCTAATGAAATAATTCGCGAGATACGATTAGGATGTACTGCAGTGTCTATACGACGGAGTTTCGTGAAAGAAATTATTTTTTATTTGAAAAAAGAAGTAAACAACACTTGTCAGTTATTATAAAACGGTAAAATAACTTTTATGATAATCCAAATATTTGCAAACAATTAATACTTTTAAGAATATAAAAACATGTAAGTTTATTCAAATAAGAATATATTTAGATGATATCTCCGAAGCTCAGCAATTTTCGCATTTATACCAAAAGATGGTATAGAGAAATAACGCTTTTACCCTGATCATCTGAAAAGTCTATACCTTATTCACCTCTACGAAGGGAGTAAAATAAAATTTTATTTCTTCGATGATTTTATTCTTCGTAGACTCACTTTATTCCCCGTTGACTTATTTTCGTAGATTCATTTTATTCATCGTAGATATATTTTAGTCATTGTAGACTTACTTTTCGTGTTAAATACTTATTTTAGCTTTTTTCCTGTTACAAAATTAAATATATTCTATTAAATTGAGCATATCAAAAAATCTTATAATATTGAACAAAGTTTAAAACTTTAAAAATCAACTATTGTGTGACCTTTTAAATGATCAGGAGTGAAAAATTTGATATGCACTGCAGAAATAAACTGAATTACCAGAAAGTTTCTGTTAGAGGTAAAATGAATTTTTTGAAAAAACGTATTACAATTGTACTCTCTAAATGTCTTCGAGTAAAAAATGTATCCTGTAGAGGCAAATCTAAGTCAAACGGTACCAAGTTAAATTACATCTAATTTAAAAAGTGAAATCATGACCCCAAACCTAACAATTTTCTTTTCTGAATGAAACATTATTCAATAAGAGATATAAGGTGATCCAATTTCACGAAAAAACTTCGTGCTAGTTATTAATTCAATTAATAAAACGTGTATGACAATTAGAATGAACATAAAATTTAAAATCCAACATTCCTTCTATAAAAAAGTCATGGTCAGATATTGTGAAGTCAAGATAAACTTTATATGATTGGCTCGTGTAGTACGCATGCGTCTAAAATATTGAAGTTGGATTTGACACGATATTTCACTGAAGCGCGGGAAATACGTGATGTTCAAATTTGCATAACGATCACCGTAATTAATCGTGAATAAATAAATCGATAAAAATATTTTATTCTATAAGTAAATAAATACGCGTAAAATTCAAAATAACAAATTATTTTTAATTTAGAATAGTTTTGTTCATATTCAAATAATAGTTATTTATGCACTTATAGGGAGTAAAATAGGCACTTATAATATGTCTTTGGATGTCTTTAGAACAATCCCCTTTTACTTACGAAGTGCATATAAAATTTTTCACACTGATCATTTAAAAAGAAACTTTTTGCAATAATAATTTATTTTTTTTAATATCTAAATTTTGTTAATTGTTACGATTTTTATGTACCATAACAATAATAATAGCAATTAAATATTTACTCGCGGAGGACGAGACGGAAAAAAACGGTACGGCGTACTCGTCCGGGACTCCAACCCGGGATCTTCCGTTTTCGCGACGGGTGCTCTGTCCAACTGAGCTACCGATGCCTATGCACATTTCTTTACGAATCATCCTCATATTGTCAAACGATGCGCTTTTTAATCCGACCGCGCTTATACGTCACCCGTGACACAATATTGTAAAATTTTTTGACATATTTAATTTAATATAATAAATTTAATTTTATATTTGTAGAAAAAATTTAAAATAAGTGTTAAAAACAAAAAAGTAAGTCAATGATGAAAAAAATGAGTCTTCGACGAATAAAATGTGTGTTCGATGAATAAAATCGGTGTACGCATAAAATGTGTCTACGGGGATTAAAGTGAGTCTACGGGGAATAAAGTGATCGAAGGAATAAAATGCAATTTTACTCCACTCAAAGAGCTTAAAACGAAAAAGATCCAAGTAGACTGTTTGGATAATCAGGGTGAAAAATTTAAAAGCGTTAAAAGTGCGCACGATTAACCCTATTTCCTTAAATGTAATCATAAGTCTCGATTATCAAAGCGTAACAATAATCGTATATACTAAAATTGAATTAAATTTCTCTCGACAGGATTTACAGGGTACAAAAAAGAGGAGATAGGTACGGTACAGAGTTAGGAAGTAGACAAATACTCGAAACAAAAAAAAATAAAGGGAGTTGAGATTCGGCAAGCGTATACACACACACACATACATACAGAGTCACACACACATGCGCGGACGTTATTTATGCATCTGAAAGGCAATTCCCGAGTGGAGGATTCGCTTAATCGGGTCACGTCGATGCTATTTTCGACGGTGGTACGACCTCGTCAGGTTTCTCTCGCTCGGTCTCTTTCATTGTTTCGGTCACTGTCGAATTCTCTCCGCTTCCGCCTATCTTTCTTCGCGTATTTTCGCTCGATGTTATTTTTACCTTATTTTGAACGAGAGAGAAAGAGAGAGAGACAGGCAGAGAGAGAGAGGGAGAGAGAGAGAATATTATTATTATCGCTCCTCGTGAAATCAAGGGCTAATCAAACCGACTCGAATTGATTTGCATTCATAAATAATCGTTCGCGGCAATAATAGCTCTAAGAAAATTGAACGATTTCATGGATGATAGGCAACAACGGCAACTATACTCGATTTTACATCTGTTAGTCACAAATTCTAAAAATATATAGCTATTACGCACGAGCGATAGTAAAATTATATAGTTTTTACGATATACGAAATATGTACTTTCTACTCTTACATTTTATAGAAATAAGGTAATAGTAATCTTATTAATATCTAAAAATTATCTCGTTTCGATAACGTATACGTTTGTGATTTTGGATGTTGCAAATAAAAAATGAACGTTTTAAATTCATCGTTTACAAAATATATATTTCTAGAAAAATCGAGGTTGTACAAGATTAGAGTTTAACCCAGGTATCGTTAATTTATGTTCTATCTGGTATTACCTCATTTTCGTCGAGTTTTGAACCACCAGCGGATAGTGACATTTGACTTTAATAGCGTTTGGTCGCGTTCGCTCGTTCTAACCGATTGATTCATCCACTAGGGCGCTCAATGAGATTTTTACTCGCCTGGGATCGCGACCGCACGTCGATTGCGGCTTTCGCTCTTTTCTGTCTTCGTTGCTTCCGGTGATTAATCTCACTTTTCCCGTTTTATTTTTATTCACTCTACCACTCCTCCTTTTCTTCTTCTCCTTCTTCTTTTTTTTCACCACGCGATTGCCAGATTAAAGTGAAAAATCTAAATCTATGCGTTTATCAATAATTCCTAATCGCCAAATGAAAACTACGCGATTAAACTTTCTTTGAATGCATTACGTTACGGAGTCTATAATTTCTTTAAATAATTATCGAATGTTTACATTTAACCTCTAGAGAATCGAAGAGCTACTTTGGTGTATTTTAGCTATTTTCGTAAATTTACGTTTCACACAGTAAACATTTATTGAAGAAACGGCATTAAGCATGTTACAAGCGTTTATTAACGGGATGTCGGACCCAAATTACAAGGATCTACACCTTTCAACGTAAGAATTATGTTGAAAATATTGAATTAAATATCTAAAAAAATTCATATCGTTAGTTTAAAACAAAAGGAAGAGCATGACTTTTTTATTTTTAAGAAAAAATAATTTTTTTGGTAATAATTTAATAAGCAATTTTTGGTCGGTAATTATTGATCGAAAAAGACATGAATTTTCAACGCAAAAATCAGAAATAAATTACAATTTTAAAAATCTGAAACAATTTGAGTATACTGTTTAAAACATGCCTAAGGGCATGGCGTTCAGGATTTTTTAAAAAATTTGTTCTTTTTTAATAAAAAAAATATTAAAAATTACCATTTTCTGAGTCCGACATCCCATGGGAGTCCGTACGGCTTACAGCTTTCTGTATTTGATTTTTCAAATATGGTTTTTAATTTTTATTTTTTCTAAGATTTTTTTACATACGCATAATTGTTGTACATTATTAAATGCGCCTTAACTGATACATTAGAAAAATATGGAAATTGAATATGAAAAATCAGTCAATGTCAGTAAATGTGTGCATTAAATGAAGGCGCGGCATCTCCTTAATGGGTTCAGTACAATTTTGAATTTATATTATTATTTTGTAAATAGGCTAAGTACCTTGTTTTATAAAAATATATTAATAGATTCAATTAATTTTTGTTTATTTTATGAGTACGATAAACAGCTTAAAATATGTTTATTTTGCAATTATAGATTACCTCCAAAACAGCGTGTTTTCTTTTCAGTGATAAATAATTGAATAAAATGTTCAAAATAAATATGTTTACGATATTAGTACTTCTAATTATCTTTCCTGGGATACCTGTTGATTTTGTGCTGAAAAATAAGAGAACAAATTTTGGTATTTTCGGTGTACGCAATTTTACACCTTAATAGACACATTATTCTAACAGTTAAACTGAAAATGTTGCCTAAAAACGTTCCGGTTCTTTAAAGTTTAAAAGATGTTTCATTTATTCTTGTAACTCAAGAAAACTTGTTTAAAATCTTTACACCTTATAATTTTAAATCTACAGTAAACATAGTAATAATTGTTCCCTGAAGCATTAAATCGCTAAAGTATAAAATCTATCGATCGTTCTGCTGCGCTTAAAGAATGAAAAATGCGTAAAGCACACACAAATTCTCAAGTTGTCGTATAAACGTCTAAACGATCTAAGAGTCTTTGAAATAAATTGGAGTGTTTGAAAAGTCACCTCGAGAATCGGTAAAAGTATCATGTTGGGTTTATGGTTCCTCTTTTTTTTCAGGAAAACGGAGCAGGAGAAGGCGGCGAACCGGGCAGACACCTGCAGGGTGTGTATAAAGTCCATTAAGCCAGAGGACTTTTCGCGAACGTGTTACGAGTGCCAACGTAAGGTCTGCGAAGACTGCGCCTCCTACTCGACGACCGCCGACTCGGACGATCCTGTAAGTACTTACACACCACCACCACCACCACCAAATAATAACATATGTTATTCGTCGTATAGATGCTTTTCTTATCTCCAAATTTACTTTTTTTATACTATTTTGTAATTGGTACACACACGCGGTTCTAATAGAATAATACACAAGATCTAAAAAGAATATTAGTTTGAAAACTGAGTTGTTTTTTGGTAAGACCAAGTCAGAGATGATTTTTTTTTGTAAGACTGACCTATATATTATCAGTCCCATAAAATTATTTTACAACTTCCTCACTCCAACGATTTTAAAAAGATATTGTGTCTAATATTGTTTTTATTTTTATTTTACTGAAAAATATATTCTATTAAAAAATACTATATTTTATGGAAAATGTTAGAATATATATTTAGATATTTATATTATAGTTAAGATTGTTAGAAACAGAACAAGAAGAGATTCATAATTTTCTTATATATTTCTATAGATGAGAGAAAAATTGAATAGGTAGGTGTTAGTTCAAGTTAAGTGACGATCAGATGGTATTGTGCAGTGTGATGAGAGTGGAATTCACCACCGTCGTTACAAAAAGAAAAAATCGTCTAAATTTTTTAAACGTCTAAAGTTTTATATATATTTAAAGTATTCAATTAAAACTTTGCAAAAATAATCTATTTTGTACATTTTTTAATGAATATATTATTATATAGTGGACTTATTAAATGCAATACGTATTTAACAATAAAAAATATTTGATGCACACCAGACAAAATAGTTTGAGCAAAATCGAACACGTTGTTAGCAATGAATACATGAAATTAATTTTTTTTATTGGTAATATACTTTTTGATGTTTTTTTACTAGTTTCCTTTTTTAGAGAACGGTCTACAAATAAATTAGAATGCGCTCGAAAATTGTATTCTTGTACATTTGCAAATTTTGTTTTCTTCTATTGTAAAAAGTAGTGTTCATGTTGACAAGCGAAATTCATATTTTGCAGATACTTTGAATCGTATAAAAATGTGTTTTTTTTGTTCTTTTCAAAAAATAAATCTAATTTGTTATTTTTTTGTTAATATAAAAAGTACCTTTCGACATATTGAAGCGAGGAACTTTCAAAGTTATTAATTTTTATCATCACTTTTCTTTTTTCTTAATAGTACCGATTTTGCAAAACTTACTTTATAAGTATATTTCATAATAATTAATAAAACGTGTATAAAGCAATTTTTTATACAAGTTATAAAAATTACTGTAAATGTTTTATTAGTACTATAAAATATAACAAAAATACTTTACTGCGAAATTGAATTTATAATAGAAGTTAAGTCGGTAATTTTTAATAAAACATTTATCTTAGCGTAGTTTTCTTTTCCATTGGAGATGATAAAAATATATATATATGGGGTATTCCACGTGAAGTGGTCCGATCAAAATTTTAAAATGCCCCAAATTTTGGGTACACATTGCAAATGTTTTTCAGAATACAGAAAAAAATTTTTAGGTACTGGAATTTATTAGTTCAAAAGTTATTCTAACCTCAAAAAGTGATCTTTTTCCAGTTTTTTTCAACACCAGCTGGGTTCATCGCTATTTAACTCAAAATCTATCAACTTTTACTATAGAACATTATATGTAACATTCGTTGCTAATTATGTCTAGAATTTATCCTTCTGGGTTAGAATTTCCAATCTCAAGGTTAATGACAAATAAACTACATGTCAACATTCAACTTAAAAAAAAACTAACTTCGCCACAATTAATTTTTTTATCCAAAAGTCCAAAAGAAAGCTTGGAGCAATACCTTTCAAATGATCTGTAGCATTTTTATGGCCTTCAATTCTGCAAAAAGTTATGCTAATTTAAAGAAAGACGAAATTTTTTTAAAAATTTAAATGGGAAATACCATGTTAATTTTTGTGAATTTTTTGTCTTTCTTTAAATTAGCATAACTTTTTGCAGAATTGAAGGCCATAAAAATGCTACAGATCATTTGAAAGGTATTGCTCCAAGCTTTCTTTTGGACTTTTGGATAAAAAAATTAATTGTGGCGAAGTTAGTTTTTTTTTAAGTTGAATGTTGACATGTAGTTTATTTGTCATTAACCTTGAGATTGGAAATTCTAACCCAGAAGGATAAATTCTAGACATAATTAGCAACGAATGTTACATATAATGTTCTATAGTAAAAGTTGATAGATTTTGAGTTAAATAGCGATGAACCCAGCTGGTGTTGAAAAAAACTGGAAAAAGATCACTTTTTGATGTTAGAATAACTTTTGAACTAATAAATTCCAGTACCTAAAAATTTTTTTCTGTATTCTGAAAAACATTTGCAATGTGTACCCAAAATTTGGGGCATTTTAAAATTTTGATCGGACCACTTCACGTGGAATACCCCATATATATATATTTTCTCTCACAATTTTATTCGATTCAAACTTGTCTGTAAGATTCTTTTTTAAATAGATACCGATAAGTTATCGACTAATTAGGAGTATAAAATTTAGCTTTAACTTCGGGCTTGAAATTTCGTGCGCTCAAGTTTAGAAATATAGATTTTATATTTCATCATATTTTCACATAAAGAAGGAAGCGTTTTCCCAAAGTTAGAATAAAATCCATGATCGAGAGTTTGTGACCCAGTTAGCTTGCGCAACAGATAACTTGCTAAAAATTTGCAAGCAGATTGCATTTTATATAACTATAAAGATTCTAGAGAAGAGCATTTAAGGAGTTTCCAAAGTCACCGTCAACCTGTCGGCTAGTTCGCTTTCCAAGTTATCTTTGGAAAAAAAACTATTGTGAAATTGACTGAACGTAAAAATAAATCTTTAATAACGGGGTAAAAGAAAATATAAATACTTTATCATCGAGTAAAAGAATAATTATTTCAATACCGCGTAATTGATTGAGAAAATAAATTATAAATTAATAATAATCGAATTTAGTTAAAACGTGTAAAAGTATGTTTATCTTAAGATTACACATTTTTACAATGATGTGAGACGTACGTCGTTCTCTAGCTGTCAATGACGACTTGTTATTGATAGTTTTAACAATAACTTAACTTTGTAACGTTACTAACTTTGTCACTTCCGTGATAACTGAAAATGAGATTTCAAGTGCTGCAATTTCTGTAGAAATCGTTTTTAACTTACGATCGAAAAATTATTTTGGAAATCCTCTTTTCATCGAGAGTTGCAAAATATTTTTGTCGTCAGAAATACTACTTAATCGATATATTTTGTATTTTAAAATTTAAATTTGAAAATATTAAAATAATTCTTTACGTCACTGGATTACACACCGGAGTTAAGGGAATTAAATTGGATTTTGTACGTGAATTAACTGAAATTCCTTTCACATTACAACGGTAAAAAATAATAAATGGTAATTATGGAGATGAAATTTATTCAATAGATGCTAAAGTATTTAATGTTTTCGGCAAGATATTTTGAAATAATCGTTTCGTATTTCGTTCCGTTTTATGCAGATAACAAGAAAATTCAGTAGAGCAGAAGTGTTGCGCTAGATAAAGAAATTACTCATTTTCTAGAAAAGCAATGCTGAAACCCCTTTTTCCACTTCGTATCCTGATAAAATTAACTTTATTTTAAACAAAGAAAAATCGTGTATGTATACTTTTCACTTTATAGAAACATTTTATTTTAAAAATGTGACTGTTCACAATTAATGTAAATTATAGATTGAATTTAATTATTATTATTATTAAAATATAATTAAAATTTATTTTATTATTCGAGTAATGTACAAATGGTAAATTTTAAGAATTTTATTCTAAATCTATAGACTTGTTGTAATGTTCAAATAAGCAAAATACTTGGAAAAAAAATTTGATGTTTTGCTTTCAAATAAATTTACGTTTCATTTTTCACTCCTCGAGAGTGACATCGATGGTGAAGAAATTTTCACTTTGAGTTTTCCCTTGGTAGAAGCGTGCACGTCGAATGGAAAGCTCTTACTCGGTTTTTCGCGGAAAACGTCAAGGAAATCGTATTATAGTAGCGGTCGTACGAAAATCCAGAAATTTGTGGTACACTTAAATTTTACGCACATCCTAACATTTTCGCAGTAAATAGGCTGCTTGATAATATATTTTATTTCACTCATCCGCCCGCTATACGCGTGTACTGAGAATGATAAATTTTATTTTCTTAATTTACGACGGGATACTTATGAATTTTAATTTATTATAATTAACGTAATTTTGAAACGTAATTACGGAAAACTACATAAAATTTATTTATTACAGTATATTACGTTAAAAAAATATATTAAAATATAAATATTACTTATGTTATACATAAGTATATGTAGATGAAATATTGATATAAAATGTAAGTTCTCGACTACGAGGCGCGAATATTTATGGAAAAAGGAAACTAAATTGATTCTGACAGGAATCGATCTCGAGTTTTTCTCGTTGTTGAAACTGCTTCAACTACTGAGTTAAACTTCTCCGATTAGTTATATACTTCCATTGATGCATTTTCGAACGTGCATTCCGGTTCTTTTTAAATTTTAAATTGGATATATATCGCTTTTCGACTTTACAAGTATAAATTGTCAAAAGTAAGGGAATTAATGAAATAAATTTGACAATTCGACTCGATATTTTACGTAAACTCGAACGTAAAATTTAATATTTGACAATGAGTGATACTCTGGACATTTGCTTATAAAGTAGCGACTGAGAAATCATCGTGAAAAGTAATAGAGGACAATAAAAGTTAAGGATAAAATATACAAACCGACGTGTATACGAATATGTAAATATTGTAAACTTATGGTAATAACAAAGAGAGACGCAAATGATATTCTATATATGGATGAATGTGACATCTGAATATGACTCTAGTGCTCCTGTTTTCACTCTACGTTATTATTTCTTAGCGTGCGAACTTTTGAACCTATGGGTAACCGCGCAGTTTCTTTTCGAGTGTTCCAAAGATGGATATTATACGCGTACAGGAAAATTTATATTAAATCATTTCTTACGTTTACTAAATTTAGTATCAAAAATTTAATTTTTTGTTATATAAGCAATTTAAATTCCTAATGAGAGATTATTTTGCATTTAAATGTTTTATAACTCGCGATTATGACTGATTTTTAAACTATTTTGTATTGACCCTTCTAGACCTAAACTTTTTCTGTAGTCGAGAACAAAATAGTGTGTGTGTGCTATTTGATTATTTACACATTTCAAAGTTGTTCAGTTTTTTTGTAGTTCTCATTAACAATTATGAGTACACTGAGGGAAATTTTCAATAAAAATGAATATATTGTTATAGTGAAGAATTGCGGTACTTGGGTTATCATACTTTTTACTATATTTTTTAGCAAATATTCACTTGTTTATAGAAATTTGTAGCATATAAATTATATCAAAAATTATTATTTATGCCTTACTATTATTTCCTACATAAAATATAATAAAAATTGTGATAATGCAAGTATACTTATATCACAATACCCTACTATAACATATGTTTAATGTATGTACGTTACAATCGAATTTTGTAAAATACTAACAATTATTTCAAAGTTGTGTATATCATATATATTTAATGTAAAAGAAAATCGGTATCCTCATAATTAAATAAAAGTTTAACACGTATTAATAAATCTTAAATAAATAATGTTAAAAGCAAAATAAAAACAGTTTTTATAATAACATTATATACTAGTTTTTTTTAAGAGTTTAAAAATATATAATTTTTTATAATAATATTGCTTTTACGAGTATAGACTACAAATCGGTATGGAAATTTAATAAGTACAATTCAGACAAACGAATAAATCTAAAGTTTCTCTCTGTTTAGAATACATTTACTTAATGATCACCTAGTGTACCTCGTAATGGCATGGAATTCTGTTATAAGAACATTCAATCTATTTGTATTTTAAGGAGGTAAAAGAATTTCTCTATAGTATATTTATTTATATCTTATTTCTGTAGTAGTTTATATATGTGCATTTTAAATATGTGCAATGGACGTTTTAAAAATCAATTAAATATTTAAATTTCTCAATTTTCCTTAAATAAATTGTTATTTCTAAAGATTTTAAAAAATGAATGTAAGGGCCAATGATTTTTTTTCTTTTTCTACTTCGAAAAGACAATCTTATCGATTTTGAGGTTGTAAAGTATAGAATTTTGTTTATGTATAGAATTGTAATTATGAATTACAGAGTAAAGTTTTTCGTATCATACCCAATTTCTTATCAGTTAAAATGAGGCTGTCCAAATGTTTTTTTATATCCAAAATTATTTATTGTTGCTATTTATATTAATAAAATGATCAATAATTTAATACTGTTCAGAAATTCTGTAAGATACGGTATTTTAAAAACAAAATTTTGGTTTCTTATGAATCGCAATTATCAAATATTTGTATTATATAGATGCACTCAGTAATTCATAAATATACTGTAGTGTCCATTAAGGGGGTTTCATACTCAATTTTTGATGATTAAGTAATAAAAAAGTAGAACCGTATGTGAAACAATAAGAGAAGAAACGCGACAATCTAACTGTGTGTTGAATTGTAGATTAAAATATTATTCGGTTTCGAGAAAAGTCTCATCAAAAATATCAAATTTTTTCACCTCGTTGAGGTTAGGTTCACATTTTTGGTAAGACTTTTCTCAAAAACGCAATATAATTTTAATCTGAATTTCGGCACACATATCAATAAATGAAGGCGCTTCTTCTCTTACTTTTTCACATACTGTTTTATTTACAAATTTATTACTAATAATCGCTATTGCCGATAAGGTAGGGAGGATAAATATTGACTATGGCACCCCGTTAAAACTTTGAGAAAAAGTTTATGAGAAAGAATATTTATTTTAATTAGTGATAGATGGTTTATATAGTCAAATGATGTTATTACCTCAAATAGAAGATTACTCGAGGATTAATTAACGTACCAGTAGCCAAACTCTGTTCAGATTGGTGCGAATGTAGTACAACGCCTGAATGTCGTTTGTCCCGGTTACAATTTCATGTACGATGTATATGGAAATATCTACTTGGAATGTCAGGCGAACCGTATCCGATAACCATTCGTACCTTGCAAATGCAAATACTATTTTTCATTGTATAAATGATTCGATACCACTACGCGTTTTTAAAGAAATTCGAATATTTAATATTTGAAAAATGAAGTGAACTGACGATATTCATTTTAGTCTAGCCTCTTGAATTTTAGGCTTTTAGTCTAAGAATTAAAAGAAATAAGAAAATTTCAAAATGTTTTTTTTATATTTTTTTTCTGTTGTTAGAGATAGAAAATGGCTTGTTTAGTTAAAGTAATTATCAGAAATCACGAGATTTAAATTTCGAATGTATAAATCGTATAAACTTTTGTTTTACGACACAGAAAAAAAGAAGCAATTGGTTCGCGTGCACTTCGACAGAAAATTTTATGCGCTTACGTGAGCTGTCGGATTGTATTAGATGCTCTTTACGTGGATTAACTAAAACGTTATTTAGGTTTTTTGATCTATTTTTAGAAAAAAAATATATATACACGCTCACGTCAATGAATCCGAATGATTTCTTTAATCAACGTAACTCTTAACATTTCCTTTTTTTATATTTGTATTTTACATTGAATATTCGATTTTCGAAATATTCCATAAAAGTCCATACAAAAGGATTTCTTTTGACGTTACGTGATACGCTTACTATTTTATACTATTTATTCGAGGAATTATTCCATGAATAATATTCTCTCCGACGTATTTTTTTTGTATTAAACGAAACAAAACAAAAATAGGACATTTAATATTTATCTCGTTAACGAAATTCTACCGGTTCCTTTGAACATTTTATGTATTGAATATGTATTTATATAATTCAAATTCATCGAATACGCGTTTATACATTTGAAAAACAAATATATAGACGAATAAAAAAAAGAAGGATCATCGAAACTAATACTATAAATATTGAGCATTAATGTATTATTCAACTACAAAATATATACATACCTATACTCGATACACGAATATATCTTGAAATCAATTATAAAATTCAATAAAGGATGTAAAATTCCCAAGTGAATGTACATCTCTTTGTACGTTTTGAAAGTACAGTTTCTCTGTTAAACGAAAAAAAAAAAAAATGGGAGACGGAAAATCATTGTACTTTTTTTTGCTTCATTTACCTTCACTTCTATCAGATTTTTCTTCAATTTGTGCATCATTCGGTACTGTGGATGTAAAACGAAGGGTTTGTTCGCGACGCGAGCTTCGACTTCACTTTCCGCGTAAAATTTTATCACCTTCGCTCAATGAAATGCACGAGGAAATCGCGTTACTTATACATTGCGAGCGCATGTGATCCAAAAAATTGCGATAACCCTTTTTTCTCCCCGGGAATGCGAAAAAATTCGTTTTCTTTACAATTTTTCACTTGTCACTCGATATATATATATATATATAGTATTGTCTAAAAATGATTAAGTAAAAGGAAAAAAGAATACGTGATTATATTGCAGAAATTCAAACAATTTTTCTTTGGATCCGTTTATATATAGTTTCTTTATAAACTTTACAGTTTTTTTATTGGTATAATCAGGACATATTTACGAAATAGTACACATTAACAGTTAATTTGAATTTTAATTAAATTAACTGAGAATTAAATTAAATTATACATATTTTTAATATTACTATTTAATTATTTTTACATATTTAAAAATCATAATATTTTGATTCACTTTTGTTAATATTGATTACTATATATTGTTTTTTAAAAGTCAAATTTGAGTTATTGTGAACAACCGCTCATGTATTTGTTGTAAGAATGATTGTCTCGATTTTTCAACATTCTAAACTCAGATGTATAATTCAAAAATATAAAACGCATTATGAAGTTATAAGATAATTTAAGGATATTTAAAGATTTATCGATTGCTGAATTTGAGAATTTTTTAAAATTTAAATAAAATTTGTAAAATATGCAGGTAATTTATTTGTCATTAGGCAACTAAGTTAATTTTACTTATAATGTTCGCTACCTTTATAGAAAACTTTGTAAACTTAAAGAAGTACGGCTCGTTTCATAATAAATATGTCGATTGCTCCTTAACATCCATACTTCAAAAAAAAACATTTCAATGTTTAAAATTACATAATTATCATATATAAAATAATTGTAATATCAAATTACAAAATAAAGTATAATAATTTTAGTATAAATAAAATAAAAATATTCATAATTAAATATGGATAAAAATTAAAATTAACGTTTTTAATAATTTAAGAAAATTTAGATACATTACAATTTTAATAATAAATTTTAGTATCTCCCTTACTGATACTCTCAATTATTAAATTTTAATTAGATTTTGTACAAGTTTTACATCTAGGTTAAGAATTTTTACTGTTAAAATAGTAAATTGTCATATTTTAAAAAGGTGAGTCTTATATCCGACTGTAAATTTCATTGGTACAAAATTTTATTACATTCACAGGGAAAATTCTTGCTTAAATTTAATAAAAATTTATATTATATAAGTGTAAAAATTTTTATTACTTTTAGTAGTACATTTGTACAAAAAATCGTGAAAGAATGAGTGTGTTCTTCGTGTGTAACTGAAAATAGTAAAATTTATAGTTAAACTTTTTTGTGCGTCGGATATATTTTTATTTGTTTATTTATTTATTAAACATAAACGAACGCGTTAGTCTTTTTATATACAAAAGTAATTATATTATAAAAGTAGTAAATTATATTATAAAAATTAGACGCACGCAAGTGAATAATCTGGTATTAAACGTAAGGAAATAACATCTTAAACATGTAATTAATTATTGATGGGTCGTAAGAAAGGACCTAATAGAATTTTTAAATTGCTCAATCGTTAAATCAGAATCCACAATATCAGATGGTAAAGTATTCGAGAATTTATGCGTGGTTTAAACGAGGGAGAAAGAAAATGAAATTTTTCTGTGTTACAAAGTAACGAACTCGGATTACGTAATGATTTTTTGATAAAATTTTAAATGATTACAAAATTGGATAATGATTCTTCAGTGAGTTCGAAATGGTCAGTTCTTCGTTAAATATCTTATACAAACATTTCCGCATTGACACTCGACGCTGTTCTCAAAATATAACATACGTGTCTTCTTTCCCCGTTAAATAAATCTAAGAACACTGAAATCTTTAAAAGAATCACATTCGATTCCACATCGAGTCGAATAAATAGAAAATGACAGGCGAACGCTTATAAATCACTTGGAGATTGCTTGATAATCAATCATTCAAAACCTTCGACCTCGATTGTATAACGCACGCGTTAGAAAAGAAAAAAAAAACCACGTTCCAGTAGTAAAGTCGTATCTGGTGGTAACGACTTAATTCGAATGGGCGGTGGTGTTTGAAATTAAACAAACTTACTTTGTATATAGCCAAGAGGAAAGAAAACGAAATTAACGTTAAGAAGAGAGCGCGCGATTAAAATTCCGTAGAGGTAGGTAGTTTCGTTGTAAGAATTCTCGGGTCTTCGTCGAGCTTGACAAATGGCCACGCGAAAAAGAGGCGTTGAGCGTAATCGGGGGAAGCGCGGAAAGAAGAGAAAGGCCGGGAGAACCGGGAAAAAAATTGAACCGAACACTCGGAAGCACGCGAGCGGAATATAACGTAAAGTCGCTACACTGGGAATTGCGTTGGAACACGCAAATAAATGCGCTGGAGAAAACACCGAGAAACTTGGACGGCAAAAGAGAGAAAGAGAGGGGAAAAAGGAAAACGAAAGTGCCGTCGTGGTAGAAGAAAAGCATATATACATACATAGCGGAAGGAGTTGAGAAATATGAATTGCTTCAATTCTAGCTTAACGCGGACGTAAGGCAACGAATGATTAAAATCTTTTTTCCTGACTGGTTATTTTTTTTTATTTTTACTTTTGCTTCACAATTACTCGATATTCCTAGTGAGACGATTGTACGCGTATGTAATAAGGTTATACCGTATACTTTTTATTACACGATATTTTATTTTTTTTATCGCAGTAAATATGGTTGTTAATTCGCTTTTTTTTAAATTTAGTAAACATACAACGTTGTACACAAGAATTGTTTTAAAATGCAGTGGAAAACCAACAGATTTGGAAGAATGATTTTTTTTGTTAATTCAATTCACGTTCTTAAGAGGTATATAAAAAGGGGAAAAGAAGTTTCTTTAAAATGGGATAGACGGACCGACATCTAATTATACAAGGAATCGTGTATTGGTTGGGAAATTTTGGTGAGGTTCTTTTAAAAATTCGCAACCGTTGGGAAAGGAAGGATCTTTCCGAGGGCTCGTATCCGGAGGGAGCTTTACAAGGTGAAACAAGGCATTTAACCATACTGGTTTGGTGAGCGTGACGCCGTGAAATCGGACACTAGGGAGAAAAAGAAAGTCTCAAAACTATATAATGAATTTTTTCTTTTCACACTCACTCAATCATTTTCAAATGGGTTCTTTTTCTGATGATATTATCTAGATTCCTAATGGATTTTAAAAGTAAATTAACATAATGTTTGATAATGCTCTAATTTATTTTTGTATAAAAATTACAATTACATACCTTTTAATAATTAAAGTTAAAGCTGCGTTTTAAAGGTTTAGTTCGTTGAAACGATGTAACGCGAATGACAAAACTTTATTACAAAGATAACAGAGAAACAATTATTTGTATATTTAGTATACAATAAAAAAATTGATTCGGAAAGAATAAAATATTTTTTTATTAAAATTAACAAAAATATTATTATAAATACCAAATATTAATCTTAATTAATTTAGATTCGAATTTTGGTTTATCGATCCCGCGTGATCATTGATTAAAGCATAGTAAGGCAAAGTTTAGTGGGAATGTCTTTAAAAAATTAAATAGATTTAATGTCAAAGTTTGCTATTTTTCTACACATATTGCAATTCACAAACATTATTAAGCGACACGATATTTATAAAATTTGTCTAACTACTTCAGCATTTGCTATAGCGTTGATATTACATTGTCATTTTCACAGATACACTTTTCTTCGAGTAGTATTTAAAAAGTGTATTTTATCACATAAGATTGTGTTTATAAGTCTCGTGAAATAGGAAAAGAAATTATTAAGTAAATTAATATAAAGGCAATTATTATGTGAGTTCGGTGGTTAGGATAGGTGGAGGATCGTGCCAGATAATAAAGATACACAATTTAAAGTGAAAATAGAATTAAATTTATTTTAACGTAAATTAAATATATCGGCATTAAAAAACCCCAGTTGATGTGGGGAAAAAGCCTTGATATATATCTAAATATCTAATTTATCCTGATATAATTACTAAATAACTTACATTAAACTTATTACAATTGGAAACTGTTACTAAACTAGGAATAATAATAATAACAATAATAATAGTAATAATAACGGACTATGAATACATAAAATGGAATCGCTCGCGCAACTAGCGATCCTTCCCTTACGTGTACGCTGGCGTCGCGATCCGGTGTGTTCCAACACAATCCAGGATACGACACGATCACGGTCGACCACCTGGATGTAACGGCGATGTTTAGTCCAGTTATATCAAGCGATCACGCTAATATTGAGATGCCCAAAGATTGGGCAGGCACTGCCCAGGTATTCACACACACACGCACAGAAATCGCGAACACCAGATACACGTCACACAATAGTTTATAATCAACCTCGCAAAATGATCAATAACACACAATGCCGTGAAAAGGTACAAGTTGCCCGGTTGCTGGCTAGACTCGAAGTGTCGCTCGTCCGTCAAAGATCTGTCAATCAGGGTCTTGGTCAGGGTTAGGGTGGGGATATATTCCATGTGTAGTTCCCTTTAGCGTACTATTCGGTATATCGCTGTTTGTTTCAACTCACTAGCAGTCGACAATCGAGAAACATATGGTTAGAGCTAGGTATATACGGGGACACGACGGCTGCCTACTCTACCGCTCATAAAACTCCTTTGAAATTCCCGTGAAACAATGAACTATGGTTCTATTTGGGAATTTCCTTGTCATATGTTCTTCCAACGTGTTGGCCATGCCGCTCAAAATATGTATTTTCTTATGGTATGCGTCTAAACGCTCATATATTAAGAAAAACGCGCGTAAATACGTGACAAAAGGGATCACAAAAAGATTTACTCTTAACCGTGCCTTTTTTTCCAAATTTACAGCGTATAAATACGCGAACAGATTGTTTATTACACTAATTATAATTTATCATTATTACGATAATTTTTATGGAACAAATAATTTTCGTTTATCGAATTAAGAGAGGAAAACAAGCGAAAAATTGAAGTCGTAAGTTAATAACACCATGCTTACTGCGTATACAAGTAGATATGGTATAGATTTAGTCAGACATTAAATAGAATTTTGAAATGATTAGTTAATTTTTAATTATTCTACGCAGAATTTGAGCCTTCCGCGTTTTCAATGTATAATTTTGAAACTTAACTGTAAGTAAAATATTTATTTAAACCCGGTAAAAAGTAGATCGTGCATATGTACCTGACAGTTACATTAATTAATCAAAATGAAAATCCAACCGTAGAAATAAAATGTTGATTTGTTAAATAATATTATTTAATCTCAGGAAATTGAGCAGGGGAATTGTAATAATCGAATACCAGTGATTTTAGTGTCTAAAATGCACTATCAAAAATGTCTAATTTCAATCCTGTAATAATAATATAATAATAATAATAATAGATTTTCTCATTATTTACATCATTCATTTCTATTTTCTTGTCAAAGTAATTAACATTTTTAAAATTTTAATTCTATAGTTTATTTGTATATTGTTTTATAAATGGTTATTGTTTCATACTATTTTGCAAACTATATTATATTATTAACATAGTTTTTCTGTTAGAGTCTTGTCTAATATATTTTGATAAGGTTTTATTCCTTAAGACTTGAAAGGGCAAATGCCATTAGGCTCGAAAAGTAAAAAGGCATTCTCTTTTACTATAACCCTATAGTAGAAACTGAGCATTTTAAGGTTAGTTGAAAATATTTTTTGGCCATTTTTGACCAAATGGCCAATTTTTGGTCAAAAAAACGTTTCATAAATGCTTTCATTTCTACTTAATTAGTAATAATTTATTATTATATTTTCACCTATCGTTATAATGTAAATTCTGCAAATATAAATAAGTGAACATTCACTAATTTTGCAGTGACAAATCTTTCACTAATACCGATTAATAAATATTTACTAATTATCAATTTAGTGAATATTTACTGATCGCTAATAGTGACGCGGCTTTATCATTATTTCATATTTAGAGAGTAATAAAATAAGTAGAAATCCAAATACACAAATCTCCCACGTTATTAAAAAAAGTGTCCTAATTTACAAAAAGCGTAAAAATCGACTAAAATATCGATACATAACCACAATACGACACGTGTAATGAAATGTCTATACCACAAAGTGTATGTTAAAGTGAATGAACGGAGAATCAACACAAGTTTCGATTAATCACTAACGAATGTTAATTATTTTACAGCAGACGTGGCGCTGTAGCGTCTGCCGGCGGAAGCTGGCGCCGCGTGATCAACCAGCTTTTGGCAAGTCGGAGGGTTCATTAGAGGTACCTATGCCCGATACTCTTCACAGGCGTCACAGTGATGCGCGTCTCAATTCTCAAACGACAAGCGAAAGTTCGTCAGCTCTACGATCTGGTCTTGTACCACCGAGAAGTCCCGACCTTAGACGACACTCGGATGTGTCACCGGCTAGTCTTAAAGATTTGGAAAAGGTACGTTTATCCTTAACCATTTATTTCACTGTCTGAACGGTTGCACGCATGGTTCGATAGGAAATATTATTTATATATACATATATTATTATTTTTCATTATATCCAAATTGAATTCTTTGATATAAAGTTTAAATTTAACAAAAAAAATTTATTCTTAGTTTTATACTGAATATATTATTTTTATACATAACCAAATATTGTGTATTTTAATAAGTGATAACTTTGTATAATTGTGAAGACAAACGAGACCGATAGCACAAATAAAAAAAATAAATAAAGGACTAATTATGAAATCTATTCGTGTCTAACGTTTATTCGTACAAATGTCGATACACGTGCGCGTTCGTGATTTTATTTAAAGCATAACGCAGTTATAATACAGTAGCGCAGTTCCTTTCGAAGAAAAAAATAGACGAATCCATATATTCTGAAAAAAACATTTTGAGAAAAGCAAGTTATATATAGAAATGTGCTAAATATAGAAAAACTACATAATTTACTAAAATTTTAACTAATAATATTGTGCAATACATTTTTAGAAAAGAAAAAACCTTTGTATCGTTTGTTAATTAATTAATTTTTTTTCCTTTAAAAATATACGAATATGAATTTTAGTTAAGATTTGTGTTAAAACATTATTTTTTTCTATATGAGCTTGCGTGCATATATAACCGTACATATATAATACAAGGATTTCGGTGTGAGATTGCTGATTCAATGTTGCTTGTTGTATCCAAATATTGGTATGCTCAAAGGAATATGTAATTATCACACTCTCGTAATCAGATGAGAATTCATATTGCATCATGAAATTATTCATTTTCTTTGATTATCCAAGTGATGTATTATTATCAAGTAAACACTTGGTTATATTTCACCGGTGAATTTCAAATTTAGAAGCCACTGCGGGATCTAATTTAATTAACGTTTAAATTGATAACTATGAAAAAAAGGTTAGTAATTCCGGTATATACCTCATTTTTGTTGGGTAGCGTGTTAAAACATTTTTTTTAAATTTGTTGAATAAAAATATAATTACGGTAATTGACAACGACCTACGTTTTTACACAGGGAGACTTTACCAGTGCTCGTTTAAGATTAATGTTTGATGACAAAACTTTGTGATTCAGCGTTATTTATTTTTAAATGCATTAAAATACATTTTTCCGTGGAATTTCAGAAAAAAAAAAATTAAACCGATTGAATAACCATGTTTGAGTAAAAAAGTAGGGGAATATTATCATTAGTAAAGGAACGTGTATAATATAAAGATGAAATTTGAGATTATGACACTCCGAATGTAATATAAATATGTGCGTTTATATTCTTTTTAAATAAATTATTAGTATAAAAATATCCTGTTTGTTAAGCTACTTCGTGTCTCATTTTCTTAGCACTTAATAATCCCAAAACTTTCAAATAAGGTAAATTAAAAAATTCCTATAGATTTTTTAATATTTTAAATTGTTCGCGTAATTTAAAACTGATTTACAGATTGTTACATTTTCAGTTTTTAATTCAACTTTTATAAATCAGAATTAGAATCAAACGTACAAGGAGAGCATCAGGCACTTGAATAAATAGTTTCGAGACGTGCGATTATATCGTTTTATTAAAAGCCCAAAGATAGATACATTTTTTGCATTAATTAAGATTTTTCGGTCTTACAGCCGATTAAAGTTATTTGAATTAACCTTATTGTACAATCGATATAAGAATTTAGTTATTCTTGAGTAGATTGAAGTTTCACCCTCCATGTTATTATAAAAATTGAAATTCTTTCTTGAACTGAATAAGCGCAGGTTGGTTGGATGTTAAAGAAAACCAAAAATACACAAATTTCAATATAGAAATTGCGACGTTTCGTCGACAAAGATGCGTCGACCTCATCAGGCACTGTTTATTTAAAATTTAAAATTGTCGTTTGAAATTGTCGTTTGAAATTGTCATGCCGTAAACACATTTATTGTATATATTTATGTAGTGGTAAAGTTTGATTTTTGTGATTCTGTTAATTGTTTTGTTAACGAAAAGTTTTTTTAAATAAACAGTGCCTGATGAGGTCAACGCATCTTTGTCGACGAAACGTCGCAATTTCTATATTGAAATTTGTGTTTTTTTGGTTTTCTTTAACATCCACCAACCTGCCCTTATTCAGTTCAAGAAAGAATTTCAATTTTTATAATAACATGGAGGGTGAAACTTCAATCTACTCAAGAATAACTAAATTCTTATATCGATTGTACAATAAGGTTAATTCAAATAACTTTAATCGGCTGTAAGACCGAAAAAATCTTAATTAATGCAAAAAATGTATCTATCTTTGGGCTTTTAATAAAACGATAATCGCACGTCTCGAAAACTATTTATTCAGTGCCTGATGCTCTCCTTGTACGTTTGATTCTAATTCTGATTATAAAAGTTGAATTAAAAACTGAAAATGTAACAATCTGTAAATCAGTTTTAAATTACGCGAACAATTTAAAATAAAAAAATCTATAGGAATTTTTTAATTTACCTTATTTGAAAGTTTTGGATTATTAAGTGCTAAGAAAATGAGACACGAAGTAGCTTAACAAACAGGATATTTATACTAATAATTTATTTAAAAAGAATATAAACGCACATATTTATATTACATTCGGAGTGTCATAATCTCAAATTTCATCTTTATATTATCACGTTCCTTACTAATGATAATATTCCCCTACTTTTTTACTCAAACATGGTATTCAATCGGTTTAATTTTTTTTTTTCTGAAATTCCACGGAAAAATGTATTTTAATGCATTTAAAAAATAAATAACGCTGAATCACAAAGTTTTGTCATCAAACATTAATCTTAAACGAGCACTGGTAAAGTCTCTGTGTAAAAACGTAGGTCGTTGTCAATTACCGTAATTATATTTTTATTCAACAAATTTAAAAAAAAATGTTTTAACACGCTACCCAACAAAAATGAGGTATACCGGAATTACTAACCTTTTTTTCATAGTTATCAATTTAAACGTTAATTAAATTAGATCCCGCAGTGGCTTCTAAATTTGAAATTCACCGGTGAAATATAACCAAGTGTTACTTGATAATAATACATCACTTGGATAATCAAAGAAAATGAATAATTTCATGATGCAATATGAATTTCATCTGATTACGAGAGTGTGATAATACATATTCCTTTGAGCATACCAATATTTGGATACAACAAGCACATTGAATCAGCAATCTCACACCGAAATCCTTGTATTATATATGTACGGTTATATATGCACGCAAGCTCATATAGAAAAAAAATAATGTTTAACAAATCTTAACTAAAATTCATATTCGTATATTTTAAAGGAAAAAAAATTAATTAATTAACAAACGATACAAAGGTTTTTTCTTTTCTAAAAATGTATTGCACAATTATTAGTTAAAATTTTAGTAAATTATGTAGTTTTTCTATATTTAGCACATTTCATATATAACTTGCTTTTCTCAAAATGTTTTTTTCAGAATATATGGATTCGTCTATTTTTTCTTCGAAAGGAACTGCGCTACTGTATATAACTGCGTTATGCTTTAAATAAATCACGAACGCGCACGTGTATCGACATTTGTACGAATAAACGTTAGACACGAATAGATTTCATAATTAGTATTTATTTATTTTTTATTTGTGCTATCGGTCTCGTTGTCTTAAGTAATATATTTACTAATTATCAATTAGTGAATATTACTGACGTATAGTGACGCGGCTTTATCATTATTTCATATTTAGGAGTAATAAAATAAAGTGTAGAAATCCAAATTCACAAATCTCCCACGTTATTAAAAAAAAGTGTCCTCATTTACAAAAAGCGTAAAAATCGGCTAAAATAATCGATACATAACCACAATACGACACGTGTAATGAAATGTCTATACCACAAAGTGTATGTTAACAGTGAATGGAACGGAGAATCAAACAAGTTTCGATTAATCAAAACGAATGTAATATTTTACAGCAGGAAGTGGCGCTGTAGCGTCTGCCGGCGGAAGCTGGCGCCGCGTGATCAACCAGCTTTTGGCAAGTCGGAGGGTTCATTAGAGGTACCTATGCCCGATACTCTTCACAGGCGTCACAGTGATGCGCGTCTCAATTCTCAAACGACAAGCGAAAGTTCGTCAGCTCTACGATCTGGTCTTGTACCACCGAGAAGTCCCGACCTTAGACGACACTCGGATGTGTCACCGGCTAGTCTTAAAGATTTGGAAAAGGTACGTTTATCCTTAACCATTTATTTCACTGTCTGAACGGTTGCACGCATGGTTCGATAGGAAATATTATTTATATATACATATATTATTATTTTTCATTATATCCAAATTGAATTCTTTGATATAAAGTTTAAATTTAACAAAAAAAATTTATTCTTAGTTTTATACTGAATATATTATTTTTTATACATAACCAAATATTGTGTATTTTAATAAGTGATAACTTTGTATAATTGTGAAGACAAACGAGACCGATAGCACAAATAAAAAAATAAATAAAGGACTAATTATGAAATCTATTCGTGTCTAACGTTTATTCGTACAAATGTCGATACACGTGCGCGTTCGTGATTTTATTTAAAGCATAACGCAGTTATAATACAGTAGCGCAGTTCCTTTCGAAGAAAAAAATAGACGAATCCATATATTCTGAAAAAAACATTTTGAGAAAAGCAAGTTATATATAGAAATGTGCTAAATATAGAAAAACTACATAATTTACTAAAATTTTAACTAATAATATTGTGCAATACATTTTTAGAAAAGAAAAAACCTTTGTATCGTTTGTTAATTAATTAATTTTTTTTCCTTTAAAAATATACGAATATGAATTTTAGTTAAGATTTGTGTTAAAACATTATTTTTTTTCTATATGAGCTTGCGTGCATATATAACCGTACATATATAATACAAGGATTTCGGTGTGAGATTGCTGATTCAATGTTGCTTGTTGTATCCAAATATTGGTATGCTCAAAGGAATATGTAATTATCACACTCTCGTAATCAGATGAGAATTCATATTGCATCATGAAATTATTCATTTTCTTTGATTATCCAAGTGATGTATTATTATCAAGTAAACACTTGGTTATATTTCACCGGTGAATTTCAAATTTAGAAGCCACTGCGGGATCTAATTTAATTAACGTTTAAATTGATAACTATGAAAAAAAGGTTAGTAATTCCGGTATATACCTCATTTTTGTTGGGTAGCGTGTTAAAACATTTTTTTTTAAATTTGTTGAATAAAAATATAATTACGGTAATTGACAACGACCTACGTTTTTACACAGGGAGACTTTACCAGTGCTCGTTTAAGATTAATGTTTGATGACAAAACTTTGTGATTCAGCGTTATTTATTTTTTAAATGCATTAAAATACATTTTTCCGTGGAATTTCAGAAAAAAAAAAATTAAACCGATTGAATAACCATGTTTGAGTAAAAAAGTAGGGGAATATTATCATTAGTAAAGGAACGTGTATAATATAAAGATGAAATTTGAGATTATGACACTCCGAATGTAATATAAATATGTGCGTTTATATTCTTTTTAAATAAATTATTAGTATAAAAATATCCTGTTTGTTAAGCTACTTCGTGTCTCATTTTCTTAGCACTTAATAATCCCAAAACTTTCAAATAAGGTAAATTAAAAAATTCCTATAGATTTTTTTAATATTTTAAATTGTTCGCGTAATTTAAAACTGATTTACAGATTGTTACATTTTCAGTTTTTAATTCAACTTTTATAAATCAGAATTAGAATCAAACGTACAAGGAGAGCATCAGGCACTTGAATAAATAGTTTCGAGACGTGCGATTATATCGTTTTATTAAAAGCCCAAAGATAGATACATTTTTTGCATTAATTAAGATTTTTTCGGTCTTACAGCCGATTAAAGTTATTTGAATTAACCTTATTGTACAATCGATATAAGAATTTAGTTATTCTTGAGTAGATTGAAGTTTCACCCTCCATGTTATTATAAAAATTGAAATTCTTTCTTGAACTGAATAAGCGCAGGTTGGTTGGATGTTAAAGAAAACCAAAAATACACAAATTTCAATATAGAAATTGCGACGTTTCGTCGACAAAGATGCGTCGACCTCATCAGGCACTGTTTATTTAAAATTTAAAATTGTCGTTTGAAATTGTCGTTTGAAATTGTCATGCCGTAAACACATTTATTGTATATATTTATGTAAGTGGTAAAGTTTGATTTTTGTGATTCTGTTAATTGTTTTGTTAACGAAAAGTTTTTTTAAATAAACAGTGCCTGATGAGGTCAACGCATCTTTGTCGACGAAACGTCGCAATTTCTATATTGAAATTTGTGTTTTTTTGGTTTTCTTTAACATCCAACCAACCTGCCCTTATTCAGTTCAAGAAAGAATTTCAATTTTTAGAATTTAATTATTAATTTGCATCTATTAACTCACTCCATTACGATTTCTACTAGGGAGATATTTTTTAAATAAAGAATATATACGTAGGAGGAATAAAGTTTTTCCCTTACGGTACCATTTTACACGTGTATGTTATGTATAGTTTATGAGAATTCCAACATTTTCTTATTCGTTCGTTCATTGGAAAAGTCACCCTAAAAGAAAATTAACACAATAATAACGCTATTGTGATTTAATAAACTTAGTATACATAGCTTTCGGCATCGCAAATAACACAATAACAAATTATGAATAATTTCATGAATTCTCTAAACTCTTAATATATAATCTTATACTTGGAATTAATAAGTATTACCGCCATTACAATATTAGATCACCCACGTTGTTAAACATAGTTTTACGAAATTATAAATATACAAACGCGTAGGTTACATGAAATGGTATTCAAATATTTATCTCGAAATGAAATATTATAAAATTGTAGTATCCATTTCATACGCTCACGCTATGTAAAACGTGGACGTATAATAAACTTAAGTGTAGGAGGGAATACATATATATATATAGGTGTTGATAGATTGCGTAAACGTGGGCTTGAAGTCAACGCCTTTCGTACACACAGACACACATATACGTTTCACAGTATACAACGTCACTGAATTTTTTTTCAAAAACAATATAATTTTATTTTTATTTTATACCTACCGGATACTTTATATTTTGAAAAGATGTATACTTTCTATATATATGAATTAAATGGGTGGTTTTTACTTTTCGATATTATATGAGCGTCTTTCATTAAATCGTTAAAATACATTATGTGTATACGTGTGTGAAATGTGTGAAATAAAGAACTTATTGTGCAAAATATTTTAATGGAATTGCGTACAGTACATACATATTGTGCCACTCTGTGGGAAAACATGAAGTGCCGAATGTGGCAGATTTATTTTTAATTAACTTTATTCTTGTGCATTGTTTCCACGTGTTTATAAATATATATCTACGAGATTTTATGATATTTAATCCAGCTAGATTTCAAAATGTTACTAAATAATTTCATAATAAGTCGATATATTTTATTGCGGAGAGTCTAGAATATTACAATTTGTACTTTTCAAAGTAATTGGTTTACAAATTATTACGTGTATAAATTATGACATTCCACATACAGTTTTAATTAAAATAGTTGTTCAAAATTTAACTTTAGTAGCACTTTCTCGTGGATCTTAGATTCGAATGATTCTGTTATACAAGTATGTTAAGAAAATAAATTTTTGTTAATTTCTTAATAAAAAATGATCAGATTATTCAGTAAATTAAATAATTTTTAACATAACTTATTTTTGTAAAAATGAATCCTATGATTTGATACGTTGAAATAAAAATAATTTGTAATAGTTCAATAAACATGATGATTTTTACGTATTTTTAGGTTATGTTCAAAAGAAAGGAATATCGAAACGTATCTAGTAATAATAATTATCATTTTTATTAGTTATAAATATAATTTATAAATAATACTAAGTATTACATTTAAAAATTTTTTTTACACTATTCAATAAAAGAGCGTAAAAATTGCTTACACTATACAATAACAACTATTCAACATATCAAAAAAGTAGCTAAAAATAAGGTAATTGTTATCTATTAAAATTAAATAATTTTTAGGATCTTAAAAAGATTTCTTAATTTTCTATCAGGGAAGCTAGGCATTTTGTTCATTTAATAATAGTGAATTTTAAAAAACAATTCAAAGACACTTTTATATTATACAATAGTACAAATTTATTGTTACATTACAAATATTATATTAATTAATACTAAAATCTTGACGTAAAAAATTTATTTGACTAATTATCTAGATAATAAAGGGAAGATAAGATAATCCAATTTACTGCGTCGAATATATTTTCAATCGAAGCGTCAGAATTCGATATGAGAACTTTTCACGTTAAAGATGTTCTATTATCATCTTAAGCATTCGCTTTAATTACTGAGCTATTATAAAGGACTGGTCGATTTACTTAGCATTGTCTTCATATTATAGTCAAACTTGACTATCCCGTCTTTGTCCGCATATATATAAATGCACACGTTATACATTCAGAGAAATTTCTAGCCAAATCTACTAGAAAACTATTAGAAAATAAAGGGTATTTAATACTTGTTTATTTATTTATTTATTTAACCAGTGAAAAAAATTACAAATAATATGCAAAAATGATGTAATACCTATAGAGATAAACGAATTTCAATTTTATGTATACACAGGACTGGTAAAATTTAAAATCTAACAACAAAAAAATCAAATTTATTAAAAAGAAAAACATAATAATTAAAAACTAAACACTAAAGTAATAAGAAAAAAAAGATTACTTATATATATTGTCTATCCACTTATTTATTATAGCCAGTATACTAAATAAGTGCAAGGAAATCATTACCAAAATCTAATTAACATTTTTCTAGCTGTTGTAAAACTTTTAATAGACACATTTTTATTTTTTGCATGGATAATTTTTTCAATACTAGATTAGATAGAAATTATAGTTTAAACCCAAATTAGAAATTACAGTTTTCAAAACTAAAGTTAACAGAAAATTTTTTAAAAGAAAAATTTCTAAAGTAACAGAAAATTATAATTACTAGATGTTTTACTAGATTGTTGACGAAATATTTATTAGATAAATATAGTTGCTTTACAAATAAAGTAATATATACTATTCTCATATTTTATGTATACAAAAATTCAGATCACCTTTGTAATATATTTTATTCAAGTGTTACAATGTTATTGATCGGAAATATAATTCAAACTATTCTTGAAAAAGAAAATAAATATTAGTTTTTATTTACAACAATTATATGTTTAAAGTTTTTAAAATTATCAAAATTCTGCATATCATAAAATCATTTAACATTACTTTGAACCACTTCGTACGATTAAAAATGACTTTAATATATCATATATTTATCATATTATATATTTCGCAAAATGGTGATCAAATTATAATTTGCAAATTTTTAAAACTATCAATTTATTCGAACTTGATTACTATTAAAAAGTAATATATTTTTTGTAGTAATAATTACATATTTGTAAGAATATAGTAACAATAAATTGAATTTTTAGTATTAGAAAAAGTATCCAGTTTATAGTACAAATTAAATATAGTAAAATTAAATAGAAATTTTCTTGTAAAATTAACTAGATTTTATTGTCTTTATAAACGGAAATGAATATATACTGCAAAAATATTGAAAGATAATAGTATATACTACGAGAAAATCATGCAGTGCTAGAAACGTAATTATTAAAAAATATAATAAAATCTACCATTTCATTTATTTCAATGTGTACCCAAAATCTACATACTGATTCTATTTATTTTCTGTGCATTTAAAACATACACGGAGAAAAAATGCGCGATTAAAAATTACCATAATCTTTAAGAATCAAAATCCGAAATTTACTAAAAAAACTTTGCTTAAAAAGTTTATAATTTTCATTAGAATACTCACGCAATATTTATCATAAATAATAGTCATTTTTTAAAACTGATAATTGTATTATTCAAAACTATGATAATTATCAGTCTTAAAAAAAATTCAAATTTCAATAAGTTATTCTCCGCGTAAATGTACAATTTGGTAACGTAGGGTGAATAACGAGGTGGATGGAAAAAAGGAAAAACGCATCGAGAATAATAGGAACGTTAACGGATATATATTTTCACACGAGTTTGTGAAAATGAAGAGAGATTTTCTACTTACGTCTGAGTATATACTACTCTCACTCTTGCTAATTCCATTTCCGAGTTTATCACTCACCGAGCACCAAACCGCCTGCGACCACGAGATATTGTAATTTTTCGACTACGTCTTGAGCTAAACTTCTTTCGGTATATAACTTGTAACTTCAAACGGTATACATATATATATATACATTCTCGTAAGTCTCTTGATTTATCTACGGATTTAAATTAAAGGTGAATCATTTACCTAATGCGCACCTACGCCATCCTCCGCTAATTGGTCAACTAAATCCGAGGGAACGAATTGGAGACACTTTGTATAAATTATCGTTGAATCCGGTGTTCAACGATTAATCGTATGTATATATACCCGGCTAGAATATATATATACATATATATCTCTTATATTATAAAAAAAACTTATATCAGTGATGTGTGCACAGTCAACCACGCCAAAATACGTGTATAAATTTATACGATAAATTTATACGGGGTAATTAAATAAACACAAGTCTTATTGTTATTAACTTACATGTTCGACAACCTGTGTACAGTCTACGTGCAATCATAAATCACTTGTTGTAAATAATCCTCTAAGTGTGAACACAATTCCCACATGTGCTAAATATTCAGTCAGTTATACGTATTTATACGTATATATATATATACTCATACGTCTAGATCGATATCTAGATCAAACACGAGTCAGTCACAATTCACACAAATCAAAGAGGCTTACTCGCGCGCTGCTGTGACATTCCTCCCTCCCCTTAAGTGTCAAAAACAAAAAAAAAGTGTGTTCACTTGCACTTTTACCTAGCTTGGCTGATATATATATGGTTGCTGGTTATGACCGTTGCGATTGCTCTGACGATTTATCTAAACCTCCAGTACACACAAATCCCCTCCCCATTACACACCAGGATCATCGTAAGCTAGTGTTTGTCCCTAACGCACTGTTTGACTTGAATGAAAAAAAAAAGAAAAACAAAGCATACAAATTGTCTGCCCATCACCCCCCTACATGTTGCCGCTGTGTCCCGCTTGTGACCCCTAACCTCCTCGTTAACGTTCGCAGTTTCGAAAGGTTGCAGGGGAGCGTCGCGGCGAGGACTGGGAATGGCGCAGCAAATCGAGGAGTGGTTCACCGGAGCGTCACCAAGACCGCGAGAGGGATCGCGCTGGTGCCGATAGACAACGAGGAGCTAGTCCCCAACGAGCGAAACCTAGTTTGACTGGTGAGTTTTGCTTTCGTTCTAATATTTAGCTTACTTCATCGTAGTTAGCCATTGGTGTGTATCGCGATAATGGAAATATAAACGTTTTCTAAACAAAAGAAAAAGGCTCTTAGTTATCAGTATGGTTGGTGGAATTTATCAGAGTATGCCCTTTTCAGAAATTCTTATAGGCGTTTGATATCCGATTTCCAATTTAAACTCTTTAGTAAGCAACTGTAAAGGAATTGAACTGTCCAAACTGGAGATCAAGGACGAAACGCTTAATATTTTTTAGAGGTCATAGTGTGGGAAATTCAACCAACCCAAGAGTAATGAGAGTATTCTTTAATTTAAAATTTAGGTAAATATATTTTTCACCCCGACGGTCTGAAAAGTGTACTTTATTAACCCCTTTATAGGGAGTAAAAATTAATTTTAATCCCTAGGGAAGTAAAGTACTTTATTGCCCAGAAAATTTACTTTATTCCTTCTTAATTCACTTTATTGCCCGCAATGTTTACTTTACTTCCTGTAAATTTCATTTCTTGTTGAAAAAATTTCTATTTTGTGGTCAGGGTGAAAAGTGGTTATACACCTCGGGAGTAATTGGTAACGATGTCCTTGCGCGATTTTCTACCCTTGCTGAAGCTCGGGTATCAAATTTTACCCGCAGGAATAAAAACTAATTTTACTCCCTTGGTGCATAAATAACAATTTCACCCTAATCATCTAAAAAGTCTACTTTACTGACGCCTATGAAGGCAGTAAAATTCCATTTTATTTGATGATGATTTTATTTTCCTCTACTCACTGTATTCTTCGTAGACTTATTATATTCATCGTAGACTTACTTTTTTGTTTTTAATACTTCGTTTGAACTTTTTTTACAAATACAAAATTACATTTATTATATTAAATTAAATCTATAGCAAAAAATCTTATAATATTGAACAAATTTAGAAGTTTAAAAATAAATTGTTGTCGCATAAAGTGACTTTTCAAATGATCACGGTGAGAAATTTTATATAGACTTCGGGAGTAAAAGGCGATTATTCCCTTGAATGAATTACCGACAAAAACTAAACCTCGGGCAACAACTTTCATCCCGGGAATAAAAGTCTATTTTATTCCCTAAGTGTATGAACATATATACACTGAGAAAAAAGTATTACAATAAAAGAAATATGCATTGAATTAAAGAAATAATGTGTTTGCGGGCAAGCGATGAAAAATATTATTACATGAAAAACATAATATCTTTTAGTCAAAGAAATAATTGTCGACGTAATAAATACTGCACTATCAGAAAAAATATTTTATTAGCTTAATTAAGTAATCTATTAAATTGAAGGATGCATTCATCACTTCAAAAACATTTTCATCGATCCAATTCAAAATTTTTTTAAAACAATCAATAAGGATCGTATTTTTACATTAATCGCTTGTTTCTTTGATTTGAGCATATATGCCATTAATTTAAAATATCAACTTCTTAAATAAAGAAAACTTTGTATTATCGAACGATAAATTTATTTTTCTTGAAAATAGACATTTCCTTTTGAATTATTTCGTTAATCGAGTTTCGAAGATTTTAAACCGATCAGTGCATTTTTTAAATTTCTACATTGCTATTAAGAAGATGAATTATCGTTTCAATTTGTTGTTTGTTGACCCTCTCCACGTTTTCTCTGAATGTCTACTTCTATCGATCAAAAAGAGACCAACAGTAGGAAAGATGATAAAATTCCCGAAAATTTTTTGTCAAAAAATTGTCAAAAAGAAAGAATTGTCACATATTTTTAAATAATGTTGACCAACAAAACGTCGTTTATTTAATAGAAAAAAACGTCGTTTATGAGAAGAAGAATTTTGGATTAGTTTTAAATCATGAATGATTTTTAAGTAAAGTTATATATAAAGTTAATGCAAGAGACATGATACGTGTGCTGGAAGATATTGATCGAAATAAATTTCTTTTATTCTAATTAAAGATCCAAATCCGGGAGAAATTTGAATTATAGATTAAACTTTGACAATCTCTCAAACTTGGTAATCTACTTTAAAGTAATAAGTATTTTAAGTTTTCTCAGTTGAAAAAGTTGATTGATTGTTATAACGTGCAATCTTTAATAAGCAATTGAGCAATATTCATATGTATGATGTTAAAAATCCTAAAACAGAATACCTATTCTGTTTACTTTCAAAATTACTACTGTGATCAGTTAAAAATATTTTTTTACGTGTATTAACTAAAGAGTATCAAAAAGTTCTTAGCCTTTTCCAACTCAATTTAGGCTAAAATATTAATCCAATGCAAATAATAAATTAAAACTTTAAAGTACGACAGATTTTGATAGTACGAAGTAACAGTGTTTCCTTTACTTTCCCTAATATATATGTATATTCTTTTAGTAATAATAAATAATTTAAGAATCTCGATTGCGTAAGCTTTGAATTATTTATTGTTTATGCCGTCCTCTTAATACTTTTATCAATATTTATTTCAATAAGTCATTTTTCCTTCGGTACAAAAAACATTTTACAATATTTATCATGGTTACTTTGAGAAAATGTATACATTTTTAAAGTAAGTATATAAAGGAAAGAAATAAAATTTTACCAACTCTCTTTTGGAATATAATATTTCTATGTATATATCGACCAACGTTCCGTATAAGCGATAAATTATTAAGCAACGATTTCAAGTATAATAAAATCACACATTAAATTGATAGTGGTAATTAATTTTGCATTTATTAAAAGAAAAAGAAAACATTCGTCGTAAGAATGGTCCAACGAATTAATTGAATTTCAACCAGATAAATAGTTTCTCCAAGTTCGAATCCAACCCAGCCTCAAGAACTTTTATGGTCCAATGAAAATTTAGTAACTATCAACTATTTTATTTGTGAGGAATTTTTAAGACATGCCGTAAAGAAAGTTTTATATATCATCCACTTAATTCGATTTACATACTGCGTGCCAATAAATTCACCGGTAGAAAATAAACTTTACCTCGAGGAAATTTTGTTAATTTATTACACATTATACGCGTTTTTTCTTTTACTCTTCCTTCTATCTTTTTTCCCCACCTCTCCTAACGATATATTGGCTTCGCGAGCTCTGACCAAATGATTACGTTACATATCCATTTGACATTTAATTCCGATAGACATTTAAAACCTTTTTTTTCGGTTCAAACTCGTAAAAAGAAAACGTGCAGTTTAGCGCGTAGGATATATATACCGGGTACGCGATTTCAAAAGCACAATTCAGCGAGTACAGTTTTAACGGGGTACATTTTATTGGAGAAAACGATATTCCGTATCAGTTGCTTTGCAGAAAAATGCGCAAGTGTCAGGTTTCGCATTTTGCGCGGATGCGCTTTTATTCGAATTTCGAAAAGTAACGTAACAAAGTATATTTCAAACGTTTGCGATATTCGTGTACATGTTGGAATTCTAAGTGAAATTTACGAAAAAAATTTTAGTACACGGTCTGGTAGCAGTTTTTGAAAGATTGGAGTGTTCCCTAATTTACCAATCTAAGATGTATGTGTTAAAATTTTCATGGAAGGAATCGGCTTATAGTTGTATTGGTTTCAATCGGCAACTACGTCACGATCCGATAATATATATGAAAATACATATTTAACGATATAGTCTTGTTTCAAATAAAAGACCGTTGGAGATTAAATATAATTTTTCGAATCAGCTTGTTCGATGAATCCAAAATGTTGACTCCGAAAACGTGTTTTGAGATTAAATTCACATTTTCTTATTCACATACAACTATTCGCATTTTTTAGAAACAAACAACTACCATCTACTTTTCTACGATAAATAAAAATTACCAAAATTGTGCATTGCACTTGTAAGAACATCTCTTACAATTCTCACACAAATGTAAATCAATATAAATGCGAGTTAACCCTTGAAGGAAGTGGCATACTCGGTCGGTAACCGACAAGCAAAAAAGATATTTATTACATTTTATAAAAAAATATGCAATTTTAGGCAAAACCTAATACAGAAGCACTAGATAATTAAATAATAACTCATTCTACAAAGTTCCAGGTATCACAAACAATCGTACATTTTCGGCGCAGAAATTTTTTAGGATGCTCTTGATCTATTTACCTGGAACTTTGTAGAATTAGGGGAAGCCCGGGCAAGACGGACCCCTTAAGGAAAAACGAATAAAAAATGGACTAAACAACAAAATATACGATCAATAAAAATTTTTTCGTGAAGTAGGAATCAGAACAAAGAAGTACGTGCAAGTATATCGATATATTATAACTTAAGCATATAATAAAAAATTGTTGAAAAAATTGTGAAATTTCGAGGCCTTCAAAAATGCCCGGGCAAAACGGACACCCTCAGGAAAAATCAATAAAAATTGGTTAAATAAGGAATTTTGAACATATTTATATTTTTAAACATCATTTACTAACAAAAATAGATTAATATATAAATTACTTTTATAGAAACATTAACAGTAAAGAAAAGAAAATTTTTTTTTATAAATAGTACATTAATCGTCGCATTCTTCGCAAAAATAACTACCATATCCTTTGTATGGTGAACAATTTTCATGAGCCCACTTTTTACACTGATTGCATTGAATCCAATCTTCAGTGGGAGGCTCTACATATTTCTCATAACAAATTAAACAATAGAAATCTTCATGAATGAATAATTGCCATATGACCGTCTTGCTCGGACCATCTTGCCCGGAATGGATATAATGACTTTTTTTTTAAAAATTAGTAAAAAACAAAATTAATATGGGCTTTAACCTGTGTCTTTTTTTAAAACTAGTTAAATACAATAGCCTGACACTATTTATTTATTAGTTTAATAATTTGTGTGAAAAATAAGTTTACTTTCTTACCTTGATAAGATCGTAAGGATTCAGACGAAAATCAATATTTATGTTTTTTGACGATGTTACCATCGAGACCGGCGCGGACGTACTGAAATTTAAATACTAGTAACACAAACAATATACTTGAATTTTTTCGGAATTTTCCGAACAGCTATATTAGAAATAGAGGGGGGTGACCGTCTTGCCCAGTATGACCGTCTTGCCCGGGCTTCCCCTACTTATTATTTCATTATCTAGTGCTTCTGTATTCGGGTTTATGCGTAAATTTACATACTTTTTTAAATAAATGCAATAATTATCTTTTTTTGCTCGGTCGGTAACACTGCGGGTATGCCATAAAAATATGAAAGAGGCTTCATCACATTGCTATGTTTTTGAGGTCGCCCAAAGATTCAAAACGAGAATATAAAATTCGTAGATGTTTCATGAAATTCCTAAGGTCGACATTTTTATTCCGCATTTTGTATAATATTTATATATTTTTTATAAAATACTTTAAAACAACGATTCTAATTACTATTATAGTAAAAATAAAAATAAAATATCATTTTCGAAAAGAAAAATGGTAAAGAAGAAACTTAATTATATATGATTATGAAGGAGTATAAGGCCGTTTATAATTGGTTCTAAGGATAATGGACTTATCATGTTTCACTAATCGATTAGCAATTAATTATACATAAAACCGAAGTATCTATATTGATTTTCTAAGACGCAGATGTTACCAGCTGTACATGGAAATTAATTAATAATCGAAAATTAGTAACCCGTCGTATTATACACATTGATATTTGTAATTTATCGATCATTCCGTTTGATTAAACGTTAAACATCTCGATTAAGACATCTCAAAACTCGATTTCGTTATTTGAATTTTGAAAAGTGATACTTCACCTTTAAATATTGATACACACAAAAAACACACACACACACATACACACACAGATTATATTTTGCATGTAAAATGATCGTTTTAATCCTAAATCTCTACTTTATTTGTCACCCGGTCGCCTCAACGACTCGCGATCAAATTCACCCTAGCAATTCCCCGATAGATCCACTTTATTGAAGAAAATTCGTATTCTCCCCCCCTCTCTCTCTCTCTCTCTCTCCCTCTCTCTCCCTCCTGGCAATTGAAATAGACGGTCGATTGGAAAATATAGTCGAGAGTTTCGGTGTGTTCGGCATAACGTGATTCAGTTTTGTGTATTAATTCGCTGTACGATCTTCTTAGTTGTGTTTTTTTATTGCACTGGTCGGAAAATGCTTCGATTTTTGGAGTTGCGGTGATGGACACTTTTTTCCCCTATTAAATAATACGCAATGACTGTTTATTTACAGTTTCATTTACATCACATTGAGCAGCATTTTGGATTTATCGAAAGGTTTTTATTGTACACGGATGTGTGTATTTACAAGTACGAAAGATTCGAGGGGAAGAGAGAATAAAGATGGAATTTACAGGTCGTTTAAATGACGACAAAACGCACGCTATTAACGCATTGTTCTTTTCGAATATTGTTATTTTTAATCAGATTTTCGTGACGTCGCGTATATACGAGAAATAATTTACTGAAGCGTCACTGATTAATAAATGCAATATTTTAATTAAAACCCGATTGACCCGTACGCGTTCGCATATATACGCGATATGTGCACCCATTATATTATATATCATTGTGCATTTTAAATAATCCACTTAACGTTTAATTAATTCTATCAACAAAAATAATAAAATCGACGAATCAATTTGGGTATTGTTGTATTTAGAGGAGACAAGAATGAATGTGTCATGCACCAATTAATCCATTCGACAATTGTTACAGCTAATTGTTGGTCGATATATGTAGTATATGTGTATACATTTGTTAACGAACACTTTACGTTGGTAATAAAAAAAAAAGATGAACTTTAAAATAACAACACGATTTCTACTTTACTATTATAGTAAAAATAAAAATAAAATATCATTTTCACGAAAAGAAAAATGGTAAAGAAGAAACTTAATTATATATGATTTTATGAAGGAGGTATTAAGGCCCGTTTATAATTGGTTCTAAGGATAATGGACTTATCATGTTTCACTAATCGATAGCAATTAATTATACATAAAACCGAAGTATCTAATTGATTTTCTAAGACGCAGATGTTACCAGCTGTACATGGAAATTAATTAATAATCGAAAATTAGTAACCCGTCGTATTATACACATTGATATTTGTAATTTATCGATCATTCCGTTTGATTAAACGTTAAACATCTCGATTAAGACATCTCAAAACTCGATTTCGTTATTTGAATTTTGAAAAGTGATACTTCACCTTTAAATATTGATACACACAAAAACACACACACACACATACACACACAGATTATATTTTGCATGTAAAATGATCGTTTTAATCCTAAATCTCTACTTTATTTGTCACCCGGTCGCCTCAACGACTCGCGATCAAATTCACCCTAGCAATTCCCCGATAGATCCACTTTATTGAAGAAAATTCGTATTCTCCCCCCCTCTCTCTCTCTCTCTCTCTCCCTCTCTCTCCCTCCTGGCAATTGAAATAGACGGTCGATTGGAAAATATAGTCGAGAGTTTCGGTGTGTTCGGCATAACGTGATTCAGTTTTGTGTATTAATTCGCTGTACGATCTTCTTAGTTGTGTTTTTTTATTGCACTGGTCGGAAAATGCTTCGATTTTTGGAGTTGCGGTGATGGACACTTTTTTCCCCTATTAAATAATACGCAATGACTGTTTATTTACAGTTTCATTTACATCACATTGAGCAGCATTTTGGATTTATCGAAAGGTTTTTATTGTACACGGATGTGTGTATTTACAAGTACGAAAGATTCGAGGGGAAGAGAGAATAAAGATGGAATTTACAGGTCGTTTAAATGACGACAAAACGCACGCTATTAACGCATTGTTCTTTTCGAATATTGTTATTTTTAATCAGATTTTCGTGACGTCGCGTATATACGAGAAATAATTTACTGAAGCGTCACTGATTAATAAATGCAATATTTTAATTAAAACCCGATTGACCCGTACGCGTTCGCATATATACGCGATATGTGCACCCATTATATTATATATCATTGTGCATTTTAAATAATCCACTTAACGTTTAATTAATTCTATCAACAAAAATAATAAAATCGACGAATCAATTTGGGTATTGTTGTATTTAGAGGAGACAAGAATGAATGTGTCATGCACCAATTAATCCATTCGACAATTGTTACAGCTAATTGTTGGTCGATATATGTAGTATATGTGTATACATTTGTTAACGAACACTTTACGTTGGTAATAAAAAAAAAAGATGAAGTTAAATAATATAAAACGATTTTTTTAAGTGGTGACCTATTCTGGTGTTTGTTCGTTTAATAAATAGATTGTTTCGATAGAACGGGCGAGAAGTGAACGAAAAATATTTCTATTTTTGATTATCTAATAACTATTTATTCCAGTAATATCTATAATAAGTCGTGTTTGTGACTATTTTTCAATTAAAAAACGTAGACGAAGTTTTAATATGGCATCGATTTATAAAAATCGTATTAAAAATAGTAGAGATAAAATAGTCTTTACAATTTATGAATTATTAATAATTATTTTGATAATAAATTATTTACGGTAACATAATAATTACGAATTATGAATTGGATCTGGAGATTTTGTAATTTTGCTATACACGTGGAAAACTAGACAAGCAGTTGGAATGTTTTGTTACTCACTATAGTAATTTTTACTGTCTAGATCCGAGAAGTAATATTTCAATATGGCTGCACATGTAATATATAAATAAGAATCAAAATTATTTTATTAAATCAACGATTATTATCAACATATTTTGATAATTTTTTCAGTATTATTTAAATAAAATTAAAGAAAGAATATAGTGATATAAAAAGAGGAACCGATGAGTTGTGCTTGAAATATAGAAGACTTAAATTGTATAACCATGTTATTAATATCCAAATGGGTTGCGTTCAAGTATATTCCCTAACAAATAAATCAAGCATCTTGTTTGTTATCTAAAGAAAATTCTTGTTTCATAACTCCGTTCAATGCATCTTTATATATTAGCATTTTACTATATAGATTTTCGTTACCGTCTTACTCCTAGAAAAATAAATTGGTTCGCCACTAAAAAATTCTAAAAGGCTTTTTGATATACTCTTTAGGTAACACTTGTGCAATAATATTATTCTGATGAATTTCGTAACTACCATAATTAAATAGTGTGATCTAGGAGTCAATTTAATGCTTCTCGTTTAAACTTTTAGGAAACTTGCATCAATTTGAATAATAAAATATATTTACACGCAATGACAATCTATTACTATATTATTTTCGTTGAAGGTTATCGTCTAATCGTCTAATTTGAGGGGATGTCAATGCCAAAATAGCATTGAAATCTTTCGGATTTTTAATATTATAATAAAGAAATTAGATAACCATTTTAGTAGAATAAAATGAGGACAGAAACCTGTTTTGCAAAATTATATAACCTGTTAAAACCGTAACATATAATCATTTTTAAAAGTAAATTAATTAATATTTTTATCGGTCTTACAGTCAATTATATGGGCAGTCAGATTGCCCCTACTTATAATCACCCCCAAAGAATCTATAAAAATAATAAAAATAAAAAAATAAAAAAAAAACACTAACTGAAAATAAAAACAAATTATTAATAAAGCAATTTGACTGCCTCCCTGCACCAAACGACGTTTCGAGCTCGCTGCTGCTCCTCATCAGGGACTGATTTGACTTGTCAGTCCCTGATGAGGAGCATCAGCGAGCTCGAAACGTCGGATAGCATATTTGGGGTTAGTAGATTTTTGGTGCAGGGGGAAGTCAGATTGCTTTATTAATAATTTGTTTTTATTTTCAGTTAATGTTTTTGTTTTTATTTTTTATTTTTTATTTTTATTATTTTTATAGATTCTTCGGGGGTGATTATAAGTAGGGGCAATCTGACTGCCCATATAATTGACTGTAAGACCGATAAAAATATTAATTAATTTCGTTATACTACAGTCGACATAAGTAATATTTAATTAATTTTTAAAAGTAATTTATATTTAACCTACGATTTATAAATAACCTAAAATATATAGAAAATTTATCATCAGTTTAGGGTCGCAATAAAGTTTTGAAGATCAGTCTTATAAGAATACTGAACAACGCGTCAGCATCCCCTAGAATCCCGCGTAAAAATATAAACTATTGCCAAGATATCGCAGGGATATGAGCAATAGTTATTGCAAATATATTGCCAATATAACGCCAAACCTCATCCTACCGCATGTTGGCAATATACTGGCAATAGTTACTATCTAACCACTTCCAAACTATCGCCAACATATTGGCAATAGTTGTTAAATTTTTTTCCTTATTATTGTAATAAATAAGGTTAAAAATTGAATCGGCACTTAGCAAGAATAAGGTAAATTTTAAAAAATTTAAAAAAAGTTTATCAGTCCCGGGAATTGAACCTTCGATCTTTAAATCCGGACGCTCATACTTTACCACTGAGCTATTTTGTTACTTGGTTTTTAAGAGTTAATTACAAGTTATAAGTAACAGTTCAAAATTCGATCGAAAAATTTTCTAAGTCCAAACTTCATTAATATTATTTAATTTGAACAAATTTGAAATTAATTATTATTTGATTTAATAAAATTTGGACTTAGAAAATTTTTCGATCGAATTTTCAACTGTTCCTTATAACCTGTAATTAACTCTTAAAAACCAAGTATTAATAAAGCAATTTGACTGCCTCCCTGCACCAAACGACGTTTCGAGCTCGCTGCTGCTCCTCATCAGGGACTGATTTGACTTGTCAGTCCCTGATGAGGAGCATCAGCGAGCTCGAAACGTCGGATAGCATATTTGGGGTTAGTAGATTTTTGGTGCAGGGGGAAGTCAGATTGCTTTATTAATAATTTGTTTTTATTTTCAGTTAATGTTTTTGTTTTTATTTTTTATTTTTTATTTTTTATTTTTATTATTTTTATAGATTCTTCGGGGGTGATTATAAGTAGGGGCAATCTGACTGCCCATATAATTGACTGTAAGACCGATAAAAATATTAATTAATTTCGTTATACTACAGTCGACATAAGTAATATTTAATTAATTTTTAAAAGTAATTTATATTTAACCTACGATTTATAAATAACCTAAAATATATAGAAAATTTATCATCAGTTTAGGGTCGCAATAAAGTTTGAAGATCAGTCTTATAAGAATACTGAACAACGCGTCAGCATCCCCTAGAATCCCGCGTAAAAATATAAACTATTGCCAAGATATCGCAGGGATATGAGCAATAGTTATTGCAAATATATTGCCAATATAACGCCAAACCTCATCCTACCGCATGTTGGCAATATACTGGCAATAGTTACTATCTAACCACTTCCAAACTATCGCCAACATATTGGCAATAGTTGTTAAATTTTTTTCCTTATTATTGTAATAAATAAGGTTAAAAATTGAATCGGCACTTAGCAAGAATAAGGTAAATTTTAAAAAATTTAAAAAAAGTTTATCAGTCCCGGGAATTGAACCTTCGATCTTTAAATCCGGACGCTCATACTTTACCACTGAGCTATTTTGTTACTTGGTTTTTAAGAGTTAATTACAAGTTATAAGTAACAGTTCAAAATTCGATCGAAAAATTTTCTAAGTCCAAACTTCATTAATATTATTTAATTTGAACAAATTTGAAATTAATTATTATTTGATTTAATAAAATTTGGACTTAGAAAATTTTTCGATCGAATTTTCAACTGTTCCTTATAACCTGTAATTAACTCTTAAAAACCAAGTAACAAAATAGCTCAGTGGTAAAGTAAGAGCGTCCGGATTTAAAGATCGAAGGTTCAATTCCCGGGACTGATAAACTTTTATTTAATTTTTTTTTAAATTTACCTTATTCTAGCTAAGTGCCGATTCAATTTTTAACCATATTTATTACAATTATAACAAATAAAAAATTTAACAACTACTGCCAATATGTTGGCGATAGTTTGGAAGTGACTAGATAGTAACTATTGCCAATATATTGCCAACATGCGGCAGGATGAGGTTTGGCGTTATATTGGTAATATATTGCCAATATTTGTTTATTGATGCGGCGATATATTGGCAATATTTTTGCAATAACTATTGCTCATATCCCTGCAATATCTTGGCAATAGTTTATATTTTTACGCGGGATGAGAAAAATTATCGTTGTAATATTTAGCTTTTTGAAACAGTCAGGCTAAAAGAGTTTAAAATAATATATAGATTTATCTAACAGTTACTTTGATTAAAAATCTTTTGGTTGAAAATCTGATTTGGTTGCGTTGAATAGCAAACAGCTGTCCACCGCGGTATACATTTTTTTCTACAAACACACCTTCAATTTTTAATATTATTATACAAAACATATTTAAATAACTTTTTATCAGTTTACACGTGGGAAAATTTATAGTTTTCTCAAGTCTAACTCTGATAAGCTAAATGTTATAAAGAAAAGATTCTTCAGACTAGAGGGCGCTTACGCGCTGAGAAACATTTTTAAGGCCGTATGTACTGGAAAATACAAAATAAGTTTGATACAATTTTCATAAAAATTATATAAGATATTCATAATTTTTGCTTTCATATATCCATTTGTAAATATTCAAATTATAAAAGGCACTATAATAAGACTAAAAAAGTGTATAATATAATAAATTCTATAAGTCACTAAAAAGATAATAAATTCAAATAAAAACATTAAATATTTTGATATACACGTCTTTTCTTTATGTAAATAAACATTCCGAAAATACCGTTGAATAAAATCTATATTTAAGTCATACTTTCGAGACAAAATTTCAGTACTCACTGGTCTTAATTCAAAATGGAAAGAGTGACATATTATGTCTTTTCGCAGCATAGTAGTATTCATTAAAGGTAAATCTTTATTCTATCCTTAATTGATACACTTTTATCGTAAATAAAAACTCAAGCAATTCGTCGGACGAGAATTGATTTATCAATAGTGCTAATGATATCCCTTTAAATCCGTAATCTCCTTAGCATCTGGTACCATCCATAATTGTCGAAAACGTATGGCTCGCATAAAATATAAACCATAAATTAATTGTCAAATATTTCAGACCAAGATAACAGCGGCGACATAGACGACGAGGAAGACCTGAGGCAACGTTCCCGCAGAGCAGCAGCAGCAGCAGCAGTTGCGACAGGTGGCTCGGGACGTCGCAAATCTCGAGTAACGCGGCAACATTCGTACGACGATGAAATCAAGACAACGGCTATGTCGACTTCCTCGACTTCCTCGAATCATGGTCACGGAGGGATGGAAAGTGGTCTTGGTCTTCCTGGACAGCTGGCGAGGCGTAAATCCGCGTACGACGTTTACTCGGCTGGTGGTGGCGCTGGGCTTACCGCTATCGTCGCGCCTCAACATCGAGCCTCCATATCTACCCAAGGTCAATTATTTATAATACACCAAATTTTATGCACCCTAAACGTTAATTTATTTCGTTTCTACTATAATATAGTACTTATATCTTTCTTCAGACACTTGGTTATAATACACGTGTATACGATTTTTAATTGCTTTTCTGTATACCTTAGTAGAAATTAATATTTTATGTTGTACAGTTGTTAATTTCAATTTAATTGGGCCAAAACTGTAAGATTTTTTAACAGTGAATGATACGTTCTTTTTAACCTTTTCAGCCACTTCTTAGTTTCATTTTGCTTGACTCTAGAAAAGTTGCTACGTTAACACGGCATTTCTAAGGTTAAGCAATAGTTGCTTAAGAAATATGTCCAGTTTTAGGCCACGAAAAAGATAGAAAAAAAAAGTTTTCTATTCATTAATTGATATTACTAAAGATACCTTTCGAATGATGACTTTTCTCAAATAAACAATTTGTAAATTATGTACCTATGCACAAAACCAATCGAATTTGACAACACTTATCTACTTTTATCTACAAGATCACTCGGAAAATGTATTTAAATATTTGAATGTTATGTTTATTACAATAAATGTCCATATAAAATGCGAAAAAAATAATTTCATCACCTGCAAGGAAATTACTATATTTTTTTAATCCAATTGTTACTTTCCAAGCCATTTTTTCCCATATCTCAATTTCTACTAGGGTACAGATTTGTTTCTTTTAGAAGATCCAACGCGTTAATTTATTTTTGACTATACCTCATTAATAGGGTGTATGTTTGCGTATGTGTACGTGTATCTACACCGACACGATTAAATTAGCCAAATAGAAACGTCAATCTAGTGTTTACATACTCACTGGATCAAGTGCTTTAGAGTATTCAAGCTAAATTGTAATGTATTTGATTACCTGAGCTGTGGCTTTTCCGATACCGTAATTTCAAATCATTTCAAAGGTCCGTGCATGTCGGATTCGAAAATAAATTTACGTCAACGAAAAAAAAAGTACATAATTATCGTTCTAACGGGCAACATTTCAATGGATACATCGTGATTTTACACAAACGTTTCGAGACAAAGAAAATAGCAATCGGTGCTGCGTAACGCAGCATCGACACAATCGTATAAATAAATAAAATCGTATATAAAGAAGATAAATTGAAATTAATTTACTTTTATTTTTACTTTGTCTTCTTTTTTTCTTCTCGTTCAACAACAGTATATATACACACGTTTTTTTATGGAGAAACATAAAATTGTATTGTCAATAGAAATTCACTAAAATTCTCCGGATAATGGAATCTCGAGCAATTCTTCAAGTTTAATAGATTTTAAAGTTTATAATATCACAAAGCGAATTCGATATAGATGAGGCATTGAATAAAAACAACTGCGCCGTGGTATCGATCCCGCGTAAACTCCCGAGACGAGAATGACGAAAAAGAGAAAAAGAAAAGTAAGATTGAAAGAAAAGGAAAGAAGAAAGAAAAATAAAATCGTGTCATTAACTTGTTGAAAGTGTCAAGATCATCCGAGAGATATATAGGCACTTATTCGTAACTATAAATTTTCCTCTCATACTTTTTTTTTTCGTTGTACCAAGAGTGTTGCGTAGGTGAGGTTCGTTCGGTATAAAGTTGCCCGATCGATTACCCCTCGTTACGCAAAGAGATCTTCGTAACAACAATAAATCCGAGAGTACGCAGGAACTTCGGGCTTCCTCTTCCAAACATTTCTCCCTCCTTCCGGGTATATATACTGCCGGTGTAAAACGAGAGAGAGTGCTGTAAATTTATGCCTTACCTATACACCCACATGCAGGGAGAGAGAGAGAGAGAGAGAGAGAGAGAGAGAGAGAGAGAGACGTATAGAGCTGTATATGTATTACTGTATCCTTCGGGGCGCACAAACTCCGGTACTAGAGGTTTGCATACTTTTATCGATATATGAAAACTTTGAGAGGATGAGGATTCATACGAGCGAATCGAGTTATTTCATCTTTTTACTTGGGTTCTTCCACGGAATATTGTACATTCCTCTATACCTTAAGTAATTGAGTCGCTTTCATTCAACAGTATCCTTGTTGTTTCGATACGTAGGTGGAAATGTCATTTTTGGTTTCAGGAATAAAGTCATCTAAGCTTTATATTTTCCATCGAATAGTAATATTCTTAAAATATGTATGATTTTTTACAATTTTTAATCCCGTTTTAATCGTCTATGCTTAAGAATTTGACTTGTTCGATGAAAATTATATTTATAAATTCAAAAGTAGCTTGTTAATGGATGAAAATGATGCAAAAAGATCATCGTATTTATGTGTTGGGAGCAGAGTTGAGCATTATTCGAATTAAAAATTATCTATTTATTCATCTAAATAAAATTTTATTCTTATTCGTATTATTCGTTATTTGCGTTATTCGTATTTAATAGAAACCGTTATTCGTTTTTCCTTCTATTCATTATTCGGGATATTCGTTATTCGCGATATCTACTATCTGCAATATTCGTTATTCGTCATATTATCTAGATGATTGTTCAAAATTCAAACAAATATTAAATAGGTGTATAAGAATAAGCGCCCATAATAGTCATTTTCAATACAAGTGTGAAAGCGTTGGTTTTCAAACGAGTGCGAGTTTATCAGAACAGTGGTACGTAGGTAACACACGCATGAGTCAAGTATCAGCTTTCACACTTGTAATAACAATATTTTTTGATACCATGGATGAAAATACAATTTTAAGAGGGTGTCGGACTCAAAAAACGGCCATTTTTTATATTTTTTTATAAACAAAAGAATAAATTTTTTAAAAAATCCTGAATGCCATCCCTTCAGTTTATAATTTAATTATGATATTTACGTTGAAAATTTATGCTTTTTTTGACTAATACTTACCGACCAAAAATTGTTTATTTAATTATTATTGAAAAAAATCATTTTTTTTTAATCGAAACGCCATGCCCTCGCCTTTGTTTTAAGCTGCCCTTATGAATGTTTTCAGATTTTTAATTTAATATTTTCAGATTATTTGCAGATTGCACTCGAGGCGAAAAACTTCATTTTACGCACTAACGAAATGTACATTATTATCTAAGTATTTAAGTAAAATATGTAAATAAAATATCTCAATAAAATTCTGATACGAAAAGATAAATATCTATTTTAGAAACGAATATTTGAATATCGAATATAGAATTACGAATAAATAAATAATCGAATAGCCGAATTACAAATAAATAGATATAAATAACGAATAACTATTCGAATAAGATTTTAGTTAAATAAATTTATTCGTAGAAAATATTTAGATAATTATTCGTTTCATTTTATTCGTTATTCGTATTCGAATAATTTTTGCTCAACTCTGGTTGGGAGTTACACATACAGAGTGTATTGCCACTCACATATACTTGAGGGATTTATCCTATTCTGCCAGAATTCAGGAATTTCTGAAACAGTGGCGGCGCTGGCGTTTGTTCATCCTAAATATATACGTGGTGGAACTTATATATACAGGATATAATATAGAATAGAAGTTGATGTATCTGGTTGGTTTGGAAATGGGTGTGGGTTTGGATGTGATTGAGAGGGTTTGGGCGGGAGGGTTAGGATGTAGATGTGGATGTGGGTGGTTAGTTTGGGAATGGACCTAGGAGAGTGATGATGCAAGTTGGTCGGTGAATGGAAGCGAGTGTATGTGTTGCGGGTGAATTGGTGTATATGGGCATGTGAGGGCGGGTGTGGGGTACATTGGTTAGGAGTTGGATATGGTTTGGTTGGTTTAGAATTGGATGTGGATGTGGGTGAATGAATATGTATGCATGTATGGGTTGAGTATATATAAACGTCTGTCTAATAAACTTCATGCAAGGTGATAGAAATATATTATTTGTTACTCAATACCAACCACCCATATCTATATATGTGCATATGTGAGAATGTGAAGGAATTGTATGTCGGACTCGAATTGACGGGATGTTGGGCCCAAATTGAAGGCCAATAAGCATTTCAACTCTGAAATTAGATCTAGAATATTCAAATGAATTCTGTAAAAAATTATACTTTTTTAAACCTTTTTTAATCTTTCAAAGCAGGCTTTAGTACTTGTAATAATGAAATGTAGTATATTCTGAATGGTAAATACTTACATAATAATTTTTACCTTACATTTAGGTGGATTACTAGCGTAGCAAGTAGGGGTTATCTGCTCTTTAATAATTTCTAAATTAATTTTTATTTTAAATAGTAGTATACATAATTTGTACATTTAATTAAAAGATTAAATTAAAGACTATTAAAAATGGTTTTCATTAAAATCCGCTATAAAATCTAACTGACTTCTAGTTTAATTATCCTTATTTTCGACTCACGCGCACTATGCACAAGTTGATCTTATAACATTTATTTTGACTCCACAACATCTGGTCATGACTTTTTTTTATAAAGGGATCTGAACGGTTACGTATAATGTCATAATAGCTCTCCAATTAATCGTAAACCGTATAAGCTGTGGAATAAAATATAAATTTAAAACAAACTTTTTTTTATTGCGCGTTAGATCAAATGCGGACAATGTAATTAGTACGCGGAATGACAATCTGGTCGTAAAATTTAAGTTTAGGTGAACCAACGACTAGAAAATTATGTCTAGTGGTGTTTGCTTGTTTTACACCAGCGAATTGTGTAATTTCACGATGCTCCTTAACGATTACCGTAAACACTTTATTACGACGTAAACTCTATGTATGTATATATGTATATATACGTACACCGAAGATTACCCATAAATCCATATGTGTGTAACAATGCAGAATATGCGGGTTAGAGCTTTAAAAATTTACCAAAGAAAAAGAAACGAAAAAAAAATAAATCGAGAGAATATCGTTGAATGTACATGGTCGAGTCGATCAATCATTCGGAAGAGGTGTGACCGAAATGATAAAAAGTTGACGTTTAGGTGGCCGGGAGCCGGAGGTCGAACGCCAACCGGCCGCGTCGTCGTCTCGACGACCCTCGTTCCGGGCTACTAAGCCTGTCCTGCCTTACGAGATAGTCGGCGCGGCTGACGACGAGAAGATGATCAATCTCGACGCGTCGCCGGCTCCTGACGTGGACCAGAGCATCCTCATGCCCGATGAAGAGCTACGCATGAAGCGACGAGGATCTCAGCTGTAAGTACTTTATTTTATATTGTATTCAACACTTCGGTCAATAGATATAGGTATATATATACACATTTTTACTTGGATTGGACACTCAATTTCTCGTCGTTCAATCTTTTTACGCGATTAATTCATCGCTACGACTTACAATATTTCAATAATTATTTTTATACGAATCCTGGTTTTTTATTGAATTTTTTTGTCACAAAAGAGGGTTATTATATACCCAATTGTTACCAACTGATAAGTATAAGTTTGTTTTTATATTTATCTAACAAAATCTATACTATCTTACGAAAAATCCAAATACAGGGGTCAGTAGGTAGTTCAACGATTTAGTTTTCCACAAAGGTTTAAACGTATATATCAACTGCACGTTTAAAACTGTTTCCACCGAAAATATACTGCTTTTTCCGTGCATATACTGTTTCGGAGGTGTCCATTATTTATTGACTTGCAAATTACACAATGACATATTATTCAATAATTTAGCGCCTCTGCATTCGTGTATTGCATAAAATATTATGAATCATTAAATAACTGTAATTATTAACATATTTCGGTCAGTCGGTAATAATCAGATATGGCACCCTGTTCAGGGGTTCCCAAACCCTGCTTTACTGACACGAAGATGGCACATAGTTGGATGATTTTATAAAAGAGTATATCATTAGTTTTTGTAATTAATTGATGTAATCTGTCTATCTGCTAAAATTCAGCCAAATTATATTCATTGTTTTGTGATAATTCAAAATTTACGATATTTTTCCGCAAATTGCAATTATTATTAAAACGAATTAAAAGTTTTTGGATAATTTTTGACACTTAGTAAACTTACAAAAATAAACGAAGGTGATAATGAACTTTTAATATTGCATTAATTAATACCCTTCTACAATAATCTCCAACTCTATGCCACTTGTAGGTTGATGAAGTAGGAAGAGTAAATCAACTTATATAGACTTATTTATCAATTTTTTCGACGGACAGGTAAGCTTTTTAATTTAAATAAATAAAATCAAGCTTATTGTATATATCGTCGTACACGCACATCGTTCGTGGAGAGGATAAACATTGGAAACCCCTTAAATGACCAATTACATTATGAAAATGTCTTATTGAAACATGATTGATTTAAAATGTTTAATAATTTTTATTATTTATTATATATTTACAAGTTTTTTTTATATATTTTTTGTAGGTGTACTTCATTAACTATAGAGAGCAATAATATAGAGAAATAATTCACGAAATTCTGAATATATTTAACGATTTTTAAGTAAAACTTCTAAACACGAAAGTAAATTTGAAACTATATATCTGTTATTTCAACTAATTTTAATTTTTGTGATCATTAATGATTTAGACGCCATTAAAGTATATATAATAAAATTATTATAAAAAAATACCTTTCATTAAAAATTTCAAACTTTTCGAAATTTCTTTAGTATATTAAATTTAGTTTCTATTTTTGTACGAAACGTCAAATGATACGAAAGTATAATAAAATATTAAACGTGACATTATCATTAGCTGCGTTTAAAAATATAAATATATATGTACATAGATGTACAGAAGTATATAAGTACATAGATATATCACATTTGATCTTAATATTTGGATGGGGCAAAATGTAATTTAGTCACGTAATTCTGGTGAGGTGGTGTCTGTCAGACACGACACAATGGTTCTCCAATTGCGAAGAAGATAAATGATGTTTAGTAATGTCAAGAGGTTTCGTCACTCCTAAAAAAAAGAGAAACATACTTAATGAAATTAAAAAATTAAAAGCCGTACACTGTATCAACCCTGATAAATGTCTATATTCTTCAAGCATATGTACATCAAACAATAATTACGGGGATGTTCGTATATTTTTTATTAAACGACAAAATTCGAATACGTCATTACTCGTACAAACAGGCGTATCACGTACGCGCATCATTTTTACGTAATTTAATCGTCCGTAAAATACAAAATTTTAATTAAAATATATAAACCAGTAGTGCGAAATTTTTAATAAACACTTGTGTGTATGTATACGGTATACAAGTCTAACAGGCTTCTGAAAATTGAGGTCACCTAACACCCATGAAAACCGCAAAATTATGGAATGAGAAACTCTACGGAAATCTCGAATAGACCCAAGCGATCCTTGACCGAAAGTCGATGGCCGTACAGGTACACATACATATACACATAAACACATATATAAACATGCATATATGCCGACCGTAGTCGTACCGTTGCAGATGGAGACCCAATTTTGAGCTCGCTCTCGAGTATACCTCGTCAGCTGGAGACGATATATCGAGAGACGATTCCATATTTTCCAAAAAGAAAAAAATGGAAACCCTACTCTATTCGTTCTTTTTTTTTTATTTTTTATACAACTCGTTTAGATTTTCGCGTGCCTTTTTTTCTCTCTCCATTTCATCAGTAATACGAAAGCGTTGTATATTTATCGATAAAAAAATGTAACCTATGCCATAACAATTTATATTCATACATGCATAAACTTACCCTTTTTTTTCCTTCTCTTCTACGTTTATGTTTTCCTATTATCGAGGTAACAAGTTCATTATCGTAATGATTTACGATCGGGTATGAGAAAATAAGCGTGACGGTGTTTTATTTTTCTTCCATTTTAAAATAGTAATATTCTTGTTGTAATGAGCTGATTAATTACAGCTTCTTATTACGCGTACAGCGTCGAATTGCTTATTGATTTTCCGTTACGGTTTTCGATCTTCGAGTACGTTATCCTATTAAACTTCTTCGTTTATATTTACCTGTCAACACCGTTCGACACAATTTTTTAATAAAAATTGTGCGCTCCCATTATAATTTTTCGAAATCATTATAGTGCCAACGAATTTTTATAAATAAAACGATGATAAAGTAGAAAAAAAAGAATACGTGTATATCTCGTACGTTATACACGAGTATATTTACCATTGCAAACGACATTCGTAAGGTTAGCGTTCATTCGACGAAAGTTACTATTCCCCAGACCTCGGTGCGACCCTCCGTGCATACACATTTCGTCGAGAATTTCACGAAGCAAATATAGAAGGCCGAAAACGAGAAAACATCGGTCGAGAGAGTGAGAGAGAGAGAGGAAGAGGATAGAAAGCGGAAACGAGCGGGAAGTCGAGTGGCCCGCAAACAGGACATCGCGCGTCGTCCACTAGAGAAATAATTAATGCGACGTGGTCTAACTCCCTCTCTTTTGGTTTTACCCTATACCCCCTCTGTATTCTCTTTCATCTAGCGTCGCATCACGCGTCATTATGTTTTTGGTATTTTGTGCCCCTATATATATATATATATACCTCGACGAGCGAGTCAACCTTGGTAGATCGATGATAAACTCGATTAACCCTACGATACGAGCAACATTCTGATTTATCATTGAAATTTTTTCGAGTTTACTTACTACTACTATTTCTATACAATTGCGGTGGTTTTGTTGGTTTTTCCTTGTCCTTCGCAATTACGGTTATTGGGTGGTGTTGACGTTTCACTAAACTTTCTAAGTGAATTAACTGTATATTACATTTACGTTACGAGAGAGTATCGGAATAATATTAGTTTTTTTTCTAACATTGAGAATTTATGGATGGAAATCGAGGTTTTTTTTTGTAATACAAAAACAACAGCTAATGTATAAAGTGAGTAAATGTGTGCCAATTAATGCTAAATTAATAATTAACGTAATGTTCAATTTTGTATTATTTTGTATAATATGCATTAAAAGCAAATGCGTTTACATGTTATCGGATACACACGAATTTTGAGTATTATTCCATTGTAATTAATAGGATTTTCAACAGCGTCTACAGATTATCGTTGAGTTGTATAGAGACAATTTATTTAATACTTAAATATTGAAAGGATTAATGAAAAAAAATGAACATATACAAAATAACATTAGAATTGAACTATAAACTAGACACAATAACGAATATTCCTATGTAACAGCTCTAAAAGTAATTTTTACAAAAGTAAAGAAAAATTCAAAAATATTGAGGCACTCAAAAATAGCCGGGATAAACAAATAAAAAATAACTCTAAGGGAAATAAAATAAAAAACGACTAAATAACAAAGGATATCACTATTTATTGATCTCACTATTTATTGAAGATATCTATATTTATTGTAAATTAGTAAATAAATATAGAGGTACTTTTTATTCAATTATAAACACAAAGTAACAGAAACTTAAATAAATCAGTGAATTATTTTTATGTTATCAAGAGCATCCATAGCACTGCTTTGATTTGATTTTTACACGTGCTCATACCATAGACTAATTTTAGAGCGATTTTAAAAAATATAAATCATTTATAAAGTATGTTTCTATATAACCACAGTTGTAGGGGTATTCATCTAAAATATGAGTAACCGGTTAAGTGGTACCGTATCATACATGTTCATAAAAAAGTCGGGTCAGTTCTGTCTTTGTATCATATATAATAAAATCAAATAATTTTTTTGTTTTTCATTCGATTTGAATGAAACTTGGTACACTTCAGTTTTTTGGATATCCGAGTATAAATTTAGATAAAGCATCGTAAAATCCATTATGGCGGATCTAAAAAGGTTGACTCAAAATGGCTACAAATATTCATATATCATCAAATCGAATTCCTATGAAATATTGCGTGATTTGCTTAATTTTGGGCTTTACCATTTTAAATCCTAAAAATGAAATATATCGTGCCATCTAACCGGTCAATTGCTAGTAATATAATAAGTTTACGTATATAGTGTCACAAATTTTACCATTTATGTTCGTCTTACTCGAGTCTCTCTTATATAGTGTATTTGGATAAGTGGAGAAGAATTGTTTCGATTTTTTGTCCATCTGTCGGTGCATATAATTCCGATATGCACCGACATTTCATTAATTCATACTATATAATCGAATTATTATAAGTATTTATAACTAACGATGTGTGATTAACAATACTTATAACCATATCGATATTTTCTTCACAAAACATATCTTATTTATTTTTAATCCGATAAGTAAAATAAATCGATATTTTCTCTTTGGGTACTATCGATAAAGCACTTACCGATATTTATAACAAATAACAGTATCTTTATAATTATAACCTTTTAATACGTCGAGAATAAAGTTGTAGTAAAAAATGACAATGTTATTGAGTTGTTATAAAGACACATTTAGGAAATTATAAATATAATTACTATTATATTATAATTATTATTTTGTTATAAGTAAAATGTTACTAACAGATTTATTAATATTCAATTTTTCTATAACATAATAATAATTTTTATAATTCATTAAGTCTGAATAACAGTTGTAATTTTCAAAGTACAACTTTTTTCTCCGTATAATATAACTTTATAATTAGGTATGCTGTTATTTGTTATAAATATCGATAATAATTTACATAGTAACTTTTTATCTATATATCAAACGTGTAGTAAATTCCTTACATTACTTACAAAAAAAATAAATTTTATTAACTATTACATAAAATCTCTAATCAATTATCTTTTCCAGTTACTGCAGTCTTCAATAAGTATTGGTACATTTATTCACCTATTGCTTTCGCTACTTTAGCTCAAAATCATAATTATTATAATATAATAACATTAAAGATATGAATATAAATATATTAATAATTCAAATAACATAATTTCACCAACAGTTTAAATAGCTGTTCGTTGTGGTATTAATAATTTAACATTTGTGTCGAATTAAAACGTACGAAATAAAAATGAAAAATGAACGGCAAGTCGTTATGTTAAATAATAATCGTTATTATGGACGGTTTCCAACAAATCGTAAATCATTTACCGTTATTACAATAATTGCACATATGCTGATATATCGATGTGTATAAATCATTGAATTGTACGTACTGTATATATAACTATATACCGATAACTAAATACCATATAGATGTATATATGTGCATGGTTAAAATATATATATATATATAAATGACACATATACATGAAAATCCATAATAATTGCGAAATAAGTTAAAACATTGTATTTTACGAATATCATAAATTCACTAATATATTTATTAATTATTCGCGGAACCTTACGGTTCTTGGCATATAAAACGTTAGGGTCATAATGTGTCACCGTGACCCGGAACTTATGAATAATTATGAATCAAATCCCATTTAATTATTCTGTAAAAAAGACCGTCTGTATTTCGTACGATTATGTAAATTGTGAAAATGTTTTACCAGGTAGAATGTCCTATACACACACACACACACACATATATATACATATGTATATAAAAATTTATTATACATTTTAATACCGTTTACGATATAGATTATTGTCATCTCTCCGTTTCTTTATAATCACCGGAGTTATATAGAGCAATTCTAAAGTTCAATATCAACATAATAATCACAGTCGACAAATCAATTCGATATGGCTCTCGTTTGACAAAATCATCATCCTCCTATTAGCGGTGGATGTGTCGTATGTATGTCGTGCGTGATTCGACCCTGATTCATCGGCTTTGATCATCGGCACTTTATATATATATATATATATATATATATATATATATATATATGTATATATGTATATACGTATAGGTATATACACCTATCTTTTATTGCTCTCTCATTTTTCTTTTTAATTGCGCACCACTCGGATTATTTGAAATTGAACAAATAATCGAGGAAAATACGAGATTAATAAAATTTATAATAATAAAAATGAAATAAATGTATAGCAGTAGATAGTGTGGGAGTCAATAATAGTAAATAAAAAATTTACTATATAAAATATATGTATAGAATATAGAAGAATTGTATTTCACTTTTAAAGAGAAAGAGAGAGAGAGGTACTAAATATATATCCAAAAATTATTACATTGAAACGCCTATCGGATTATCGAATGTTCGTTTTTGCATATGTGGAACTCTCGGTTGACCTGTTACCATCCTACGTGAAAATCGGAATTTTATCGCTTAGTCCGAAACAATGAAGAGCTCTATGGATTTTCGAGTCTACGATTGTAGTAAAATTCTTTTGATCCATTATCAATTAAAGGCGACTATTTTTTATTTCTCCAACTTTTACAACCCTGGTAGAAACCGAAGCGTTAAAAAACGGTGACACTTGTAGCTACATACCAGATAGGAAAAATGAAAAAATATGGCTATTACGCGGAGTTAAAGGAATTAATGTGAATTTATAGTTTTGTTACGTCAATACGGGATGCTTCTAAAGTATTGTTTTTTTTATTCTTTGTTACGACTAGCGGTGGATATAGTTTTTTTCACTGGTGTTACAATATATCACTATCCGTAACTTAATTTTAAAACTTGTAAGTTATGTTCGACTTCTCAATATTTTTCCACGAGAAACTTTGAAAAAAATAGACAGTTCTTAGTTCGAAGTAACAAGAGCCTCCTTGACCTCCAGAGAACGAATTTGTCAGAAACGGTGAAATATGATTTTTTGGCCCGAAAAAACCGTGTACTGGAGTTTCGTATAAAGGATCTTTTGGAACAAATTTAGGGACTTAATTCTCAGTGAAATTACTTGAATATTTATGTAACTAAATTTTCTCAATTATTCTATGTTCTCAAAGGAGAAGAAAATTTATATTTTACTCTATTTAGTGATTAAAAATTGAGAGTAATAGCGTTTCACCGGGAGGATAAAAATGGGCACATTTTTCGCCTATTTTTCGACCATTCTATTAAGAAAATCTATTTATTACCTATAAAAAGGAATACAATTTCCATTAGACTAGAACGACTTCACCAATAAATGACCGAACAAAACAAGTTAATGAAATGGGCCTGCACGTGATATTTTCTATTGCATAGTTTAAAATAATGTGAATAATTATTTATCAGTCAGAAAAATTTGTTTGGACTTCAATATCAGGGAAATCACATATCCGTATCTAAAAATGTGTAAAATATATTACTTTGTACATTTTTTACTGTATAATGTTCATTCACTGGTGTCTGTTCACATACGGGTGCAGTCACCCTATTTCAAGTTTTGTTTGTTCGATAGCTACAGCTCATACGATTCAAAAGTCATGTTCTATTGAGAAAAAGTCAAAAATTTTTACGATAATTTGTAATGAACACTTTCAATTGATTTTTTATCGTATTGCTATACAGTCAAACGGAACTTTTGAATCGTTTCAATTATTTTAGCGAACGAAAGTCTTGATTTATCTTTCTTTATGCTTCTAATTGATGTATGAAAGTTATTTAGAACAAGAGTTCTTTTTATTTTTGTTAGACATATTTTTCTAAAAAATTTTCAAGAAGGTTAAGTTACTTTATACTCCAATGGTGAAAACTCCGATGTACGGTTATGTCATTTGGGCCAAAGATTATAAAAACATTCATTTCTAAAACATCTTTTTATCAATTTTGACATATAATAAAACAATATTCCCATTTCTACTAGAATATTAGCTTTTGCACAATGTCGTTGACTTTAACAAAAAAAAAGAATAATCGTCATTTAAAGACAAGTACCTCTTTATTTAATTAGTTAAATGAAAACATATCGCTAATCATCACGTATGTATAAAAATCAACGTTCTAGACCGATTCCATTACAAATATTTGACCATCGGTATTCAATTTTGCATTTATCGATATATATATATATATACGCACACGTATTCTCTCTTACTCACTCGTTATTTTTTCTTCTTTCTCTCTCTCTTTCTCTTTTTTTTCAACGTACAAACAGAAGATCCACTTATACCCTGACTCTTGCCGCATTTTCACGGAGATGCCTCAGGGGTATTTACGATGCGATACGAGAGGCTTTTCTCGAAATACGTATACGAACAGGAAAAATATTTTCGCTCGAGAATCGCCCGAGGGTTGCCACAAGGACGGATTGTTATGGATTTGCACGGGCGATACGTCGGCGCCACTGGGTCGACCTCGAAAATTCACTCGGCCTCTCTCTCTCTCTCTCTCTCTCTCTCTCTCTCTCTCTCTCTCTGTATACTCGAATTAAAACTTGTTCTTCTATGAGACATGTTTACGTCGAGTTTGACCACAGACACGAGGAAACCGAAGATTAGTTGGATTTCGTAAGAGGGTTATTGATTTATCGTTATCCACCTCACCTCGGTGCTCTTCTATACGTTTTATGCAGGGGAGGGGAATTACGTTCGGAGCGTTCATTATGCACAAAAACTATATCTACACCAGCATGTATATTTCAATAATATTAATGAAATCGTTGATTAATACATATATATATATACTTCTAATAAATTATGAGCGTTGCGCTAATATTTCATTAATTATATTGCCATATTCTAATGTTCCATCGTTTAAGATCGTCGCGACAAATAATATTTTATCATAAAATATCTGACTTAAGCAATCGGATTTTTCAAATTAAAGTAACACGATTTTTTTTTTTTCGTGTATATATCCAACGATACAAATTTATATACATTTACGACGTATGGGTGAGAAAGATTATACGACACGTACACTGTTATTTATCTGTCATCTCTTATTAGGAACGAGCGCGAAAAATCGACGCTGTCCGGTTGTTTTTCTTCTACGCGATACTTTCAACGTCTTTTTCTCCAATTTTTTTTTCTCTCTTTTTTTTCATACTCGGCAAATATTTCCATAATTTATGTATCTTTTCGCTGTCTCCTCACCATTACCATTATTCGTAACCTTCGTAAAAGATTTATACATTCGCACTCGTGCAAATTGATTTTCCCTACATATATATATATATACGCAACTTTTTCGTTTACCTTTCAAAAGGTATTACACACACACACCAGTTACATAAAATAAAAATAGTATACATATATTTTTACTATATACGCATAATAACGATAATAGAAATAGTCGAGTTGTAGAGATCTTCAATATAGAGAAGGCTGAAGACTGTCAATCAGTCACTGTCAATCGACGCAACCTCAACGCAACAACCCCCTTCGTCTATATATCTATATATATATATATTATACGCGTATTTTTTCCCTCTCGCGTATATTCAATTTTCGTTGGCCATATTTTCCCGAATCCTCGTTATGGAAATGCAAAGATTTATTTATGCAAATTCGCTCGCGCCGCCCGGATAAAAAGGAGAGAGAGAGAGAGAGAGTGCTGTACGCAGAGAACGGTGGGATTTGTCGCGCAAATAATGGCAGCACCAGCCCGGCCATTACACGAAATTGCACTCCAATTAAAGCGCTCAAACGCTTTGGTCCCGTTATTTTCACCCGCGTATACCTTATATACCTTTTCTCTACTTCTCCTTCTCTTTCTTTCTTTTGTTGTTTTTTTTTTAAGAACGAAGAGGCTCGATTTGTCCTACTACCACTCAGAAGTATGGGCATTTGCAGCCAATGCTCCTGCACGTTCAAAATTTATTAATAACGGTATTCATAGTTAATGCAAAATCATTTAGTGTTTTTTTCGACGCATCGGTTTCTTCGAGATGCACGCGTAAAGTACAAATTGAATAATAAATTTGCAACGCGCCATTCGATAAAATAATTAAGACTCTTTCAAAATGGTTATCAAATTATTTTTTTTTTTATGTTGAATATGTTCTAGAAAAACTACTACATGATCTTTAAAACCGAGAGAGTGAAAAGTCACTCATAACGAGTAAAATAGTCTATTAGTAGCTTAGTAGCTAGTAGTAGCTAAGAGTGATTTTTCAATCCCTTGGGGTACTTGTCACATTCTATTATCAGTGTATATACTAGTAAAATTTACTGTAATCGTGATTTTAAAATATTTCTATTAAAATTTTAATATTCGTTATAAGTCAAATATATACTTAGTTAACCACAAAATATTGTATAAATTTAACTCCAAATTATTCTAACAATTACTTAAAATTATTTTCCTATTTTATGTTGTTCATTTATAATTTATGGTACTTACTAAAAATTAAAAAAAAAAAGAATATGTAATTAGCTACGACATCCCCTTACAGTTCTTTACTAAAAGAGAACGTACATTTTACTTTTTTGGCTTCCATATTTTATTCTTTTATGTTTAGAGCGTAGTGCGTACATTATAGTATTAGCTGAAAGGTTAGGTTTCTCCTTCCGTCTATAACGTACATTGTTACTTGTAATCCTCTGTAACTAATAAGCTGTCGACGTCTTGTACCTTAATTTCCTTTACCGCACGTTTAGATAATTATTTATAAAGTTATATTGTAGTATTTCCAGACAGCTCTGTAAATCACGAATATTTAACATCATCCATATTGATTCCTACCGCGAACCCGTTTAACATTCACATTAATGCCAAGTATCGAAATGTGATTTTCAGAAAAGTTATAAATTAAAACATAATGTCAATTTTAAATTGTTACATTAATATCATATCTACATTATTAACTCGCTACTAATTTATTTTCTCTATTTTAATACACGATGATATTTATTTTAATAAATGTTCCTTTATTCCCACAACGTATGATTTAAACACATACATCACGACTTCACTGTTATGCAGTGTAACAAATTCACGAAGCATTGTCTAAATTTCAACTCAATAATAGTTAAGAAGCTGCATTGGCTGTAAATGTCCATATTTCTATTAGTGTGCACGCGTCTTTGTCTTATACTTTTAATCCTCGTAATTTTTTATTTCTCAAGTTCCGATGGGTTGTCTGGAATAAACATTTAATACATTTTCGTATTTCAATAATAGATGAAATTTCAATTATTTATTTATTACTTATTAACTTTTCTTTATTAAACAAAAATGCTTTGTTAATTGTTTATCTTCCTCTGAATTCGCAATTGAACGCGTGTTTTCTTTGGCCTACGCACACAAAAATATATACCGATGAAATTTTCATTGTTTCCGAATAACGCTATATGAATTACACATTTTATTCTTAGTTTTTCATCGTAATGAAGAAGAAAAATCAATATAAACATGGGCTTTATACCGCGATATTCGAAAGGTTTTTTTTTTGTTTGTTCTCTTCGTCCCTGTTTAAAATTACAATGCTATACCTTACTCGCCGATTTAAATTACAAATTACAATGTTTTACTTTGTTATTTAAATAACAAATTGATTTCTATTATTAACGAACGGGTTAACATTTCGCATATATATACGTGTACGTGGAATTGATTTAACAGGAATACTGAACATTTTATTTAAAACAATCATGTTTTACAATGACACATTCAAGGTTCTCGCTTGCGTAAGAAAATCCTGTTGTTGCAAAAAATCTATTCAATTTTGAGTTACGTAATTGACGTAAACATATGTACCAAGGATTTCGTTAAAACTATTCGTTTTAGTGTACACAGAGGAAAAGGGTTTGGTAAAAATTGCATCGTTGTTGAATAATCTCGTGGGGTAGTCAAATTATAAAAATATTTATTACGCATTTTTTTAATATTTGCAGTTGCCAGATATATGGAGCAAGTGTTTTAAAATGTGTTGTAAATTCTTGTATGGAAAATAGTAATATTTATAATTTTGATGAGTATGTCTTTCGATTACTGAACAATATTATCACATTTTACTAATACCGTTTTCTCCGTATGTCACAACATTTTCTTTGAAAAATTCAACGAATAATCCTCGTTGCTTCCCTTTTTTTTACAATAAAACTGTAAATGTATAATACGTTACGATATAGCAAACCATACCGTTTGATTAAATGATTATTTGGTGTGAATTCTAGGCCGAATATCAAAGCGATAAGAGCACTCACGAATGTAGCACCAGCACCAACGAGACCTGGACCGGCTGTTCCTGGTCCAATAGCTCGTGTTAACGTCGATGATCGCGAACTAGCTCGTCAAGGTAGTTTGGCTGATGGAGAAGGAATCAAGATTGTTATACACGACGTCGACTGCGAAATGTGTAAGTTTTCACTTTACCATTATTTCTGTGTATTCGAAATTTGTTCAGAAAAAGAAAAATGACTCGTTGATTCGACAAGTCTTAGTGAAACGTCATTCCGTCAGATTATTTCATTTTAAATAAGTTAAATGTCGAACATTTTGGGGTATATATATATGACTCCAATCAATATCAAGTTAAATTTAAACACTTGTATCAAAAGAAATTTCAACATTTTTTTCAATAATAAATATCATTTTTTTTTATAAATCGACCCATCCTCACTTGTAAAACAGTTATTAATAATTATTTAGAAAATATGTTTAAATTCAAAAAGTCAATAGCTGCTTTACAGTACAATTTTTTTTATTGTGGGATACGAAATGCTCCAATGTGCATTGGCAGTTATGTTATTCATTTATAGCAAAGTGTGGACAGCTATAAGGATTAAAGGCCTAGGGCATGAGAAATTTCAACGGCTCATTATTTCCATAGAAAAGTGATGTAACATCCACAACTTTGCAATGTTCGCGAGTTCGCTGACTTACGCCTAGAAATGTATCCCGGCCCTCTAAGTGTTAAAGAGTCAAATTATTACCTCATACATAAACTTAATTTCCTTTAAGAAGTGAAAAGTTACTGAACTCGAGTGAAAAATCTGACTCAATTTTAGGGGTAGCTATACGAGTGACTTTAGCACTCTAACGAATTTCGAAATATTATAATATAATCTTTTGAAAAAATGCTTATTCGAGCTAAACTGTTGGAGCATTACGAGAATTTTATAAAAATATTTATTAAGATATTTTTTTTCTGCTATTGTAGAACATATTAGAAAGTTTCGACAAAAAAGGATATTTACCAGATTGATATAAAAAATTACTGCACTTTGGAGATATCGACTAAAATTCTTATTTAGAATAAGAGGTTTTCTTGATTTTGGTGAATAAACTGTAAATATATATATATATAGATACAAATATAGGTTTTGTAATTAATAAATGTTACTTACTACTCGTCGGCAATGAAAAAATAATAATTAACTTTTTCAACATCACTGAATTGTCGCACTAATAATTACATTCATGGTAAATGTTAAAGATCAATTTGTGCACCGTTCACAAAACGTTGTTAACGATAATAAAAATATTTTCTGAATAATATAAGTACAGAAACTATTTTCGGTAAAAAATTGAAATGCAATAGAGTAAATGTGAAATAAGAATTAGGTCGTGATTTCACTTATTGACAATTAAAAAAATTTAGATTTAATTCTCTACAGAATTTTTACTAACACGCTAGAAGAAAAGTATAAAATATTTATATACAAAACACCTTTTGTGCTTAATGTCATTGTACTGGGTGTCAAAAAAGTAACGTAACGGGTATATATGTATATATTTTTAGAAAAGGTATATGTTGAACAAAGATTCCGTTACTTTTTTCGACACCCTATATACCATTACGTTTTGTAGTCCAAAAACATTTCGACGGCTCCTATGCACAACGACCTATCTCATTTTGTCAGGATAAAACGACCTATCTCGACTTTTGCAATTTAAAATGACCTATCTCAAAAGTAGTAGAAAAAAGTTGGTATGTCAGGCATAATTAAAAAATTATAAAAGAATAGTATTTAATATTATTTAATAGAAGATTGATTTAATTTGTTTTGCTTATTTAATGAGTGTAAATAATTATATAGACTTAATTTTGATCAATATTGTAGATCATTATTTCTCTAATTTATATTTATTGAATTATTTCTTGGTAACTTTCTTTTTTGAAACGTTTAGTTATTTAGAATTAAAATTACTATTCAATTATTAATAATAAAAAGTAACAATTAAAAATCTAATTCATACTAAAAAAGTTTATTTAACATTTTAGTACATTTATTTTTATAATAAGGCATTATTAATTATAATATCTTTGCTGTGCTTTTTATCATAGTAATCATATAAAATTATAATTAAAAATAAAGCTAGGCTCCAGATGATAGGAATTTTATAATATTAAAAATTATTCTGCAAAAATCAGATAGGTCGTTGTTCATAGGAGCCGTCGATTTGTTACAATAACTCCATTGCTGGTGACTTGGTAACTTGGGGATTGCCATTATCTGTATAGAGAACAAAAGAATAGATAACCGTCTCTATCCGTGCGTAGCCAACGAATTTAGATTCCTGATTACATTTTCATAGATATCCTGAAAATTCGCAAAACATATCAATAATATATGCACATTCCTTTGAGGTTACGGATTATCTATAGAAAATTTACAAAATCATCGGTAAAATTGCTTACATTAAACGAAATCAAATAAAAATACCCTCACGATTTTCTAACATCACGTTCAGTGACTTATACAACACGATTTTATTAAAAAAACGACTAAAAATCAGTACAAATACATTATAGACACTCACGTTACCCAAACTTCACTGTGAATTTTCATGAGAACATTTTCTCCTCGTGTAATATGTGTATACATTCTTATGAAAGTAGTTCGACGACGTTTCTATATGTATGTATATATACCTATATATGTCGAGTTAAATAAAATTGGTCGGTATCGTTATTGCAAGGGTAAGGTATAAGGTATATATACCCGGTGACTTCTTCAGAAATATTGATGGCCAATTCTATCTTACGGTTGTCCATTGTTTTCGGTGCGGAGGGGTGCTTTAAAGGGCACTAAAATGCGAAATTGAATTCGCTGTAGAGGAAGCATATACTCGAGCATAGTTGTATAGAAAACGTATAGAAATTGTTATCGGTTCTCGAGTACTCTCTACGGAGGTTTCAACTCTGCGTATCTAAAACTCTATACAAGTACTATATATATACGTATATACGGTATCAGTGATTTCCTTTATCAAAACTCGTGATCCCTTTTATTCAAGCTAATCTCAATTAACTCGATTAAATGCATTTCGTTATATTTATTTTCTAAAAAAAAAGATAAAAATTTACAATGACAATTGAAAAAGAGAATGAAGAGATCGATCTAATTATAATAATGTATGGTATGCGTAATTAAAATTAAAAATAGATGTTCTATACGCGTATACACCAATTTTACATATATATTTTAAATTATTATTTTCCTTCCATACGTTCGGTCGTATAATTAATAACCCGTATACGTTTCGTTAATAACTCCGAAATGTATGTATATACGAAAATCTCATAAGAGTTATTCATTACATTTAAATAACGCGCGTGCACATTGTTCGCTAATGAAAACCCATGTAAAAAGTAATTGGCGCAAAATGACATTTAAAATCCATTGAAATTGTAACCAGAATAAAAAGAAAAAGAGAGAAGAAAATCCGCGCACGTGTCGCTAATTAATCCGATATACATATATATATACCTGCGAGTGAGTATATATATTTTTATACCGGGTATTATAAAAATTTCAATGCGCATATCGAACACTCGGACTCGCGCGTTAAACGGCCCCCGTCTCGAGTCGTCGAGTAAATATTTCGGTTTTCGCGTAACTTTTTCGTAATATTCAACTTTAAAAAAGTACGCAACAAAAAGAGTCAAACTTTCGTACGTATACGCTCGGAGATAAATGTGTTTAATAATCTGCTAACGTACGTTAAATTCGGAAGTCGGGTGGAATACATTTAAAAAACTTGTGAAAATACAAACGCTAAAAGCTCTCTTATCGATTTTCCCTTTGTAATAATAATAATCAACAACGTCTATATAGCTTTATTGATAAATTATAATTCGTCCGTTACTGTTTATTTAAACAAAAAAGAAAAAGGAAGTTCGGTAAATACACAAAATCGAATGTACATGTATATGGCTAAATAAGAGAGCTTTAAAATAGTAAAAATAATTTATTTTTAACAATTCCGATAAGAAAATAGCTTTAACGATTTTTTATTCACTTACTGATATAGTAGATAATGAAAATCGACAATAAAAAAGAAAAGGAAAGCAACTGTTCCTCCAATTTTATTATAAATGATAGATCGTATATTGGAAGCGTCTGTGTATACGTGTACTAACACATACGATACTCGTTTTCTTTATTCTTCGATTGTCGCGTGCGTCGTCTCACCTTCGTTTCTGGTGCTGTTAAAGATTTAATAGTCGATAAACCGTAATTCACCCTGACCTCATTCTACATGTGTGTGGGCGGGTGTGTGTGTGTATGTGTATTTTTTCGGAAACGTCGGCGCAACGCGCGGAGGTCGCGAGCTTTAATTAAAAATAAAGCCGGAGGGCAGTGATTAAATGTAAACAAACTCGTAGCCGGGTTGACCAACGTTTTGTTGCTATCTAAGACCGACGATGCGAAGAAAATCTGCTTCGTTTTTCTTTTACGAATGGAAACGGCGCTCGATGGTCAAATTATTTCCTATATACACGTAGATATGCGTACACTGTATTTTTATAATAAAGAAAAAAAATACGAAAAGAAAAGAGGAAAATAGGTATTTTTTTTTCGTCGAATAGATATATTTATCGAAAACTGTTTTGATATTTGTTTAAACGGAATAAACGCGGTGATATCCTTGCGATACAATAGTGGATATTGTGTGAAGCTGAAAACGAGTCTTTTGTTGTAAAAACTGGTTTTGAACATTTTTGAGAGAAAAGCTTCCGTTTGAGTATTTTGCTGCAGATTAGAGGAATTCCGTGTTATAAAATAATGGAGGGCAACCTAAAGAAAGAGTAATAAAAGGGAATAGAATAGAATTTTTTTTTAATCGTGAGAAGAATAAAGATAGAATTAAGATAAATTTTTTTTAAACAAAACGTTGCTTTAATTGATTAACGTATCAATTTTTATTTCGGTTGTTACGAGCTCGATTCACGCGTAAAATATAACAAACTAACATAATGTAAATGCAGCTACTAAATTTTTTCTATTTATAAGCATCTTGTAAGAAGCAAACAATGCGATACAAGTATTTAATTATATTTTATATTTAATATTAATGAATTTATCTTCGAATATTCGTTTATTATAACAAAAGTAATAATATTTATTATCTTACGTAAACATATTTTTTTCAACTGCAAATATACGTACTATATATTACTCGAAAAATATGATCTATTACAGTCATTTAGAAAGAAAGGTATAGAATTAACGAAGCATCGAGAAAAAAAAATACTTTTCCTATGGGACAATACCTTTGAACGGCAGAATAGGTGAGTACACCAAGCCCGTCAAAAAAGTTCGAGAGAGAAAAGCGAGTACGTCCGGAGTAAAATTACCGTAACGCTTTGTCGAGCGTAAATTAAAGCTACCGTGTAAAACCATGCTTCAAATCAAGCATAAAAATACCAACAATTTGTCGTATCGGTGCTTTGAATGAATGATGACGAATTATTAAATAATTAAGATACACATTTTTTAATAAAATATAAATATTTTTTGCAATTTCAAAATGTCTTTCTAGATTTCTTTTCTAAAATTATGATGTTTCGTGAATTGGGATGCAGGATCAACACATAAAATGCGAAAGTTACTGTGTTTTTAGAATCATATATTTGAATTGAATCCAGTATTTGAATATAAAAAAGGTTAATGGATTTGTAATACATTTTTACCATAAAATCTAGTACAATTTATCATTTTTTTAGTAGTTTATTCTAGGAATTGTGAAAGATATTGTAACTTTACTTGTAAAAATTTTGACCGTGTAAATTTATTGTCTAGATTATGACACACATAGAAAATTTTAGTTATAACACTGAAATAATTTATTTTTAATTAAATAATAATATAACATAGTTTTTGTAACATTTTAAATGGCTACATTTTAACTGTAAATATTTTGTTCAGTGATCATAAATACGCTCGGTCTTAAGGTAGATCCTCAATATTCGTAAAATTAAGACACAGACATCAAAATATTTTTTTAAATTTTCTGTACGTAGATAATGTAAGAGAAATAAATTGTTAAAAATGAAGATTTTTTAATCGTTTCAAACATGGGAAATTAAAAAATTAAAAATAGACTTAAAAAGATGGAACACTGTTTTATTTAGGTCGGTCTTACAAAAAAGTTATCTATATCATCTGATTTGAAAATTGATTGATTCCGAATCTCTACCGGACGCGTAGAAAACATCTAACTTACTGAAATGCATATATATTAATATTTTAGTTTCGTAATTACTACATTGGCTTACGAGTCATCAGAGAAAGCATATGATATCATTTAATTAGAATATACCGCTTATTTTGGTTTGTCGCTTAAAATAAATTTTTTACAAACATCTGTAAGTAGGAGAAATTCTGCAAAATAGAAATTTAAAAATTACTTAAGACTTTAATATTTGAAAACTTAACCTATAATATTTACAATATAATTTTGCAATAATTTCAAATTTCCTTTATTACTTACTCTTTGCAGAGTACGTTGTGAACAGTCTTATTAGTTATAATAATATAATAAAATGTAATATCGTTAAAATATAATAAAAAATAAATAAAAAAATAAATAAATAACATCGATGAAATATATTCTTATTATAGAACTGTTTTCGTTTTCTTTCTAATATTTATTCTTAGAAGGCACTTACGCATTCTATTTTAACGAATTTAAAATTTTGAAAGTTATACTTGGACAACTTTTACTGAACCCCTAAAACACAAGTTTTACTAGAGAGCCTTTTCGTTTACTTTTCGATTTTTAGTCGACTACTTTCCGTATCAAATGTAGTTCTCGCAACAAAAATTCCTTTGACACTGTGCATTATTATTTATTTGCAATGGTTTTTATGTTGCAGTACCGAGGGCCAATTCGAAACGGAAAGTCATACTGAGAAAGGACTTGGTAGTAGAAAAAGGACACAGAGGTAAGCGCATTGAATAATTAAAAATAACTAATAATTACATCTGCATATTTCTACAACGTGTATACCCTATAATTCAAACAACAACAACAAGAACAGCAGAAACAACAACAAAAATATAGGAGAATCACACCCGAGTTAAATTCAAATGTAGCTAACCAGTGTAAATTGTTTTGACTGGGTAATTACCCGGTACGCGTAGGGAAAAGAGTGGCTTAACTTTGGGTGGCTCCATAAAAGAGTGAAATTTCAATGAGCCCAAAACCAGGAAGTAAACTTGCTTTCCGCGCCGAGACAAAACTATATATATGTATGTATGTGCGCGGGAGGCCAAAGCCCCGCAGGTAGTTTGTGAGAGGACACAACGGAAATTAGTTTGTGGAGCCCGGAAACTCAAGACAGAAAACGTAAAAACCGACCGAAACTTTTGGTGGATCCATATATATATATATATATACTTTCACTAAAACGAAACACAAAAAAAATAAGTATTCAACGGGTTTCAATTCCGAGTGAACGTTAACGCTGCTTTATAACTCGACTGTTGCTGAATATATTTCTATGTATATATGCGAGCGGCCTAATGGTGGTAGAAAACTAACTTTCCTAGCTTGTAAACTTTTATTCTCAACTTCCTCAAGGTAAGAGAGAGAGAGAGAGAGAGAGGGAAAAAAAGAAAGGACACTTACTCCTCGGTTCTTCATATTTTCTTTATTCTTATTTTCTCGTCTCGTTCGTCGGTGCTTTTCCACCCGGAGGTTACGCCTTAACATTTTTTTTATACACACAAGAGCTAAAAAAGAAAAGGATCCACACGCGTTTCCGTAGTCTTACCTTGTACCTATATACATCTCGAGATTGCGCAACCTTGAAGAAGACTGAAACGAGTGTTTGATGTACTTTCCTCTCAGTTTTCCCTCCTCTTTTTTTTCCTTCCCCCCTTCTTCCTTCGTTTTGCGTTTCAAGTATCCCCGAGATACTTTAAAGAATTTGTAAAGCAGTATTTACTTTGAGCCGCGTTAGTGTCAATAACAAGGCCTTTTATCCATTAAACTCTTTTTTTTTTCTTCCCGCATCAAAAGTTTGTTTCGCTCGAGAATTAAGAGGGTACCACCTTTAAGTACGTACCTCAGCATAAATAAACCTACCCAACGCTTCATTCAATTATTTTAACCGGCAAGATTAATATTTAGTGTATATACTAGGTGTTAATGCAAAATAATAATACAGAGGAGTATCCTTTTGAATTTGGATAATCGGTTTTTTCGATTATTGTAGTTGGTGACCTAACAAAAAAATCTCTCTTTTACAATGTAGTTTTCAAAGTTTCCTCGTTACAAATTGTTATTCTTTCTTCAACTTTATTTAAATACATATATATATATATATATATATATATATATTACCGCGTTTGCTTTATAAAGGATCTTAAGGTGTATACGTAATACATCGATTTATTTACTAGTTTCTTATTCAACGATTCCGGCAAATTATTAATTAATTTATCTTCTTCAACGTGCAGTCCGTTCTTCGATATTTTCTTGCGTATACGTCTGTTACTTAATTTTTCAACGTGTACACTCCTTTCTTTCTTCCCGTCCGTTTACTTTAGAATCTGATTATACTCGACGTGACCTTCCTCCTCTTTCTTCTTCTTCTTCTTTTTTTTCAATGCATTTTTCTTTTCCTAATTGTACAATCTTTTCTCCCTTTAGGTTCATGCATTTTTCATTTTTACCTAACTTTTTTCTCCCCGACAATAACGTTCCCGCGATACACCCTGTTACTTCTAATTATCTTGGAGTTTTCATTTCTTCTGTATACACGTCTCTTAAATTCTCGTAGTCATTAATCACAGATTCTTCTTAAATAAATATATACGTACATATACATATAATCCGATGAAACGAAGACGCGTATAGTAATAATTTATTCTTCATCGCGATTGGTCAGAAAAAAAGGTGTATATCGATCGTAAGTTGACCTTTTTTGGGTGTTTTAATGACATGTATTTTTCTCGTCAAGGCTGTAAATCTATAAGTACTAATAATTTATGGTTGTCATCGTATGTGTGTGATTCGTAATTAAGAAATAAAAAAATCAAATAGGCTAAATCAAATAAACACTATTTTACAGGGATGTTAGTTTTGAATTTTAGCTTTCATTGGTATATATATATGTACAAACTATATATAAAATAAATTGCAAACTCAAAATTATAACTGATTTAGTTGTAGTTTCGATAAAAATGGCCATTAAAACGTCGGAGATGTGACGTTGACAAGGTGAATAAACTATACCAATCGATGAATTCGTTCGTTCCATCATAATTATAAACGCGATAGAATGTCCATTCTGTACTCTATTCAGAATCAATGAAATATGGCAGTAGTAATTTTTTTCGATTTTCGAAGTTATTATTTGATGCAGAAATCGTAGCTTATCATAATGCCGATTTTTTTATATATAGTTTTAGATAACTCCTTCCAAACTTGATTTCAATGAAAATTTACAAAAAAAAAATAACTAATTTTATTCATTTTTCGTTATTTTTTCATAAATTTTCATCAAAATAACAAAATACAGGGTTAGAATGTAACAATCACCCTAGTAGACATTTGTCTAGTTTTACATACAGATATATCTAGTTCTCCATGTTACATAATCGAGGCCACGATAAAACTAGATAATTTTCTACCAGGACATGGACGCTTTTGTTCACGGTTCAAACGATTCATATGCATTTTTTTATTATATAAAAAAATTAATTAAGAAAAGCACGTTATAGTCACTTTTTCCGACGGCATTTGAAAGAAAGTATCTAAAACTATATAATGATAACTACGAATAATCGAAAAAAAATTTTTTGTCCGTTTGGACCTTACTGGGTTAAATTTAGCAATCGCAATAAAAATGTACGAACTAAATGAAAGTTTGAACAACATCGTACCCGTACACAAGAACCGGATGCAGTGTTGTACATTGGAATGACCTTGTTAAAGATAAATAATGTTCGAAAATTTATTGATAAATCACTATCAATATCGAGTATCAAAAATAATTGACGCTTACACTTTTCGACATCCTCGCCATCGAATGAACTAAAAATGTGTGTGTCAACCGCGGATTCGTCGATGTCCAGAGGATTCGACGGGACTATATATATATATATATATATATATATATATATGCACATGTAGAATCGTAGGGATTACTCGAAAACATATTTTATCAGAAATTTAAACGGCTCGTAAATTAAATGAAATTTCATCGGACGATTTATGCGACTGCGTATCGGTGTAAAGTGTTATCTATCAAAGAGAGAGAGAGATAGGGTGAGAGTTGGGGGGTGGGGTGATAAAACGAGGAACGAATTATCAGAGTTTATCTTATCAAATTTAGCAGGTGCAGTCACGTTGCATTAGGATAGTCTCGCGCAACAGGTCTTACGCCAACTCGTGATGATAATATCGAGTGATCAGCGAATATCAGTCGTGTCGCGCACGTCGAGAAACAACCCATTAATTTCTAGGGCGTAACATCCTTCCCTTTATTCTAGAAGAATAACTACGAAGGTTCACGAGAGGAAGATGAGGATGAGGAGTAGGTGGAGGGGACAGAGAACAATAAGGGAGGAAGACAAGTGTCCCACTGGATAAAATCTGAGCAAGCTACTATTCTCCTCTTCTATATATCTATGGTGAATGTTAGAGAAGAGACATAAATCTAACGTGACCTTGAGAGATAAAGGATACAATCGACAGAGATACTCGTAATTGGGTAATACGTCCAGAACATTCTTCATTCTTTTCCTGACGAATTGTGTACATTTGATCAATGACCTGTATCTGACGGTTTATATATATGTATATATATAATATACTTACATACGTCATTCCGAATTGTACATACAAGCTAAAAATGTGTTTACAGCTCGTTTCTCGCACGTATTAACATATTACGAGTCGTATATTTCGAATGCAGAAATTATTATTTCAATTTAGGTACCGTTAATTATTTGATCCGTGTTAATCAGTCACGTAGTTAAATGCGCTATTAACCTTTCAGCGTAAAATTAGATAAATGAATTTTCGAATGTGTATATTCCCGAAAATGTGGATGGCTCCCTGCTTCAGCCGCGCTGACCGGCAATCGTGTACGATCATAATTATGGATCGTTTATGTAAATATATATGTATAGCTGTAACAAAGTTATCATCGACTAATAGATTTGTTTGGGCTTCGGGTGGATATGCGACAAATTTTCTGTAATTAACAACGAATGCATATGTCACTAATTGTAGGAGAAATTTGGAAAAAGTATAGGTATAACGTGAATTATGTTATCAAGATGATGTGGAGCATAAAATTGAGAATAGGTTTTTTTTTATTTAAGAATGGGTCATCTTTTTTTCAAATCGCTGTGGAATGCTCTTTTATACGTATTTGGATATTATTCTTTCAGATTTTTGTATTGAATGATTGAGATTGATCATAGTTGCGAAATTGAAATTTATAGTTGATCGATCCAACGAATATTAATTATTAAATATTTAGAAAAATTCATTCACTAAGATTCATTGATATATGCAGAAAGAAAAGATCAAGCCCAATCCTCTGGGTTAAATGCCGATATTCGCTGGCTTTTATTATTTTTGTCCAGAATTTTATATAGAAATTTAGAATCACATTAAAATTTGTATCATACGAGGGCGCTTTCAATTCGTGTTTTGTTTTAGAATCTTTCTAAAGCCATTGATGAATGAATCAATATATTGGTTTAAAATTTACACTAATATATAATACTTGAAGGAAGAGTAATATGATGTTTTGGTTTTACCTAACTATAACCGTATACTTATAATTATAATAATTTTTTCTTCTCAATTGACTCTCTCCGTAAAAATTGACTATTATAACTCGTTAATCATTAAATTTTATTTAAATTTTGGACTTTAGAGATCACACCTATTTATAAATTACCATAATCAATTCTTACTTATACTGTAGTTACTTATTATACATTTATTTAACAAAATATACGATTTTAACAAAAATTTAAAATCGCGTTTTAATCGTCAGAGAATTAATTAAAAATTGTCGATGAACGTATAGCTCAAGTGTACTCTTTATTGAAACTTGATTAAGATGTACACAAATTTCCAAACATAATAAATTAATTAGAATTCTATATTTAACATTACGCTAAAGTATAAATTCACCATTTGACTAAAATATCAATTCATATATTTCTAAAATTAGTACAATGCTTCCAAGGGGAGTACTTGACCTCCGGGAAATGGATCTTATCCTAACATTGGTATATCTTATGTAATATAGAAATATGAAGAAAGCCAAATTATTACTTGCCAATGGCCACATTGGCGAAAATTATTCGACATCTAATAATGATTTCAATAAAAATTACTTTCAATTTAATCGCTTATAACTCCAAAACAAATAGAGATAGACACCCAAACAAGTAGATCAAATTAAAAAAAAAAAGAAGCTTACATTGCTCAATTTGGAACAAAGTTATGAAGAAAATAAGAAATTAAAGAATTTTAGGCTAAAAGAAATAATAAATATTTCATATTAAACTTTGGTTAAAATTACTTCTATTTCTTATTTTCTTCATAACTTTGCTCCAAATTGAGCAATGTAAGCTTCTTCTTTTTAAATTGTATCTACTTGTTTGGGTGTCCTATCTCTATTTGTTTCGGAGTTGTAAGCGACTAAGTTGGAAATAATTTCTATTGAAATTATTAGTAGTTGTCGAATAACTTTCGTCAATGTGGCCATTGGCAAGTAATAACTTGCCTTTCTTCATATTTTTATATTACAAAAAACATACTAATGTTAGAATAAGATCAGTTTCCTGGAGGTCATGTACTCCCCTTATCAGTACAATGCTGTAGATTTGTAATGAATTTTATCGTTAGGTCCTATATCTATTATAAATAGGTCTTAATGATTTCTTCGCAGTCAATTCGTGAATTCCTTCGTGTAATAATTTAGTCCGCCTATTTTAGATTATTTTTTACAAAGATAGTAACATATTTTTCAAAATTCCAACTGCACCTTATAAAATGGTTTTAACAGAAATATAGTTTTTTACAAGGGATTAATAACGTCACTCTCCAAAAAGATGTTGTGTTGATTGAATAGTGAATACAGAAAGTTTTCAAGCGACATATATGCGTTTGAAATTTAAAGAGTAATAAATTATTCAAAAATACAAGATTTTTAGGTTATGCATTTCATCCCTTAATTTCTAATGTAAAAATAAAGAAAGCCGTTACAATAACAAAATATCGAGATTAAATAATCTAAATAAATTGTCAATATGTTAATACCAAAAAAATCTTCATTTTTATTGATTTAACGATTCGCAGTTACTCCCAATGATTTACTACGTATATTGTACAATGCCATAACTTTTAACTTTTCCCATACAAATAAAAAAAACGTTAATTAGCACCAGTACCAAAAATGGTAATAACCACATATCATCCATTCACATTTCGCTCTCGTTCCCGTATACATCACAGCGTTAACGTACATCAGCATTAAACGGAAGTGGCTGGTAATTTACACCGGAGCGCAAAATAAAAAAAAAGTGTCTCACAAGCAGAAGATCGCGTCAGCGATTTCCACGAGGGTTACTAATCATACGTCGATGCTAGCGTCATTCGATGGTAATTAACAATCCAAGCGAGTTAGTCTGATAAGGCCTTGGAGCTTCCTACAGTTATATTGCAATGGATGGAAAACAGAGAGGCGATATAGGTGGGCGTTATTCAATTGTTTCTAATTTTCGGAGATTGATGATGTGTACTTTACGATGCTTAATTTCCCAAAATCAATCAACCTGGTTGTATAAACCGTTATTTTTCGGTTGAAAATTATTTGGATTTTGGATATTTGCCGAAGAAACGTTGTTATAGAAGTTTGAGCTCGCTAAATGTGTCAATAATATTTCTTTATATAATTTTATATAGTTTGTTTTAGTGAAATGTGTGATAATTTAGATTTTAATATATTAAAGAATAAACCTATAAGGATTTGCTGTTATCTTGGTGTGGTATAGGCTTGTTGATCGATTTCTAATTGTTAAGTTATTGTAAAATTTTATTGTTAAAAAGTAGTGTAAATTACTAAAATTTCAATAGATAGTAAAGTAGATGTGATATTCAAATTGAAGAAGCAGATATTTACAACTTTCCAAAAATTTAAAAATCGAATATCACTAAAAATTTGAAAAAAATCGTAAATACTGATTGAAACAAACGTAATACCGTTACAAAGCCAGTAGCGCGAAATAATTAATTTTTAATGAATTATATACAAATAACCATATCTGATCGGTATATGTATATATGAGTAAAGCCACAAAAATTCTTCCAAATCGCGTTCCCTAAAATCGAAAAAATTTTTTTTGAAGCACATCTTCCGGACCTTACTTTTCTTCATCTATAGTACATTTAATGTGTGAAACAAAATTTGAACATGAAATAAAAGGGCTGTGACCCACTTTGTTTAAGTTTGGAGTATAAAATAAAAAAATCGTAAAATGTTGTTTTTTTTAAAAAGATTATATATTTATACAAAAATTATATTAAAACAAATAATCTTTGAACTAATATTTTTCTATTCAAATAGTTTTTAATGTAATAGTACAGTAATTCGATTCTTTGTCATAAGAATTCAATAAATCGTACATATTAATTATCTAACCATAATAAAGACGTAACGTAAAACTATATAAATAATTTTTAAGAAGGATGATTGGAGTGTTGTGATCAATGATAAATGGTATTTTGGATTAATTATTGAAATTGAAAATGATAATTAATAATCAATTCTTTTGTCGACTGCCACAAATTTCAGTTATAATTCCGGTTGTTTCAGTCTTACAATCGAATTTAAACACTTGTTCCCCAATATATAAAAATTTTTGTTCTATTAAAGAAATTATTTAGGTGTTGGATTTTCTTACATATTTGGGAATAAGCTTGTGTTTTAATTTTGACTGTAAAACAGAAATAATTAGAATTGTAATTGAAAAAGATAGTTTGTAAAAATAAATATTTTACACTCAAATGGAAAACATTTTTTTTGTCTAGAATATGAAAGAAACACAACACCGTTACAGAACAATCTCTTCGTTAAAAAAATAAAGAATGTTTCTGTTATTATGAGTTTATATTCCGTTAAGATGTAACGTGGTCCATCCGGTAAGTTTTATCGGTCAAAAAATCAATCAATGATATATTATTAATGCAATTAATTAATCATTCGAAAGAGTAACAAGTGGTTCGTATCGCAATAAAATTGCAGGTAATACGTGAAATTAGAGGAGGTACGTCGACGGTTATTTCGTACGAAGGCAGAGAATGTTTTTAATAATTACAAGTTATACTAAGAACCAAAGCCAAAGCTTTCAATTGCGACGCTATGACAAAAGGGAAAGGGAATAATAACGTGATCTCAAAGTAAACGGTAGAGTAATGCCTTCGGCTCACCTAGACTCTGATAATCCTCCTCCTCGGTTCCTCTTTAGTATCTGCGAGCTTTGTAAAGCCTTCGAGATAGAGAGAACGTTATTGCATTCAGAACGAACGAACGAGAGAAAGAAATTGTTTTCCATCCCTCTCCCACATTTTTTTCCTCTTTTTTTTTTAGTAGAGGATGGATATCAGAGTGCTTCTCTCCTTTGTCCATCTCCTTTGAGGCACGATAAATTAATTTTTCGATTGATCAAATCGATCCTCATTTCCATATAGATTGGCCAATCAGTGACAAAGGATAATTTTGGTTAATGCCTGGATTATTCTTGTAGATGATCGGGATCTCAAATTCATAAATTTCCTCTATAGGTTTAATGCTGGTTATATATTCTACCGATTATATATGCTTCAATGGTTATCGATCAAACTGCCGGTTAAACTTTTCGACAATCTCGTTTTCCTTCTTCGATCCGTCGATTTACCTATTTTTGAACGTTGAAAACTTTGTAATTCCATCAGGTGTGGTAAATTATTGCATTATCCTATTGGCGTTACTTTCAAAATTTGACAAGTCAAAGAATATTGATGGAGAGCTTAGACTTTTCGTTCAGTCGAAAAGCAGACCCCGAATGTTAATCGGAAAATCTTTGGTTTTACGCTCGACGAATCGTGAGTGAACTTAAATTATACGAGACATAGTGGAGAGCGATGGTTTTCTCATAAGTTTTAGATGTAAACGCGAAATTATAGGTTGGTTCTCTATTTTAGTTTATTTGTTAAAAATCAATAAATTTAAAAGTTATTGTCTGGCATTAACAAAAATGTACAAATCTATTTTTTGTAATAAAATTTATAACAACAAAGACAAATTAAAGAAATTAATTGTTAAGTTAAAGTAAAGTCACATATTCATTCAGAATATAACAATTATCTTTACGTTTACAGCTCGACGAGAAGCTTATAGAGTTTTCAATCTATAATAAAAAAATGTGCGAGAAAACCCGTTTTGTCAACCAGTAAAAATAATGTAATTTATATTTTTTACCAATCTTTCATATCTACGTAATGTCTGCTAGAAAATGTTGATTTCTACCAGGGTACTCGATTTGTTTTTTCTTTTATTTCGTACATGCACGAGAATATTCAACACATAACTCTTTGTTCAAAACTTCAATCAAAATTATTTATGATTATTCTTATTGAAACCTTGAGTAAAAAGCCTTACTTTTTCATACATTCTGCGATACTTAGAAATTCTTGACATACTTTATTCACAGTCACGTTGGTATCTCATGATTTTTTTATTGCTTTCAAACCTTTGTGAATTATTTTTTTTCCTGCTGCTTCTTTTCCTTCAATTCCACATTCGCTTACAACACATATTTTTCAATATTGTTCACCCTCATTTTGCCCTTTTGAACCGTATCATTTTTTTTTTTCGTCCTATTCTACTTTCGTAAACAGTGGAGTTTGCATCTTATCTGCGCAGATTTGTGTGAAACGAAAATTTACATATTATGGATAAAGTAGACTGTACCTACGTGTATGTGTACTGATGCAATAAAAGAGAGCTATACTTGCATTTTCATGAAAGTTAACGTATTTCTTGAAAACGAAAAAAAAAGAGAAAAAAAAAATATATATACGTATACATAAGTTTATATGACAAAAATTTATGCGAAATGAATATTTAAAATTGCATAAAAAGACATTATAAAGTACTTTGCGCAAACTAGTATATCATTTAAAAGGTCATTAAAAAATAAATCCAGAGTGGGTAAACACACGTATATAAAAATTATTTCGATCGAATTAAACTTTGACGAAATTAAAATACACATTTGTCATCATTATGTTTTTTTATATAACGCGACACCTCGAATTTCCTAAAAATTTACGTAAATATTAACATTAATTTTAACGTACAATTCCATAAAGTGCGGGGTGAAATTTTAATTAAAATTTTCCATTCGCGCGAATCGAAATAGTTATTATTTTAAAATATTAACATTACAAACAATGTTGAAATTCCAGTGTGTGTTTTAGGTGTACGAAGTCGTAAAAAAAAAGAAATTTTACACCAATAAAATTTACCTTCTCACTGTATATATTTATTCAACTTTTTATTATATATTTTTCGTTTACTGTCGTTACGGGTACGCGTAACATTCAGCAATAAATATTTACACTAGCCGTGGTTTCGTTATATGCGAAAATATAAAAGATAAATTGTCTAAAGCACGAATGAATAGGTAAACGCATTTGAATAAGTTAATATTTATGCAGTTCCAAAACGAGGTGCGTTAAAATTACATTTAGATTTTCAAACGGTTATTAAATGTAGAGTTAAATATTATAAAATATTGTTGCGCAATTGTTTGTTACTTAGACGTTGGTATATATATACACACAATTTTGTAATATAATGTCGGTTAAACAATTGTAGCAATTAAATTAAAAATATGTTATTATTTTATAATGAAGCTGCGTAGCGATGATTTATCAATTTTTATTTTACTTAAAGATAATTCGGAACTTTAAAATAAACGTCGATCGTTCGATTAATCTCTAAAATTATTATATTACATGATTATCATTTAAAAAATATAAATATAAATGAAACAATAAAACAGCACTGAAAGTAGCTATTCCTAATAGATCGAAAGATAAGTAAAATACGTGGAATAAACAAATACATCGATTTAGTACGTTGTAAATCGGGGAATAACAAGAGGTCGATAATAACCAGAAATATCAAAAGGAAAAGACAGGTGCTGTCGCGGTCCTGATTAATGTCAACCTCGTCTGTCTCCCTTCTCGAAACTAGCAGCTACGTTTACAAGACAATATTTCCTTCGCTCAGTCTTGGTTCTCGTAACACGAGAAACTGTACATATATACGCAACCGTTCGCACTTGGAGTTGCGACGTTTCCGCCGCCTCTTCGTTCTTATCTTACCTTATCTTTGTCCCTCATCTCTCCTCTTGATCCGCGCTTTCGTGGTAAATAGTGGAAGGAATCGGGTCGACAGAAGATAGATAATTTTCCTTGAACGTTTCGTCTAATGAATTTCGAAAATTCTCGAGTTTAATCTTCCGTATAGTTTTCTCGACGTTATTCTACAGAGAAAAAATGAGGCTTCTGTTTTTTTAATACGTTCGTAAATAAATAATTTTATATATAAGTAGAAAAATAATGAGTTTTGAAGTTTAGACAAAATGTCGTTATTTTCATTGATCCGATGGATTGTGTACGAATCGATAAAAAAATATTAACGGCTGATTTTAATATTCGTATAGATATATTGTTATAACTACTAAATATCTCGTTAGAATTTAATTATAAAAAAATCGATAAATTCCTTTTTTATTTCTTGACGATTATTAATTTTATATATAGATATATACATATTATAGAAATTTAGTCAGGCTTAATGAGTGGTACTATATTTTAATATAAATTTTTACATGTATAGGATAAATGGACTAAATTTTTGGTTTAAATGAAATATGGTTAGTTTATTTGACATCTCAAGTGATCGACCAGCAGGTAGAACGGCATTTTTCCAGTTACAAAGCGTAATTTAAAAATGTATAAAACATTTATTTTTGTAGAGCACTCCTATTTTTAAATTTTATTTGTTAATTACCATTTTTCAAAGCTAACAATAGATTAAAATTAAAATTCGATAGGTGTGCGCGTTTTGTGTTTATAAGTTATAGTTTACTGATTTTCGATATAAGTATACGTCATACTCGTATTGGTTCGAAGTTTATGGATTTTCGATGTACATACAGTTATTTTGGATAGACGAATTTTCGTTTACGAGATATTAAAAACACTAGTATATATATATACTCGTTTACACCTTTATAGATTCTATATATATATATATACAATCCACAAATTTTTTCTTACAAAACATCCTTAATTTTATAAAAAAGTTCTTTCAAACAAGAAATATAATAAATGATAAAAGTATTTTGTTTCCACTCGCAAGTGAATTGGGGCTTACAGGAATTCAATCTACAAATTCTGGATATCCCACAGATTTCGCGAGATTTTGAAATTACAGTTTAGATGAATCGGTCGGTCCGTTGAATTTCGGATTACAGTCACAGTTTTACCGAGTATGTGGAATATTGTAATTACAACGTGCAAATCGTTATTTTCCTTTTGGAAAAATGGTTGCTTACAAGGCCTGACAATAGATTTAACGCGGGGTATGGGGAGAGTGAGTAAAAAAATAAACACGAGTAAACGTACCGTTAACTTGGCTACTTCCGACCTGCAAACTAGGACGTGCACGAAAAGAGCAACCCAATAACGTAGTGGTATATTACCTTTCGTTGCGCTTCATCATGTTAGGGAAAATGCGGCCAAGTTACCGCGTGTAATATTTTCAAATCGTACCACGATTGTTCTAATTTCTTTTTGTTCGAATTGTTGAGAACGTTACTTTTAATTATGATAAATAATTGTTCTGTTGTTATTCGGAAATATTGTGTGTGTAATAATTTAATAGAAATAGTGTAAATCTTCACTCGCAGCTCATAATAGCGATATGCTATATTTTCTATTTACGTCGTAAAAAAATATTAAAAAGTTTCATATTAATATGATGTGAAAAGTTAGACTTAACAAAATTATCTCGTAAACTATTATTTTTGTATTGCTACGTGGTGAGAAATAAAATTTTTAATCTTTTCTTTTTATAATAAATATCATATTACAAGCATTTGGTTCTAATTAAAAAATATAACAAAACTATTGTCCCATTCCTTGGTACTTTACATACAAAATTTTATCACGATGCAGAAAAAAATAAAGAATTACCATCAAAACGTCAAGCAAAAAATGAAATAAATAGTAGGTTCGTTTAACATCGACCACAAGATAATAAAAAAATTGAGTTTTAAAAAGTTTGCACGCGTTTCCATCCAAAGAACGTCTCAATTTAAAAATTGAAATTGAATAATCATCAGAAGGTATATACCGGTACAGATAATAAAACGCGGTAGAGATCGATAAGAGGAAAGAAAGAGGAAAATAAAGAAGAAGAATCGAGTCCCGAGGGAGAGTCGTCACCGAGGTTTCCGTAAAACTTAAATACACGAGGAATAATTAAACGTCACTCACACACGATACGCGTCCTCGGACTATTATTTATCGGTCTATTTATCGACGGAGTAGTAGCCTGAGTTATCTTGTCTAACAGCGCCCTTATGCAACGCGCCGGCTCCGTCGTAATCAATCGATGACGCTCCCTTCCGTTATTACACGTATATACGACTGCCTCGCGCGCATCAATTCGAATCGGGTGCGCTCTTTTATTTCTTAAGGAATTCCGTGTCGACAGCTATGAAATTGACCGGGTAACCCCAAAATTTTATTATTATTAAATTTCGCATTCCGAGCTTGATAACTTTCGTGTTCGACCGGTATATTCAAACTCAGGCATATTTCTCTCTACATATACGATATAAAGACATTACACTTTTTTATTTTCCTCCTTTTCTAAATATCTGTATCGCCGATTTTCGCTTTCGTTACTGCAGTATATACACTGTAATAATTTATAAAAAAAAAAAAAAAACATTCATGTATATTTTAAATCTATACACGGGGGAGTGAAATTTTTATATCGAAAAACGATTAGGAAGCAAAGATTAAAAAATAAAAACAAGAAAATAATTGCCGAAAGAATTAATTCTGTATGTCGTAAAACTATTAAAAGCTAAGCTTTTCTATTTTATAGTACGAGTAATGAAAATAAAATGAATCTCCGATATTTCAGTTTTAAAAGCTTTAAAATATATATTTTATACCGTGTATTTGTTTAATCTGGTACATTAAAACTATAAAAAGAGTTTCATCTGTGTATCTGCTGATTTTGTATATGTATATATATATACATAGATTCTAATATAAATGTAAAAATTGATTAAACTCGTTAAAAATGAAAAATTATTTATTTCCATAAAAAAGAAAAATAGAATATTGAATATACAATTTGTTGTCAGGCGTATATGTACATTTCTACGTATTAGACAAATATTGTATTTTTTAATAAATACATATAGATGTGTAATTTTCCACCTATACAGACAAATATATACTATTTTATCTTCATTTTTTCACAATTTCATATTTATCTGTTTTTTAATTTAAACGGTTAAATATATAGGAAAAAAGTGTTACATTGTAAACGTTATTATACTAGTAAATTTTATTGTAAATTCAGTAAAAATTATTGTCGGTATAATTAAATAATCGTTTATTTTTATAACTATTAGTTTTCGTCACCTATATAGGTGTGAATCTCCGTGTCAATATAAAAAATATAATTTAAAACGCATAGTTGAATATAAAAAAAATACGTAATCTAACACAAAGGTTTAACTGTAATTGTATAGTATACAATTTATAAGCAACAAATTGAAGCATGTATATATGAGCGATCGAATGTAACGTACGTGTAATCGAAGGATGCACTTATTATATGATTTGTATAATAGAAAATACGAAAGTCCAAACGGTCCATTCCCTATCTCTCGTCATCTATCCTTGGACGTGCTCGGATCGGAAAGCCCGTGTTCGACGGGGGCCGCGTTAAACACGGACTATCGCTCTATCGATTATGCCGCAACCCTGAATAAATACTACCGCACCGCGTGCGAGTAGACGACTGTGTACCTTCAAATATATATATTTATTTGTATATATATACGTTTCGGAGGAATAAAGATTCTTAAGCGTGCTGCGTAAAGTATCTCCTCGTACTTGATATGATTTTCTGTAACAATTAGTTTTGATCTATACCTGTATACGAATAATATAGAAAAATCTAGTCTTTTAGTAAAAATGCGTTCCAGTGAATTTTTTAAGAAAATAATAATGAAATAATCTTAGAAAGGTTATTTAATTTTTAGTTGTACAAACGTGACAGCTATTTATTATATATTAACCCTTTCACACCTGAATTTATTTAGAATTTTTTTATAATTTTATTTAGAATTTTATTACCACGATAGTTTTTAAATATAGAGTTGTTCTAATACCATCTTATTAATCTAAGAAAATATTCATTTACTAATAAAATATTTATTTTACTATTTATTAACTTGGCTTTCTTTATATTTTTATATTATAAAAGACATACCAAAGTTAGGATAAGATTCGTTTCCCGGAGCCAAGTACTTTCCTTGTTAGTATTTACTACTCGATGTTTTTTTACTTCTTGGATTTAGCAACGTTTACTACAATTTTTAGAAGTTTTTTATGAAATTTTGCTGCAACTGTTTTACTATATGGTGAATGAAGCGATAAGAAGTATAACATTTGCTCTAAATAATAAACGTAAAAAAAATTTTAATTCACATTCTAATCAAGGTGCGTATTTTTTATATGAGTCTGATCACCCTTTTCATATCTTTTCACATATTAGAAAGTACTTCTAATTATTACTTCTATTAATATTTGTATAATTTAAATAAATAATGATAAATTAGTAATTAATTTAAACTGCATACTTTCGTTTTTTATAAATAAATCTGTTTATTGTTTACATTTGTGTGTACAGTTACTCATTATATATGCAAGCTCAGACTCTCTCATACAAGTTTATACTTAAAGATGCACGAGTTAATTTTACTTTTATTTGCATTGTTTAGTGATATTAGATGAGGTGAACAATTAGTTGAACAATAGTATTTATATTTCTTTGAGGAACGTTGTTACATGTTTAAAACTTTTTTTTTATTGAAAATTTTTCTCATATCTTCATATATCTTTAAAATATTTCTTATACTTTTTAGTTTTGGACATCCAATTACAAGGTGTTCGATAGTCATAATTGTAGAACAGTTCTCGCATTTAATTGGTTCATTTTTTATAATATTATTCTATTTTGTATTTTGACATTAGGTTAAATAATAGAATGTGATTTTATATGACGTCTTCTTTAGATGAAGCGTCAGTAGAACTTTCTAATTCTTGGTGTAGTATAAGGTAAAATACCCAATACTTGGACAGATTTTACGAATTTTTTCTTTTAGACGTTGTATTTTATTATTATTAACGAATAATGTCAAATTTTTTGTATGGTACAATTAGTATGCTGTATAATTAATTAATTTTTAGAAAAACAAATAGATTCACGATTAAAATAATATAAATAGTAATGTTAAAAAAGTTACGTACAAAATCGTAATAGTTGGACACAACTTTTTGTGCGAAGAAGAACTTGGACGTCGATTGACTCGATACTTGGACATTTGAATTACAGGCGTCCTCAGTTCAACTCGTGTCCTACTACTACCTTATGGGGATTAGAAAAACACCTAAACTTGGACAATCTTAAAGACAAGGCATAACCTCAAAAACTATTTTTTGCGTATTACAATTAATTAAAGTCTCGAAGTAACATAATTTTGATATAATTAGATGGTTTTAATTATAATTAATGAAACAGATAGATATTCTTGTTACATTTGTAGTTGTCTGTAGTTATTAGAAGTTACTAACCGTTCTCCAAGTTTTCGTCCAATTTTTTATTTTGTCTAAGCATTGGGTACTTTGCCTTACGTTGTTTTACTTTTTTGACAATCTTGTAAATCTACCTTTTAGGCTTTTTGTAGTAGAAAGTACAGATATAAGCCATTAATTCAATTAGTTCGTTTAAATATAGTTAAGTGCTGTAAGATGTGGGGAGGATTTTCCGCTTATGTTTTCTAAGAAACTTTTAAATTGTCCAAAATTGAGTATTGTGTTTGGTTTGTTCAGTCGGTACCAACATTTCGTCTAAAGTATATAAAAGTTCGTCAGCCCTTTTTTCCGCTACCTTTTGTCATTTCATTCGGTATATTAAACTTTTGATTTTTTAGAGATGTAATCGTGCTGCTGGGTATAATTGATCTCGATATTTTGAAAGGTAAAGTGTTTTAGGTGTCTAAACAGTTTTCAGTTTTAGGAAAAGGATCTGCTTCAAATGAAGGTTGACTATTTACTATTTAGTTTTTTTTGTATGAGGTACAGGTGTTGTATTTACAAGGGTGTTTCAGTGTATTTGTTATGCGATTTTTATCATACATTTTTACCCTAGTTTATTGCATAGAATGGATTTTAAATTGTCCGTTTGAAAGGAAATCCAAACTTTTAGATCTTTGTAATTTATTTCCATTGAGGATGGGATCATCGGTACGTCGTTTGGGTATATATACATTTGTCGTCTGAAACTTCCAACATGTCCATGCCTTTGTCGATAACGCTTGCTTTGAGGAAAGATATACTTGAACTTCAGTTTATCGATATATTCTTCCACGTAAGAGCTGGGGATTGACGGACAAAGGTTTGATATTATTATTGATTTGTGACTCGATATTACTAAATAGAAATATACAAATTCTTTTGCAGGGTGTTCTATAGACGCGAATCTAACATTTTAAAGACTATTATTTCCTCTCACAGTAATAATATCCCGTGTAAAAACATTTACGTTTATCTAAACTTTATATAAAGTTAAAATTTGGGAACAGTTCATATCAACGTGTCTCTAACTTGGAAAAATTTATACAAACTTAAAATAATATCTTAAATAAGATTAAAATTAATATTTTTGAACTTGTAATATTTGAATTATTAAAAAAATAAAAATAAAAATTTTATTACGAGATTCGAACCTCCAATCTTCTACTTGTAAAGCGAGAAACTACGAAGTATTTTTTAATTTTTTTATTAATTCCAATATTACAATTATTAATCTTACCTAAGATATTACTTTAAGTTTGTATCAACTTTATTCAAATAAATAAATGCTTAATTAACATTTTTCCAAATTTGGGATTACCTCGTTGGACACGTTGATATGAACTTTCCCCAAACTTTAATTTTATATAAAGTTTACATAAACATAAATAATATCTTAGTTTTATACCTTCCTTGCTCTCGATGATTATAACTTGGTCTTTTTTTGGAAATTGCTCTTTTTGTGTAATATTTTAGCTGCTTGTAGATTGGAAATTCATATCAGTTTGTTTTCGAAAATGTGCCCCGTTGTCGGAAGTAATTTTTATTTTTGTTGATGGATATTTATAAACTGCACCACACTGTGCAGTTTTCCGTTTATTATCAGTTGTTCAGTATTACTTTCGCAGGTGCACTAAAGGCTGTTAGAACTCGCAAGGACTAAGAATTTTTGCACGTCTTGACTGTACGACGAACAGATGGAGACTGTGTATATCACTTTTACTATTATAATTTGTAGCAAAATGCATAAATATAATTAAATTTTAATATAAATTTGTATTTTCGATTTTAATCAAGCTATTGATCAACTTATTAATCAATAATTATTAATCGAGGACCAATAGTCAAATGTTTCTATACATTTTTAAAACAAACCATATAAATCATCAACCTTATTATTATTATAATCAATTTACTTTTTATATTTGAGAAAATAATAAGTATGAAATTAAGTATGTTACCTTCGTCTTACAGTTGAGTATATTTATTGTAAGAAATATTCCAGCGGTTAAAAAAAACTGGTAAATGGGATAAATATTACTGAAATAATAGTTTGCTAAAATTTACTAGAAGTGTATAATGAATCTCTACAATACTAGAAATTCTTCTCCTTACTATAATTAAATTATCATTATCTTATACATTGTCTTACAATATTGATTTACGTTTCGTAATGTTAAATATAGAAAAAACAGTAATAAAATAGATTAAAATAAACCATACTATTAAAATTAGTCAATGTTAATCCACATTGCTCTTCACTGTAAGATTTATTTTTTATTGTAATTATAAACAATAAACTATAAGTGATTTAATTTCTGTGAAATAACTTTTAACATTTTGTAGCATATGCGTTAAAATTAAATGTTTTAGAAAAGACTAAGCAATCCAATTTAGATCCCAATCATACTTGCAGTAGGAATCGCGTTTCCTTTTATATAAAAAAAGTTATATTTAAGAAACAAGTGTTATACTTAGAAAAACGACTGAATATAAGACGAAATGTAAATTCTCAATCTGTGAAAATTCAAAATTAAAATGTAAACGATTAAACGATTGAAGTATAAACAAATAAACGTTTCATTCATATTTCGAATTGATTACCGACAGTATAAACGGATAAAGTACTAGTATTTGAATTACTTAACTGCTTTTTGAACTTTCATAGATTTGCATATTTATTTAACCCACACGCTCCCACACGCATATGCACGTAGACATACACACACACACACACACACATACAGAGACGAGCAGTTAGTGAAATTTATGGGAATGTACAGAATGTAAAATCCAGTGATATATCCAAATATAAATAGACTTAACGAGTTTCATTACTTTCCTCTTCAATCAGCTTTTAAGCCCCTTACGCAAACTTATTTAAAAAAGAGAGAGAGTGAGCGAGAGTGAACGAGTGAGAGTGAGAGAGAGAGAGAGAGAGAGAGAGAGAGAGAGAGAGAGAGAGAGAGAGAGAGAAGTAGGATAAATTTAACGCTCGAAAGTATCCAGAAAGTTAATAGTAATACGAGTAAATACTACAAAATTAGGTCACGGGATTACGTAAATCTGCGAGTTGAAAACAAAGTGAAGAAAACTCGTGGAAATTAGTGAAAAGGGTTTCCATTCAACTGGAGAACAATAAGACCGACAACGAATTTATTATGATACGTTCAATGTATATATATCATCATCTTCATCATCCCTTTTATTTTATCTAATAAATTACATTAAAATGATTATTCCAACCACTGTTTTCCAATGTATACGCGTATTCGAGTATATGTACATACACACGTGTACACGAATATACACGCCCGTATACGAAAATGAAAGGAAAAACGTTGAAAGTATCTTGATAAATATTTCCTTAGATTTTACGAGAGGGATGACGAGAGTCTCCTATTACAAAATAGGAGGCGAAGCCGCTCCGAAAATAGCCGAGCTAATCGGAACTTTAATTAAGTACGTTAATTATACTGCAACTGTTAACAGGATAGTGCAACTAAGTGACTTTCGCGCGAAGGTGTGTGTGTGTGTGTGTGTGTGTGTGTGTTTATCTCGGTAACAGTTGAGCGAAAGGTAAATTGCTCAAATATTCATAATATTTTGAAAATGTTGCACTTTGCGAACAATCGAATTATCCGTTAATTCTATACGCGTGTAGAAACGTTTAATTCCGATGATAGATCGTTTTAAATGTGCAAACTATATTAATCTCGTAGTGTGTGTGTGTGTGTGGGTGTGGGCCGAAAATTTATAGGATGAAAAGTAAGGGTATAATGCGATAAATTAGCCACGCGCAATTTGACCCGATATAACCACAAATCAAACGACTCACGGTAAATACTGGGATTATCGGACGAGATGCGTCTAATCAAACGTCTCGGAGGAGAAATGAAGAATTTCGGATTGCGCATAGAAGGAAGAGACGATGGTATATCTATATCTATATGGTTTCATTTCACTTAATCGTTTATTCTATTAATAAAATGAAATATGCAAATACATCTACGTATATCAACCTTAATACGTTTTATCCGAATAGTCGTCGTGCGGATCAACTTAATCGTTCGCGAGAGATTGATTAATCGAAATGAAAAAGAAAAGAAGGAACGTAAAGAAAATTACCAAATTAACAATGTGCGACGCAGTAAAATTGTAGAAGAGAGAATGGAGACGAGCGAACCGTGAAATTAAACATCTAAATATGGATTTTCCAGAGAATGCGAGGACACTGGGATTTTAAATACCTTGAAAAATAAAAAAGGAAAAAAAAAGAGTGTAGATCCGAAAGGTTCGTAGGAATGAAAAGTCAGATAAGAGTTGGCAAACTAGAATGAGAAGGGATATAGGAGCGAGCGAGAGGGAGGGATTGATATAGTGAGATTTCGAAGCGAGAGGGAGATAAACTCGGGTGGTACGGAACGGAAGTGGGTACCGGAGGAGGATGGGGGAAGGGGGAAGGGGGAAGGGGGAGAAGGATATCTCGCGCGTCAGCCGAGGCGAAACTGTCCGCAACAGGTACGCTGGCATTGTGGCAGGAGCGTGTCCGTTGGAAAATCATGGGTTGCATAATAAATAAATCAGACGCAGCGTCGTCGCGAAATTGACCCGACGCTCGGTGCACGCTACCCGGCCTTTGGAAAATCTTTTTCTTCGGCTGGTTTATATGCACGAGGAAATTGAGATCGGTGCCTTGTGTCGTTGATATTAATATTAAATACGCCCAGAAGAACTCTCTCTCTCTCTCTCTTTCTCTTTCTTATTCCTATAAAGGTTATATTATATATATATAATAGTTAGGTTATATATATATATATATATACGTATTTTTACGAGGGAATCGGAAATAACCAGAGCGTATTAATTTACTCCATTGTCAAAACGACGAGTGTATAATATATCGTGATGCGTCGTGGATATATAAATAAAGGAACATATACCAGCAGTTTGGCATCGCCGATCTCGTGACAACAAAGTGAATTTTCTCGAACAACTTTGGAGTTGAACAAAAATTTACACTCGCGATTACTCAAATATCGTATAATTAACGCGAGACGTACTTGTATTTCGTTACACGATATAAATCCTCCTATTTTATTAAAATGTTTATGCATCTCGACGCAGCAGAGAAACTATCAAAAACAATTTCATTGTTCAAATCGAACAAATAAACTTTTTTTTAAAAATCATTCGACCTTTTCGCAATTAAAAAAATAAACAAAGACACCTCGTGTTTACTTTGTATCCACGTGCGCACTGCTATATAATTGAATTTAACGAATTAACATTTCCTTGAGAAACATCGTAGATATATATAGACCACCAGTATAAGGTTAAATTAACTTGACCAATTAAAAGATGAATCTATAGTCCAGTATAAAATAAATAGCGCTTTGAAATATAGTTAGCCTGTGTATATATACGTATAACTATACGCATTATAACCGAAAGTTTATACAGCTCTGTTTCTAACAAACAAATAGATGTGTTATATATATATATATATAACGAATCCCCGGTTCTCGTAATCCTTAACGATGCATAGCATCAAGCCATGCGTACAGTTTGAGCAAATGCACGCAGCAACTCTGTATAATGCGCGTACCCGTCGTATTAGTCGTGCGCGTATATTCGCTTTCCTTGAATCGTATACGCCTGAACACCGACGCTCCCGCGGCTTTAAATTTCACTCGATGACGTCACACCGTCTCTATTCGAGATTCCACGTTGATTATCTTTTAAACCTGACGTCCCTTACCTATATACTTACTTCCCTTGGATATCGATCTTTTATTAAATATTACTCATATTTTCGAGTCGGACGCTACGTATATATTCTATATTTTTTGACTTTCGTGAAAAAATAAGATACTTTTTAATGAGCATGTATTGGACAAAATATATATGCGTTACTGTGAAATATAATGTGATTTATAAAAAAAATGAAATTTTAATTCGATTTAACTGATCGAACTAAAAGATCATTTAAATTGGACGTAATTAAAAGAAGGCAAAAGTTTATCGTGTACTACTAAAGTTTATTATACCATGTGACGGTTTAATATAAGTAGACCTGTAGTGTAAGAAACAAATACATGTGGATATATAGTATAAGAAAAATTTTCAAGCTGCCTTGCAAAATTACATGGGTCTTTGCAGGCTATTTGATCATGGCCTTATATATTAGCGACAAGGCACAACGGAATTTTCTAAGCTACATTGAAAACTTTCTTTAATTTCGCCCTATTGTTCCTTCACGAGAGTGCCTGCGATTCCTACGTCACGTGATACTCGTATTTAAAATAAAATGTCAAAATACGTTGTAAACTGTAATGTCATATACTTGTATTACAAATCCAAAAAGAGCAGCCTATTATTAATTATCATTAAAAAAGTATTATTTCTCGAGGTCGCTGAACAAAAAAAAGAACTGTTAATTAATTAGCAACGCTTCGATGAATCTCTTCTATATCCTCGTCAGGCATTATTATTTCGTCAGATTTGACTTTTAACATAATAACATAGAATTTTATTTTCTTATTATTTGTGTTCATCATAATATTGAAAAATTAACGAACTAAATTAATTAACACGTATGAAACGAACACAATTAACATTGGTAAACAATACGAAAACTACACATATATATATCACAGACGGTTTCCAACAATAATTTAAAATTTTCTTTTTTAAATAAATAAAAAAATAGATATAATAAATAAATACAAAATAAATTAAATAAATCAAATAAATTAATACACATGAAACGAACACAATTGACAGTAGCAAACAATGTAAAGCTAAACACGTATATTACGAACAGTTTCCAACAATTTCAAATTTTTTTGTTTGGAAATTAACTTATTGAATCATAACTATATAGGGTCCCCTGATGAAAGCATTGCGTGTCTCTCTTGACTTTCTCCTGACACTTAATATTTTCAGGAGTTAAAATGCAAAAAACATCCACGTTACAACTATTTCTTTATTAATATAATTAATCCTTTAGTTAGACAGGGATTTCGATTAACTTACGAGAAATAGTTCATCGAATATCACGGTTAGTCTCGTATAATATATGATATGTTCAACGAACTCAATTTTGTTTTCTAATTTTTGATAAGGGATTTTTCTTACAGTAATGACTAGATGATCAAGGCACACTGCACTCAATTCTATTTCGCCCATCGAGATCCAGATATTCACATAATTTCTAGATCGATAATTTCAATTTTCGAGATTCTCGAACGTTATTTTAGTATATAGAAAAATTTAGTGTATAAAATTTAAATAAAAGAAGATCGATAAGTTTATTGCTCTTCGTTTAACATTGTTCCATTCGTGCACTAAATCACTAAATTCATTATTTTTGATAATTTTGGGTGATTCTGCACAATTTGAGATTATTTACAAAATTAAGTACAATATTTGATTTGAAATTTCTCCGAAAGTAATAAATAACACCGATAGATGAAATATGCATACTTAGAATACCATATAAATTAATGTCCTTTTTAAAATAGAATCTAGCCCTTTAGTATCGTTTACACGTAGTTTTTGCATTTGTTTAATAATTTTTTCGAATATTTATTTTGTTATCCAGATAATAAAACTGACTCCGTCTTCATGAAAATATTCTAGGAATTGGCTATATCGCGTTAATTTCATTTGATTCTAACAAGGTCAAGAAGCTCTTCGACTGTCGCTCGATAGTTCACCGATAGTTAAGGTTCGATAGTTTCCTCAGTAGTTGCATCAATGGCTGACTCGAGTGCGCAACAATGCTTTTGTCTTTTGAAATGTTTAACTATCAGTCTGAATAATAAGAGGTATACATTAACGACACTCGAACCAATTAAAACCTATTTATTATTTTGAGTACACATTTTAGTTTAAAACAATTTCTCCGGCTAAAGTTTTCTCTTGTTACTCTAATTTTCGCATGTTGCACTTATTAATTCGATTTATTTTTTCAGTCAAGATATATTTACTATCTTAGTTCCGTAACAAGAAACTCGCGACGCAGGCACCATTATAGTAATCCAACGATGTACATTTTTTGAAAAAGTTATAATAACGTTTTACATTCGACATAACGGTTTTGAGTGTGTATTTTTTTTACGAGTGTAAACGAGAAAATATAATAAAGCGTTTTCCAACCTATATACATTCATCGTTGATGATGCATTGAAGCAGCATTACAAAATAAACGAGGATAGCTGTCGATATATAATATATATATAATTGGAATCGCGTAAATGCGTGCGTATTAACATAACTCGACCGTCTGACTAGTTCCATTTATTACTACTTCATTGAATGCACTCTCACGCGTGCTCGATGACCTAAAAGGATCAAATTTATCTCCTCCTCGTCTCGTAATTTTCCTGCTTTTCTTCAACATTCTTTTTAATCGAACGATGTTAATCAATTCCGTTCGTCTATTTATATCAAACACATAGTAAACTAAAGAAAGAAAGAAAAAGTAAGTAAAAAGGTACAAGTAAAATTGTAGTTACCCGCGAAATAGCGTTCGAGGAAGATGCATCAAATGCACATTAAGCTAGAAATCGAACGCTCGCGGAGATATAATTGCAATAGTGCGAGGACAGGTGCCTCGTTGGATCAGACCATCCCTCGTAAATTAGAGTTTCCCGAAGCTCATCTAATTGCGCATTAACGATGTAGAAAGCGTCATCGCGCCGCGCAACCTCACACATATATACGCAGTCCGTTACCGTCACTGCTTTCCTCTTGGAGTGATGTGCAAAAGATTAGCCCTCGTGCCGAGTCGTTTGTCAAACTGATAAGCATCTCCCTACCTTTCAGATATTACTTCGCGTCGAGTTTCGGATTTTAACCTCTGTATCTGGCTTTTAGTTGGACTAATAATCTCGCCTTGATCTTTACGTTAAGAACAGTTTTTTCACGAGGATTATACGAGTTTCTTTCTTTTTTTTTATAAATCTGGTTGATAAGGTTTTTGATTATTAGTTATTATGATATATTCATAAGTGTATATTTTAATCCTTTTAAAAATATTTATATGCATATTTTTGGATTTTATTGAGAAATAAATATGTTACATGTTTCATGAATGTTAATATTAAATTTAACAGTTTCAAAAGTAATATTGATCGAAATTAAAGATATGGAGAATTAGTTGTAATGCTGGTACTATTGCCATTGTGTTTCTATTACTGCGCTACAATAAGTGATAATGTTGCTACGATACTGCCGCATTTAATAGTGAATTCTATGTCGCTATTATTCAGTTTCATAATCCAAAATCTGTACTCTTCGTTCAAATCTACTTTTCATTTTTCTACGTGATTCTTCACTTTCTGTCATTTACATAGATTTTCTCAAGTTTATAGGTTCTAATAAAAATATTTGACTGCAAAACGTAACCACCTAAACGCGTAGAGTAGGTTGCAATTAGAAAACAACGGCAGTAAGATTAACTGTTAAGAAAAATCAAGTCGGTATTAATAGTTTTTATTCTATATATATAATAAATATTTAAAAATTACTTTAATATTTAGATATGTAAATTAATATATTTTCGAATTCAATTGGAACTTTACATGAATTAAGCATTTAATAATTAATAATTTATCTGACACATTTCTATCTATTGATTGAAACAAATAAGTTTAATTTAAATTAGATTCTATAATTTTATAGAAATAATTTATCTTAATGTTCAAAATAAATTATAGAATTTTTTCTATACAATTCAATTTGGAAGAAACAATTGTATTATATTTATATTAACTACTTACTGCAACTACATCAGGGTTAGTTATTTGAAAGTTGATTTGTTCATTAAAAATTAGTGTTTATTTTTTATAAACGAAACAATCCTTGTAGATTAATAATATCAATTAAATAACTAGCAGTTAGCAGTTAGATTTTTAAAATTGTTTTGATTTTAAGTACCATAAACTAAGACGTATATTTTGTTGCCATAAGAGGAAAATTCAATTTATCTTGTTTTAAGGTGTAACAATGTAGAATTTTGTAGCCAAGCGGGAAATCAGAATCATGTCAAAAATCTTTCTTTTCTAAACGTCCCAAAAGGCTATAATACAAAATAAAAAAATGTAATTAAATCTATAATAATATAATACAAAATATAAAATTATAGTTCAGTTTTTCCTTTCTTCTATGAGTTTACTAATCATCTATAAATAATGGAACAATTTCTTTTCAAATAATAAAAAGGAACTCTTTCAAAGATTCATCGAACTCTTTTAACGATTTCATTTTCCATAAAAAAACTCTTTACAAATATCGTATATTCAAAAGTATTTTTCAACGAAATGTCTAAAACGGATTTTGATGTAGAGATATATCATTCGATTTTGCGGGTATACGCAAAAAGAGATTCAAAATCGTCTATATAATTCGATTCGCGTGGACGAATTATCTCGGTTTACAAACTACAAACTAGCCAGTAAACAAATTTTAGGGAGTTTAAATCAATTTTCCCGTCCTTCCATTCCACGTTACGTTCGCTTCCTTTGGTTAATTAACGAAAGAGCCAAAACGAGATACGTACACAAGTGTACTACTGGGTTATGTAAATATGGACATAGACAGAGAGCGACAGATAGACAGACGACGAGGAGTTGAACGTTCTTTAGTTTTCATGCGTGTTTTCGAGACGTGATAATCTCATTCGGCACGTGATGAGGCGTTTCAAGGGTTGGTACCAAATGTTCCATCGAAGGTGTTAATTTAATGTATCGACCGTTGGTGTTTCCCGCTTATCAATGTGTTTCGCTTCACTGACTCGGAAATTATTGATGGATTTCCTACTTAACTGTGTGAATTGTATTTCGATCGGTAAGTCGAATTTTGAGATACAATCCCTTGTTTTTAATTGTAATTTGTAGATTTAAGGATATGCAAATTTAGTAGAATTGATTTTTTAAACGTTTTAAAAAGTTTCTGTATGATAATAATAATTAAAACATAATTATTTCAGTCGTACAGTCCATTCGTTATAAAAAATAAAATATTCATTGTCAGAAAGTAAAAATAATTCAAATTTAATATAATAGAAAAATTAAGCATTTGTTATAATAGTATATAATAATGATATTATAATCACACTCGCAAAATTAATATTGGGACGTTAAAAAAATGTATATTATCAATTTATATTACTGAATAGTCGGCATAAGAATGAATGTAATTCTCAATTTTAATATAAAATTCTGGACAATATTGTACAAACAAGAGAAAATTTGGATTATTTTTATTTAATTTATCTCTCTACGTACACTATACAGATCTATTTCTCTAAAAACTTAATACAATTTAAAACGTAATTCTTCGATTCGTTAAAAATTTTACAAGCGACTAACAATATACTTTATCGTAATAAATAGTAAATATAAAATTCCATTAGGTAGGTGCAACGTACAAATGACTCGGGCAGCACAAAGAAAAAAGAAGAACAGGAGCGTGGAAACAAGAGGTGAATAAAAATCCGTGGGATCGTCGGAACCGCGTAAATCCACGAGTTCTAATTATATCCGATCGCAGTTACGTCACTCAAATTTGGCGTAGGTAAGGTCGATCGGAGGTACGAGTGACTTTCGCTCCCCCTATCCAGGCAGTCGTGAAAGCCTCTGGCCTCTGCCGTAACGCAGACATCCGCTCCTCGTTGCGGTTGGAGTCGAATTGACGTGTGCGCGCGCGTAAACCAGTGGGGGGAAGGAAGAGGGGAAGAGAGAGAGAGAGAGAGAGAGAGAGAGAGTGAGAAAGGGAGATAGAGAGGAGCAACAGCGTAGTGGGGAACCAGTAAAATCGGTGGATAGCATAAAAGCCGCCAGTCATCCTTTTAACGCGCGTGGACTTTCCTATATAGTTGTATTCTTTGACTCGAGAGCCTTTATTTCGCTATTTCACTATATATCTATCCTATATAATAATCCTATATACAAGGATATATCTATATCTTTTCAGAACTAACGTCGAAAATGTTGAATATATACCACTAATAAATTGCAATACACTTTCTATTTTACTATTTATTTATTTATTTTTTTTTTTCGATGGAAAATCCTTGAATTTAGTCTCGAATGCGGGATGATAATTGAAACTAGTCGTTATTTTATATTCACTTTGGAATTTATGCGTGTATATGTATATATTTAGATACATATATACAATGTAATTTTTTTTATAAACTCAGAAAATGGATTCGTAAGGATGGAATAACGGAATAAACTCTAACAATGCCTTTAGGTTATAAGTAGAACAACCCTTGATATAGTCAGCCATGCTGTATTTTATATAATTAAAGTACAGTTAAAATAAATTTATACTTTGTAATATACAATTTTTATAATATTCTGTAACTAGATGACTATAACATGAAAAATATATTAATTTTATTGCAAAACTATCATACGTGATTCGTAAATTAATTATTTATTGATTTTTAACGAGATTGGTTTTTAAATTAATTTATACCCGTACGAGGAAAAATAATTTAATTTAAAGTAAAGATCGATGTTTATTGTATCTGAACTATAAAAGACGCGATCGAATTGTCTTGATATCTAGGTAGTGCGCCGCTTGAAACGGTCGATGCGGTTGTGATGCACCACATAGAGTTTACAGTTCAATTTGATATCTATCGATCTGTGCACTGAATTTATTTAAAATAACCTCTGATCGAGATGCGATATCGATCTTGAATTTTTGATAGGATTGCGGTACTTCGCATAGGATTTTAAGAGGGTATTGTACTTAACTTTTATCCCAATCTACCTAACCGACGTATAAAAGCGTTATAGAATTTGATATAATTAAAAAGAGGCATTATTTTATAACATTCTAAAGGTTCAATGCGCTTAATTTAATAATTGACTATAAGTAAGTAATAATATTTTGGCGAAATCATATATTTAGTATTTTAGAAGTTTAGTATGAAAAATTTAAAAAAAAATTTAATTTTGTCAGTTTCGGTAAGAGATAGCATATGAATATATTTTTTGTAAACAAAATACTCTAAATTCTTAAAAATTCAATTACGTCCAATTCCATATCCAAAATCCATAACCAATACCATATTCGATTTTGTAAGTTTTATAAGGTATAGGTTAGAATTATAGTAAAAGTTGAGTATTTCACCTGTTTAATATATCACGAAAAGCTACTTTCTAAGTATAATATTTTTAAAAAATTGCACTTTGTCTATAAACAAAGTTAGACATTTTATCGATTTACTCTTATATGATTATTCAATTAATTAAATTAATAATTAAAGTAGTTAATTTAATCAATAAATCAATTAATTTTACACAAATCTACAATATTCAACGATATAAAATGTAAGCACATCTTTTTTCCGCATAGATTGAGCCCGCGTAGCGTACGGTTAAACGTAACGAAATAAAGAAAAAAATCCAACGTTTTCAGAGTCAAGAAAAGAAAATATATATAAATCGCGAAAATTCGCTTTTACCAGGGGTGTCTTTCTCCGTGAAAGCAATATCCGCTCACCCCTCGTAGATTCGCGCGCACTCTGCCTCGTCACTCGCGTCGCCCACGTAATCCGGGCGCGTGCCTTTCGTGCGTGCGAACGTCGTTAGACTCGGATTTTCCAGACAAAGCCTGGTGATCGCGAGACCGATTCTCTCTTTTTTTTCTCTCTTTTAAACTGTAATATATGGACGAGCAGCAGCGTTATCGATTTTTTTTTTCATCTTCTACTCCACTTCTGACTTACAAACGCGTACATTTATTTTTCTTCTCCGCGCATTAGGCAGCAAGAGACGACATTCGTATATATACGAGATAGAGGGAAAAAGTTGAGTGGGAAAATTTATTGCGCGTCGCTCGGTCATCGTTTGTCGATGAGTACGTTGTTGTTGCTTTTACCTTTTTATTAGTTAATGGATTATCTATCGAACGTGCCTTATTTTTCCTACATTTTATGTCGCACACGCGGTGAAAAATTTCAATATTTATTGAGCTTTGAAAAAAAGTTTGCCTTTTTTTTCTCTTCTCCTCCTCCCCTGCCCCTTCCACCCCCGCTCGTTCGTTCTTTTCAGTTTGTCGAGTTAATGGGTATGAAATTGTTTGTTATAATAATGACGACGATTTAATTGAATTCTATAATATGGAGATATTCAATTAATAGCGCATTCGCGAATAAATATTGTTTATCCATCGATTTTTCATACGCCATCGACTTTTTCCTCTTTCTCTCTCTCTCTTTTTTTAAAAATAAAATTCTTTTATTTAATTAATATACAAAATTATACTTATAGAAGCGTTCGCCGACAATTCCGTTTTTAATCGTGTTTATTTTTCCATTCATCAATCCCACGACGCCGTTCAATGCGACGGTTTGCATATTGAAAATTTCTTCGTTCGAGTTTCTTTCCGATCTCCATTCTGGAATAGTTTGAATAACAAGGGTGTGCCTCCTTTACATCCTGACGTACACGCCTGTGTCGCTCGAAATAAACATACCACACTGATCGTCCTTCTTTATATATGTATATACGCGTTTTCCGTCTGCATTAATATAACAATGCGTTTAACCTGTAAGTATACGAAAAAAAGATAAATTTGCACGATTTTTTGTTCACAATTAACTTCTTAACGTAAGTTTTCATCAACGTTCGAAAAGATATTTTGTTTTTACCGTGATTACGAAAAAGTAAATTATTCAATAAGCAAAGTCGGTAAAGAAGACGCGGTAAAAGTTAAAAATTAGATGCATAATCACACAAAAATTTTATTTATACGAATTTCTTTTAGAAAAAGCTTGAGTGCCTCGCAAAAGACCATTCACATCGAGTTAAAGCGAAAGAGTTTATTTAGGTTAGGGTACGATAACGGTCAGGAGTGCCAGCGATGTAGATAAAGGTACGACGTCAAAATAAAGACCGTGAGATAAAAGAAGAAAAAAAAAAGGTGGAAAGTCGATGTTAGGTGCCGCGCGACCATTTCAATCTGTTGCGTATATACTCGCTTAAGCGTAATTGAATCCTATAGAGTACGGATTCCGCAGTGCTCGATTGTCCTTGGTTAGGCTGCGGTTAATTAAACCAAGTCCTCCTCTGACACGCGACTTTCTTCTCCTCCTCCCCCTCCTATTACTGAGTCTGCGACGGACTATTTCTAACGTGACCACGCAATTTCGAACTTCTTCGTGAAATAATTCACTTTCTTTTTTTTTACATTTACTCGGTGATTTATTCCTGGTTTTCCTGATTTTTATCTTATATTCAATGTTTTCGCGGAATACTGAGTGTACTGGTATTTATTGGGTTTGTCTTTGAATACAACGTTTTTAATTGGTAATTATGTGGTATTAATATTTATATTATTGGAAAATTAGAATTTATTATCATTGGTGACTTCGTAATCAATTCGTGTGAAAAAAAAGGAAAAAGTGCAAATTATTAATACCCATGCAGAAAATTTTGTTACAAAAGTTACCGTCTCAACGTGCTTAAACTTGAGACAGTGATCAGTTTCCCTAAGGATATGTTTTTAGCATTAATATTAATGTTTTAATAATTATTAATATATTTGTTTTTGTTTTTCTTTTTAAAAAATCTTGCTCCGGAGGTTATCAACAAATATTTCAATATCTTTCCTTTTTAAGACATTCAGAGTTTTGGCTAACCACGACTTAAAAACCCAATCATTACCGTCGAAAATTAATGACATTATTAATTAAGTTAATACAATTATTGTTTTAGAAAACCAGGAATGTTCTCCTTCGATTACATCATTTATAACGACTTGACAATTTTTTTTAATTTTTAGTTTTATATTTTAGTTATGCAATTTATTTTGGGTTTTGAAAAGATAGATTCCTGTTATTTATAATAAAGCCTGCACGAAAAGAATCATGTCGACTTCTATATGGTTTGTACTGCACTATGTTTATAAATTTTAGGGGTCTCGATCAAATATCACATATTTACTATATTTATTGAAATTTTCTCTCCCCTCGTGTATAAACTAAAATTCGCCGTAAACCTGAAAATACGTAAACTAATGATGAGTAAAAGCAAAAAATTAGGATTAATGGGATGTCGGAACTAAAAGGGATCTACACCTTTTATATTTCCAAAAATTAAATTTAAAATATTTTATTAAATTAAATTAAATAATTAAACCTCTGAACATCATTCATACGGATAGCTTATAACGTAAGAAAGGGGTAGACGTTTTGATTTAAAAAAAAAATCATTGTTTAATCAATAATTGAGTAAACAATTAATAATAAAAAACATAAACTTTCAACCCAAACACCGTCATCAAATTATGGATTTTAAAATCTGGAAAAATTAAGGTATATTTATTAAAACATGCCGAGCTTCTAACGTTCATAAATTCTTTCGAAAACTTATTTCGTTTTTATATATTCGTTCGTATTAGTTCGTTTATAAAAAAAATATAAAAAATTCCCATTATCTAAGTCTGACATATATCTTGAAGGTAAAACCAAAGCGAACTAGGTCAATAAATAAATGATTAGGCAGTATCAGGTAAAAGGACTTATCCACTGCCATTATTTTCACACTTGGATTCCATGGGTTGATTCTCTACGAGTTGTGGTTCACCCTTAACAGAGGTAGGGAAAGAGGCCTGATCGGATCTCAGCGGAGCCACCGAGTAATGAAGCGTCGAGGCTCGCGGTTTGCTCTCGACCTTGGACTCACTCCCCCGCGCCGTATATCCACTTGGATCTCTCTCGCTCTCGCGTACGCGCACTATCCACGGGTAGTTATTATCCGTGTACCTTGTAAGCGGAAGCTCGAGCGTGTCTATCTACAGTTCCGCGTACAAAAGGGATGTATATATATGACCTTCTACAAATGTGTCATCCACGATTGCTCCACTAAATTTTCAACTTTATTTCCTTATCCTTATTTTTATTTTTTTTATTCACATGATACATCCATATAAGCGATGGCGTTGCTATTCGCTTAGTTTTTTTTTATTGCGCGTCGAATAAAATTATTACGGCGGGTTGAAGTATATATTAATGGAATGAATAGTATACTATTGTATTTTCTTTTTAATTATACTACGCGAATTTCTGCGTTGGGATTTCAAATCTGCTTTTCCAATATATAACGATATTATTATTCGATGACATGCATTTATTTAGTATAACTATATCAAGTACATTTTATTTGATTTCGCTTTTTTTTTTATTGCGTTCGTATTCTATTTTATTAATTTATTTTGACAGTAATACTCGAATATATTTTTTTCATGTATATTACAAATTTGTTCTAGAAAGAACAACAAATAACTGAAAAAACGAAACATCAAGTCCACAGTATTAACATTATTTACTAATATTTCTATTAATTTATTTAATATATTTTTATTAATTTTTTATTTTATTCAATGATTTTAAATGTTACATTTTGACTTAACTTATTGATTTTCACGTAATTGTAAAGGTTACAACAATAATTTTATAGTACCGTAACGATAAAAATTGCCCTACTAATACTTGTTAAGGTAATTTAATACAATTTAAATAATATTTGCATAATGGTATTCAATTAGGTTGAACGATAACATTCAAAGTGTATACTCACAACAGATCTTCGTTTTGTACAGAACAATCTCAAAATCTTAACTATCAAATACAGGTTTTTTAGGTTAAGACTCATTTACACTAATATTTGATGCAATTATTTCCTTGACGATCGACCTAGTAAATAACAAACGGCGCTCGCGTGGTAATGTAAAATTTATACTTACCGACAGTAAAAAATTACCGTTACGGGAAAATAAAAATTGTATATTAAACATAATTTTCGTTAGGATTTTTAAAAAGGAATGTTAAACTTGTTACGTTATTATTTGAGATAACGTTTTTACACAATTAATTAATTAATATTATAATTTAGGACATCTATAATACTGTAAAGTTTCAATCACTTGGAAATGTTGCATAATTTTATTCTGATGTACGTCATAGTAAAGAGTAATATTTACATAATTTTACTTAGACTTTTACATACAATATTAATTTTTATAAAAAAAAAATAGTAATTTACATCGGTATACGATTCCAACTCAATATAAGTGTTATGAAATCTATGCTTGATTTCTAGTAATTTATAACAGATAGATATAAGTACAATTATTTATAATCTATAGAGTTAAGCCATTTATATATTCATAATGTTGCTAATACCAAAAGTATGTTTTTTAAAACATTATTTTTTTGTTTTGTTTTCAAAATATTTAGATATACCATAACAGTTCGACTAAAATTTTCGAAACAATCTCATTAATTATACTGAATAAAATATTTTGAAATTCATAAATGAAAACAATGTTTACGTGAATTTACTTAAATCTTACTATAAATTACTACTCATTGTAAAAAAACAGTACTTCTAATCAGTAAAAAACCTCAGATTAGACATCATAATTAAAAATGCGTTCCATTTGAATATTTATTGTGTATAATTTAAACATTACTAAAATTAAAAAAATTGCATATATCGTATTATCATCACTTAATCATAAATTTTACAGTAATTTTTATTCGAAACTTTTTCTCCTCGTACACAATTAAAAAAAAGAAAAGAAATATGCATAAAAAATCTGTCTTTATGGTAAATGACATTTCTCTTGTAATAGAGAGTTATTACATTGTTAAAATGAACGTCTGTCCTTTCGAGAAAGATATCGCAGATAATTGTTACGAAATAAATGTGCTCGATAAAAATCTTTAGTATCGTCTTTTCCAATATTAGACGAAAAAGAAAAAAAAAAGTGGGAGGTAAAAAAGTAACCGAACGAGTCTCACCTTCAAGTATAATGCAGGAGAATGAAAAATTCAGTAGCGCGTAGGTGTCTTCACTTCTGGAAAGAGAGCGTTAATACCTCCGCGTATATTCCAACTATGCGCGTGAAACGAGAGAATATGCGTGAGAGGATGAAATAAAATAGAGTCGTTCATTATACTCGAAGCAAAAAAGACCTTGTTGAATTATTTAAAATGTGTGGGTTTTCAGTTTACCTTAAAAAAAATGGATCTAATACCCAATAATTATACCTAAACGGATCATCGACTATACCCTCTTCTACATACAATTTTCTTGGAGAAATAATTGTACTGTATTATGTGTGCAACGTTAGACTTTAACAGGAGTGACAGAAATTTATCGTTAAAATCGATAAAACTAGTCGTTAATTGTCTCTTTCTCTCTTTTTTTCGTATATATATACATACTTTTTTTTCTAATTTAGATAGAAAGTTCCTCGTTGCCCCCGACGAAGTAATTGAAAATTTTAATACCCTTTCTGTAATTTATTCCGAGCTTTATTATGGAATCGTTAATTCTGATAACGAATATACTCGTGATATCGCCTTTCTCATTAAATGAAAAATACAGCAATAAATTAATTTAATCACTTAAAGTATTAATTACGTCTTCGTGTATTTCTTTTTTTTCTACACCCGCGATTATATAGCGAACAAAATCAATTAATTTTCAAATTATCGTAACGCGAGGTACACCCGCTTGATCTACACCCGTGTATATATATATTATTATTTCTTTTGTACGCCGGCATTCCTTTTTTTTACAATTTTTATAAATTGCACATTTCGATACAGATATTTTTATTACTTCATTTTTTAATATAATCTCGAAATAAAATTGTTTTTACGCTATACCAATCATTTATATTACTAAATAATAATAATAATAATAAAAAGTATATACCGTTCGTACGTTCTATATACCATGTATAAAAGAAACCGCGAGTGCATTTCAATTTAAAGGAATTTGAAATCAATTCTATTTTTTATCCTATACTAGAGAAATACGTAAAAAAATTACGGTACACGGTTTTCTAAATGTTTCTACTCGGGAAATGAAATTCTTTGGTATACGTACATTTAACAAAGATACTTGCAATCAAATATTTCATTTTTAAGAAAGTGGAGATAAGATTTTCTCGAAATATATATATGTATATATATATATTTATGAAGTTAAAAAAAGGAATGCAGGAAACGTATTTTCTTCAATCTCTACGTGTATACATCTTTTTGAATTATACAAATGACAAAACTGTTTACAACGTTTATTTATTACACGACAATTCTTCCGTTAAAGGAGAATGTTCATTTTTTCTTTCAAAAACATAAATAGATAAAAAATTGTTAATTCGTATATTGGTAAAATCGATGTGTACCATTATAAAATTAAAATTTTAAACTAGGTTACATCAAGTTTTAAGTAGTTACTTTAAGTTCTAAATTATTACCGATAAATTTTCGTTAACTGATTCAAAAAGTTCATATTCTTCTCCACGACTATAATATGATAATGTATATGTATATATGTACTAGTTTTTTGTACGTGTACATATTTTTACATTCTTTACAACATTTCTTTATCGTTTATTCAGTTGATTATAATTAACGGCGTATTAAATTTCTTCTTCCTTAAATATTGTATTGCATTAAAATTTTGCAAGCCCCTCGAAATGTAAACTGTATCCTTTAAAAAAAACGTTAATAAACTTTGAAATAAACGGGAGAAAATAAATAATGTAATATAAACAGTTATCTGCGTAATAGGTGTATTTTTACACATGCTATTTTAAAGTTTTATCGTATAAAAACGGAGTTTATGCATAATCTTCGTAGTTTCAAAATAAACTTTAGTTACACTTTTACTATAACTAAATTGGGTAATTAGTTAAGTTATTAAATTTTAGTGAAAATTAACCTGCAATTTTTTTACAAGATAAACTGTGATTTCACTATCTAAATACGCAACGGATATAGGTATAAGGTATGCTCGAGAAAAAAAATTTAAAGTAAATTTGTTTTAAGTCTCTACAGTTCTGACTACAAAATGAAGCAATATTTACTATATATTTTTAAATTAGTGGTGAACAACAGCTTAGTTAGTAAATTGGTATAATATAGTAAAAAGTTGATTATTTTGGGGTTAGAGGAATCTGTTAAAATACAGCAAAATTATAGCCGAATTAAGAATTTGAAGAAGTTTCAACGAAAAGTGGGCACTACAAATTGTATTGATTTTCTAAACTAAATTTCTTCTAATTCTTAATTCAGTTATAACTTTGTTCCATTCAAATGGATTTGACCGTATTTTTTTTAAATTCTATCTATTTTATCTCAGCTTTTCATTGAACTTTAGCTTAAATGTTAATAATCGTTTCTCAAACATATGATGTTGAGAGGAGTCTCCTTGTTAGTATTATTTATTGAGTATAAGCTAGATAAACATTTAAAGTATAATTATTTTAAAAAGTTGAATTATTTTTAAATGTTTAGAGTCTTTTAAACTTACACTAAGAGAAGAGAATGCTCATGAAAAGTATTAGAACTATATACGAAAAGCATAGATATATATATATATATATACATATATACCTTTCAAATGATCTGTAGCATTTTTATGGCCTTCAATTCTGTAAAAAGTTATGATAATTTAAAGAAAGACGAAATTTTTTAAAAATTTAAATGAGAAATACCATGTTAATTTTTGTGAATTTTTGTCTTTCTTTAAATTATCATAACTTTTTACAGAATTGAAGGCCATAAAAATGCTACAGATCATTTGAAAGGTATTGCTCCAAGCTTTCTTTTGGACTTTTGGATAAAAAATCAATTGTGGCGAAGTTAGTTTTTTTTAAGTTGAATGTTGACATGTATTTTGTCATTAACCTTGAGATTGGAAATTCTAACCAGAAGGATAAATTCTAGACATAATTAGCAACGAATGTTAATATAATGTTCTATAGTAAAAAGTTGATAGATTTTGAGTTAAATAGCGATGAACCCAGCTGGTGTTGAAAAAAACTGGAAAAGTTCACTTTTTGAGGTTAGAATAACTTTTGAACTAATAATTCCAGTACCTAAAAAATTTTATATGATGTTGAGAGGAGTCTCCTTGTTAGTATTATTTATTGAGTATAAGCTAGATAAACATTTAAAGTATAATTATTTTAAAAGTATGAATTATTTTTAAATGTTTAGAGTCTTTTAAACTTACACTAAGAGAAGAGAATGCTCATGAAAGTATTAGAACTATATACGAAAAGCATAGATATATATATATTAGTTCAAAAGTTATTCTAACCTCAAAAAGTGAACTTTTCCAGTTTTTTTCAACACCAGCTGGGTTCATCGCTATTTAACTCAAAATCTGTCAACTTTTACTATAGAACATTATATGTAACATTCGTTGCTAATTATGTCTAGAATTTATCCTTCTGGGTTAGAATTTCCAATCTCAAGATTAATGACAAATAAACTACATGTCAACATTCAACTTAAAAAAAACTAACTTCGCCACAATTGATTTTTTTATCCAAAAGTCCAAAAGAAGCTTGGAGCAATACCTTTCAAATGATCTGTAGCATTTTTATGGCCTTCAATTCTGTAAAAAGTTATGATAATTTAAAGAAAGACGAAATTTTTTAAAAATTTAAATGAGAAATACCATGTTAATTTTTGTGAATTTTTGTCTTTCTTTAAATTATCATAACTTTTTACAGAATTGAAGGCCATAAAAATGCTACAGATCATTTGAAAGGTATTGCTCCAAGCTTTCTTACTATATAATATATAAACATTCTGAATAGTAAAACTGTAGCTTTGATAGTTAATTGTAGCATTTTCCCTTTACTTCCCCACAATTTTTGAAAATTAAATGTCACGATTAAAACTTAAGGATGAGCCAAGATTTCAGCGTTGCTCAACAATTCCACTATTATGGGTATTCTCCTTTAGTTTACTATAAAATTTAATTAATTATTTAATTAGTTAAATTTAATTAATAGCATACGTTCAAAGAAATTAATATTTACGACATAAATATAATATATATATTAAATTTTAATTTACCATGTATTTTTTGTATGTAAAATATTTTTCTTTTACAAACATTATGCATGTTGTTTTAATAATTAATACAGATTCACTTGTTGCAAATATATTCCTCTTTTACAGAGTAACGAAATATTCATAGATCAACAAAGAATTAGGTTTAAGACCTTCATAAGCAACAATGTTATACATTTTTAACGAAATGATGTACTCAAAACATTAATACCCTTTTATTTGAGTACTATATTTATTAGTGCGCCAAAATATTGATGCATTTTTGTTAAACCGTAGAATTTTATACTTAACGGTCAGAGTTCCTTCGAATTTTTATTTAAAATTTAGCACATGTAGATAATAGTCAAATGAAAAGCAATGATGTATATTTTAATTTAACATTATTAATTACCATATTTATTTAGCTAGAATAATTTTTTCATAATTTAACCTCTTGATTCCAGTCGAATGTGGGTCCTTTATACAAAATACTCATAGAAATGTTATAAAATCGATCAGAATACGGAGAGAGTATAAAAACAGCGCATAAACATGCAAAAAGAAAAATATTTACACTACTGAATGGACGATTAAATATTGAGTTTTACTACTGATTTCCTAAATTTTTACTCTCAAATTTCCGATTTCCCCTTTACTTCTCCAAATTAATTTTGTATCTCTAATCGATCTACTTTAGTTTTATTCAAGCACAAAATTGTTCCCAAATTACAACATTAAAATTTAGTAAACTAAAAATTATTAATTTCTGTAGATTTTTTAGTAAAATGTACTTAAGTGTCTGACTTGAACGATTAAGATACCAAAGCCCGTAGTTAATTAATCCAAAGTAAATGAGTAATGTTTACTTACTCAATTTAAAATATTTTACTGAGTGATTAAAAAAATATAATAACGAATAAATTATCTTTGACCAAAAAACATGTTTTCCTCCAGAATGCAAAAGGAGGGTATAGGGTAAACTTTGATCTCGTCAATGTCACAGTATCGAAAGTATAGTAAACGATTTCCGTATCCTTTCTGTTACAGTACGCAGCTTCGGCATGAGGGTTGTGGGCGGCAAGATCGGGAGCGACAACCGCCTGTGCGCCGTTATCGTCTGGACGGTTTCCGGGGGACCTGCCGACAAAGCCGGTTTGCAGCAAGGCGATAAGGTAAATGCACTTATACACTTGTGCAACTTCGACCAAAATGGTCATTTACTTGCGACACGAACACCTTTTATGTCCTAGCCCTACTCTCTTCCTTTTTCTCTCTCCCTCCCTCCCTCTCTCTCTCTCACTCTTACTCTCTAACCTCATCTTTGTTCGTACCTTTTTGTTTCTCTTTACTTTCATCCTTCTTCTATACGTGTTTTTTTTACGACCCGCGGCAATGACGACGACGCTTTTACGTCGTTGAATTTCCATTTTACGATCGACGTGCACTTATTTACTTAAGTTTTTAGAGGCTAGCGCGCACCCCCGCGCTCGAGTAAATACACACACACACACACAGGAAAAAAGGGAGAGGGAGACACCCGCACTTGGATAGACCGTGGTCTTAATTAATTAGGCTCGTCCCTATAGGTTCGGCAATGCCCCTTAAATAAACTTCGTGCCCATTAACGAATTCCGCGAGTTTTAATCAAACTTTTCGATAAAGTATTTATATATATCTATACCGAGTATTACTTTGCATTTTCAGAGATAATCGTTTTTATTCGATTATTATATCTGTATACTTTTATTAAAGAAATTGGAGATATAATTTTATTATTTTGCTTATATACGCTTACAAAAGTGTTGAATAAGAATAACCCAAGTGTTGGGTCAATTTGCGTTATTTGATTTTAAGCCGTTAATAGATTTATGTTTCGCGCTTTAATTTTCGGCGGCTCACCGTCGCGCGCACGACGGTACGCGCGCGTTCAGGCCCCGCGCGCGAGCCAAGGAATCAGTCTTGATTAGACGGCCGAAAGGTTCGTGTCTTAGGAGTCTAATCGAATAACTAATTGTTTATTTCTGCGTGATCGGTGATAATCGTAGTTGCGAGGGCTGGTGGATTTTTGTTCTTTTCAGAACGAAGGTCTGCTAGTGCGGTTAGAGACTCAATTGAAGTAGCGTTCCGTCGGGATAGGGTGACCGCGTGCGATCGTGGTGCGTGTGTGTGTGAGTGGGTATCGGTGTGAGCCTCGAGGCGTGCGAACTTTTGTTGGGGAACGGCGCTTACGTGCTCAACGTAACCGTTCCAGGGCGAGCGTTTTCGCGACAACGTTTTTTGTGTTGTCCGGCACCTCTGCGTCTGGCTCTCCGAGACGTCGGGGCACGCTTGGTGCAGGTTGTAGGTTACATTAACGCTCCCCGGGCCCGGCTTGCTACAACTCCAGGACGAGAAGCTGCGGCAGTTGTAAACTAGAAAAGATTTGTACGGGCTATAAGCCCAGGTAAGCGTGCGAGCGTAATTGTTGTATTTCTTAGAAATAAAATAAATATTATCTTGCTTTGGCTTTTCCCTCTAATCCGTGAGGGTTTTTACGCCAAAGCAAGTGCATTTGTTATACGCGGACATTGTGTGTTTTTTATTTATGTGACCTTTCACTCACTCATCCTCTATTTTATTTTTCTTTCTTTAAATTAATTTCTTAATTAATTCTAGGTATATTTATATTAATTTACCATTTTAAATTAAACATGGTGCCCCGGGTGAGGAGTGAGTGACTGGTTTTTTTTTAAAATTAATTTCATTCTTTATATTAACGTCTAATTCGCGTATTCTTTCATGTTTGTTTAAATATTCAATTTGATTATAGTTTTTTTATATATATATAAGTTTAACTCTATTCGGATTCTTATTACATACGTAATATATTTGTGTTTTTTTTTTTTTTTGCGCTCGGAATTTTCATGTAAGGCGTGCGTTCTTAGAATCAAAGCAACGTTACGCGCGCATAAGGAGTGTCGAATTACGCTCAGCGGCGTGTTTAATCGCAGTTTGTTTACGAATAAGCGGCGTTCAGTTGTAGGATCTTTCTGTTTATTTCTTACGCTTTCGTGTCTTAGTTGTAATCGCGTTATTTTCTGTTTCTTTTAGTTTTAAGTATTGTATCCTGTTTTTCGACAAATAAATTTCGGTGAGCATCATGCCGCCGATATCTCTTAAAAAACTAACCGCATTGCAGGCGGCACGTGAGGCCGAGATGGATAGCATGCGCACACGTTTATTAGCAAAACCGCGCGATACTTTAAATAAAAATATAATACAGGCGCGACTTGATGCGTTGAGGGATATTTGGTCGGAAGCGCGTCGTACACATTCGGACATAATAGTTCGTGAAGATGCGGAAACTGATGCGTACGTTGCAGACAATTGGTTCGAACGCATTCAAGGCGTTTATGAGAATACGCTCGATGATATACTTACTTTGTTGACGTTTTTTGACAAATCGGATGGTGACTCTAGCTTAATAAGTGAGACGAACTCGGACTCTCGTGTAGCGAAATTGCCGCGTATCCCTTTGCCGACGTTTTCAGGTAAGTACGAGGACTGGGCGAGTTTTAGCGATTTATTTACTACGCTTGTTCATGATGTGCCTCGTTTGTCAGACGCCACGAAATTACAATATTTGAAACTATGCTTAAAGGACGGAGCCGCCGAGCTGATCAAGGACGTAACTACAACTAACGTTAATTATACGAGCACGTGGCAAACTTTGATAGCTCGTTATAATAATCCGCGGTTAACTATCAACAAGCTCTTGACGTCGTTCTTAGATATTCCGCATTTGAAAAAAGAGTCGGCTCCCGATCTTCGCGCCTTTGTTGACGAGGCACAACGAATTATTCGTGCATTAGCAAATTTAAAGCTTCCGGTTGAACATTGGGACGTTTGGCTTGTATTCTTGTTGTCCGAGCGCTTGGACCCGGAGTCGCGGAAGCTGTGGGAAGCCGAGCTGAGTACCAAGGATCAAGAGATGCAGTCAGGGGAGAGTTCAGTCGTATCTTCTAATTTTAATTCGCTTCCAAAATTCGTGGATTTGATTAAATTCCTGGAGAAAAGAGCGCAAGCTCTTAGTATGGTATCGGCGGAGCGCAAAGCGGAGAAGCGACAAGGCCCCACGTTGACGTCAGGTCCTCCTGCTCGGAAGGTTTTTCACGCTAGTTTTTCTCGATCGGTTGGTAGTTCTAAATGCATGCTTTGTTCGGGTCCTCATTCACTCTCGAAGTGCTATAAATTGAAGGATAAGGATCCCCGAGAGCGGTTATTGGTTATTAAGCGTTTGCAGCTTTGTTTCAATTGTTTTGGTTCGCATAGGGCCAGTACATGTCCTTCGTCGGGACGTTGTTCAATTTGTCGTAATAAGCATCATACGTTACTGCATTTACATCCTCAAGGAGGTTCTCAATCTACACAGCAAAATCAGGGTAGTATTCAAGGAAATAAAACAAGTACAAAAACTTCTATGGTTAACTTACATGCGGCTATCACTTCAATTTCTAAACGTAAGGTCGTCTTAGCCACAGCACGAGTGCAGGTGATTGGTCCCGACGGCAATTATACGTATGCTCGTGCACTGTTAGATCAAGGGTCAGAGGTCTCGTTCGTGTCTGAATCGATAGTACAGTTATTACATCTTCCTAAGAAGAGTACGTGCGTGACCTTGACAGGACTTGGTGCTAATGCTGCTGGCACTGCGCGCATGATGACGCAATTAGTTTTGAAATCCTCGGTTGATTCGAACTTCGAACTTTGTACAAGTGCTTTAGTTCTTTCGCGTCTTACTTCACAGCTTCCATCGGAAAATGTAACCGACTTTGATTTTACGCAATTTTCCGGCATTACTTTAGCGGATCCAGAATTTTATCTCTCGGGTAAAGTAGACCTTATTCTAGGTGCTGATGTATACGGACAGCTGCTCAGATCTGGTTTGAAACGACTTTCACCATCGCAAATGGTTGCGCAAAATACGGCCTTCGGATGGGTTATTTCGGGTGCGTTGCAGGTGGAGACTTCACGGCGGGCGGATCATTCGTCAAATCACGTTCAAATGCAGGTATTGCATTGCTCATCTATGTATGATTTGGATCAAACGCTAGGGCGATTCTGGGCCCTCGAGGGTATACCATCACGACCTTCAAAGTTAAAACCTGAAGATGAGGCTTGCGAGAGGTTATTTAAAGAAAATTATAGTCGTGATTCACAAGGTCGTTATGAAGTTCGGCTTCCTTTGAAATCGAATTTACCATTCGTTGCAGCGGAGACCAGACAAATGGCGCTCGGTTCGCTTTCTACTATGCATCGTCGTTTTGCGCGCGATCCAAAATTAGCAGAAGCATATCGTGACTTTATGGCAGAATACGAAAGATTAGGTCACATGACGCGAATTCCAGAATCAGAAATTCAAGAGAAAACTGCTTGGTATCTACCGCATCACGCAGTAGTACAATCTTCAGACTCCATGTGGAAACTTAGAGTGGTTTTTGACGCTTCCAGGAAAACTCGAGAAGGTCATTCTCTTAATAATTTTTTATCGGCAGGAGCTTCACTTCAAGGCGATCTTTCATTGATATTATTAAATTGGCGTAGATATTTATATGCATTTACAGCGGATATTATTAAAATGTTCCGGCAGATTCGTGTAAAGCTGGAAGATCAGGACCATCAACGGATTGTGTGGGCGCCCACAGCTGAATCTGTTCCAGTGGATTATCGTCTTGCTACAGTAACATATGGAACATCTTGTGCTCCCTTCCTAGCGATCCGTACTTTATTACAGTTAGTTCAGGATGAAGGTGAAGGTTTTCCTCTCGGCGCCGCCTGTCTCAAATCTGAGACCTACGTAGACGACACATTTGCAGGTGCAGACGAGCTCGACGCAGCCATACAAAAAAGAGTAGAACTCACTAAGCTTTTAGGTTTAGCAGGCATTTCTCTTGATAAGTGGGCTGCGAATCATCCGCAGCTTCTTCCTTCTCAATCGCAACAGCCCACGGAAAAGCTGATCGACGAGGATACCTCTATAAAAACGTTAGGTGTTCGTTGGAATCCGGTCCAGGATAAATTTAGATTTACCATATCCGATATCTCCGATATGTCGACGGCTTCAACAAAACGGTCTATTCTATCGAACATAGCTCGGCTCTTTGACCCACTCGGTTGGCTCTCCCCTATTACTGTGACCGCGAAAATATTGATGCAGGACCTATGGATCCAAAAATGCGATTGGGACTCCCTATTACCGGCAGAGCTGCGCGAACGATGGTATGAATATTGTAAATCTTTAGCCGACTTGTCGTTGTTAACCATAAATCGTTGGCTAGGTGTTTCCGCTACTCGTTCCTATCAGTTACACGGATTTTCTGATGCGTCTTCTCGAGCTTATGCTGCTGTCGTGTACTTGCGAATTGATATAGGAGATGGACAATTCAGCGTTTCATTGTTAACTGCGAAGACAAAGGTTGCTCCGGTTAAAACAATTAGTATACCCAACTTAGAACTTTGTGGAGGTGCGCTTCTTGTTGATCTCATTTGTCACGTCAGAAAATTGGATTTCTATAGCACGATCCCAGTTTTTGCATGGTCCGATAGTAAAATCGTTCTCTCCTGGCTGCGTAAACATCCATGCAATTGGAAGACATTTGTAGCAAATAGAGTTTCATATATCCAGACGGAATTGCCCTCTGCAACTTGGACGCATGTGCCAAGCGGGGAGAATCCAGCCGACCTAGCCACCCGAGGTATGACTCCGGCCGAGCTTTCGAAAACTAGTCTTTGGTGGTGCGGGCCTCATTGGCTCTCTCAATGTCAAGAACAATGGCCAAAAAATTTAGAGACTCGGCAAGTTGTACACACTAGAACTGTTTTATCCAATCCGGAGATCTTGTCTCGATTTTCTACCTTATCTCGGTTAATACGCGTTGTTGCCTTTTGCAGGCGGCCGCTTCTTAATTTGCGTCGACAAAAAATGAATCAGGAATTGCTTCCTTCATTCCTTACCTCAGCTGAGTTAACTGAATCCCGTGCCGTCGTCATTCGCTTATCGCAAGCAAGTAGTTTTTCCATCGAAATTGAGGTGCTAAAGAGTGGAAAACGAGTATCACATCGCAGTCGGCTTAGTAAATTAAATCCAATTTTGGATAAAGATGGTATTCTGAGAGTAGGAGGTCGTCTTACACATTCTACGCTTGATTTCAACTCTAAACATCCACCAATTCTCGCTCAAGATTCTCCGCTTAGTCTCTTGTTTGTACGGTCAGCACATCGGTTATGTTTGCACGGAGGACCCATTTTAACATCTAGCGTTTTAATGCAGCAGGTTTGGATTTTAGGCAGAAAGCGATTAGTAAAATCTATAATTCATAAATGTGTCACATGTCAGAGGGTCAAGCCACATTCGGCTCAGCAATTAATGGGAGATCTTCCCGCAGATCGAGTGCATTTAAATAGACCATTTGCCGTTTCAGGTTTAGATTACGCTGGTCCAGTACAGGTGCGCTCTACAAAAGGTCGTGGACATAAGGCTTATAAAGGGTATATTGTTGTGTTTGTTTGTTTCTCTACACGCGCAATCCATCTTGAATTAGTAAGTGATTTAACTGCGGCTACATTTATCTGTGCGTATCGTCGGTTTGTCGGCAGAAGAGGCATTTGTCAACGGCTTTACAGTGACAACGCAACAAATTTTCACGGAGCTGACAATGAGTTAAAAACTATGTTCCAGCGAGCTTCGGTATTCCATAGAGAGATTTCCACGCTCCTCGCAAATGACGGGACTGACTGGGTATTCATTCCTCCTAGCGCTCCTCATTATGGTGGGTTATGGGAAGCTGGCGTGAAGTCGGTAAAACATCACTTAAAAAGAGTAGTAGGCGATCACACTCTTACCTTTGAGGAATTTTCTACAGTTCTGGTTGAAATCGAGGCATGCCTCAACTCACGACCTCTCGGAGCATTAAATAATGACATCGACGATCTTCATGTATTAACACCTTCTCACTTTCTGCATGGAAGTACTTCTACCTTGCTTCCGGATGCTGACCTACAAAATATACCTCAGAATCGTCTAGATCGCTTTCAGTTGTTACAGCGAATACGAAATCAATTTTGGAGACGATGGTCATCGGAATACCTACTTTATTTGCAGCAGCGAGAGAAATGGAGAGACCCAACATACAATTTCTGCGTAGGTCGACTTGTTTTAGTAAAAGATGATCGTTATCCTCCTTCTAAATGGCCGCTGGGACGAATTCTCGAGGTGCATTCAGGTCCAGATGGTCTCGTACGGGTCGTAACAGTAAAAACTGCAACTACATCTTATCGTCGACATATTTCCCGTCTGTGTCCATTACATATTGAGGATAGTAATAATCAGAAGTAGATTTAGTTGTTCGTCTATCAGACGAAGGCGGGCGGGATGTTGGGTCAATTTGCGTTATTTGATTTTAAGCCGTTAATAGATTTATGTTTCGCGCTTTAATTTTCGGCGGCTCACCGTCGCGCGCACGACGGTACGCGCGCGTTCAGGCCCCGCGCGCGAGCCAAGGAATCAGTCTTGATTAGACGGCCGAAAGGTTCGTGTCTTAGGAGTCTAATCGAATAACTAATTGTTTATTTCTGCGTGATCGGTGATAATCGTAGTTGCGAGGGCTGGTGGATTTTTGTTCTTTTCAGAACGAAGGTCTGCTAGTGCGGTTAGAGACTCAATTGAAGTAGCGTTCCGTCGGGATAGGGTGACCGCGTGCGATCGTGGTGCGTGTGTGTGTGAGTGGGTATCGGTGTGAGCCTCGAGGCGTGCGAACTTTTGTTGGGGAACGGCGCTTACGTGCTCAACGTAACCGTTCCAGGGCGAGCGTTTTCGCGACAACGTTTTTTGTGTTGTCCGGCACCTCTGCGTCTGGCTCTCCGAGACGTCGGGGCACGCTTGGTGCAGGTTGTAGGTTACATTAACGCTCCCCGGGCCCGGCTTGCTACAACTCCAGGACGAGAAGCTGCGGCAGTTGTAAACTAGAAAAGATTTGTACGGGCTATAAGCCCAGGTAAGCGTGCGAGCGTAATTGTTGTATTTCTTAGAAATAAAATAAATATTATCTTGCTTTGGCTTTTCCCTCTAATCCGTGAGGGTTTTTACGCCAAAGCAAGTGCATTTGTTATACGCGGACATTGTGTGTTTTTTATTTATGTGACCTTTCACTCACTCATCCTCTATTTTATTTTTCTTTCTTTAAATTAATTTCTTAATTAATTCTAGGTATATTTATATTAATTTACCATTTTAAATTAAACACCAAGTGTTGAAGTATGGTCAGTAATTTTCAGTGATTTTTTTTTATTATTTACTATAATTTTTTTTAAGACTTAAATGTTTTTAACACATGTGTTTTCTTATACAATTTTTACCAGACTGGTAGTATTATATTTATTTATATACTTATAAGGAGAGGACCGACCCTGTGAAAAACGGATCTTTAGGATATCTTTTCTACTATAAAAATATCAAGAAAAGTTATAGATTCTAATGCTCTTTCTTACGATAGATATAAGCAAATAACGAAAAAACTCGCCAAAAAAACCCTTAAATTTGATCGTTTATAACTCGGAAAGAAATATGTATGCTTCCAAATTTAAATCCAGAAAAAACTGAGATCAAGTAAATTTGATTTAAACAATATGCTCAAATACCTTGATTTGGTCAAAAGTACTTATACTTTTTTTATTAATTTGATAGGTCAATTTTACCGACGACATCTAAAAGAGAGTATCTAAAATTATGTAAAAAATAATTGACACTACGATAGGGTATGATTTATACCATAAATAATAACTGTGAAAATCAAAAACAAATTGTATCCGTTTATGGTTTTAATGGGTTAAATATATTGATTTTTAGGCCAAACTATCTTTTTATTCTTCTTTTTTCCGTAATTTTTGGCCGAATTAAGATATTTGAGCTTCCTTTTTTTTAAATCAAACCTACTCGATTTCAGGATTCTTTTAAACTTTAGTTAAAGAGTATATATCTGTTTGTTTTAGAGTTATACGCGATCAAAGTCATAGATTATGTTTGTAGATGTTTTCTTATTTGCTTGTAAATTCCCTAAATAGGGGTATTGGTATACGTAACTCCGGCTTTTTTCATATTTTTATAGTAGGCATCATATCCTATAGTTTGGTGAAGATCCGTTTCCCGAATGTCAGATGCTCTCCTTGTAAGTATCAAAATGTAGTAGTAGTTGGATATTTTGTTTAAAAATACGGATGCAGTAGTTAAACTATGTTGTACTATGAAGTAAACTTAGAAACTTAGAGAATCATTTTCGTAAAATTGCGTCTCAAACATAACCTCAAAATTGTTTGTTGTTAATTAAAATGAATGAAAGATTTAAATAAACATTATCTTGTAATACAATTCGGAAGTTTATATATCATAAACAATCTATATACATAAATATTGATGCTATTTTGCAATAAATAGCAGTTATTTACTGCTCGGGAAGTATAGATCCCATAATTATCATTTGGCCCATATAGGGGGTACTTTACCTTAAATGTGCGATGGTTCACCCAATGAAGCGGATTACTTTGTCTTCCCGGGGTACACTGCTCGTGATCGCTGAGAGTGCAGGGAACCCCAGTAGACGTTTGTGTCGGAAGAAGGTCGAGCGCCTGGACTCGGTGTATTGTTCTTGCGTGTTTGTGAACGAGTGTTCGTTCCGGTAAAAGGTAACGACGGAATCGTGCGCGATTGTAACACGGCCGTCTTCTTCACCGCTGCATCCGACGTCCTGACCTCTGTTGCCTAAGAGGGATTGTATTCGGGTACGCCAAACTATCGATTGAGGATCTCGATTCGGCAAGTCATCGGTGCTATCCTCCGCGCGTACTCCATCGACATAGATACATTATATTAATTAAGTCCCGTAAGTGTTCCTGATGACACTTCTCAGCATTTTTAATAATATAAAAAAAATAACTTTTTTTGCGTGGAACAGGACAACGCGGCTATACAATTATTTAAAATAATTATTTATTTTAATATGTATAATCGGCCGTTAGTAAATACAATATCACAACTTTTTATAAAACTTTTCTTCATTCACGTTTTATTTTTATGCAAAAAATACATTGTAAACATATAGAGTACATCTCTTTCTATAACATTCACCATCATTTTTTTATTTTTTTAAAAAAACAATTAAAATTATTTTTGTTATTTAATGTAATTTGAAAGGTTAATATTTGAATTTGTAAAATTAATCTGTAAATGGTACTTGCAATAAAATTCGTTACATTATACATCATCCTCTTCACATGTGCACATATGAAATATAAATGTCAATGTCAATCATATATACTGCGTTTACTCAACTTTATTTATATATATACATACATACGTAAAAATAAATGTTTGATCATCGGTATTATCATTTTTATTCGTTTTAACTGCACAACCATCGTTTGGAACGTTGTCAAACTAATTCATTTGTATTTATAATTTTCGCCCGGCACACTTTATACATACGAATCTCATTTTTTCTTTTATCGCCGTTAAAATTAATATTGATAACTCATAAAATACATTTACATTAATTAAGCGAAATTGTTATTTATTATCCGTTTTAATTAATAATATATATATATATATATATATATATAAATATAAAATAAATATATAACTAATCGATAATAAGGGATAAATTGCATTTATGAAAGCTCTCAACGAGATTCGGTAAAACGATTTAACATTCCGATAATATAAAACACTTCACATTTCCATATTACTTTTTATATCCGTGATTTTGAGGTAAAAAAAAGAGGAAGAAAATAAACGGAAGAGAATTCCATTCAGCTGTCACTCGAGGATCGTAAGGAAAACCATAATTGGTGAATGGGAAACGAGTAGTCGTAAAACAGCATCCCTTCCGTTATTAAATCTTAAAGAAAACTCGGCAATGATTATCGGAAAGAGGAATCGTCTTTTGCGTTTTCATTTATGTTATACGACTCGGTGTAATGGACGTCCAACCAGATTTCGTATTGTTATAGATCGAATTACCATTTATAGAATGTAAATAGTACATTTAAGAATCCGTTTAGCTTCTATATAGTAAATACACGAGATTGGTACATTGAGTATTTCCAAATTAACTTTATTTAATATATTTAAAATTAAAGTTCATGACAACTGGTTTGTCAGAGGTGCTTGATCATTATTTGTAACCATCATTTTTTATAAAAACAAAAAAGCTTCGTTTTTTGTGTGATTTTTTCTGACAATTCCGTCAATAATGAAATTTAAAATAACAATTGGTCGTTTAGAAGTGACCTCAAGGAATATGTAAAGAAATTTGGAACTTCAAAAACATTCATTACTAAACTTTTTAACAGAGTTTCTTTAAAACTATTCAATAAAATTTTGTATTGATTCGCTAAAATTGTTTTAGAGTGTAAGCATTTTGATTGTTTCTTTTTATTTATCTATTTATTTGATACAGTGAAATAATAATCGACTTAACTTTGAAAGGACATTATCCAAAATTAATATAACAATAATCATAATAATAAAAAAGAATTGCAACGTGTTAAAAATCATACAGGTCTCTCGATGCGCGGCATAATATATTTTTTCTATATTAATTATGTGGGTTTAGGATGTTCATACTTGAAATGTTAATAAAGAAAAATCTTAATTCTTTCGGAAGAAAGAAGTTTACTTAATGTGTTGAATTAAGCCGTAAATGAAAATCTCATACTCATGATTGAAATTAATTGCGCACCGCCTAATCTATCTACATTACTCTCATTGTTGTCCTAATTATAATCATTATAACGTACATAATGAGAATTTGCACGTGTAATGCATTTTTTACTCTAGTTCCTTTTATATTTCCCTGGTATTTTTATAAATATATTCGTCAAACAATTTAATCTAAAAACTATCACGTTTTTTTCATTAAAATTATACCTTTTTGAAACAAAGGAAATTTGTATAAACATTTATTTATACGTTTAATGTACATTACATTTATCAGTTATACAGCTAAAATTCCGTTTCAACAAGTATCATTTCGTTAAGTAATCGTTAAATTTAAAACGTAATTTTTAGCATTGAAAAAAAAAATATTACATCCCAGTAAACGTACAGATATACAAAGGATTCCAATGGAACCGCGTAGCGAAGGCAAACAAAGTAAAAAAAAAGAAGACGAAACGGTAATATCGGGTAAATTAAAGTTTCCAACAATACCTCAGGGAGACAATAAAATCGGCTTCTCGAATTACGTGCGGGAGAGAGAAGCGTATTTTCGTATGTATACGCATCGAACGAGAGCGAAGCGCGATAATGAAAGGACTCGGTGCGCGTGGCAAAATGAAGATCGAACACCGAACGAAGAGAGTGAGAGAAGAGGTGGGGTAGATGCAAGCTCGGGGCATCGGAGCTTTATCGTAATTAATTACCGAGCGAACGATTGCGTGGCCTGCTAAAACAGCGTGTCGCGGTCGAAGGTATAGAGCGAGCCGAGCTTTCGGTTGTGTGCGCGCGCGTGTGCGTGGGTGTTACCAAGCCCAAACGATCAATTTGAATTAAGGCCGTTACGCGCTCGAGTCAATGAGGTACGATTCGATATTTCCTTCTTTTTTCCTTTCTTTCTTTCTTTCTTGTTCAAGCTCCATTTCTTCCTTCTGTTTCTCCTAATACTTTAAAGTTAAATGTCAATTTAACGGGAATAGAAATGGAAGTGAATCGTTGCGGATCGATTGGATTGAAAAGTAAATTCAATTGAAATCGCGTGTTTTTCCTATAGTTTCGTCGACGCGAACGCGTATGTACGCCGTTTAAGTGAAATAAGATTTTCCGCGTGTGTGTATATATGTGTATTAACTTTCATCTCGTTCGTTCGAATTTTACGATTGAACAAACGAATTTTTACTATTTCCTTCTTTCGAAATTTTTTTAAGTCACGGAATATACGACGATGCGAGGGAATCCATACATCGGGACGTTTAATCCCTGAAATCGGCCGTCCGAACAGTTATTACTACCGTAAAGCGATCTCGACCAACAAACTCAGATTTATACGTCGACATCCGCGTATACATACATACCAACTGGAAAAAGAGAATTGCCCCGTAAAAAAAGGACGAGCGGATCTGTCTTATATATATATATATATATTTGTCGAGTCTGGTCGTAATCAATGTTACTACTTTCCTGTCCCGCTTCCCCTCCCATGAGAAAATCATCTTTGCGTCTTGAAAGTGGAGCATCGACGCGCCTACCATCGCATATTTCAACCGTGTAATCGTTTATACCCTGTGTTTTCGAATCCGCGAGCGAGAGAATACGCGTCTGGCAATCCTGATTCTGAGAGACGATTTCTTAAACCGGTCATTTGTAAGGATTTTATATATATGCGATCCCTTTTCTTCTCTCGCTACATTCGAGAACCTCTTTGAGATTTTGCTGCTTACGCAATACTATGTGACGTTATTCCTGTTTTGTTTCGCTGACTTTGTCTTTATATACCGATGAATTTCGGTACAATCAGTTTTTGTTTTGTACAAATACTTTTTTGTTGAGTAAATAAACTATCGAGATTATTTCTTGGTATAGAATTTTGAATCTGAGATGTTGATGGTAAAAGTTGCGGGTAAATATAACCGTGTCTTTTTTGGATACTGACTGTTTCGAATAAATTTAGGGAAAATGTAATTAAAAAAATTAAAATAATTCGAGTTCATAACAGCTTTAAATCCATAATGTAAGATAAAATTGAAGCTGAAATCAAGCGCTTTAATATCAAGAGAGATGGGTATGCTCAACTTTTATCATCCCTACCTTGTCGACAAAAAACCATTATCAATATAATTAAAGAAAATCATTATTGCAATTTTAAGAATAGTTACCCTTTCTTTATTAATAACTAATATGTGTACTAAAATTTATACAACAATATTTATTCACTTTTCGAAAACCACCCCTTATCAAAAATGTATAAATAATAATAGAAAATAATTTGGAAATATTAGTAAGAGATTTCTTTGAAGTAGCAAATATTTATTTCTTATTCTTAGCACATGGGTAGATTATATTTGAATATTATAACTGAATCTTTAACAATATTTGCATCGAAAATGTTCGTATAGTATAGTTTTTTTTATTAACCATTAGGTGTACTACCCTGTTAACTTTGGTACGAAAAATAAGATTTTATTCAAGTTGTACAATAATAAGATACATATCAATTTGAATATATTTTATTAAAAATTACATTAAATTTTATAACAATTTTTCAATCGAACCTAACTTTTGAATTGTTTGAGTTATTCGAACAAACCGACGTTGAAATAGTAGCTATATCAATGCCATTTCCTTTGTTTCACTATAAATTAAAGGATAAACAGCCCTTTTTCACTAAATTGAAAAGAAATCGAATTTCGTTATCACCAGTAGGGGAGTATCACACCTACGGAAAACGGATCTTTACTAGACTATAGAATTTCTATTATAAAGATATAAAGAAAAACGTAATTATAGACTGTAACGTCCTTTTTACGGAATTTATGAGCGAAAAATTAAAATTTACGCCAAAAATAGTCTTGACTTTGATTACTTATAATTAAAAACCAAATGAAGATGTACATTTACACCTAAGCTCAAAAGAAAGTTGAGATCGCGTATTTGATCAAAAGTTATGGAAGAAATAAGGATTAGACGAAAATTTGGCCTAAAATAATCATCAAATTTTAATGCTAAACTACTGTGCAAGGCCAAGTTCTTTGGATCACCTACACGCTACACTTTTTTATTAATATAACAATTTTATTGTTTTATAACGTCATAATAAGTCGATCGCTGGAGTTATACATATACTAGTGACATTTTACAATAAAAATTTTTGTTCTAACAACTATAAAAGTGTAAGGCTAATGTTTGAGCATCTGGGCCATTATAATTTTATTCTATTACGCTACCTTTACTTAAACATTTATAAAAGAATATAATATTTATATTGTAAAAGCTGTTTGGTTATCAATTTCAATATACCTTCATTTGATGAATCAAGAAGAATTAATTTACTGTATAATACATAGAAAATGTGCAAAGACATTTCCATTAAATAAAGGTATTGTTAATTAAATTATTTAATTAAATTTGATTATCTGGATCGTTAGACACTTTTTATTTTTGTAAATACTATACTCGATATATTTAGTGTTTCACCTTCAACTTAGATTTTCGTCAAGTTTTACTATTTCTCTGTCGTTGACAAAGTAAAAAGTTTCGTAATAAATTAATTTAAATAAGAACACCAACGAATTTAGAAAATTAAACACCTAACCTCAAAATATATTTGCAAAGTCAATTTGAAGACTCCGAGTCCGTTTATTGAGTGACGCTAATTCGAAAAATTTTATGTAATCTTCCCCAAGGTTCTTCAAACGAATCTGGATTGTTATATATTTAATGTACTCTATGTTGTAGATTTCAATGTTACTTTCTACATTGTATGTATAATAAAAGCTACTATAAATAAAGGTAGATATTTTATTTCGAATTTGATAACAATTCTAGGAAAAAAGACGAATTTTATTATTTATGTATCAAAAAGTTGAGCTATAGTCTGGACATTTAAATGTACAAGCAAAAGCTGTTAAATTAAGTATTCTAATATATTCTCTTTACAATAGTCCAAATGTTCTATCGTACTTTTACTCGAAGAAAACTTTATTTTCATTATAAAAACTTCGTTTACGTTTGTTCCAATATTTCATTAGTACTTTCTATCCGCTACTCATTTACGAGTGATTTTTGATAATATTTTATTTAACCGCGCTAATTAAAAGTATGTAATAATAAAAATTTATAACGATCGCGCAAGCTAAAGTCAATATATTAATAATATATTAATATTAATTTTCCGTATAAACAATAATTTCATAATCGCACATACTTAGATTGGGTGCAGACAATGCAAACAAGGTGAAATGTATTTTCTATAGTTCCAACCTTTAAGTAAGTTAATAAACTGCGCTATACCGCAAAATAGTTAAAGAAAGTTTTGTGTTTGGTGAAAAGTGCATATAATAGGATAAATTAGTTCGTAACTGTCGCATAAATATGTTAAAACTTGAGAATGTTGATCGTAATTGCTTCAACGTGACAAATTGATAAAATGTTTATTCTTTTATTTTATTTTCGAAATAAATATATTTTATTTATTAATTCGATAAATCTTGATTTCACACGTATTTTCGCTTGTAATCTCACCGATCTTTCGTTTTCTTTTCTTCTCTCCGTTCTTTACCAAAAGTTTACGCAATTTTTTTCATCTCAACTCAATGTGATTAAGAGACGTTGCTTCTCTGTGAATTGGTTGCAAGATAAACTTTCAAAATCGGTGAAGGATAAGAATTATAGGTTTAACTTTTTACTTCGTTACTGCTACTACTCGTAAATTAAAGTCCTTGCTGCGGATATACCGCAGACATTACTATTTTATTTTAAACTTCTGTCATTGCTTATATACACGTCAATGAAGTAATGTAATTTTTTAACCAGAATTACGCTAAACAGAATCGTTTATTGTTACATTCAAAAAAATATGTTAAAGGGTATATTTTTTTTACGAAATTGGAAAGTTACTGTAAGTTCTTGGGATCGCTGATTACGAATATCTAATATTAGACTTTGAAAATAAAATAATTTGTTACAAATGTATTATCTGAAAATACAGTAAGTTTTGTCTCGTATAAGGTATATATAACAAAATTTTTGTGAAAAACGTACAATTTACGAAATTTAACAAAAATACTACCGATCGAAAATTCTTAGGTTTAAATCATATATTCAAAAACTTTTATAATTCTATAGATGTGTGAATCAAGTTATAGAAAACGATTTTTGATTAAAAAAGTAATTTTTCAACTTTAAAATATTTTTTTTATTAATGCAGTTCAATCTCTTACGTGATGTTATTTACTTTAACTATTATTAATAACATAAATAAATTTGAATAGTTTGTTATAAAAATCTTATATATTTTTCTATAAATAACTATAAGAAATGGGGCACATATACGTCCCACTGACCCTTAAAATATTAAAGCTGACTATATTTTGTAGCGTCGTAATAGCGTATATTTAGATTATCAAAATTTTGTTTAGTATTATAGTAATTTATATTACAAGTATCTTAAAATAAATTACTTACTAATCCTAATATACATCTTTATGCTACCCCAACATAACAATATTTAAGCGTGAAAAAAGATTTTAATTATTGTTTGATAATTCACATATTTATATTTCTGCAATTTTTGTAAATAATTGTGAGACTGAATAAAAACTAATTCAAAAATTGTTATATAATTTCCTTTTTAAAGATTACTCTCTTATTCTCATAGAATGAAAAATACACCCTTAAAGTAAAATGTCACACTCCAAGAGAGTGAAAAATCGATTTTTATACGGTAGAATAAATTTCACTCCCTCGAATTTCGAGAGTAATTAAAATTCTTTAAAATATAATGGTTAAATAAATGTATCTTCGATTAAATTTCATTATTTACCTTTTTGTCAATTAGGTTCTGGAGTGGGGCGGTGTCTCGTTGATTGACCGTACGTTTGAAGAGGTCGCGCACATTATCGACCGAAGCGGTGATGTTGCTGAACTCGTCGTCGAACACGCAACAGATATGTAAGTCCTTGTCAACTTTAAAAAAGAAAATACTTCACAGCGATTAACTAAAAGAGCATACTTTTATTATAGATTTCAATGCTCTTTTTCAACATAATTATATATAAAGAATGATCTTTTATATACCTATATATATAGAATTTTTATATGAAATCAGTGAATGAAAATTTCAGCTATTGGGCATAAAAATGAACCGATTTCTGAGGATTGGAATCAAACGAAGCGGTGTTTATAGATATTTTATTTTAAGATTTGTTAAATAAAATTATATTTTTATTCATTTATAATTGTATAATACGCAGAGGAAAAATTTATTTGAAGAACTATGAGGTTTTAATCAATAATTTATAAATTATGTGTTTAATAAATTAAAATTAGTACAACTTTTGGTAAAATTTATCAGATATTCAGTAATTATTAATAAATTTGTAGTAAATTTTTAGTTATTTTTATAATAACGTATAGTAATATTTACTACAATTTTTTTTCCATGTAGAATAATTGACATTGCATTTTCTTGAATTTTTATGTAAAATATATATCAATTTTTTGAGATAATGTACATATTTGTGTAAACGATAAAATGTTGCATTTGTCCCAATTCTTTCGGATGAAAGTTTTCACATACAATAACCATATTTAGTTTTTATTAGTATTTTTTTGAGATGTCGATGTCTCCCTTAAAAATTGTTTCTCAATAACGATATTATAAATTTAAATTTTAGATTCTCCTTATCCGTGGTTATAGGTACAAATTTATACAATAAATTTTTAATTCCCTAAATTTATAAATATTTATCGTAAATTTATTGTGCTGAATTACCATACTACATTTTAATCATATAGTAAATTTTTCCTAAAATTATTTTTTGTCACAATGCATAAAAAATCCATAGTAGCAATCGGTACTTTTACCCTGTTTTCGTATAAATAAAATAAAAAATACGTAGTATATTCTTTAACATTAACTCTATAAGTTTAACTTTCTAAAAAATGAACAAAATGAAATCTCCGCGTGGTTTTAGATAAATTCCAATATTGATTTATTTCTCAAGATAAAAATTTTAAAATTTCGCTTCGTTCATGCAGGTTATTAATGACGCTAAGTAACGTCGGATAAGAATATATAACAAATTTATTACATTCAAGCCAAAAAAAAAAATGAAAAGGGGGAGAGGAAAATTGTGCATTAGATAAAATTAACATCCTTAGGAAAGTTCTTCTCTACCACAATGGCAGAATTCACTTTTATATTCAAACCTCGTCGAGCAGTCTTTTACAAAGTTAAATCAGTCCTCTCATAAAAATCCAACCTAGAGAGTGAGAGAGAGGAAACTCGTTTAAAGTTATAATTCAAGCTAGCACTTCGGCAACGTTTGTCCACGAGACCCGACTAGTCAAATATAACCATTCATTTAAAAGTGAAAAAAAAAATCACTTCGTTTTTTCTTTTTGGTGGAGGAGCCAGTTTAATATCCCACAAATTCAACAAGAGTTTCAACTAAATCGTGATAAATTAACGGCTCGCTTGGTATTCAAAAGTTTTCTCTCTCAACAGGAGCGGAGATCCCTTGGACGAGCCAGGAATGGCTGCAACGACGGAGAAAACACCGGGTAACCTCGGACTCGGGCAACTTGGTAAGTACACTACCATTGTTCATAATTTTGTAAAATTTAATTCACGTTTTATATATATATATATATATATATATTTACACTCACATACACATAGACGAGAACATTGCAACCACGAATCAAATATAATAATTTACCAAACAGGAATCTTTTTTTTTCTCCTGGTATACATACACACGATGTAATTACTAGAAGAGTTTTCTAATGAAAATTAGATTTTTCTCGTGCGTAGTGGTACATTTACGTGGCCCTTTGACCACGTTTTTTTGTTGTCTCTTTTTTCTACGATCGTCAAGGATTTTATTACCTCGTTACACGTTACTTTCAGCTAATATTTTATTTTTCGTTAATAAAATAATTCCCCGTTTTTCAAAAGTAAAGTTTCTAATTACGTTTTACGAATTATTATACGGTTGGTTAAATACAAATTCGAGCTTATCGTAGTACCTTTTTTTACTTACAAAAATGTATGTAGAATAATACATAAAAAATATAATCCGCTTTTATACATCGAATTAAATTCCCATACTGTAGATTATTTGCGCAGAGGTTTTAATCACGATAGACCAAATATATACTCGTAGCTATAGCAGAATTATTATAAAATTATAGTTATAAATTTTTATTAAAATTACGAGAAATTTAATATAAAATTTAAAAATGCTAAAATATTTAATACCATCAATTTTCTATCTGGCAATTTACTATTAATAAAACGTTGAATCTCACCAGTTAACCAAGAGTCACGTATATCTTTAACCTGAATATTAAATTTCTTTTCGAAATACGTCAATTTATTTATAACTATTTTACATTTCTCTATCTTTATTTAGTTTCAACATCTCCATCGTGCATTATATCGATTTTGTTTATATATATTTATATGTAAAGTGACATATTTTTTTTTTACTTTTTAACAAACAAATTATAGGTATAGTGCGATGCGTGTAAAATTTTAATTTCAGTAGCAGTAGAGACATAGCAAATAACGAACCTTTTATAGTATATGCGTTTACAAATTTTTTTTAATTTATATAGTTAAACAAAATAATTGTGCTACGCGAAACGGTACATATATATATACATATACACATTACACGTAACTATACGTACAAGATAGACGCTCCACACAATATTGGTTTAGCATGTAGTTAATTACATTAAAAAGAAAAACCTATACATATAGATCAAAAGAGAACGATCTAGTTATACACATAAAAATAAAAAGAAGGAAAAAAAAAATAAAAGAAGGGTTGTTGCCACGATTTTGTTTCTTATTTTACAGAATCGGATACGAACAAAGCGCCATCGTCGCCGACGCGCAGGAAACTGCCAAAGACGCCGGTATAACGAGTTGCTAAAATAGAGCCTACACGTGACCTATTCTACTCTACTACTATCTCCTGTTTTATTTATTTATTTCGTCTTGACAAAAATTTCTTCTACTCGTTGGCTTCTTTCACTATATTTTTTTTTTATTTCAACGAATACATACAATCTTCCAATACTCCCGTCACACACGTCTCGTTCAGCCACTCTTTTTACGTCACGCATACTCACACACGGACTCGACGTACACGCGTATACATACACACACACACACATATATATATATACACGTGCGCGCTCGATCACGGCATTGCGCACACGCACACACATAGACACAGTCGCACCCACGACATTATCAAAAGTGGTAAAGACACGTCATACACGCAGACACATATATATATATGTATATACATACACACACATTATGCGTGTATCAAGATAAAGCGGATATACGAGTGCGTACAATCATATATAGGATTTTCTAAAACAGCGCGCATTTTTATGTACTTCTTTGTCTACGAATAAACAATATAGCCTATGTGTGTGTGTGTGTGTTGCGTGTGCGTGCGATACGAGGTAAATACACAAGTGAAACAAGAGAGAGAAACTGAGAGAGAGAGAGAGAGTTTGATGAAAATTTGATGTTTCGTTAAACGTTTCGAATTTGGAAAATTAAGATACTCTTCTAAAATATTTATACCTATATTCTCTACAGCAGCACGATACACGTCTTAAACCCTTAAACTTTGAATAGATTATCTCTTTCTCCCTTTCTCACACACTCTCTCTTGTTGTAAAACCATTTTTACGAAATTTTCGTAATAAACTTCTGGAAGTGAGAAAGATAATGGAACATATAAAGAAAAAAGAAAATAATATTAACTCTCTATCCCCGATATTCGTATAATAAAGCCGCTGTATAAGCTCGATCGTAATCGTGTCCTTCTAATATACGCACGAGAGTCTTATTAAATTGTTATCGATCATTGTCATAAAAACTTACACAGCTATACATATACTTACATATACGTATCATACGCACACGTACACATCATGCATGTGTGTGCGAGGTACACATGTTTATGACGCACACGCAGGTATGTACTAGAGGGTCGCAAACGAAGGGAGAGCCTTGGTAGAATTTCCTCCTTTCATTTTGGCTAGGATTATCGTTTACATCATTTTTTTTTCCTTTTTTTTCTAGTTGGTCAAATTTCTTATTCACTCGTGCGCAATCGACGGTATGTGTCTTCACGTTATAATAAACATACTGTTTTATTTTCTTTATTTTCGTTATTTTAATTTTAACTACATAAACAATTTTTCAAAATCAATTAAGATTTCAGTGAGTTGGTTATAATATAGTATTCGACTGAAAGATCAATTAAGCGGATTCTTTTTAAGTAATCTTATAATTTAAGGCCTTTCTTTTTAATTAAAACCAATTTTAGGTTTTTATAGGTTGATTTTAAGTGGAGAGCGTGAAAATTGTCTCCAAATTCGCTATAATTAAAAATCACTCAATATTATTGCTAAAAAACTGAGTCATTACATTTTTAAGTGTAAATTTCACTTGTATTCCAGTTTACTCGAAGCAATTTTGAGATTAACTTGAAATAACGACTAATTTCGACTCGATACCGAATCACTCACTCTTGGTTCATTATTCACTTGAACAAATTTAGAGAGTTGAGTTTCGTACCCCTCTAACCTAATAAAATCCAAATATTTCTAATTAATAATAAATACTTTAAAATATCGATTTCCTTATAAATTAGAATCATTTTTTTAAAAAATTAATATCGAAGTCTACACCAAGGCTCCTTTTCGTTCTAACGAGCGCGACTGAAACGTACACGTGTGCGAACGAAAACACTATCATAAATAAAAGGACGTCACTGAAAAAAAAATACGACGAAACAATGATACCAAAACCGAACGACTATAAGCTTCCACGATTGTATATAAAAAAAATTGAAAATATAAATATATACCAACATCCAGGACATATGTGAACGTATCTGCTTTTAAACGTCGCGACGACGATGATATAGTCCGGACGAAAAGATTCATCTTCCTTCCTCTTAAGAAAATGAACGCAGTATATGATTCAACGTGTACAACTATAAATACATACGTAGATATATACAGATACATATATACATGTAATTATGAATAATAGTTTAAAAAAAAAAGTGTATTAAGGATTATATACAATGTACCACGTCGCGTAAATCCATTTTAAGGGACCTTAATTATGACCTAGCAGAATTTAAATTAATAAAAAAAGAGAAAAATTACATGAATATTGTTGTATAAACGCCCTTTCGCACTGTCTGGTGTTGTATATGCTGTGCGCGACGAAAACAACATCTTGTTACACGAATGTCGTTATTATAGAGAATGATTACGGAATCGTATATATAATACACGTCTAAGATTATTCGAAAGTGTATTAAATAAAATGCTTATGTTCTTTCGCTTCTCACCGTTGATAATACCTGCAAACACAAAAGATGAAGACCAAACGCGTCGTTCGCTATGTTACTAAAAAAGAAATATCCCTTTGAACTCCCTTTACAATGTTTGTTACAAATTTTTACATTATTATTATTACAGCCTTATTGCTTTTTTATATCTATTTTTTCTTTACATATATATGACGTATATATATACTTTATTAATCACGCACTTGTTTCTTCTATCACGCTGAACTTTTCTTTTTGTTTTTCATTTTTTTTCTGGTTTTTGGAATATATGGCATATATATTTTGTACGTTTTATAGCGCTATATTTATATATATTATAGATGAGTCGTATTTTTGTTTTCGTATATATTACATAGACACGCTGCAGTAATTAGTATACGTAAAGCTTGTATTTTAGAACCATAAATTTTAAAAATTAAAATAAGATAATTGTTGGTTTTTTTTTCTCTCTGTTTTTCAATAACCCAGGCGCGTGGTGCAGCTTTTTTATTTTACGAGATGTCCCGAGTGATATATATTTCGAAAAGACCTCTTTCGAATTTGAGTGTCGCACCGTTCCATTTTCAAATTTAAATATATAAATGCTAAATTTTCACTCGGTATCGTCATTATCTTCCCGTATCTTTTTTTGTTATCCCTTTCTCTCCGTTACTCCCTCTTTCTCTTTCAGTCTTTATCGCTGTGCATCTTTCTACTTCTATATCCATTAACGAAAGAGACGAAGATAGTGTTATACAATTTTGCGATAATTCTGTGATTCAAAGTAGGCGACTGTTAAGGTAATGTGAAACCATTTTGCACTTATTTACTCAACTCGCTCTGACATATGATATAATTTTAAATTCGGAAACACGTCGTATATTTTCGAATGATGTACTTTCGAAAAAATAAGAAATATATATATTAATTCACGGTGTAATATATGTGGGAATTGCTTGCTTTTATTTTTTAATGGGTTGTACTTGATTTTAAATGAAAAGAGGTAATAGGACTCTCTTTGCGATAACGCATCTGCAATTTGTATATGTATATATAAGGATGATCGAGTAAAAAATTAAAAATCGTAATTAATACTATAAAAGTATGAGATAATTTTTTAGATATAGTCTGTAGGTTCATTGTTATCATTTTACTTTGAATTAGTAGTCAAAATGCTGTGTAAGGAATCGAAGAATTGAAAAGTTTGAAAAATGTTACACGGGTATATATACTACCTCGTGATAATTTTTTTCCTGTTAATAAGTAATTAACGTAAATTTTAAATTTTTGAATCTTTGTTGGAAATAAATAAATTACGGAGAGAGATTGTTGAAATCGATATTTTGGTACACTAAACAGAGCATTATATTTTCAATACACTTTTTCCGCGCACGACTAAATATATTCTTTATATTAATAATGATTATTATTAATATAAATTATATTTTAATTCTATGTTAATACATAATAATTATAATTATAATTATAATTATATTTTAATTATACTACCTAGCTAAAATCAACATCTTTTTTATGTAATTACGCAATTGATTTCTTACATTAAAAAATTATATAAATAATTAAACAAACAAATAAATAAATATATAAATAAATATATAAATAAATGAATACATAAATAAATAAATAATTAAATAAATAAATATTGACTATTGTTACGTACGTAACATCGACACGCGTATCGGCGCGTGTGTGAGAACGGTGTAGGATGACCGAAACGCGAAATATCATGACGAATGCAACTACAACAAGAAATCGCGGACGGTGGCCTAGTGGTTAGGTCTCGTGACTGGAAACTCGCGGATCCTCGGTTCGATTCCCGGCGTCCGATCAATTTTTTATTCGGTCCTCTCCTATCACCTTCTCCATACGCAACACTATATAATAAAATAAAAGGCAGTCAACAAGGTGAATAAAAATATTTTAGTATCAAATTTTATTTAAATTCATGTTGTGTTTGCTGTGACACCCGTAATCAACTTGATCATTTTTTATTCGGCAACAATTCAAATATACACTATTATTAATTACGTCTAATATATATATAAATACTCTCATTACTTTACTAATATCGATTTCAACGATCTCTCTATAATTAATATCTACGTGGACAATAAAAATAAAATATATTTCGAAAATAATTATTTAAATAATATTTTTTAAAATAAGTGTATATCTTTAAAGAATTATATATCGATTGTTCTATTTTTTCACTTCTGTAAATTAATATTTCTCGGGGAGATAAAATAAATTAACCGGTAATGGAGAAAAAGTAATCGAGAACCTTTTTAACTGTATAATGGTTTCGGTGGGTTAATTTTCAACAGCGATAATACAAAATTTTCGAATTCACACTATCTTTCTATTAAATGGACGTATAAGCTAATAGACGTAAGTGTATATATTACACGTCTACATTGTCTCCTCGTAAGAATCCTTATTCGCCATTATAACGACGTAAAAAAAAAGAAAAATAGTTACAATCATTCCTATAAAAGTTGTCATAAAAAACACAAATGAATTTAATGTGAATAACGATAATATACTCAGATTATCACTCGCAGTGCAGTATACTGCGGTATATACGCGTAGAGTAAAATTGGTTCATCACATAACCTTAACGGTTGACGGTGAGACAAAAGTGGGACATACAATACGAAAGATAAAAAGGAAAAAAAATCAAGAATGATTCTATTGTGCGATGACTGGCAGTGAATGAATATAGATGCGTCGTGCGCCAAATGACAAAAAGAAATAATAATAATAATAATAATAAAGAGCTTTCGTACAATCAATTTATGTAGTGAGCTGCCGCGCGTGAAAGGAGTTTTCTTCTCCGCTGGCGTTAGACTTAATTATCATCGATGAGCTTTGAGCGGATAATCTCTTTGCTAACAACCACAAATACAACAACAACAACAACAACAACAACAAGAACGAAAAAAAAAATAATTGCTAAATTATATATAATGCCAAAAATGAAATATATACCCTCTTTTGAGGCCCGAGGATATAAAATGTATGAAACGAGATAATGAAAAACAAATAATTTAACGGAATAAGAGCTTTTTGAAACCTTAAACTTATTACCGACTACGTAATCTATATCAGCTTGAATCTATTTCAAGGTTTAATCGACTTGTACGAGCAACAAAAATAATCTAACGATATATTAAGAAGTTTTTATGGGAACATTCGAATACAACGAAAAGTCTGTGCACGCATATTCATATATATCGAGCATTGATGAATAAAAACGACACACGCACACCTATACACACACACACACACACACACACACACACACACACATATAACACGTACGCTGCACACACATGCATATCAACAAAAGTGTATATAACTTGAAATTTTTATACAACCTAACATATTTACATAATTGACACTCGTGAAAAATTGACTTTTTGTATTATTCACAAATGATAATAAGGAAATATAATATATATGTATAGTCCACCCTCTGAACTCCAATAGTGCGTGATAAAGCTACTTAGTCGGTAATAACATTATATAAAATAATCGGAACGATATATCAATAGTATTTGATAATATTAAGAATGCAATTAATATACATAAAATTTGACTAATTAAAAATCTTACTATATGTATCACCGTTAAATTCTATATATTCATATAACACGAGGAATTCGTTACGAGCTAATTTTTAATTTCACGGGCGTTAAAAATTAAATACGACGAATTAAGGTGTAAAGTCACACGCGGTACACATAAATATTCAAATATCAAAAGCTCGAAATTATTTACCTCCGTGGATTCCGTCGTGTGTGCTTTTTGCAAATCTTTCAGTTGAAAGTGTATACGTTCCAAAGCTCTCACTTTTTTTTTGTTTCACTTGGGCCTCGAAAAGTGTCAGTTGGAGGAGAGGGAGGGGTCGTGTTACGTAAAATTTTCTATAAATATATACATAACCGTTGATTAAAATACTTTTGTAAATATACAATCACTTCATTTATTTTACGGAGTAACGAGTGGGACGTAAGGAAAACGGTGAAATCGATGAAAAAAAATGTACATCCCTGTATATATAAATAATAATAATAATGATAATAATAATAATCAAAATGAACATATATACATACACATATACATATATTTTGTAAATGTCATTATAATTATTTTGTAAACGTTATAGCGATACATATATATATATATATATAGAAAAAAAAGTATATGTGTGTATTTAGCCGTATATGCGTTAAAAACGACAAATTTATTTTCGATCAACTACTTATACATATATATTACATTGAAATTATATATCATGAATGTATATGAAACAAACAGAAATATCACATGGATATAAACCCGATATATCATAGATGAATATTGTAGATGTTTTGACGTTGTTGAATATTAAATAAGCTTATTTTAAGAAACACTATTTGCCAAAGGGAATACGATACAAAATGCGTTGACGATTAAAAAAAGAAAAGGAATGAGATAATATATAGACACACGTGAATCAAATTATAATAATTCTTCTTCGAACGAACGGTGAAACGAAAAAATGAGTACAGAGGTTGAAAATACTTTTTTAAAGCTCATCGGTTTCCAAATACTTAATTCATACTCTTAATTCATGTATACAGCTGATCATATTTCATCTGTGTGCAATATTTAAATTTTTGTAATAGCGTATATACAATACATACATCCATGAATTTAAACGTATATAATTATATACAGAGTTACGTTTAGCAATCACTTGTTAAAATGAAATTTTTGTAAATAATTTATTTCTTTAGTGACATATTTATATATATACACATTAGAGACATTGAGGGTTCACCCGTTTTATCTTTTATAAATATCTGTAATAATCATATCTTGTGTGAAAGAATTGTGACTGGTACAATAAATATATATATAATAAAATATATAACACGTGTTTATCGTCGATTTTAGCATAAATAGGAAAAAAAAATTTGTTCTAGCTCCGGTCCATCAAATCTTTTATTTCTGCTATAACAAATGTATAACAATCAATTGATAAAAGTGGCATCCACTATTTACCCGCGTATTTTACGCATGATATTTTATTACGATATAATCCAATTTCGTCGTTAAGGAAAAATAGTATAATACATATATATATATATATATATATTTTAAAAAGCATGGAGATAATCAAAAAATGTTATTCGTATATATACGTACATCGCATCTTATATAAGGATATATTTGAGATTAAAGATTGACGAGTAGCCGTGTCACCGTTAATTTATTAAATAAAATGTAACTAGTTTTTTTTTATTAAATAAATATTTCACGTTACAAACGATAAAACGACAATTATTAATTAATAAAATATATATACAGTTTAATTAATTAGGTTACGTCTATTAAATGATTTCGCAAAATGAGGATATTTGAAAGGAACACGCGAGAACCATATGTCACAATGCATTATATCTTCAAAAGAATTTAATATTTTTTACAAATATCTCGATATACCGTTACGAGATTTTCAAATTTCGTGGAAAAGAAGTTTTCAATCGCGCGATGAGTGATCCGATCGGCAAATTTTTGCGAATCCCTGTGACATCACGAACGTTACGACGAAATCAGACGTCACGGAATTTCTGAGAATTACGCTTTTACGCATTAGCATCACGTATGTATATTTATTTTAGTTCGATCAAAATGGGTTGAGTTATTACGAATAAAATAATTCAAACGTTTGATGTATCCGCTAATCCCTCGTTAATTTTTTTTTTTTCGTATAAACGATATATACACTTTTATTCTCAAATGAGACATATATATCGTTATTTAAAAAATTTCGTTGCATATAGTTGTAAATATATATAGCGTAGTGTTTTTTAAAATTAGATGACAATTAGATATCCGCTGACCGGAATTATATACTTGACTATTTATTTTTCAGTGCATATACATACATACATACATATATATATACACACATATACGCACAAATAAAAAAATTTTTTTTTCATCGACTTCACTATATAATACATATAGTTTATCCGTTCGAGTAACATATGGAAAAGAATCATGAATATAATATATACACTGTGCGCGTACGATATACAAATGAAAAGACACTCATAACATTTCTTGTAAATTTTCTTAAAGTAATGAGATTATAGACGTTGAATTGATAGTAAAATTTATATAAATATATATACATAGCTTGATCCGGCCGAGAAGAAAAGAAAAAAATGAATAATTGTGATAGGCCGTATATAGCTCCTAATATACATATACCTTACATATATGCATATATATATATATATATATTCGTACAAAAGATACGAAAACAATTTGTTTTGTTATACCCATATATGTTTAAGAAGACAGAAAGAAAATGCTTATATATATATAATTAAATTGCGACGATTCATCGTTTAAAAAGAGACCGAAGGAAATATATATAACGAGAGCGATATATATACGAAATTTTACCCTCGTGATATATACCTATATATACGACACGCCAATCATGTTTTAGACGTTTAATCGTATAAATGAAAATATGGATAAGGAAAAAGAAAAAAAAAGAAAGGAAGAAGAAAATAAAAATAACACGTATATATATATATAAAATACACGTATAACCTACACTGAATGAGAAACCAATATACAAATACACAAGTGTATAACATAATTGAGAATTAATATAATAATAAAAAGTGGATTATTGTAAACTGAGAATAAACGGAAGAGAACAAGCAAATTTAATTTATTTTACTATTTAATTCTACTTAAGTGGAAAAGGAGAGAAAAAGAAAATAACGTATACGTTTTATATATACTGAAAGGGCCTGGTGTGTTTCGAGACATTGAAAATTCAATGATTTTTTTTTATTACTTTTATTACACACACGCGTGCACACACACACTGTTTTCGAGACGGTTCGCTGAAAAAAATGGATTTTTGTTCTAAGCAGAATTATTGTTGAATATACCTCGAGAAGAAAATTTGGTTGCTCCAATCCGAGTCCTTTAGAATCAAGAGGAATTTGAATGATTTTAGAATTTTGATCTTTATATTTACTCATTTTTTACAAAAAGATATAAAGATAATTCAGTAGAAAATTTGTTCTGTTTTGACGTTTAATTCCTCACTTAAAATGAGGTACAGGAAACGAAAATTAAAATCATTACAAAAAGAACAAAATGTGCATCAAACTTTCTTTTACCACTTTACATTTGACTGAGGAAGATCGACAAATTCTAAGCATATTATAAAAAGATGTTCCGCTTGATTACAGAAAAATCATATTAGAGCAAGCAGATTTTATTTTTGAGGGATGTCGTACCTAATTACAAATTCCTATATTAGATTTTTCGTTATTAAAATACGTTTCAGACTTTTCGATAATTAATGTTGTCATCGTACAATTATTACGAATCAGAAAATACGCGCGATGATAAAAATAATTAATAAAAAAGAATATAAAATAAAGAAAAGTAGGACTTCAACATATCTACTTGAAAAGAAATCTCCGCTTGGATAAAAAATCTATTTTTTCAGTGCTAAAGAAACTTGATGCGGATTGTAATTAATATTATTTTATTAAGATTCTACTGTACATGTAACGAATGTAATCTATATTTTTTTTATGAAACTATCATTTTTTTCACCGATTTCTTCACAACTTTCCTCAAAGATACGTTATTAAAAAGTTTTATTTTTTAAACACAAATTTTTCTATACATATATACATTCCACGATAAAGTTTAATTGGTTTTTCTTTTGATTTTATTCCTTCCTCAGAAGCTTATTCATTATTATTCTCTATATATAATGATTAATTTCAAAGTTTTTTGTTGCGATATACCTATACGTATACATTACATTGACTGTTGCTTTTGCATCAAAGTTTTTTTTCAATTAATTATATCCTTATTATTATTGTTATTATTATTATTATTATTATTATTATTATTATTATTATTACAACACCCAACACGTGCAAGTAACGTAGTACACAGCGAGTTATTCGAAGTTGGTAGAATCGTTACGTTGAAACACATTGAGCTTTAAATGTGAACATCGCTATATCATTTATATTTATATATATGTATAAATATATACATTTACGAGGACGTAATTAATTTTTCTCTCCTTTTTGTAATACTTCTTTTATTGACTCCTCCTCTGTCGGTCTTGACATTTCTACTCATTATCATCCTTATATAACCCCTGCTCTCTCTCTCTCTCTCTCTCTATCTCTCTATCTCTCTACGCCTATGTTTTTCTTTTCTATATATATATTCATGTTACTTTTTTGTCGTCCAACAGCAATCAAGTTGAACAATATATACAGTATATAATGGTGTTTTTGTTTTGTCGTTCTACTTTTTTCTGTTAATCGTAAACAAAGTGTTACAAATTAATATTGATGTTTTGATTGAGTTACACACACTTATATATATATAATTCGTATCTGTTTACTACTTCATCGTATGTTTCGTTTATATGATCGAGTTTTTGTATATCTATATAGTTGATCGTGTCTCTTATGTTGTACCTTATATATTGGAGGAAATAAATGAAAATAAAAAGTAAGGAATATGATATACTGGTGGTGCGTTTAAGTTTGAATTAATTAGAAATAAATAAATATATATTTGGTTTTCTTGTTTTCTATCGTTTGAAAACTCTTGTTATATACTTTTTTTTTCGCTGTTTCTTGTGTGGGGAACACCTATTTTGGTTTGTTTGTTTGTTTGTTTTTTTTTTGTTTTTTTTTTTTTTCGTTATCTCGTATTCTTGTCGCTCCTTTGTATATGGCGTATCTCTGGAAAGTGTATCTGTGTGTCCTGAATAGAAAAATACGAGTAAGCCCCAAAATGCGCCGACGATTGACCAAAGAGAGAATACAAATGTAAGTTTGTCATGTGGAACAAAAAAAAATCAACATTTTTCTGGCCTTGACCTTTCACGCCTATGATAATTTCACTCTTCCCGACTGGCACGAATATATTCTAATCCATTACTCTATTATATACTGTCTTTTCCTCTATTTTTTTTTCTTCATTACTTATAATTAGAAGCGTGTAACAATTAGCTCGATGTTTACCGTCAAAGCACGATATTATATATAAACATATGATTTCACTAGATCAACGACATTTTTTTTAGTTTGTCATTGCCTTTCCTATTTTTTAGTTGTTTATATTATTAGTACAAAGAAAAATGAACATTCAGCATCGTTTATTTTTTCTTGAAATTTAGATTGCTTGCCCTACCGGTGAATCTGAAAAGTAAAATGTAACGGAATTGTTGAGAATGTCAGTATGTGACATTTTCGAAATTACGCGATTCTTATACGTCAAGAATTTTTATATAAATATAGATAATCAAATCGACATTATTTACCTTATTAAATTGTAATTTTTCCTACGCGTGTTTTGTTTAAAAAAATTTCAGCACGCTTCTGCACCGGATTTTTTTTACCTAAAACGTACATTTCGTTTTACTTTTTATAAAAGATCTATCTAGGAATCTTTACTATCTTTACTACGGTTGGGCAATCAATCTTATTTCTTTATCTGTACATTATCAAAAGAAAATAACGCTTGAATCCCCTGAAATTGAGTGAACTGCATATTATCGATAAAAGGAATGACGAACTCTCTAATGACATAAGTTCGCGAAGGACACTATGTGAATGTCGTGCATTTACCGTAGACCAGGGTTGCCAGATGGCGATTTTTTCTCTTTGTTGCTCTTGCTTAATAAACATCAATATACGTAAGAGAGAAAAGGAAAAAAAATCGCCAACTGGTCACTCTGCCGTAGACTTATGTGTCAGTCGATATATATATAAGAATTTTTAATTTTTGGCATATATATATATATATATATATATATAAATATACACACGTGCATACATAGTGTATTTGAGCTCGAATGAAAAGGTAATTGCGTCTGTAACTGACAGCCGATGAATGATGAGCATCCGATTAAACCAGAAATAATGCATACCATTTATCCCCCAGTGAATATGACGTAACAAGTATAGACCACACACATACATGGCCGATTCTCTGTCGTACCATCAACGAAAAAACTATTACTTTTTTTTCCTCGTTATTATTTTTTGTACACATTGCCACAGTCGCTCGGTGTTGCACTTTTTAGTCATTAACTTCGTTTTTTTTTCGAAACCTATCTCGTGACACTTGCAAATCCTTTTGTTAAAATATACTTCGAGTATCTTTAGATTTTGAGAGTTTTAGCATCCCCGTAGCTTTAAATATAGTTTTTCTTTTAAACAACGAGGAAAAAAAATGGTAAGGTTTCGATCGTCGGGACGACAAAGAATCGATCACACGTGTTACGCATATTTACGAAACGAAAATAAAAATAAGGCTCTCCCGTATAACGGTCGTGCCTAATTAGAAAATATCTGAGTTAGCTCAACTGCATTATCCTATTAGTTATAAATGTAGTGTCCAACTACTTTTTAAATATGAATTAGTGAATGATCATTAAAAAATAGTGATTTTTGCGTCGGTTACTATCACAAAATAGTGAATACTTATACTAATTCAATCTTAGTCAATATTTACTATTTTAATAGTGAGTGCATCCACTAATTTGGTGAAAGTGACCGACTTATCGCTATTTCATTATTACATAGCACTATATCTATACGTAGATTCATTAAATAGTTATCACAGTATGCGTAATTGTTTTGATAACGTAGCACAGTTTATTAGCATATACGAATAAATTAAATATACTATAGTCAATTGAATTTTTTAAACAATAGAAAATAATGTCAGTGACAGACGCCATTAACTTGCATTATATATATTTATATATATACCTCCCTATTTTGATTTAATTTTTTAATTTTCTTTGCGCATATAAGTATAAGCCTGAACTTTTGTCAAACAGTATATATCAAGATTGTACGACTATAATATCTATCTATCTATCTCTCTCTCTCTCTCTCTCTTTCTCTATTTCACTATCTTCCTCCTTGCCCTATATAAATGTGCATGTGCACATTGTATCATTATTATTAATTTTCTCTCCATTTGCTTTCGCGAGCATGCGTCTATCCGCGCATATGAAAAATAAAAGAGAGTTGCGAGGGTTAAGAAGAAGACGACAAAGAATTCCCGTCATCTTTATTTTCGTTTTTTTTTGTTTTTTCGAATTTTCTCTTGTAAAATGAAGGGTACCGTAGGGAAATTGTGCGTATCACATATACATCGACATATTACGTATATACGTGTAGTAAGTCGCTGCAGTCCAGTAAGTAATTTCAGGACTTCTTTACGGCGGCACTAAATTTTCATTGATCGAATTACGGACTGATAAAACTTTTATTCGGGACCTTCCACTATGTATATATATATATACTGCGATTACGATATATCTATATATATACGGTTTGGTTAAATTTTACGTGTCAAATTCCTCGATATACATTTATTTTGTATATACGGATGAATTGGTTATGACGATTATACTTATTTACGAAATGTTTATTTCGATAGAGCAATATATGTGCGTGAAAAGTTCGGTTTCGTTGTGAAAGCTGTAAAGATTTGGATTTCACGAAATGTAAAGTTTCTTTTTGTGTTGATATATAGTGGATGTATTATGATCGTATATGCAATATATATATATATATATCGAATACATTTTAACCATGTACAACTAATTGCCGTCCCGTTAAAAGAAACGTTCAACTTTGATAAATCATTCGAAAGATTTTGATTGAACTTTTAAACAAGTTGACGCAATCAGATATGTAGAATTAAGATCTATTCAAAGTTCAAAGAATACTGAGTGACCGATAAGACGTAAGATGGAGATTAATAAATCCTCGGAGATAGCTAAATTAAAAAGAAAAAATAAGAAAGAAAAGGAAAAGAAAGAGGAAGAGGAAGATAATCTCGAAGGAATATAATTGGTTACATACATACATACATATATATATATATATATAGCGGATGTTTGCTGTGTAATTTATAAGAGCGTGTCAAGGAAATTTGGAGCTCGAATTTCCCGACGATACAAATAAACCAACGACAAATCAGCGTCGTCCCGAGGCAAGCGCCAAATTTTGTCTTACCGAATAACCCTAGGGGGAAAGAAAATACGAGATGTTGAATGAGAAAATGAGAGTCGGAGTGTAAGTGGATGTAGGTGCGAAAATGAGTGGAAATTAACGGGAAATTTTCGAGAATCAGGCCAGCGCTCGGTAATATATTTTTGGCAGACGCGTATAATATTTGAAAAGTCTGTTGCACCTTTAAACTAATCTTCGAAATTTTGTTATCAATCAGATAATCTGGTAATTTTATACGTAATTCTTAATTAAAAAATGTATAGAGTTTTATCGGATATTAAATTTTACTTGTCAAAAACTCTATACCGAGAAACAATGAGAGTACCCAAGGAAAATAGGATTTTCAAAATTCTTTTTAATTACATCACGCGAATTTCGATTACTTTATACTTGTTCGTTAACTATCAAAGTTTCAAATCAGCCTAGATCATTTCACGAACGAACTTCGCAGGAACTAATGTCAGTGAACTCAAATTCTCTAAACGTTTATACTCTTGTCAACCAAGTAAACTGCATCATCTTCAATTGTTTCTTATTCTTCTATCTTCTCACTCTCGGTAGGTATTTAAACTTTATTACAGGAAAATGTAGAGTCATCTTTTCGAGAATTATTGATGACTATCCGAAGTAAATAATCATTACCTTGACTCGAGTAATACAACGTTATGTAAAAAACAATTTCGCGGTTTGAATGAACATTATATTTTAAAAAGATGGTCGTATACAAAAAAATCTTGTATATTCAGATGGCTAGTTACACGTATTTACTAAATTAAATATAAATGTTACATTATTTTCTGTCCAATTACGCGTTCGGCGCACTCGAGCGATTAATAATCCGTTAACGTCAAAGGAAAAATTATGAGATTAAAAATTAATCTAAATTCCATTTGACCCGAGTTAACGAAGTTTGTCGATTTTAGCCGTTACCGAGTTTCGACTCTTCCGCGTCACGCAATTTAACGTAAATTCTTCTTTTTTTTTCTTTACACTGCATTAAGCTTATGCCGCAAGAAAGGAAAAAAAGGAAGCCTTGACCCGCGACCTCGCGTCTCGTTCCACCATCGGAAATTTCGCGCACACTCGGCCTTGATAAGTATCAAAGCTGAATCGCTGAAATTCTGCGCCGGATATTAGACACCTTTCGAAACGTCTTCCACACGCTCGAAAATCGTTGTTACCGAGCATACGTTTACGAGGTTGCCCGAATGCTAATTGAACTGGATCAATTCAATCAAATCAATTTATCCATTTTTTTAGGTCCAATTATTTATATGGAAATTAAATTAGTTTATCGAAACGTACATTACATTTTTTTGTTCGACAAAAGAAAATAATCTTATCATAACGAAACGCTTATTAAAATTCCGTTGCGTATGTGAAAGAAAAACATAGATTAAATTTGTTCAAATAAAAGAAAACAGCATTGCAAACGTAATTCAATAGTTGTCTATATGCATTTTTTCTTTATATACGTATATAAATATAGAAAAGCATCGAATAATCGTATTCGCAAAAAGCATAAAAGCTCTCAACTGACGAAAGTACTTTCTTATAGATTCCATCGGTCTTCTGATTTCTCGACACACCGACTTTCTAATACTTTCTTTATCGCATACTCCAAAGAGAAAAAGCAAAAAGAAAATCCTGATAAATCTGTCAAAAGTTTACGTTTTTCGCATCAAACGCTAATTAAGAGAGTTTACTTTTTCATCCCTCTTCATCGAAAGTCTCCTCCAAGTTTTAACTAGCAACTAATACCTTGGTCGCTAACGCTCTCTCGGTCGATACGTTTACTAAGGAGTAAGTAAAGTTATATATATATATACCTATATGCTGTATATCGAATATAATACCAAGCTCCCCGTAGTCCAGAAAGGTACGTTAATCCGAGGTTAGCTGCACAGAAATAGGGCCACAAACCTAATGCGGGAATGGGCTCAAAGTGGTATGGCTACCTATCGGTAGAAAATGGTAACATAAAATAGAATAGATATTATAGCGTAAAAGCGAAGGATAGGGTTTAGGTAAACGTGGAAACGTATTAGGTGCATGTTATAAAGATATTTTAATACTTATATATATATACATAGTCCAAAAATTATCGAAATTTATTTACAAAAACAACGAGATACAAACAACGCGATTGGTCGAACACTTTTTATTTTTAAATTATATATATATGTATGTATACTGAATGTGAATCAATAGTTGAACAATTTTAATTGAAACATCTCGTTATCGTTGATATCAAAAATAAGATATAATCAGATTAAGCGCAAACCTATACACACACACACACACGCATCTATCATACATCTATCTAAAATTACGAAATTGGAGGAATTAAAATATAGTTCTCACTTTGAACTAAATTTTGACATGTTAATCTGGTTATTGAGTATATTTTTCATTTCTACCAGGAAAGCAGCGATACAATCAGGATTCAATTAAATTTCTCGGGAACAATTATTTTTATTTAATAAACGCTGACAACGTAAGAAACACGTTGTTATACCGCGTCGTACCCAATTATTGATCTTTTTTTGTTAATACAAATAATAAAAGTTTATAATTTTGCATTTAAAAACAATTCTATAAGTATTAATTTAAATACATTATTACATTCATTATTAATCTTCGTACGCTATGGGGATGGTCAGAAATCGGGTATGATGCAGTACTTACCACATACAGACATATCTGCAACATGAAAGTGTGCATCTTCGTAATTGAATCCTCGTTGAATTGTTCCCGGGATTCTACGTTGATATATATGTCGTTGCGAGGTGCTGATAATAGATCATCATCGTTATATTATACTATGTACTCGAGCACATAACTCACTAAGATAAAGTATACCCAGTATTTGGACAGATTTTTCGGAGGAATGTCCAGTAATCATTGTTTTTATCATCAAATACCTTTTTGTACCTAATTATTTATTAGGTATATAATTAATATACATTTATTGATTGCGAATCGGATTTAATAAATTCGATCTACACGATAAGCCAAGGTGACTACTTGGATTTGATTCCAAACGTAACATCAAAAATTTGTATTGCTGATGATAATTAATTAAAGAGTCTAATTATGATAATTTTGGTAAATGAATATAAAATACATCGTATTAAAAACATTTTAATGTTTAACTTTCAATATATTGACGAGTAATAAGTAAAATATTTAAAGTAAACACCAAGAATTTTATGTATAATCAAATGTATTCGTTTATAAATTATAACCTGAAGAAGATGAATAAAAAAATGAAAAAGAAAATAAAATGATTAAAAATAAATCTGAATAGTTTGACTTTGCTATTGCGTTTAACTTCAACAATGTCCAAATACTAGGATACTCTATCCTTGCGCGTAAACATCATATTCTTTTTTTTTGGAAATATCTCGAAAAAAGTTAAAGGGAGCGGCAAAACGTATCGATGCGAAGAGAGAAATCAAGTGTGCGAAACGGGTGTCAGGTGATAATCCAGTAACTATTACACCACCTGTGAAAATGTTTTGTAGAAAAATAAACTCACAGGAACAGCTGTAGTGTCAATTGACACAGAACGACGCTGTTTCGCACACCGGTGAATTCATTTCGTGCTCTAGTCCCGTGTATATATATATATATATATCGCTTAACTTTACTCAAATTTACCTTTGAACAAAAATCAAAGGAACACGGAAGGAATTTCACTTAACATCTTCACGTATATCTCTTTATTTACATTTAATTTAACTACGAACAAGAATACTTGATACGCAAAAATTTGGTGTGTATACGATATATAATAATACTATCAATTACATAAACGGAGTGAGCGGTAGCGTTAAATGGAATAAAAAATAGAAATTAAAAAGGAAATCCAAAATACATTTGTAATTATACAGTGTAAAAAAAATATATAAAACATCAAAGCTAACGAGATGATTCCTCGGTATATGCGATTACATCTATAGCGTGTACGCGAAGAAAGCAGAAGATTAAAACGTACGAGAAAGCGATAATTTCTAAAGGCACGATATTGGCCATCATTCGAGAAAAAAAAATAACTGAGATAAGAGATCGGCACGTGGGGAAGGAAGAAGGGGATAAGAAGAGAAAAAAAATGCGCGTACACACGAGGAGCGAGAAGTACGAAGATATAGTGAGGAAAAATAAATGCGTGCGGCACAAGAGAGGAATCGTCGATTGTCGGGCTCTCGGCAACTTTCGACTCTTTATTCCCATTCCTTTACCTTTTCTAAAAAAAAAGAAATAATCAACTTCCTAGCATCTGTCTGACTCTGTTTCTCTTTCATTCACACACTCTCTCTCTCTCTCTCTTTCTCTCACTCTTTTTTTTTGTTCGTTCCTTTCTATCTTTTTCTCATTGGCTTCGAGAGAAAAAAAATACGAGTATTTTTTTTCTTCCCGCGTTTATCGCACATCACGACCGTTACGCGGCTGCCCAAGTGAATTGAGGAAACGCCAATCGCCCCTTTAACTCCCTATAGACCTCGAAATTTATTTCTAATCTACTTAACGTTTATATATATATATATATATACCTAGAAATAAATCTTTAGTTCAAATATTGCCGGTTTTATTTGATTCCTATCCGAGAAAGAAGCTTGGAAAAATCTACGTTCAAACTTTTCTTTGTATATCCATATATGTTGTACGTATACAATAAAATACTACGCTTTATATACATTTTTCTTTTTTTTCCAAGTTATACTTTCATTTGACAAAAATAGAAATATATAAACTTTGAAGTTTACGGGTAGTATAATATTTGTATTTTATATATCTACCGTGTAGATTTTATTTAACTTTCCCATCGCCGTGATAATCTCCAAGAAAATTTCGTTTCTCGTCGTTAAAAGAGTTGAAGAAGAAAACTGCTATAGTCAGTGAAAGAGAGAAATAGAGAGAGAGAGAGAGAGAGGGGGAGAGAGAGAGAGGGAGAGAGAGAGAAAACTGAAAGGGGGTGTTTCCACAGTTCACCTCGGGGACCGAGGCAACGTCACTTTTCGGATTATTGAAACGCTTGAGTTTTTATAGTGCCCTACGATTGCTTCGCATGCTAAGTACAAGCTTGTTTGTTGTATATATTGTTTTTATTTTCTTTTTTCTTTTTTTTTTAATTTCTATTGACAGTTCTCTGCTTTATTATTTCCATCGCGAGATAAGAACGAACGAGTCGAGTTGGCACAATGTCATTATTTATCCGCTTTTAAAACGATCTTTTTAACGAAACGCACAATATATGAAAACGAGTCTGTATACCTTTCTTCGAACGCTGTATAACAATATATAAATATATACTTTACTCTCTTTTGGGATCAATGAATTGTACATGTTTGCATGCAAGTGCAATAGGCTCGACGCTTAACAATATATTATATAAGGATTACATATATATATTTTATTTGCATGAAAGAAACGAAGTGTTATTGATTTTCGTTATTACGGTACTTAACTCGAAATTTGATCAGTTTGCGTAAAAAAGCTCAGTACTTTTCTTCTTTGAATCCAAAGTACATTTCTCGTGATTGATATAATATAACCGTAGCATGTAAAAGTGGATAAAACGACATTGTGTTATTAAAATTTCAGAAACGACGTTTTAAGATTTTCCTATTTTTACTTACGGTAATTTAAATATATGATCATAAAATAAATAAGTATCGTGATTATATATCTTCCTGATTAAGAAATGTCGATTCTGTACAGTCAAAATTTGATTTTCAAGTTTATAATCGGAATTCGATAGAAAAGTTATAATATTACAAATGATCTATCTCGAACGATGCTCAAGTAATTTTTTAAATAAAACTTTAAAAAATACTTTTGAATTAAAAATGAACATATCCTGCGGAAATGAATGTGGTTAATTAAATTTCGTAGGTTAAGAATAGAGAGAAAAATAATAGTGAACATTGATGTAAAGTTCGTTCTTATCGCGAAACGTCAAAAAGTGTGGAGGCGTTAAGAAATGGTACCGTTGGCTAATATCCGATTGGGGTGTAATTTTAGGAACAATTAGCCAAGGAACGCCAGGTGACCGGCAGAGTGCAGATTCAAGTATGGTACGAAGCGGATCGCAAGGAACTCGTCGTTTCCGTCCTCGCTGCCGACGATCTCTGTGCCCGCGAGGACACCGGATATGGAACCGCACCCGAAGCTTTTGCCAAACTTGATTTGATTTCGCCAAAGCAAGTATCTTTATACCCTTACTCATTCGATTCCTCAACTCTATCACAATACGTTACTCTGTGATATTATATTCATTTTGGGGATATTTAGATATAAAAACCTACATACATGGTATATTCGTTATATTAAATTATACTCGATTAAAATTCATCTCTTCGAGGTATAGCCAAGAATTCCCCAATTTCTGAATAAACTATTTTTAAACTTTTCAAATAACAAGTTTTACGTTGGTGTATACTAAAATTTAAACAAGCTTTCTACGTGTATACCGCGTTGAAATTCCATAACTACGTTTGATCGTGATATGGATTCTTATACGCGATTTGACAATCTCGAAATTAATTAAGTTACTTGAACAATGTATTTATTGATATCGTATCTAAGTAAGATATTAAAAAGTTTTGTCTATCTATATGCACTGAGGAAAATCGTAGGTTAAAAATAAATGTATGTTTTATACTAGTATAGGACTGGGATAAACTTGGATTGTCTTAATTTTGACTATATTTCGAAGCGATTATATTAACAAAATTTATAACAAAAATAAAATATAGGAAGAATCGCGATAATTAGAACGTGTCCTTACGTTACAGTAACAATATGTAGTTATATTTAATATACTTTATTATTATTCTTGGTGTGTAATTAAAAATTTGCATCGAATCTCGCTCTATATTCTTTAGAGGGAAAAAGTCACTCGAAGTTACCGCTAAAACTGAGCAAGTATATTTTTTAGTGAAAATTGCAATGAAATTTAATAATTTTTCAGTTTTTGAAAAAAATTGAAGTTATGTTTGAGGTGAGAATATGACTCGTTAATGTAGCTCTTAGGACTCGTAATAGTCAATGAACTCTGAGAAAAAGTTTAACTCAAAAATTATAATAGTTCCTAGTAAAGAAATCACAAACTGACAAACTGATAAAATCTACTATATTTTTCAATAATAATAATTATAGTTTATAATAAAATTTACTATAATTTTTGTAAATTTTAATATAAACTTTAGTTTTTTCCTCAGTTTATCAGTCTATGAATTCTTTATTAGAAACTCTTGTAATTTTAAGTATAAAATTTCTCTTCGAGTAATGATTATAAAACTAAAATTTTACTTGACTGTTTAGCAAATTGAAATAAATTCGTAAATTGTTTTGTTCATTTAAGTATAATATTGAAAACAATAATAAACTTTTCCGTCCGATCATTACATGTTTTAACGCGTCCGGGAAGAGGTTAGATATCAATTAAATTCGAGATCAGATGATTAATAATTTTTTTGAAAGGCTGGTTTGATTAATTTTTCTTTCGCTTGCTTGAAAGAAAAGAATTTTATCTACACGAACGTATTTTTCTTTGTTTTTATAAACTCTAATGTTTAAAACGACTACAAAATTATGACCAATACAACAAAGCTTCCATTAAATGACATAGAAAAATCATCACTTGAAGTAATATTTTTTTTCTTAAACTAGATCGGCAATTCCTATATAAAAAATTTTCTAAAAAAATACTTCACATTTTAAAGAATACGATTTTTTTAATATTTCTGTCTCGTTTTTCCGAATATTGAGAAAGTATACCGTAAGTGTCAATATTTACCTTTCTTAAAATGATATAATCTGATTCGATGGTGATTCACCAAGATTCTTTTCTCTTAAAAATATTTACAGAGTAACTTGATTAAAATTATTAAATTCTCACTCGCTACCGAGTCACTCAGTTTTCCCACTAAACAAGCCATTTCTCACACGAACAAATTTCGATAGAATACACAATGAAACAAAACCGTTCCGCTCAACCCGAATGATCTTTTACGTTCGATAATCTATACAATACACGCGTGAATACAAATTTTCGCAAATGACTATCAATAATAATGTACGGACTTCAGAATGTTTTCGTTAATTCAAAATGCACATTTCGTATTCAAATACTTTGCCCCCCGCACGCGCGTGTGTATATGTACATACACCCTTCATATTTTGGAGGAGAGTTTCGAAGTTTCACCTCTCGCAGTACCATCCGAGCAAATCGTATATTTCATCGTGCATTGTAAACTCACAACTTTGCTTTACTGTTTCCGGAGGTATAATGGTATTTTATATACCTATATACATTATTACTCGTATGTACACTCCGGTCTATACGATGCAGGTATACTCATCGCGTAACACTTGACCCTCAAAATAAAATGTGGAGTGTGCGTGGTGAAAATTTTATAATAATTGTTATCGTGAATTTACTTACAATAACTATATGTGCGAGCAGTGGTAAGATAAAATACGGTGTTGTCAATATTTTTTAGTGGCAGAGCGTTCACCGCGTTTCTCAGAAGCGTTTTTATTACTATGTTTGTAGTGAAAATTGTATATTATTATTTAACTTTTTTTATGTCCTTACCTTTGTGGAAAAGAAAACAATTGAGGTGGTTAACTATATGTGGTGAAGAAACTATACATCTTTTTCAACTTTTAACAAAGAGAATCTAATAATATTTCCTGAAAGTTCATGGCATAGTATTGATTTTTTAAGTCTATGAAATTTTACCTTAATAAAGTGATGAATTTCTACTTTAAAGTAATATTAACTTTGTAATATACCCAAATTTATCCTGATTTTTACATCGATCTTTTTTACGAAAATCTTATTTCATTACCAATTACCGACGGAAAGAAGGTTTTGTTCAACTGCTATTGAAAATATATTATACACTTTTAATTCAATACGTCAGGCCCTCCCGTATGTTTTAAGTTTATCGCATACATTTTGTTCAGATTTTTAATTCAATATTTTAGATATAATTTTTGAGTTGCAAGGTGTAATATGGGATCGACATCTTTAAGTCAATTCTTTGATTTTAAAATCACGAGTTCTGAAACAACTGGTTAAAATTTTGCATATGACTCTCCAAGTTTTCTTTCAGCGTATCGATAATAAATATTTACAGTTAAGCTTCGTGTTTAACGATCAAGATGTATGTCAACCTGTTTTACGCAGAAAGAAAAATAAATAAAAATTTCTCAAATAATGTAGGTAAAATATACTAATGTCCGCTTGTATGTATAACTTTCTTTCAGAATTTTAATAGAAATTAAAAATCAAATTATTACCATACTGTTTAATAATGATTCCCAAATTTTTATCATACTAACTACTCTACAATTTTTATTCAAAAACTTTTCTCTCTCTCTCTCTCTCTGTGTACTAAAAAGGTCATATCTAACAGGAGTTTAAAATTGACGCCTGGAACTTAAGAACAAAAACGTATTTCGCGGTAAAAGTAAAATAAGTGGTAAAAACTTTAGCTAAGTTAGAAGTAATAAATTTAATAATTATTTAACGTAAACATCATATTTAGATCTTACTTTATACATTTAAATTGAATAAACATTTTTTGTTAAAATAATCCATAACGTTTTTAAATTATTTAATTTAATAAAACAAATTCATATTTAGCGTTAGTATTCAAATCATGTAAAAGTTGTTTCAAATATCAAAATAAGTGGAAAATGGTGTTGGGTAAATTACGACATGCAGCGATATTACATTATTTAGAAAAACTTTAGAAAAAATAAATATCTATTTTTAGGGTTCGATATATATATTAGAAAATTCTAATATATTTTAGATAATAAATATATTGTCGTCTGACTTAATTAAGGTTTGTATCACTTTTTTTAAAAATAATAAATACGTCTTATGTGTAATAATTTTTTAAATAATCTTTATATTTAAACTTTTTGTCATGAGTTACACATTTCTGTTATTATTCCATTGACGCGCGTCTTTTTTAATGAAATAGGTCGATTGTTATTAATAACTCGAAATCTAGTTATGTAGGAAAGATAGACAATTCACTTCATGCTTGACCAACAGATTTGGGTTATTTATATTTTCACAGATTTTTTAAAAACTTGCAAATCGTAATTTCTTTTTATTAAACATAGTATGATTGCACAAAAAAACAATACGTGTACCCCTGTTATAAATAATAACATCATTTTAAAAGTTATTAAAACATTATTGAAATTTTTGTAGAATACGTCCTCTTTCATTTTTGTAAGACATATTGTGACGTAAGAAAGCAACGTTGAGACCCCATTTCCGAAATGATAACGCGATCTATATAGATATGTAACCTATATACAAAATTAATAAACATTAAAAAATTCAGTTAAAAGAAATTGATCCAAGTATCACGTGCTTTTCTTATTTATGATTTCTAGGCGGTAAAATATTTTTGGTCTATTTTCAGTCATAAATATTTGAAAGAGCATCCTTCAAAGTAGCCTATAAAATTAATTGAATTTTGCTGCAACTCTATTTTTATATTTAATCTGAAATTGACGTATTGAAATAAATAATAAAAATGTCTCAGTTGCGGTAGAGCGAAGGACTTAGTCGAAGTAAAAAATTAAAGGTTCAAATCTTCGAAGGGTAATTATTTTAAAAATTAATTAAATAGTTGTATAAAATCGTGGATAATAATTCAAAGTCACGATTTAGCCAAAACATTTATTTTGCAAGGAATTTTCCAGAAAATTGTTTTACGCGGTAAAGTGTACATTGTTTTAACATAAAAAAAAATTTCATATACAATTGGTTATTATAAAAATAAATAATTGAAATGTCTAACGATTATTTTAAAGAACCACTGTAAAATATAGTATAAATAATCGCAGTGTCCCAGTTTCACTGTAAATATCATGTCAGTTATTATAAGATTTACCAAAAACCTAATATTATTACTAAAATTAATACTACGATTGAATGTGCAATCGTCTTAATTGTTTATTATAAATTTAAATTACGAAGCATTTAGACTTTAAACACGAGGTCGTGAAACATTTACATTAATTTAACATGCACATTCCAGTGCGATGGTGGGTAATGCAATAATAAATTTCCGTGAGATGAAAATGTAATTTGTTTAACACAGTGGAGATTCGACTTCGTTGAAGACAGACGTGGCCGAACCGACGCACAATCCAATTTGGAACGCGACGCTAAACTTCACGGGTGTGGCCGGGGAGCAACTCATAGACCGAATGATCGACGTGACGCTGTGGGATTATTGTCCCGACCGGGAGAGCCTCTTCCTGGGTGGCTGCTCGATCGACCTCACAAGCGCCTTCGAAGCGGACCGAGCAGTTTGGTTAGCACAATTTTCCAATTATTCTCTACCGTCAAATCGTTATGGATTACTTACCGCACTCAATCCGTTCGTCGTACATTACATTTACATTTTTCCATTTCGTGTTCACAATATTTTATTTCATCAAACGAAATTTTATTAATTAAAATAATATATTTTATAAAAAAAAAAACATTTTTTTTTTACAATTCTGTATATTATTATTTGGTTGTTCGAAAATATCGTTTTCCATAACTTTAAATATAAGGGAAAAATATAGGGAGAAAATGTACGAACGAGATAAATAAGAAATAAGCTTGGACCTTTCCCCTTTTATTGGTTGTCATAGAGAATCTATTCCGAGATTACCATATTTTTCGTTTTATCGTTTCGCTATGCATGCATTTTAGGGTTCCCTACGTTATTACAGAACGAACGGAATTTTTAAATTGTCATTTTTCCGTTTGTACGTACGTATTATATATATATATATACCTTTCACGTAAAGCTATATATTTCATACATCGTGACAATCTAATCTATTTTCCAAGATTTATCAAAAATGTAAAAAATTTTTATTGTAAATGCGGGAGTTTATTAAAAAATAAAGAATCACATCTATTTTAAATACATAACATATTTATATATTTGTAGGAATCAATGTACATTATTATTATTATTAATTTTCGTACTTGATTGTTTCGAAGCACAATACTGCGTAGAGTCGAAAAAAAAAAAATTTTAAATTTGTTGGTGAATTGAATCTAAAGAAAAGTTGTTACATCTGTGCCAAAGGTATCGACTGGAAGATCCACGTGGTTTACGTTCTGGGAAATCACCTCATTGTTCACCTCGTGGCTCTCTCTCGTTCGAGCTGGCGCAACGTTTGATGCGACGGACAGATTTACGCGAGCGCAGCTACAGCGACGATACGCAAAGCGATAGCGGAAGTCCCGAGCCCTATTTCCTTCATCCGGATCACGCTTGGTTGTCGAATTCACGGCGTGGATCTAGTCAATCGGAGCAGCTCGAGGTTGAACCTTACGAACTCAGCAAAGACTATAGTCGTTCATTGCCTGGTAGCAGACGTAGCAGTTTTCAGAGTCAGACCGGTGGTGGAACCGATAGTAAACGTAAGTCACGTCTCTCTAAATCGTTGATCACCATTTTTTGTTTAAACATCGTGCAAATAACTCTATCAATTAATATTTTTATTTCACGCTTTTAAATATATTTCTACGAATTTTGCTACACTGAGGAATATGATTAAGAAACTATTGTGGTAGCTTTATAGTTGACTTTAGCTAATTAAGGGGACCTGCCAGTATTAGAATTAAAAAAAAGTTATTCAATATTAACAATTAATAATTTTTTTCTCATAACTATTGAAAATATTTCTTAATTTTTTAAACAAAATATATTATTACATACTTTTATTTAAAATTTTTGATCAATTTATTTGTACCGTAACTATTTTAATTAATTATGAGACTCTATACGTACTCTGATTTTTTTCTATAATGGACTTACTGCAGGATATCTCAGGAACCATTTCATCGAATAGGCTGAAATTTTAACAGTAACTTTTAAATATGATTTTAATCCACTTTTCAATTGTTATGAAAAAAATTATTAATTGTTAATATTAAATAGCTTTTTTGAATTTTAACACTGGCTGCAGGTCCCCTTAATGGGTACGGATTTGAGCCACGTTATAAATTACAATCGATGGTATTAAAATTATAATTTTCACTACTTTATCATTTTTAAAAATGCTTCTATCAATTTGGAAATTTTATCTTGTAAATAATATATTGTTTTCTGAAAAACAAATTTTTGTTAAGAGATTAATTATAAAAGAAAATTCAATGATATTTTCATGTTCCGAGTGTATGTAACAGTAATTGAAAATATATTATAATTACAACATTATAAAAATATTTAAATTTTTGGAATTGTTAATTAAATTAGAGCAGTGAGTGGTGCCATGCATTAAAAAAAGAAAAACTGTGTCTTTATTAAATGTATTGTAAAAAAAATACAAAATATAAGAAGGCTCCGCACAAGACAAAAAAGCAGCGAGTCACGAATCTAAGAGAGAGCGCGGGGTCTCTTCCTTTAGTTCGTACGACACTACAAGCGCATAAGTATACATTTCTAAAAACATACGCATCTATTCACCGGAGTACGAATCGTTTTAATAAAAATAAATAAATATTACCTGATTATCCAGAAAACGGTGAAAATCAGAATCGATGATATAGTATACAGTCTAAAAAATTAATTTCAATTTGATTATCCGTTTTTACTATAAATTGTATTCCTCGCAAGATTAGCTTTTATTAGTCCAATATTTTTCAATATTCTTCAATATAATAAATGATAAATATATTATAAATAGTATTAAAAATATTTATAAAAAATATAGAATAAGGAATGGAATGAAACAATAGGTATTAAATTAATTGCGAAAAATGTATAACTGATCCTGTTAACAAATTTAATTTTACTCATTTTTTTAATAATAATAACATCAGATATCAATTAGAATCAAATTTCGTGAAATATTTATACATTAAGATATAGAATTTTTAAAAAGAAAACTTTTCATACACTCGATGGAAGAATTTTCGTTGGTACAAATTTTACTGCACCCATAATCTTGTGAAAATTCTTACTATATACGATATAGTATATCTAAAAATATTAGTTAACATCGTGAGTATATCAATAATTTCACGGTATACATTTTAAAATGATTTTTTTTTAAATATTTATTTTCAATAACAAATGAAATTATTATTCCAATGTAGGTTAATTCTTAGTCGGTTGAAATTTCAATTAAACCGTCGAAAATTAAAGTTTAACGATTCTAACTAAAGACGTTGATAAATTAACGATAGAGATTATCATGAATATAGGTATATTGCACATATATATTCATTTTACTAAGGACGTAAATCAGATCAGAAATGATACAGATCAGAGAGACTATGAAATAGCCAGGGGTTGATAATGGGTATCAAGTTTATCTACTTGAAATGAATAAAGCGAATTGCTAATAAAGCAGGTAGGGTAATAGCAGTGTTAACTAGGATTATGGTTAACGCTTACAGTTCGAGACTTAGTAACCGTCGACTGATGATGATTACAACCCAATCGACATTGTGCTAGTTTCAAACTTAGTTTATCACTTTCAAAATAAATGAGCAAGCATCACACACTTATTCCACGTCGTTCGAGTCTCGATAAAAATTACAATATAGCGATCGTATGTATAATTACACGTTTGGAACCTCGTGGTGTACGTATAATATACTCAATGATATTCGGAGGTTGTGTACATCAGGATAAGAATAATAGTAAGGATAGTAAAAAAATAAAATAAAGACGAAGTAAAAATGTTTGTATCGCAGGAGGTAGCATGGGGGAAGCGGACGTGTCGATTGTCCATTACAACCGTGAGAGGCGACGAAGCTCGTTCGCACGACCGAGGCGAGATCAAGAGGAGATACTCGAGACTCTCCGTAGTCTCAAGGCTCAAAGCAACAAGGGCGAGCTTTCGCGTACGATGAGCTTGTCCGGCGAGAAAAGGAGACCAAATCGTAAGTATCACGCATCGCGTACCTTATGGCAATCTCTTTCTCTCTCTATCTATCTATATATATATATATAAATTATGTGTCACAGTTCATATTGCCTTCCATGCGTATTTCCTTCCTTAGTCCTCAATTTTCCTGACATCAGTCGGTATTTTTTACACTCCCTATCCGCTACATCCCCGCCTAAAGAAAAAAAGAAGAAGAAAATAGCTCTCGATGAACTTTTTCTTTATTTTTTACGAATATATTATCCTTCTTCTTTTTTTCTTCGTGCACCATCACTTTTTGTGTTATGCCTTTATCACAATTCACGCTTTAATAAAAAAAATATATACATGAATATCAAGATCGCCTATCACGATTGACGCTCGTGTATGTATATATTCATCTATAAATATATAGGCTGATGTACCTGCAAGATACGTACTGTGTATACACTTTATATTATTCGCGATACCACCATATTTTTTTTTTACTTATTTTTATGTACATAAATATGGATGTGAGTGTACGTGACCGCGTGTGTGTGTGTGTGTGTGCATTCGGCATATATATATAGAGCATCTTTATATTATATGGCATATATCGCATCTCGCTTACATTAATTGGAGTCTCGGTACCAATTTTCAATTATTTTGAATTTATAAATTAATAATACTATTTGAGATATTGGAATAATGCTTAGGTTATGAACAATCTATTTGTTGTATTATTTTATTATTGTTATTTTATCATTATTATTAATATTATTTCAAGTCGGGCCTTTTCCTTAAGCTTCCGAAAGCATGGGTAGTCCCTTGACGTCTAAACGTCACAAATGGGTATCAGTTAAAAATGCTGTTCCAAAAGAAAATAAATCTGTGATATCCTCCACTTATTAGTCCTGTTACTAGTCTTGTCTTTTTCTTGCTTAGCTTAGAGATCAGGAAAGCCCAGTTTTCTACCACGCGGGGCTTCTTTTTTCTTTATTACTATTTTTACATTGTTCTTTTTATGCTCCCAACTTGATGATAATTGTGTCGAAAGTTGTAAGATGTCTTTGTGAAGAAAGCACATGTTGAAAATACGTTCCCCAGTCGGTAGAGACTTGGATTCGAACCCATGACCTGCGGATATGAGTCACAACACAACGACCGCATATTCACAATCTTCTAATAATGCGAGGTTTGATAAAGCTCTTTGTTACACGTTTTCTTAGCGTGTTCAGCTAAACCTCTTTGTGCTTCTTAGTTGTCCACTCTTGAGTTTCTTTTTTGCAAATATCGAGTTGCAGATTGCAACAACAGTCTCTACTTGAATCTGCTTTGCAAGTTTGTTGTCACTGTATTACTCCTAATGTCGGTATGGTCAGGCACCCAGTATAGAGTCACGAAACAGAAGCTGGCTAGTTCATTCAGAGTACTATAATACTCCGCCACCAGTTTTAATCTGGTGATAAGTGAATCCAGAGTTTCAAGGATACTTCTGCTGTATATATATATCATAGAATGTGTCCCTAGACTCATAGGTGACCGCCCGGTGTGCACAGTCAGAGATGGCCAGCTGCTTCACCTGGTGCAAATGAGCGGATTGACCATTTCATCTTGTCTTGAGTGATTACAACCTTAGCCAGGTCATGATCACACCACAATTGTGGCGCCTTCCTTCTGTACCTACTTTCAAGATATTCACTACATTCATTTTCTAGCTTCGAGAAGCCTGACTTTTAATGAGGTACATTAGAATGTCCTCCTCAATTGTCGAAAACTTATTGTTTGGCAGCTTTAAAGAGCTTAGGGCATATTTTGGGTTATTGGACGGGATTCTGTCCAGTCTAGGTGCCTCACTATACTACCCCCCACTTTACTATAAAAAGGGTTCAGCTTTCTTTCTGAGTCTTCCTTATTTCGGATCTGTACAGATCTCTTTCCCTTTTGTAGATGTTCCAAAGGCTTTCCCTTTATCTGGCTTTCCTAGAAATTTATGCTAAAGGGTACTTCGGTCTCAGATCTAAGCTTCGCCAAGGTTCCACAAACTTAAGGAGTGCATCTAGTTCGGAGATAACTTTTGATAAAAATTACCCTGATGGAACAGTTAATTTGAGACATTTGATCATATTTTGGGTTTAATTTCTCGAACAGTTGATAGGACTCAGAGTCGTGTGACTACATTATTAAATGTAACGAATAAAATAATTAATTAGATTTATCTTTAATTTTTATTTTTTTAGTTTGCATTTTGTGCCTAGAGTAACAAAGAGGCAATTAATTTTGAGTTTAACACTAAAAATTACGCATTAATTATAACGGTTTACTTCACATTATTTCTTGTTATTTTGAGAAGTGAGGTTCATTCCCGAGAACATCGTACAACGCGGTTGCATTATCAAAATTACTGAAAAATGGTACACAAGATTCTTAATTGTTACACATCTTTCATCGGTTATCATTTCTTGCCCATTTTTTTCAATATATATTTTTCTGTATCTCTTTGTCATATTTATAAAACAAAACAAAGTGAATTTAACGATAAATTGCGTATTCAAAGGTCGAACGAATTTAAAACTCACTGATAAGATGCAAAATCTAAGGAAAAAATTCACTTTGTTTATTTACATAATTATTTTTGTGTTCCTTTCTTTTGTGTCATTTGTCTTAACATGTGATTGTCAATGTCTGCGTGTCTTTTTTACGTTCTCCTTTATTTATCTATTTTTTTCACTTTTTCGCTTTTTCATGTTTTCTCTTACTTTATTATACTTCACACTTGCTCGCTATTTCTTTCTCTCTCTTTCTCTTTTTCTGTCTCTATTTTTTTTTCGTCCTTTGTAACCTCTGCAAAAAAAATGTATCATACTCGCACTTTGACCGAGCGAACGGAAAAACCCACGGAAGCTCGAGAGCCACCAACCGGGGCAGCAACAAGTTTACGCATGATCGGTAAGGTCACGTTTTAATTTTTTTTTCTTTAACCTTTTTTTCTTCCTCTTTTCTTCTTCTATTCTTACCTTTTTCTTTTTTTTTCTTAATTGAGTCAAGCGAATCTATTTTAATGTTTCATCTCTATCAATCTCTTTTCTCTTTGTACTTCTTTTTAACCGTAAGACTTTTACTCCAGCAGGTCCCCTTCCATGTGCTTTTTGTTCTTTACGTTATTGAAGTATCCAATTACACGGTTATAAAAGGACCTCCGGATATAATTCAGAATATAACTTTCAACGACGAGTAGTATTTGTATTTTCGCTTTATTCTTCATTTAAGTTTAATTATATTTAGTGTCTATATTAAAATACATTTCCTTCTTTATCTGTAGAGCAATGGTGATAATAATAATAATTAAATTAACGTTCATTTACGTCTTACGAAGGAGAACCTTTCAGAAATTATAAAATTTGGTCTATACAATGACTCTAATGCGCTCTTTGTTATTGTTAAAAAGAATACGAAGATTCGTTCAACGTATGAAATCAGTCGTTCTTTATTATTTTACATAGATGGAAATGTTCAAATTTTAAAATTGAATTTACTTAAATTAAAAATACAGTTGATATTTAGGGAGATGTCATGCTCAGTTGTTATCGACCGAGTGAATTGAGAGGTTAAAAGATGATATATCTTTTCTAGCTAAATAAATATGGTAAGTTATGGAAAACTAAAACATCACTGCTCTTTGCGTATTTTTTATTACTGAGTCAAATCTGAAACAAAAGTATTGACACTTAAAAAAAAAGACGTTGAAAGTAAATTTGATTCTTACATCTATAATTTCCACATTAGGAAGAAAATGAAAAGTCGAATGTCCTTCCAATGACATTTTTAAATACATCGTTTTTATTTTTGTTTAAAATTTAACACAGTGATGATAACAATGTGATATCTTGATTCTACCTAATTTACTATCATTATTTAGCTAGAATACTTTTTTTTATCTGAATTCACTCGGTCGGTAAAATTGGAGTATTACAACCCCTTAATTTTCTTCTTTCTTAACTCTTTTCTTTCTCTCTCTCTCTTTTTTTCTCTCTTTTTCTTCTTTTTCTCTGAATCATCAGATCTTTACATGTCTATATATCTTTCGTTCTATCACCCATGCAATTCACAGTGTCGTTGCGATCAATGTTTCTCATCGTTTTCTCGACGATCGTCCACATGGCGCACGTTCCGTGTTTTGAAAAAAAAGAAACAGTAAAAAGATCGGTGACCCGATTCAATCGACCACACAGTTTGCTGCTTCACATTTTTTCCAGTTTAAGAAAATGTGTTGTTATTTATTCTGTTCGCATCTTCGACATTGTTAAACGGATGATGGTGAACAACCAGCTGTCCACGTGACACTTAAACACACTTACACTTAATATATATATATCTGTGTTTATTCAATTGAGAAACTGAAAGAAAACTGGATTGTTCAGAGGTTGCAATATTTTTGGTATATTTACGTAGTGATGAGATATGTCAATTTTAATTGTACATTTTATAATATTTATTTAAATTTTAATACGGGATTATAGATATATGCTGTTCGACTTAAAATTGTTCTACATGTTCAGTTTTCTTATCGGTTACTTTCAATCTCAGACACTGACGGACGTACCTGTATACGAACAAAGAATATAATTAAAAAAATTTTAAAGATACTTATTACTTTATTTTATTTTGTTTTTTTATAAAATTTAAAAAAAAAAGAAAAAATTTTTTTTCATTTTAAATATTTATTTATATGAAATTTTATATTGGATTAATTTAAGGGGATGTCAAACCCAAAATCCAAGAATATTTTCCGTTTGAAACAATAATTTTGTTGAAGATATCGGAGTAAAAATGAGAAATTGTCACGATATGAGATAATAAAAAGAAATATGAAATATTTTGTGAGTAGCTTTCAATCGAAACACAAACAAATTATTAATTTTATAATTTAAAAATTCTATTCGGATAGTTTGCTTAGGATTGGAAGTTGGGATACAGGTTATACGTTCAATTAGTAAAATAGAGTTTTATATAAAATACAAAGTTACAATATATTAAAGGCACCTTCAGAAATATGATATTAAAAAGTTTGCATGCCAAACTATATATTGCAGTTAAAATCTTTGCAGAATGATTCACAATTCAATACTAAACCTATTCTACAAATTCGATAGTAAAACGGTAACGATAAGGTATGCACGTTTTTAAGAAATTGTTAATATTTGAAGCTTCCCGTGCTTAAAGTACTATTTGGACGCAAATAATAATGTAGAAATAAAGTTTTACGCCAATAGCTGCAGTAGTTTATGTAATTATTTAATTTTACATTTTTAGTCGCTCTGATACTGATATTAAATATTCTAACCCTGGTAGGAATTGTATCAAAGAAAAATGGGCTGTATAGCCATTTACTCAGTGTGTAAAATGGGTAGCTTCTGGTAGGAGATGAAACGCTTTTTTCAGATTATCGCACATTTAATGGAGTGTCTGTAACCTTTAAATATATTAAATAAATCTATCGCTGGCTTTTAAGTTGTAATTGGTCAAATTCGACCGGTTTCCTAATTGCAGATATGATTTTACTTTCTACGAATCACCGTTCAAAATATATATCGAGATTCACGAATTTTTCTTAAAATCAAGCCGAATCTATCTTACAAGCCTTTTTATGGGCTAGAACGAGCCAGGCAACCTATTTCAGACCAAAATGCCGAGGAACCCATCTTTCTGGTTAGGAAATAGACTGATCTTGATAAAATAATGTTGTGAAAAACGTTTCATCGCAGGAATAAAAATGTTCATATTTTAAGCTCATTTTTTCGAAATAAGCTTGTTATTTCTAAGATAATGGAGATGATTCCTACCAGGGAAAAGAAATCTCGTTAATCAATGTAACAATCACAATTAATATTTACCTCGATACAAAAAACAATGATCTCGTGGTGTTCTTCAAATTTCAATATAAAACATTAACATTAGTAAAAAATATCCCTTCCCAATCGATATTTCTAAGCGCGGGAAATTCAAATATTCGTTTGGGTCCGACATATCCCCTTAAAGCCAATTCGAGGACCTTACGATCAGAATCTAACATAAATTGTTCCTCAAAAAATGTAACTAAAATGACTAATTTCCAAGTTCGACATCTCCTTAAAATAGCGATAATATATTTATTATTAATTTCGTAAAAAAAATGAACATTAAAGAATTTTCTTTTGAAAGTTAAAGATTCGTTTGTACTCCATAATGTGAAATAGATGCACATATTGAAGGAAATATATAGCTTACGTTACGCACAGAGACACACGAATACTCGAAGTTACAACTACCAATACAAAGTTAACACAGAGTTCTGCTTGCTTTTGTCTTTCTGTCGATCGATGAGCACTCGTATATACATCGTATGCCTGTACATGATATTGTATTACATGTACTTGTTTGGTCTATATTTACACTTTGTAAGGAACAAAATTATTGTGATTACAATACACCGACCTCTTGTGAGTGTGAAACGCAGCTTAATATTTTTCATCAAGTGTTACAAACAAAAAAAAAACAACAACAGAGCTTCATTTACTGCCTTCTTCATTGTTCAAAAAGCTGTAACTGTTACATATATATATTATATATTATATATATATTATATGTTATGTATATATTATATATTCATATAAATATATATATATACCTAAAGACAATTAAGTCGTTGCCTTTCGTTTGTATTGTATCTATATATTATATATATACTTTATCCATATATTTCATCTTTCGAATGAAATGCTATTTATCCTTTATTTTCTTACGTCGTTTTGTGTCGTCTATACGCAGATTCATCCATGATCTTCAACTTTTTTACATGCCATTTTATAATTTGCGTTTAATTTAATTATTCTATACGCGGATTACAAATTTACGTTTATCGTGTTACAGTCGGCAGTATGTTCACACATAAACACATACACACACGCACATACACACACGCATATATACATATATATATATATATGGGGTATTCCACGTGAAGTGGTCCGATCAAAACTTTAATATGCACCAAATTTTGGGTGCACATTGCAAATAATTCTCAGAATACAGAAAAAAATTTTTAGATACTGGAATTTATTTGCTCATAAGTTATTCTAACCTCAAAAAGTGAATTTTTCCAAGTTTTTTACAACACCAGCTGGGTTCACCGCTATTTAACTCAAAATCTATCAACATTTACTATAGAACATTATAAGTAACATTCGTTGCTAATTGTATCTAGAATTTATCCTTCTGTGTTAGAACTTCTAATTTCAAGGTCAATGTCACATAAATTACATGTCAATATTCAACTTAAAAAAAGTGTAAGTGCGCCACAATTGATTTTTTTATCCAAAAGTCTAAAAGAAAGCTTGGAGCAATACCTTTCAAATGGTCTTTAGCATTTTTATGGCCTTCAATTTCTGTAAAAAGTTATGATAATTTAAAGAAAGAGAAAAAATTCACAAAAATTAACATGGTAATTCCCATTTAAATTTTTAAAAAATTTTCGTGTTTTTTAAAATTATCATAACTTTTTACAGAATTGAAGGCCATATAAATGCTACAGACCATTTGAAAGGTATTACTCCAAGCTTTCTTTTAGACTTTTGGATAAAAAAATCAATTATGGCGCACTTGCACTTTTTTCAAGTTGAATATTGACATGTAGTTTATATAACAATCACCTTGAAATTAGAAATTCTAACCCAGAAGAATAAATTCCAAACACAATTAGCAACGAATGTTACATATAATGTTCTATAGTAAAAGTTGATAGATTTTGAGTTAATTAGTGGTAAACTCAGCTGGTGTTGAAAAAAACTTGGAAAAATCCACTTTTTGAGGTTAGAATAACTTTTGAGCAAATAGATTCCAGTACCTAAAAATTTTTTTCTGTATTCTGAAAAACATTTGCAATGTGTACCCAAAATTTGGTGCATTTTAAAATTTTGATCGGACCACTTCACGTGGATAACCCCATATATATATATAAAATATTTTAAAACCTGGTTTCACGTTTAATTAATTGATACATGTACATATGGGTATATACCGACACGCGTGTGTGTATTTGTGTATGTTTATATGTATAATGTAAAGAGAAAAAAAAAGAAAAAAGGCAATAATTCACATGTGAAATATCCTAAGGCGGGTATATATATTCACAAGCTCTTCTATGTCGATCCATCACGTTCTTTGCAAGCAAAGCGCAACTGCGCCATGGTTATTAGTTCTCTGGGCCCATGATGTTCGCGTAGTTATTATTGCGTATATATACATGCAACTATACTATACATATATAGATGGAACGAGTGGATTTTCGTGCCGTGACGTTGATTTTCCTTCCGCTTGGCTCGTTCTCCATTTATACCCGATAAAGCTACTTAAATTTTTCGTGCTTTTGTTTCGTATATATCTTCGTCTTCTTCTTCTTCTGTTTTTTTCGTTCACTATTTCGCAACGTATATCACGTACACCTACACGAAACGCTGTGTACGACGTATATCTCTTCTGCTTCGAGCGAAAAAAAAATGTCAAACTCGACGTATATTTTGCTTTTAGTGTGTTATTATTACTTTGCATCGCAAACGTGTTTTGCATATACGTATATACACATACTGTACGAAATGAACAATCGTTTCTCGTTGAGTTATTTGTCTTTTTTTTATATATATTCTTACAGCCAAGTAATGGAAAAGCTATGTATTTATATCGTAAAAAGGAAAAAAAGATTTTCACGTTGCAAAGAAAATATATTGAGTTTAGAAATGATATAATTGAAAAGTAGGTGTAATGAAGTTTGAAGAAAAATATAATATATTTATGGTGATGCATCGACGATCAAAGTCACAGCACGAGAAACACTCGATCACATGTATATATATGCAGGAGTTAAAAATAGAGATAATCATTGGTTTTGTGTATGTCGTTTTTTTCCTCGCGCGGTTCATATACATATATATAGTTAGAAATAATTCCAATCTATCGTTTATATGGGCATAATTGATTAATTAAATTTTTCTAAATTTTTAATCACATTTTTCTCTGCTGGATATGTCGAATTGATACGTGTTCTAGAAAATATCGATAAACCATTAAAATTTAAATTTTAGCAAATTTTTTATTTTTTCATTTAAAATATGATATATTTACATTATATTGTACATTTGAATTAAAGAAATTTTTTATTTTTTATTAGAAATAAAATTATATTTATGTACATACCGTAATTAATTTTTATGATTGATAATCAACATATATTATTAATTATTGAACACGAGGAATTGACGTTCTAACTGTATACCTTTTGATATTTATGATTTCTGTTTTCTAAACGTCTGTATACTCTTGGCGTTTCGTCGTCTTCACTGTATCTCTGTGTGTCTCACGCTATACAAAATTTTCCAAAAAAAAAAGTAGAATAAGGTACAAATATCTCTATCTCTATACATACATATATATAAAAAAAATATCGACATATAAGTATATATATTAATATATAGCATATACTGTATATGTATATGTATATGTATATATATCGTATGTGTCGTCCTCGCTCTGTCACACGTCACCAACACCAGCTCTCTTTATTTTAAATAATTACATCTCGTTTGTATCTGTTTGTTTTTGTTTTTCTGACTCTTATTATTTTTCTATGTTCCCCAAATACGCGCAAATGCTATAATTGCGCTTTGAAACGCCGATAACGAACCATGTATCGATGAACCATGTGTGTCGCGGCGTTCGCTCGGTCGAAACGCGATGCGATAACCGGCTGAACCTGAACCCTACGACTTCTACTGTACCACCGCCACCTGTAACCACCAACCACCACTTCAACCGAACGACCATCGGCCTGTCTATGCGAACGGGATAAATAATCGTCGTTCTGGTGATGGAACGATAACCGGTGCTGACATTACCCGATTATCGATGAATGAAATATGTTATCCAATACGAAAACAAACAACAACAAAAAATAATAAATATTATTATTATATAAACGAAAAAAAAAAAAAAAAAATATTTCGAAAAAAAAACCATCGGCAGAGTACGTAGTCCCAACAGTTACTGTGTGGCAGTGCGAGCCTGTGTCTCCGAGGACCGCTAAATCGGCCTCCTTCCCTACACCGCACGCCACACCACCCCGATAGATTACACTGGCAAGCCACTTAAGAACGACGCTATGGGCATCTGGTAAGATTCACAATCTCTCTTCTCTCTTCTCTCTTCTCTTCTCTGTCTGTCTATCTCTCTACCTCAAACTCTCTCTCTTCTCTCTATCCCTCTCTCCCTCTCTCTGTCTCTCTCTTTCTATCTACTTTCTCTGCACTGGCGCTTTATTCTTCTTTGTTATCCTATTTTATTTTTTTTTACTACGTTATGTGTTTCGTTGTGCGTGCAATGCGTAGATTCTTTCTAACGATATATACATTTTTCTTACAGTTGGTGTGTACGCCTTTATTTTTCTCTTGTGTATAAGTAATATATTTTAATCCTCGTGTGTAACTTTTTGATTAACTTGTACGCTTTGAATAAATAATGTTTTTGTAACATATTCTTATCGAATATTTTTGGGTATATATATATCACGTATTTTGGATATAAATTTGTTGATTTTATCAATTATGGATTTTATATATATATATACATACAGATGCATGAAGAAGTTTATAACCCTTGTGAATTACAATATGTTTACAATTGTTTTTATGTATAGAGAAAATATTTTTAATTATGTTCTATAATAAAATGATAAATTATAAGTATAATTAAATAATAAATTATGTTCTAATAAAATTTAACGGTTTAGGTACCCGGTTTCTGTTGATCGATATACAATCACCGATGAAGCAATATATTTTCGTCGAAAGAGAAAAATTATAAGATATATGAATAATCTGGGATCAAGCCGTTACTTTCGAGAAATTTGTTTATTTAAAAATTTTTTCTGATATTTCTGAATTGGCATACGATAATTGCTGCTTCGAAGATATTGACTAAAATAATTATTTCAAGTATATACAGTCACATAAAGTTTAATTAATTTAAACATCTTTCATATTTATAATTTTATAATGGTGATGTGTATATAATAAGGTGCTAATTTATTTTTTACCCGAACTAGAAATTTTATTTTATTTTGTATTTTAGTGAAAATTCAAGTCATTTTCATATTTCGTTGTACTTCCGAAAAAGATGAAATATCAAATTATAATTCGAAATCTGTAAAAAATAAACTATTAAAAAAATATGATTTTTTTGTTCACTTTGAAAATGATTTATAATTTTAAATATGTTCTAATATATTTGCCGCTGTTTATTAAATTATACATCTCTTTTTTCTCTTCGTAATATCTACCTAGAAATGATGTTTTTTGAAGAAGAACTATTGAAAAAAATTACTCATAAATCCAACGACACCAAACCTGTCGAGTCAGTTGAACTATCCGAGTTATTGGGTCATAAGAATTGCTAATATGGGCTATCGGATATTTTATTATTGGCTTGCTGGATTTAATTAGAGGGCAATGGATATTTGAGCTTTTTGGACATTGGCATTTATAAGTTGAATATTTGTAGAAAAATAGTTACTCCAAAAGTTATTGGGTATTACATTACTATTTTTCTTCAGGATCTATTGGGTATTCGTGTTATATAGTTTTTTTATTGAAAAATTTTTTCTGATATTTCTGAATTGGCATACGATAATTGCTGCTTCGAAGATATTGACTAAAATAATTATTTCAAGTATATACAGTCACATAAAGTTTAATTAATTTAAACATCTTTCATATTTATAATTTTATAATGGTGATGTGTATATAATAAGGTGCTAATTTATTTTTTACCCGAACTAGAAATTTTATTTTATTTTGTATTTTAGTGAAAATTCAAGTCATTTTCATATTTCGTTGTACTTCCGAAAAAGATGAAATATCAAATTATAATTCGAAATCTGTAAAAAATAAACTATTAAAAAAATATGATTTTTTTGTTCACTTTGAAAATGATTTATAATTTTAAATATGTTCTAATATATTTGCCGCGGTTTATTAAATTATACATCTCTTTTTTCTCTTCGTAATATCTACCTAGAAATGATGTTTTTTGAAGAAGAACTATTGAAAAAAATTACTCATAAATCCAACGACACCAAACCTGTCGAGTCAGTTGAACTATCCGAGTTATTGGGTCATAAGAATTGCTAATATGGGCTATCGGATATTTTATTATTGGCTTGCTGGATTTAATTAGAGGGCAATGGATATTTGAGCTTTTTGGACATTGGCATTTATAAGTTGAATATTTGTAGAAAAATAGTTACTCGAAAGTTATTGGGTAAAATTTAATTTATTTTCATTTATTTGTTAAACTATTAATTTGTAACTCAAAGGGTTAGAAAAAAAATGTACACAAAAGTAATAACTTTTTCATGCATAAATCTACGCATTGCCTCTGGTTGATATATTTAAAAATACCCTGACCTATGTATTTCCTAAGATTAGGCTATAATTATACCAAATTAATTAAAATTTGTATAAATCAATCGAAATAACCGTATGAATTTTTAAATGAAACTATAAACAGTATATATAATATATATGTCGGTGTAAACATAGCCTTGGACATTCCTGTATTACTTTTGAAAAATTCTGAATTTTATTATTCTTTTGCTTCACCAAGCAATCAATTGTCGTTGTGTGATGGATTATTATTTAACAATTAAAACAATTTGTAGATATATATCTTATTGTTTATACTTTGAGTTTGTTAATATACTTAATGGTAATTTTGTTATTTTTTTATGTGTGCCATTAAAATCTAACATTTATGTTTATTTTGTAACAATTTTACTTTTATATTATTTGTTATTGTACTACGTGTCTATATATAAACATATATTCTAATATAAAATAGTAATTTCCATAAAAAACAAGAAAATTAAAAGATATAAAAGTAACACAAGTCTACTAATCCAAGTATAAATATATAAAGTATACTTGTAATATAAGTACACATATGTAAATAATTATATTAATTAATTAAAAGCTTTTGCATAATGTCTAATTAATTAACACACTCGACCTGCATCTCTTTCTAAAAAAAGCTCTTGGAAAAAAAAGAAAAATTTTATCTAATTATCTGTAAGCGCTAAGTGCATTAGAATCGCTTCCTATATATTTTTTTTTCTTATTTTTAATCAATATTCTGCTGGTTCTCTGCGTATATGATACAATACTATATACATATATTAATGCTTATATAAAACTAGGAGCAATTTTGAGATACTCTCACTCGAGAAATTGTATATCTTCTTTCTTAAACATTTCATAAGTATATATTTGAAGTACTGTGTAGCTACTACAACAGATGTTGCTACAGATATTGCTACCTGTGCTGTTATAACTTCGGTAAGAGTAAAATCGTCGAGCCAAATAGTTTTGGACTAACTTTTAACAAACGTTTTGCATGCATTAATACTTTTGTTAGAATTTTCGTTGAAACGTATAAAGGTGGAATTTAATAACTTGTTAAAAACTGCATTAATTTCATTTTTACAATAAAATTACTCCTTTTTTCGGTGACCGTACGCTGAGGTTGAAATGGTAGAGTAAAAATTACTATATTGTTGTAGGGATATCATAATTTTGACTATATTTTGTAACGAATGTTAACATGTATGTAGTAATTTTTATTGAAATTTATTATAGAGTTTTTTATAATAGCACAAAATTAAATAAATAAATAAATGTTATAAAATATAGTAAAAAATAATAAATAAATTGTTATTATAAAATCTATAAAAAAATAATAAATAAATAAATATTATTATAAACATTGTGATAAGCCAACAATATATCCTTACGTTACTATAACAATATAGTAATTTCAAATTTACCATTTTTCTCAGTGAAAAATCAATAATACGGAATTGTAGTTTTTATAGAAAACGAGGTTTAGAAAGGAACTCTGACGATTGGAAAATCTGTATAATTATTTTTTGGCTCGACGATTGTTGGTAGAACGTAGAGCGTAGTTTAGGCAATTTTGTATTATTATCTTCTACTTATTTTCTTTTACTATCAACACCCCTTTAGATATACACGTATAAATTTTTTTTAGATACATCCCGTATATTGATCAGCCGCAAAAAGAGTAGCTTATTCTATAAATGACTCGTATTATTTGATTTGCCGAGCTTCCCTTCTCTGTTTCTCTCTTTTATCTATTATAGACACACGCACACACTCACACATCGTAACACGGGCACAAAGACCCTTTTTTCCGTACTCTCACACCCACCCACACGGAACACCCACACACGTTTAGTACAAACACTTTTTCACCTACCACAAATAGAATTTTACCCATATACCAATCATTTTCCTTTGGACTACTTTTTAAATATTATTATTATTATTGTTAAACTCCATCGATATATACACATTTTTTGTCCGTGCTATATATATGCATATCAAAGCACAAGCACTCGTATTATATACATAAAAAGTATATCTTTGTGATTTTTCTCACAATACTTTCCGACCACTTATATATATATATATATATATTTTTTTTTTCCAACGATAATCCTATTTTACTTATTCTTCCTTTCGAGATGAAGAATCCTACACAGTTATCCAAAAATTCGATAAAAGCGTACTATATGTATACATACTTGTACCCCTTGGAAATTGTTCTTTCGGTTTTTTTAGTATATACACACACTCCGTGATTTGTCGCGACAAAATATATTTTTATAATATACGGTATATCATCATTAATAAAAGCAAATGACAATATATTCGTTTAGATTCGATTTTCTCTTATTCGTCTTTTTTTTTAGTAGTTACCGACTTTAACACAGTTGTTATGTATCAAGCACAATTATGTAATTTTTTATATCAGTCGAATAAAAAAGAAAATACCTGTATACTGTTCGTCAAAGGTAAGAGGTTCGAATGTGGATCGTGTAGATATGCAAAATGACCATATTTTTATATATATATATATACTCTGCATACAAAATTCATTGGGACTTTTTAATGTTTCGTTGTTAGGTTAGTCTTATAGATTTATATTATGTATGCTCTATTTCTCTTTCTTCTCTCGATATACGATAAATTTATATATTTATATATACATTTTACATAGTCACTTTAGATTTATATGAAATAACCAATACATATTGGAATAATTATTTGTGGAACGTGTGGAAGAACGTTGGTTAAATGCGTAGTGTAGTTGTGTATATACTTTTTTTTACGCACACGCAAGTAGTAATCCCCTCGCTATGGGGAGACACAACAAACTCCCACTACTGGGTCCTGTGTATCTCTCCATAGTGTGGGGTGGGGGTAATAGGTGGGGATCATGGTGGAAGGGGGGTAATAGGTGGGGACCATGATGGGGGGTTAGGGAGGGATAATAGTGGGGGCGGTAATGGTGGTACCAGTTAAGGTAGGGGGTAATGACGGTGGGGGAAATGACGGAGGGGGGGCAATGATGCATTGCTGCGAAAGAGGAGAAGGGGTAGACCATGATGCAGTACTACGGGAGGGGAGGGGGGCCGGAAGATTCGAATTCTACGATGTTTTGTTGCGGGGCGTCTCAATACCTACTGAGCTATTCCGTCAACCGATCGCCGTATGAAGGGGGGAGATGGTGGGAGACAGAGAGGAAGCGGTGGGAGAAATCACAACTGAAGTCGCGAACGGATGTACAAATACTGGAACTCGGTTGACGATTAATCCAGAGAATGGGAGGTGACAAATATTGTTGTGACTCAGAATACGACTTGACTTTGCAAATTCCGGACACGACATTAATAGAGAATTAAAAGTGCTGATTAAAAAAAAAGAGAACATTAATGATTTAAACACTCGTGTATACTAAACATTAAACTTGTAAGTACATATGTACTAATAAAACAATGAAATAAAAACGGGTGATCAGGTTTCACGCAAAGCGGCACACGTCTTCGAACAAATTTGTTATCAAATAACGTTTAAATAATTCGAAATTTGTTCATTATCGCGACAGAATATTGAATATAGTGCACACGTTCTCTTCTTGATGACTGAGATTCTGGCGACGACCCACCCTGTGTCGACGACTGAAATTCTGGCGACAATTTTCCCAGTGTCGATGATTGAGATTCTGGCGACGACCCTCCCTGTGTCGACGACTGAAATTGTGGCGACATTCATCCCTGTGTCGATGACTGAGATTCTGGCGACGATCCTCCCTTTGTCGATGACTGAAATTGTGGCGACATTCCTCCCTGTGTCGATGACTGAGATTCTGGCGACGACCCTCCCTGTATCGATGACTGAAATTGTAGCGACATTCCTCCCTATGTCGATGACTGGGATTTTGCCAAAGGAGAATTTGGAGGTGATTCCAAAGATTTTTTAGACGCTGGTGAGACATCAATCTGCAGATGCATTAACTCCTCAACTAAACTATCACGATGGTTATACAGTTTTCCACGCTGAGACTGTTTTCTGTCCTCAACTGTGCCTGGATAATGAGAACAAAACATTTAAATACTACCGCGAAATGGTCATCGACGTATCTTTTAAAAAACTTATGATTATTTTCTATTACATTAAGGCAGTGATGTATTTCGAAATATACAGGGAACAAAGACGAGGTGAAAGGCAAATTATTCAATTCAATTTCATGACAAGATTTCATTACTAATAAATAAATGACTTACTCGGAATCATCTCATGAGAGCATTCAGGATTTCTGATGGGAATATGTCCATCATCGTTATAGTTTTCAACCATCTTATCCCAATGGTTTTTCATCATGTCCACTATGGCTTCTGAGCGGAGACATTGTTGCCTCAATAGATTCATTATACTGGGAGTAGAGTATGGACATTGTTATAACAAAGCGCTACCAACGTTTGTTTATCATTAAAAATATAATTTTTCTCGCTCAGGCAAAAATTTTTAAATTAATATAGAATTTTGTCGGTCTTGCTGAGCTAACGTCTAACGACTAAGAACTCCAAGTTGCTCGCTCGAAAAGGCACAATTCGCCGCGTATCAATCCCGAGGACAACATTATGAAGGCCACAAGCCGCCAGGCATAAACCAAAAGAAGAAGCAAATAAAATACTAAGTTATAAAATTGAAAATATTTTAATAAGAAAGAAAGAAATTTTAAGTCTAAGTGTTTCGTCTTCATAATGTTGTCCTCGGGATTTATACGCGGCGAATTGTCGTGCCTTTTCGAGCGAGCAACTTTGAGTTCTTAGAGTCGTTAGACGTAAGCACAGCAAGATCGACAAAATTCTATATTAATTAACCCGTTTCCGCCGAGAACGCCACACGCGGTACCCCGGTCTTTGAGACCGTGTAACTGACTTTAAAAACGTCAGAAAAAAAATAGAGGGTCATATTCTGAAAGTTTAAAGTCTGCTCTTTGCGATGGTGTCCAGCAAAATTAAAAAAAAAAAATTTACTATTGCAAAATGCAATTGAAAAAAAAAAAACATGAATTTATGACCCATTTTTTTTTTGAAATCGAGTTTTCAAAAGGTTTCCCGAGTGGGATCGACTTGGAACCTCATTAACCGGTGGAATAAATGTTTAAATAAAAGGATCTCATGGTTTCCGAATTGATTTTTTACCTGGGAGTTTCAAAATGGCGCCTTGATTGCAAAATTTTTGTCAATATATTTGTGAATTTTTTATTCGATAACTTTGGGGTTCTGGAAAAATTGTCAAGAGAGAAAAAGTTCTTAGAATTACTCAAAGAAAGCACCTGAATTTTTTCACAACCTTTCAAGAAAATTTGTGTATTTTTGCAAAAGGTAAATTAATGCAAAATTCATAAGTTGCTCAAAAAAATTCAAAAAAATTTCCATTTATTCTACGATTAATTCTAAGATTATTTTATTCTTGTCAATTTCTCTGGAAATGTAATATTTTATGAATAAAAAATTTCTTAACTGATTCTCGAAATAACTACATTCATGCATGGTGACTACGTTTATATTGACAAAAATTTTGCAATCAAGGCGCCATTTTGAAAACTCCCAGGTAAAAAATCAATTCGGAAACCATGAGATCCTCTTATTTAAACATTTATTCCACCAGTTAATGAGGTTCCAAGTCGATCCCACTCGGGAAACCTTTTGCAAACTCGATTTCAAAAAAAAAAAATGGATCAAAAATTCATGTTTTTTTTTTCAATTGAATTTTGCAATAGTAAAAATTTTTTTTTTTAATTTTGCTAAGCACCATCGGAAAGAGCAGACTTTCAACTTTCAGAATATGACCTTCTATTTTTTTTCTGACGTTTTTAACATCAGTTACAAGCTCTCAAAGACTGGGGTACCGCGAGTGGCGTTCTCGGCGGAAACGGGTTAAAAAACTTTTACATGGGCGAGAAAAATTATATTTTTAATAATAACAGGACTTTAGTTTAAAATTATGTCCATAGTACATACTCTGATGTTAGGGGGCACTTTTCCATCCACAATCAGATTTTCCACCTTATGTGTACTTATACAGGCTCCGTTCATTCGTTCTTACGATACCAAAATTTTAAATTTATCATTATTTTGATTCAATACTATTGTCTTGTATGTCTGGGGCAGGGATAGTCTGCGCCCCACTGATGAGTTCTGGCAGATGGTCGCACGACGAAACACATAGACTTAAAATTTCTTTCTTTCTTATTAAAATATTTTCAAATTTATAACTTAGTATTTGATTTGCTTCTTCTTATGGTTTATGTCTGGCGGCTTGGGGCCTTCATAATGTTGTCCTCGGGATTGATACGCGGCGAATTGTCGTGCCTTTTCGAGCGAGCAACTTGGAGTTCTTAGAGTCATTAGAGGTTAGCTCAGCAAGACCGACAAAATTCTATATTAATTTAAAAATTTTTGCCTGGGGGAGAAAAATTATATTTTTGATGATACACAAACGTTGGTAGCGCTTTTTTGTAACAATGTCCATACTCTACTTCCAGTATAATGGATCTATTGAAGCAACAATGTCTCCGCTCAGAAGCCATAGTGGATTTTTATTATATCATATATTATTTTATTTTATAAATATATATTATTTTATTATACTATTTTAAAGATCCGCTGTCTACGAATCTCTGGCTTTAGTTTTTAAAAAATTATACCGGCGATGAACACCACATTTTTTAAAATTTGTTTTTTGATGCTCGTCCATTAGTGGTATTATAAATTTTTCCAATTCTTTCTGAGTAATAGATAAATACTTTTGTTTTATTTCATCCAATGGGTTCATCTTATCAAGAGATGATTCTGTAAAATAAAAATTATTTCGTTTTTTTAATGAAAATTTAATCCACTACTTTCGTTAAATACTATGAAGGATAATATTACTCTGTTTTTTGTTGAACAAGTTCGACATTGAAGGCCGAGATTCAGACGACGAAGATCCTCCCTGTGTCGATAACTGAGATTCTGACGACACTACTCCCTGCGTAGATGCCTGAAATTCTGGCGAAACTACTCTCTGCGTTGATGGCTGAGATTCTAGTGACACATTTCCTTGCGTAGATGACTGAAATTCTAGCGACACTATTCCCTGCGTCTGAAATTCTGGCGACAATTTTCCCAGTGTCGATGATTGTCATTCTGGCGACGACCCTCCCTGTGTCGCCGACTGAAATTGTGGCGACATTCCTCCCTGTGTCGATGACTGAGATTCTGGCGACGATCCTCCCTTTGTCGATGACTGAAATTGTGGCGACATTCCTCCCTGTGTCGATGACTGAGATTCTGGCGACGACCCTCCCTGTATCGATGACTGAAATTGTAGCGACATTCCTCCCTATGTCGATGACTGGGATTTTGCCAAGGGAGAATTTGGAGGTGATTCCAAAGATTTTTTAGACGCTGGTGAGACATCAATCTGCAGATGCATTAACTCCTCAACTAAACTATCACGATGGTTATACAGTTTTCCACGCTGAGACTGTTTTCTGTCCTCAACTGTGCCTGGATAATGAGAACAAAACATTTAAATACTACCGCGAAATGGTCATCGACGTATCTTTTAAAAAACTTATGATTATTTTCTATTACATTAAGGCAGTGATGTATTTCGAAATATACAGGGAACAAAGACGAGGTGAAAGGCAAATTATTCAATTCAATTTCATGACAAGATTTCATTATTAATAAATAAATGACTTACTCGGAATCATCTCATGAGAGCATTCAGGATTTCTGATGGGAATATGTCCATCATCGTTATAGTTTTCCACCATCTTATCCCAATGGTTTTTCATCATGTCCACTATGGCTTCTGAGCGGAGACATTGTTGCCTCAATAGATTCATTATACTGGGAGTAGAGTATGGACATTGTTATAACAAAGCGCTACCAACGTTTGTTTATCATTAAAAATATAATTTTTCTCGCCCAGGCAAAAATTTTTAAATTAATATAGAATTTTGTCGGTCTTGCTGAGCTAACGTCTAACGACTCTAAGAACTCCAAGTTGCTCGCTCGAAAAGGCACAATTCGCCGCGTATCAATCCCGAGGACAACATTATGAAGACGAAACACTTAGACTTAAAATTTCTTTCTTTATTATTAAAATATTTTCAATTTTATAACTTAGTATTTTATTTGGTTCTTCTTTTGGTTTATACCTGGCGGCTTGTGGCCTTCATAATGTTGTCCTCGGGATTGATACGCGGCGAATTGTGCCTTTTCGAGCGAGCAACTTGGAGTTCTTAGAGTCGTTAGACGTTAGCTCAGCAAGACCGACAAAATTCTATATTAATTTAAAAATTTTTGCCTGGGCGAGAAAAATTATATTTTTAATGATAAACAAACGTTGGTAGCGCATTGTTATAACAATGTCCATACTCTACTCCCAGTATAATGAATCTATTGAGGCAACAATGTCTCCGCTCAGAAGCCATAGTGGACATGATGAAAAACCATTGGGATAAGATGGTGGAAAACTATAACGATGATGGACATATTCCCATCAGAAATCCTGAATGCTCTCATGAGATGATTCCGAGTAAGTCATTTATTTATTAATAATGAAATCTTGTCATGAAATTGAATTGAATAATTTGCCTTTCACCTCGTCTTTGTTCCCTGTATATTTCGAAATACATCACTGCCTTAATGTAATAGAAAATAATCATAAGTTTTTTAAAAGATACGTCGATGACCATTTCGCGGTAGTATTTAAATGTTTTGTTCTCATTATCCAGGCACAGTTAAGGACAGAAAACAGTCTCAGCGGGGAAAACTGTATAACCATCGTGATAGTTTAGTTGAGGAGTTAATGCATCTGCAGATTGATGTCTCACCAGCGTCTAAAAAATCTTTGGAATCACCTCCAAATTCTCCCTTGGCAAAATCCCAGTCATCGACATAGGGAGGAATGTCGATACAATTTCAGTCATCGATACAGGGAGGGTCGTCGCCAGAATCTCAGTCATCGACACAGGGAGGAATGTCGCCACAATTTCAGTCATCGACAAAGGGAGGATCGTCGCCAGAATCTCAGTCATCGACACAGGGAGGAATGTCGCCACAATTTCAGTCGGCGACACAGGGAGGGTCGTCGCCAGAATGACAATCATCGACACTGGGAAAATTGTCGCCAGAATTTCAGACGCAGGGAATAGTGTCGCTAGAATTTCAGTCATCTACGCAAGGAAATGTGTCACTAGAATCTCAGCCATCAACGCAGAGAGTAGTTTCGCCAGAATTTCAGGCATCTACGCAGGGAGTAGTGTCGTCAGAATCTCAGTTATCGACACAGGGAGGATCTTCGTCGTCTGAATCTCGGCCTTCAATGTCGAACTTGTTCAACAAAAAACAGAGTAATATTATCCTTCATAGTATTTAACGAAAGTAGTGGATTAAATTTTCATTAAAAAAACGAAATAATTTTTATTTTACAGAATCATCTCTTGATAAGCTGAACCCATTGGATGAAATAAAACAAAAGTATTTATCTATTACTCAGAAAGAATTGGAAAAATTTATAATACCACTAATGGACGAGCATCAAAAAACAAATTTTAAAAAATGTGGTGTTCATCGCCGGTATAATTTTTTAAAAACTAAAGCCAGAGATTCGTAGACAGCGGATCTTTAAAATAATATAATAAAATAATATATATTTATAAAATAAAATAATATATGATATAATAAAAATCCACTATGGCTTCTGAGCGGAGACATTGTTGCTTCAATAGATCCATTATACTGGAAGTAGAGTATGGACATTGTTACAAAAATCGCTACCAACGTTTGTGTATCATCAAAAATATAATTTTTCTCCTCCAGGCAAAAATTTTTAAATTAATATAGAATTTTGTCGGTCTTGCTGAGCTAACCTCTAATGACTCTAAGAACTCCAAGTTGCTCGCTCGAAAAGGCACGACAATTCGCCGCGTATCAATCCCGAGGAAAACATTATGAAGGCCCCAAGCCGCCAGACATAAACCAAAAGAAGAAGCAAATCAAATACTAAGTTATAAATTTGAAAATATTTTAATAAGAAAGAAAGAAATTTAAAGTCTATGTGTTTCGTCGTGCGACCATCTGCCAGAACTCATCAGTGGGGCGCAGACTATCCCTGCCCCAGACATATAAGACAATATTATTGAATCAAAATAATGATAAATTTAAAATTTTGGTATTGTAAGAACGAATGAACGGAGCCTGTATAAGTACACATAAGGTGGAAAATCTGATTGTGGATGGAAAAGTGCCCCCTAACAGCAGAGTATGTACTATGGACATAATTTTAAATTAAAGTCCTGTTATTATTAAAAATATAATTTTTCTCGCCCATGTAAAAGTTTTTAAATTAATATAGAATTTTGTCGGTCTTGCTGAGCTAACGTCTAACGACTCTAAGAACTCCAAGTTGCTCGCTCGAAAAGGCACAATTCGCCGCGTATCAATCCCGAGGACAACATTATGAAGGCCACAAGCCGCCAGGCATAAACCAAAAGAAGAAGCAAATAAAATACTAAGTTATAAAATTGAAAATATTTTAATAAGAAAGAAAGAAATTTTAAGTCTAAGTGTTTCGTCTTCATAATGTTGTCCTCGGGATTTATACGCGGCGAATTGTCGTACCTTTTCGAGCGAGCAACTTTGAGTTCTTAGAGTCGTTAGACGTAAGCACAGCAAGACCGACAAAATTCTATATTAATTTAAAAATTTTTGCCTGGGGGAGAAAAATTATATTTTTGATGATACACAAACGTTGGTAGCGCTTTTTTGTAACAATGTCCATACTCTACTTCCAGTATAATGGATCTATTGAAGCAACAATGTCTCCGCTCAGAAGCCATAGTGGATTTTTATTATATCATATATTATTTTATTTTATAAATATATATTATTTTATTATATTATTTTAAAGATCCGCTGTCTACGAATCTCTGGCTTTAGTTTTTAAAAAATTATACCGGCGATGAACACCACATTTTTTAAAATTTGTTTTTTGATACTCGTCCATTAGTGGTATTATAAATTTTTCCAATTCTTTCTGAGTAATAGATAAATACTTTTGTTTTATTTCATCCAATGGGTTCATCTTATCAAGAGATGATTCTGTAAAATAAAAATTATTTCGTTTTTTTAATGAAAATTTAATCCACTACTTTCGTTAAATACTATGAAGGATAATATTACTCTGTTTTTTGTTGAACAAGTTCGACATTGAAGGCCGAGATTCAGACGACGAAGATTCTCCCTGTGTCGATAACTGAGATTCTGACGACACTACTCCTTGCGTAGATGCCTGAAATTCTGGCGAAACTACTCTCTGCGTTGATGGCTGAGATTCTAGTGACACATTTCCTTGCGTAGATGACTGAAATTCTAGCGACACTATTCCCTGCGTCTGAAATTCTGGCGACAATTTTCCCAGGGTCGATGATTGTCATTCTGGCGACGATCCTCCCTTTGTCGATGACTGAAATTGTGGCGACATTCCTCCCTGTGTCGATGACTGAGATTCTGGCGATGATCCTCCCTTTGTCGATGACTGAAATTGTGGCGACATTCCTCCCTGTGTCGATGACTGAGATTCTGGCGACGACCCTCCCTGTATCGATGACTGAAATTGTAGCGACATTCCTCCCTATGTCGATGACTGGGATTTTGCCAAGGGAGAATTTGGAGGTGATTCCAAAGATTTTTTAGACGCTGGTGAGACATCAATCTGCAGATGCATTAACTCCTCAACTAAACTATCACGATGGTTATACAGTTTTCCACGCTGAGACTGTTTTCTGTCCTCAACTGTGCCTGGATAATGAGAACAAAACATTTAAAACATTTAAATACTACCGCGAAATGGTCATCGACGTATCTTTTAAAAAACTTATGATTATTTTCTATTACATTAAGGCAGTGATGTATTTCGAAATATACAGGGAACAAAGACGAGGTGAAAGGCAAATTATTCAATTCAATTTCATGACAAGATTTCATTATTAATAAATAAATGACTTACTCGGAATCATCTCATGAGAGCATTCAGGATTTCTGATGGGAATATGTCCATCATCGTTATAGTTTTCCACCATCTTATCCCAATGGTTTTTCATCATGTCCACTATGGCTTCTGTGCGGAGACATTGTTGCCTCAATAGATTCATTATACTGGGAGTAGAGTATGGACATTGTTATAACAAAGCGCTACCAACGTTTGTTTATCATTAAAAATATAATTTTTCTCGCCCAGGCAAAAATTTTTAAATTAATATAGAATTTTGTCGGTCTTGCTGAGCTAACGTCTAACGACTCTAAGAACTCCAAGTTGCTCGCTCGAAAAGGCACAATTCGCCGCGTATCAATCCCGAGGACAACATTATGAAGGCCACAAGCCGCCAGGCATAAACCAAAAGAAGAAGCAAATAAAATACTAAGTTATAAAATTGAAAATATTTTAATAAGAAAGAAAGAAATTTTAAGTCTAAGTGTTTCGTCTTCATAATGTTGTCCTCGGGATTTATACGCGGCCAATTGACGTTAGCTCAGCAAGACCGACAAAATTCTATATTAATTTAAAAATTTTTGCCTGGGCGAGAAAAATTATATTTTTGATGATAAACAAACGTTGGTAGCTCTTTTTTGTAACAATGTCCATACTCTACTCCCAGTATTATGAATCGCGCCCTAAACTACTTTCTGTTTTCTTATTAACTTAATTGAAAAGAATAGTTGTAATGTTAATCCTTATCTCCATCCAGAATTGCATGTTTAGGAAGCCAAGAAAGACGTTACATGATTGGTTCATAAAGTGCGCAAACATTTAAAAAATCCTTGGAATCACCTCCAAGTTCTCCCTTGGCAAAATCTCAGTCATCGACACAGGGAGGAATGCCTAACGTTATTATTTTCGCTAGGGTAGTTCTCATAATCAATTTTTAATTAAACAAGAGTCACTCGGTTACCATAACCAAGCATTTTTTCCGTGTAGCAACCGTGGACTCATCACTGCTGCGAACCGTCGCAGTCCTCTGACGCCCCACGACCCACCGAGTGATCGTTGATTTTTCGTAAAAAACTGCACTCTTGAAACGATGGTCCGTCGAATTTCCAGCCGACCAATGTCTAACGCGTCAAATACTTCGTCGCGCAGAAACTTCGGGATGGACAGGTACGTGAAGAAACGCCGAGTCAACCGAGTGCTGAAAGAGATCGCGCAACTCCAGAGATCGACGAAACTACTCATCCCGAGAGCGTCATTCTCTCGAGTCGTGCGAAACCTATTTCTCTATTTTTTTAAAGTATTCAACTGTACACGGCATGTAGAACAAAAAATGTTAACAACTTTTTTCTCTATAGCGATTATTTACAATTATCCGTGAATAATTGTTCAATCTATTCGGCATTTTAGCCAATAACTCGGTAAATATTGGAGATATCGGTTACGAGAAGAGAAGAGGGTCGTCGCCAGAATTTCAGTCGTCGACACAGGGATGGTCGTCGCCAGAATCTCAGTCATCGAGAAGAGAACGTGTGCACTATATTCAATATTCTGTCGCGATAATGAACAAATTTCGAATTATTTAAACGTTATTTGATAACAAATTTGTTCGAAGACGTGTGCCGCTCTGCGTGAAACCTGATCACCCGTTTTTATTTCATTGTTTTATTAGTACATATGTACTTACAAGTTTAATGTTTAGTATACACGAGTGTTTAAATCATTATTGTTCTCTTTTTTTTTTAATCAGCACTTTTAATTCTCTAATAATGTCGTGTCCGGAATTTGCAAAGTCAAGTCGTATTCTGAGTCACAACAATATTTGTCACCTCCCATTCTCTGGATTAATCGTCAACCGAGTTCCAGTATTCGTACATCCGTTTGCGAGTTCAGTTATGATTTCTCCCACCACTTCCTCTCTGTCTCCCACCATCTCCCCCCTTCATACGGCGGTCGGTCGACGAAATAGCTCAGTAGGTATTGAGACGCCCCGCAACCAACATCGTAGAATTCGAATCTTCCGGCCCCCTCCCCTCCCGCAGTACTGCATCATGGTCTACCCCTTCTCCTCTTCCGCAGCAATGCATCATTGCCCCCCTCCGCCATTTCTCCCACCGGCATTACCCCCTACCTTAACTGGTACCATCATTACCGCCCCCACCATTATCCCTCCCTTATTCCCCCCTCCACCATGATCCCTACCTATTACCCCCACCCCTCGCTATGGAGAGATACACAGGACCCAGGAGTGGGGGTTTGTTGTGTCTCCCCATAGCGAGGGGATTACTACTCACGCATTTTTTTTACATATATTTATATACATGTGAAATGAATAATATAATGAGAAAAAAAAAGATCTATTATCGATTCGACGTGATCGGTACGATACATATTATACGAATTGAATTATAAGTGCATGGTAAAATTGAAGTACAATATATTTTACTTTTCTTCGTTTTTTCTTATCGTACAAATATATGATATAGATTTTTCGTGTGTATACTGGAGATAAATTTTTATGTATTTTGTATCTCGTTTTCGAAGTAAACATTGTAAGTGTGTAGAAAATATTTTTAAATAATATATTTATATATACCTAGAAATATGTATTTGATTAGTGTTGGTAGATACATATATATGCATTATACATTACGATAAATATGTATTCATTTAGCTCTTAGTCGACATGCAGAGTGTGTTTTATATTATTATTATTTTTTTAATAAATTCATTTAGTTCATATTCGAACGTATCTTGAGTCCATCATTATTATTGTCTATACGTACATTACGAATTTTTTTGTAAAATAATATTAAAGAAATTTATTGAGTTGATATATATTTAGATTGTATTGAACGACCTTGCGAACGTATCAATTTATTCCTGATACATAAGAATTGTGCTAAAATATAACTAGCAGAGTTTCTATATATCCAACTGGAAGATAAATCGTACCTATACCTATATATATTTTTTTTTCAATTTTATGCTATCAGATGCATAGGTGGATCCCACAGTTTTACACACTATATACCCAATCCTCATTTACGCGTGAAACGCATATAAGTAGTATTCGACAAATTGAAACTATGCAACGGCAATCCTACAAACAGTTTCATTATAGCGAGTTGTATATATATTTTACCTTCTGGTTGACTAAACAATCGCGTTGACGACACCGATCATCTCGTGCCATCTCTCCACAATTAAGGAAATAAATTGCGGTAGATTAATACCATACAATATATACCGTCCGTGGAACGAATTAAAAAGACACGTCCGATCTACTTTTATTTCCAGAGATTTTAGCATTGAAACGATATATTCGATACCGGAGAAACGTTGGTTTTTTTTACCCGGACATAGTTTTTTTTTGTTCCTCTTTTTTTTCAATCGGTGTTTCTCAAAATAGAACGCATACTATTCTATATCACCAACAAATTTTAGTAAAAAAAAAAAAAGATTTGTGTTAATTTTCGCTGATTAAATTTTACAAAGCATCGGGGCAACGTGATATATATTTTTTTGAACAAAAAAGTAAAAGTTAATGTTTATATCAATGTTATATATATATATGCGTATACCTGTCTCATACAAAACAATTAACGTTTTTTTCTTTTTGCAAATGTGATACATTTGCTTTGCTTGTGAGTAACACGTTTTCAAAAAAAAAGGAATACGATCCCAGATATTGAACAAAAAAAAGTGTAACACTTGTTGCGTATGGAGAAGGTGATAGGAGAGGACCGAATAAAAAATTGATCGGACGCCGGGACTCGAACCGAGGATCCGCGGGTTTCCAGTCACGAGACCTAACCACTAGGCCACCGTCCGCGATTTCTTGTCGTAGTTGCATTCGTCATGATATTTCGCGTTTCGGTCATCCTACACCGTTCTCACACACGCGCCGATCCGCGCGTCGATGTTACGTACGTAACACACTTTAAACCTTTGTATCGTTTTACACGAATTTTGAAAATGTGCTACATACAATTGCTTCACAACACCCTTTATATATACATATATACAATGAACAGCGAATATACAGAGGTATTTTAAATATACGCGTTGAATATATATATACAAAAATTGAGACTTTTTTTTATTCTATATATATACATACATGAACTTCGATGTACTACAGAAACACTATATATATATACATTGAGGAAAAAATTGTAGTAAAGATGACAATACTGTCTAGTAATGAAATTACAGAGTGTTAAAATTCAAAAAATGACTATATTGTCTAGTAAAACTTACTTAAGGTCTATCAATTTTTACTACAATTTTGTAATATTTACTATATGTTCCGTAAATTTTACTACACAATATATTAATTTAATTCATTTTTACACTGTTATTTCATTAATAGACAGTATTGTCATTTTTACTACAAATTTTTTGCTCATAGTGTATGAATTCCTCTATATACGAGAGCTTTTGTAGTTTCTGCTAATTAGATGCTCGTAACACGCTGTGGTACTCTATCGTAAGACTGTACAGCATCTGAATAAAAATAAAACTCTTTGAATCTATCTGTCCTGTCGTAGGAAGCTTTCGAGTACATCGATGCTAATATTTCCGATACAAATACAAAATATTAATTACTTCTCCCCCCGCAACCACCCCCGATTCCCTTATGCCACCCCCCAAAAAAAATATTTTGCGCTTGAGCGTTGTAATACATTTATCTTCGATACATCGTTGTACAGAGAGTCAAATATACATATATTCGTAAATGCATGAAAACAGTAACGTTACGTAATATTGTTTATAAAAGACCTATATTTAAAATTAGCAAAAACTAAACTCTCTTCATTTTTCGCGAGCGCGTGAGATAAAGAAAATTCACATGCAAAAGTCAATAATAAGGAAATATATAAAGTAAATACAATAGAACCTTTTAAAAAAAATATATGCCATTGATGACGTAAATGTAGATAAAGAGACCCAAAGTAAGTTTTTTAGAAGGGAAGGGGGAAGAAAATATTATATGACGTACTTGTTACTTCCTTTTTTTTAACTTTGATTAAATAAAAGTCCCGAGCACGGCATATAGATATATGAGGAAACAGGTATAGGTTCAAATTAATTCGGAGCGTATTTAACAATATTGTGATTGAATCGCAGGGCGGGGTGAGCGCAGAGAAAGCAGCGTCCTGGAAATGGAGAGGCGGTTTTTCGATCGAAACAGCGATTCGGATGAGGAGGAGAAGTGGAGGTAAATTTAATGAAACACCTGTATTAACTGTGTGTATATATATATATATGTATAATTATACATTTTCATATCATATTTATTACTTTTCGTGTATGCAGTCAGTCGATAAAAGGCGAGGGTGACACCGATGTGAAACTCGGACCCGGGCAGGTTGTACCAAAAGGTTATAAAATTCAAAAAGGTGCGTTACGATCATGTCAAAATCTATTATACATGGAGAAAAAAATATTAATTACGGTATTTTTACAGTAGGTGAGAGACAAACTGTATTTCGAAAGAATTTTGTTACTCTAAAAGTAAATAAAAATCCTGCGGTTATATATACGCATTTCTATATGGATTTTTTTATGCATTACGCGTAACATTGATAAAAAATAATTTTAAGCGTGCTTGTAAAATTCACGTTGTTAATATACAATTGATCAGGTATCGTAATTTAGTACAACGAATTTATGATTATTAACTATTAAATGAGAAGGTTAAAATAAGGAAATACTTTTTAATAAGATTTTAATATCTAAAAAGATACTCATATCTCTGTATGTAATCAGTCAAATAGGTTGAAATAAATCGTGATAATTGGACACAATAGTGGCTAAATAGTGTAAAAATTTCCGAACATTTCACTAAGTGGTTCTTGAAAAAAATAATATAATCTAAAATGCGATATTTTTCAAAAGGAGAACGCCAACGGAAAGCATTTGAAGTATATCTATATACATTCAAAATTTGTATATATAGATATACTTGCAATGTTAAAAATGAAACTTTGTCGGTTAATTTTGGCTTTTCCTTTCATTTCCCGAAAATCATTTTTTTTGCAAATGAAATATCGCTAGTAAAAGTAAAAGATAAGGCATGATTTATACGTCTTGGAACGTCTTTATACTTATTGGCGGACTCCTTTGTAATTTTAGACAAATTATGTTTTGAAAAATAACATTTGTAGCTTTAAAAAAACATTTGAGAAACATGTTTCGAGGTATATTTTGCAATTTTTAAATGATGTTCTTTTTGACACAGAAAGCTTAGAAAATGCATTAAACTACACTGAGAAAAATTTGCTAGTATGAATTACTATTTTAATGGTAAAAGGAGGGTAGACACACGATTGAAAAAATTGCAAAAATATTAATAATAGTAAAAATTGCGATCATTGAAGAAAACTTGTATTAATAATGGCAATTTTTATCATTATTAATAGAAATTTTTATATTTGTGCGAGTCTGTCCTCCGTTTACCATTAAAATAGTAATTTTTACTAAAAAAATTTTTCTCAGTGTATCCGGAAACAGGTGGTCGTTGAAATCAATTAATTATTTATCTTTTAAAATCGTGACATTGAAATTCTGACAAGTTCAATAATAATTTCAGAACATTTTTCCTGCCAATGGATAAATTTATTATATATTGTATATATCGTAATCACTTTCCCTGGGGTTAATCTTGAAAACTTATATGCGATCTGACGGAGGCAAAGGAAAAAAAAAATTTAAAAACACAGATTTTTTTTTATAATAATAATGGTCTGCAGACCACGCCAACGAAACATTGCTTATTATAAAAAAAAATCTGTGTTTTTAAAATTTTTTTTTCTTTGCCTCCGTCAGATCGCATATAAGTTTTCAGAATTTATTATATGCTTAATTAAATTTAATATTAGAATAATATATTACATATTGGAGGTGTGATACATTAATTTTGAGGAAGTTATACGTACGGATGAATTGGCAGCGGTTTCATTGTTACTAAATAATTCTATGCATCACAGTAAAGAAGTTGTATTGTCTAATTATTAGATAAATAAATTTGTAATGTAGTAAAATAATCCATTTATAAACCAGATGTTAATTTATCATTAAAATATGCATTTATTCTTAAAAAATGTAAAATTAAAAAAACTGTCGATTAAACGTAAATCATCATCGATAGAAGTTTGTCTCTCTATTCCGTTAGAATATTTCAGAAATTCCCGAAATATGCAGGAAATTCGTAATTAGTAGATTCATGATTCCTCAGAAATTCGCGTAATATCCAGGAAATCCCGTAATTGGTAAATCATCACGAATTTCTTCAAATATTCCCGTAATATCCAGGAAATCCCATATTAGTAGAGTTATCCAGAAATACCTCAGAAATTCCCGAAATATCCAGGAAATTTCGTAATAGTAGATTCATCCTGAATTTCCTCAGAAATTCCCGAAATATCAAGGAAATCCCGTAATTGGCAGAGTCATCACGAATTTCCTCTGATATTCCCAAAATATCCAAGATATCCCGTAATTAGTAGTCATCTCGAATTTCTTCAGAAATTTCCGATATATCCAGAAATTCCATAATTAATAGCGTCGTCCCGAAATACCTCAGA